>CM060686.1:149086082-150286082 GCA_030686995.1 Artemisia argyi
GATTATGTTCTTGTTATATTCAGTTGTGCAATCAATGTTACTAATCCTAGATAGGGCTTAAACGATCTTTAACAATTGGTATCAGAGCACAGAGGGATTGATATCTAGGGTTTACAAGGTTTTCATTGTCAATAAAGAGTGGTTTTGAAGAAGGAGCAGATCGGTTCTATATTTGTTTGGTGGCTGATAAAGGGTTTCGTAGTATTACTGCTGCTGCAATTTTAATTGGCCAAACTAAGACAGGAGATATGGATAAGTTTGTTGCAACAAAGCTATGTGTTGTTTATGCTGCTGCCTGTCTGTTCTTTATTTAATCAACCTCGTGCTACAACTATTTGTGGTCAATGATTGCTATTAATTGTGTCTCACATGGGTCGATCCAACTGATTATTAATTCTTTCATAAAGAAAAGTGGGGCTGGTTTGTCGTAAGGTACACATGGTATCCACTTATTCATCTGATTAATTACTGATAACCTAGTACTATTTTGGAGTTTTGCTGTTGTTCAAAGCTGATATTGGTATTGGTTTAAAGATTGTGAGTCAGCAATGGATGGCTCGTGATATATTGGTTTAAAACCAATGGATATTAAATTGGTTTTACCTGTTGTCATTATTGAAAGATTTATGCTGCTTGATCTGTCGTTTTCATGAGAAAGGTTGTCGGCTAAATGATGTGTGAGACAGCGAATATCTTATTCAGTGAATGATAATTTATCGTATTGGTCAGTGATCAACAGTTATTTTTTTTGTTGATTACTGAAAGGGTTGATTTCATGAGATCGCATTAATTGGTGTCGGTGGAGTTTGATTGGTGGATAAGTTTGTATATTATTTGGAGATTCATAATTATTGATCTCATTAATTGGTATTTATTATGAAATGAGGCAACTGGGTTTGGTTCCTACTGATGGTATTTTCTCTGCTCACATGATATTGATGTCTTCATTTTTTTAATTCTGCTGCTATTGGAAGTTTGGCTCGTTACTACTGCTGGTCATATATGTTCATGCGGGTTGTGTTTCTCAGTTCCTCCTGGTTGCTTTTGGGTTTTTGCTGATACATACGATTCTTGTAGACTTCTTTATGGTTCCTGCTGGCTTGTTGTATACTTTTTCTTTTGGTCGGTTTTGATTCCTACAAGTCATGTGAGATTATTGTTCGTCTCTTTTAGTGACAGTTCTGATGTCATTAATGGTTAGGGAGGACGGGATTATCAACCATCATCATTTTATTGAGAAGATTATTTGTTGAAGACATTTAATTATCGCTTGTTTGATGTTGTAGTTGATTTTCCTAGGTTTTGTGTTCTTATCATATCTTAAAGGGAGAAGGACTTTTTAAGATAACTTGCTTGTTTTGTATGGTGATGAAGACTTGACGAATCTAGCGAAGGGGTACGATCCATCTTATTGTGCTTAATGCGTACATTTGCTATCACTTTAAGGAGTTACGTTATTGTGCTCAGTGTCTCATTTAGTTGAGGATTTGTAAAGAGGTCACGATCTACTTATACTTTTTATGGGAGTATGAGTTTGGAGTCACGTGGATAGTGCAAGTCATAAGATGCAAGTTTGAGAGATTTAACTTCTTCATCAAATCAGTTATATTTGATTTTCTTCATCAGTGATCACACCATGGAGCTTACTGGATTCAGGAGATGGCAAGTATACTTTTAAGGGGAAGCTTATTGTTAATATACTTGACCATCTTCATATGCTTATTTGTTTCTGCTGTTCAATACTGCTGATCGGTTCCCGCTGCTCGTTCCTGCTGATGCTAGTAACTGCTGATACTCGTTACTGCTGCTCGTTATTAGTTAAAAATAATAATAATAATAATAATAATAATAATAATAATAATAATAATAATAATAATAATAATAATAATAATAATAATAATAATAATAATAATAATAATAATAATAATAAAATAATTAAAAAAAAATTGTTATTTTGTTTCTGCTGGTTGATGTTTGATTCTAGGTTCGAACATCTACATGCACCACTTGAGAGGAAGCGTATACGAGATTCACAAGACCCCTATTGGATGATTACAAAAAGGGGAAGAAGAGTTATGATGTGCAACTTATTATTTGTGATGACATGTTTTAGCATTGTTTCTTCATTAATTGTTTTATAATATCAAATAGGGGAAGATTGTTCGGAATTGCAAATTTGAAGATTACAAAACAAACAACTAGAAGTGAAGAAAGAAGAAACAAGAGGGGTCCTAGTTACTTAGCTTGATTAGTAAGCTAGGGTTTAGGGTTTCTTGTAACCTCCCTCTATTATATAAAGAGGGTGGCGTCTAGGTTATGAGCAACTCATCCATTCATAGCTAGTCTCTCCAATGAGAGTCTAGAAAACGCATAGAGCGTGTAGTAGTTTAGTAGTAGTAGTAGTAGTAGTAGTAGTAGTAGTAGTAGTAGTAGTTTATTTTATTTATAATAAAGAAAATCTTATTAGTAATGTTGATTATGTTCTTGTTATATTCCGCTGTGCAATCAATGTTACTAATCCTAGATAGGGCTTAAACGATCTTTAACAATTGGTATCAGAGCACAGGGGGATTGATATCTTGGGTTTACAAGGTTTTCATTGTCAATAAAGAGTGGTTTTGAAGAAGGAGCATATCAGTTCTATATTTTTTTGGTGGCTGATAAAGGGTTTCGTAGTATTACTGCTGCTGCAATTTTAATTGGCCAAACTAAGACAGGAGATATGGATAAGTTTGTTGCAACAAAGCTATGTGTTGTTTATGCTGCTGCGTGTCTGTTCTTTATTTAATCAACCTCGTGCTACAACTATTTGTGGTCAATGATTGGTATTAATTGTGTCTCACATGGGTCGATGCAACTGATTATTAATTCTTTCATAAAGAAAAGTGGGGCTGGTTTGTCGTGAGGTACACATGGTATCCACTTATTCATCTGATTAATTGCTGATAACCTAGTACTACTTTGGAGTTTTGCTGTTGTTTAAAGCTGATATTGGTATTGGTTTAAAGATTGTGAGTCAACAATGGATGGCTCGTGATGTATTGGTTTAAAACCAATGGATATTAAATTGGTTTTACCTGCTGTCATTATTGAAAGATTTATGTTGCTTGATCTGTCCTTTTCATAAGGTTGTCGGCTAAATGATGTGTGAGACAGCGAATATCTTATTCAGTGAATGATAATTTATCGTATTGGTCAGTGATCAACAGTTATTTTTTTTTGTCGATTACTGAAAGGGTTGATTTCATGAGCTCACATTAATTGGTGTTGGTGGAGTTTGATTGGTGGATAAGTTTGTATATTATTTGGAGATTCATAATTATTGATCTCATTATTTGGTATTTATTATGGAACGAGGCAACTGGGTTTGGTTCCTACTGATGGTATTTTCTCTGCTCACATGATACTGATGTCTTCATTTTTATAATTCTGCTGCTATTGGAAGTTTGGCTCGTTACTACTGCTGGTCATATATGTTCATGCGGGTTGTGTTTCTCAGTTCCTCCTGGTTGCTTTTGGGTTTTTGCTGATACATACGATTCTTGTAGACTTCTTTATGGTTCCTGCTGGCTTGTTGTATACTTTTTTTTGGTCGGTTTTGATTCCTACAAGTCATGTGAGATTAATGTTCGTCTCTTTTAGTGACAGTTCTGATGTCATTAATGGTTAAGGAGGACGGAATTATCAACCATCATCATTTTGTTGAGAAGATTATTTGTTGAAGACATTTAATTATCGCTTGTTTGATGTTGTAGTTGATTTTCCCAGGTTTTGTGTTCTTATTGTAGGACTTTTTAAGATAACTTGCTTGGTTTGTATGGTGACGAAGACTTGACGAATCTAGCGAAGGGGTACGATCCATCTTATTGTGCTTAATGCGTACATTTGCTATCACTTTAAGGAGTTACATTATTGTGCTCAGTGTCTCATTTAGTTGAGGATTTGTAAAGAGGTCGCGATCTACTTATACTTTTTATGGGAGTATGAGTTTGGAGTCACGTGGATAGTGCAAGACATAAGATGCAAGTTTGGGAGATTTAACTTCTTCAACAAATCAGTTATATTTGATTTTCTTATCAGTGATCACACCATGGAGCCTACTGGATTCAGGAGATGGTAAGTATACTTTTAAGGGGAAGCTTATTGTTAATATACTTGACCATCTTCTTATGCTTATTTGTTTCTGCTGTTTGATACTGCTGATCGGTTCCCGCTGCTCGTTCCTGCTGATGCTAGTAACTGCTGATACTCGTTACTGCTGCTCATTATTAGTTAATAATAATAATAATAATAATAATAATAATAATAATAATAATAATAATAATAATAATAATAATAATAATAATAATAATAATAATAATAATAATAATAATAATAATAATAAATAAATAAATAAATAAATAAAAATTGTTATTTTGTTTCTGCTGGTTGATGTTTGATTCTAGGTTCGAACATCTACATGCATCACTTGAGAGGAAGCGTATACGAGATTCACGAGACCCCTATTGGATGATTACAAAAAGGGGAAGAAGAGTTATGATGTGCAACTTATTATTTGTGATGACATGTTTTAGCATTGTTTCTTTATTAATTGTTTTGTAATATCAAATAGGGGAAGATTGTTGGGAATTGCAGATTTGAAGATTACAAAACAAACAACTAGAAGTGAAGAAAGAAGAAACAAGAGGGGCCCTAGTTACTTAGCTTGATTAGTAAGCTAGGATTTAGGGTTTCTTGTAACCTCCCTCTATTATATAAAGAGGGTGGCGTCTAGGTTATGAGCAACTCATCCATTCATAGCTAGTCTCTCCAATGAGAGTCTAGAAAACGCATAGAGCGTGTAGTAGTTTAGTAGTAGTAGTAGTTTATTTTATTTATAATAAAGAAAATCTTATTAGTAATGTTGATTATGTTCTTGTTATATTCCACTGTGCAATCAATGTTACTAATCCTAGACAGGGCTTAAACAATCTTTAACATAAACTAAGTAAATGATCAATGAATCTTAGACTAGATAGGGCGGAACTCAGAAATTCTGTGTGAAAATTGGTGGTTTTGGAGTGTAAAGTGATCCACTATTTATAGAGAAAGAAAAACTAGCCGTTACAGTAGATGGTACTGATTGTGTCAAAATCAATTATATATAATAGTAGTATAGTATCGAGGAGATCCGCAAGAAATACGTATCACCCGAGTCGTATCCGTACGAAGGTGTGAATGGAATCAAAGAATATTGATTCGTGAAAACCGTGTAGTGGAAAGTGATAAATGTGAAATTTTGAGATCAAGTAATACAAATAATGACAAACAATCACGAATTATGCAAATTGTACAAACTATATATGCACTATTGATAAAAATCTAAAAACGGAAAATCAATCGCGAAATTTAAAACGTAACGTACGAATTAAAACGTAACTTTTAACGAAAAATGATCCTACAAAGGTGAAACAATTTTCTAAAAATCTTAAACTAATAAAAAGAATTTCCAGAAAAAGAAAAATATTTTTTTGACTTTTTATTTATTTTCTATGAATTTATTTATATTTTTGTATTTTTAAATGAATTAAAAATAAAGGAAAATAGAAAAATAAAAGTGAAAAATGTAAAATAATTTCTGAAAAGTCTAAAATATTATAAAAGAATTCCTAAAATATTTTTGAATTTTTATGGATTTTTCTGAATTTTTATTGATTTTTATTTATTAAAAAGTATATAAAAATGATTAAAATCAAAGAAAAATTAAGAAAAATATCAAATCAACTCAGAAAAATCTGAGAAATTAACAAAAAATCAAAAATAATAAAAGAAGCTTGGAGAAAATTTTGAAATAAATATAAGCTGAAAAGTGCTTATTCAAAGCAAAACTGCTTATCACAAGTGCTTATTTATAAGCACTTGTGACAAAATTGTATCTAACTGAAAACTCGGCTAAGTTATGCTCAAATATGCTCAATTACACTAAAAAATGCACAATAGATTCACAGTATGCAACAATATTGCACAATAAGCAGTTAAGAATAAGCAATTGATCAGACACAACCAAGACAGAATAAGCTAGTGATCAAGTAACACTGAAATCAACAACTAGACACTTAATGAGGCTCAGTTACATCAATGAAACCGAAGTTCAAGCTTAATCAAGCATTAGCAGGCCTAAAAATCAAACAACTTATCTGTTTCTAATGTGCAACCAAGCAGATGCAATAAGCTCACTAAATAAGCTCAGAAACACAAGATTATGGGGGCAAACACTAAACAGCTATATTGAGATACCAAATTTATAAAAAATCTAATGACAAACAAGCAATCACTACTCTAATTGATTCTAAGTTCAGCAGGAATTTAGGACTCAAAAGCTGATGACATTTGACTTTTATGATGCTACTATAAGTTTGACCTTATTCAATTTTATCAGCTAATTCCCACTTCTAATTTGTAATGTTTAGCTACAATTATTCTAGATTACACTAACTTTAACTAATATGTACCTATATTCTTAATATCACTAACTGTCTACAAGTATACCAAAAGTTAATGAAACTATAAACTAGTTTTGACTTTTTATCCAACTATTCTACTATTTTTATGCAGTATTTAGACTTTTACTGATCTAGGTGAGCTAATGATTCAATTAAATCTATCCTACTAACTCTAAATAGCAATAGAACAATCCAATCCAAACACTCCTTTATGTGACAGTAACAACTAAGAATCCATGAATATCTCCACAAATCACTAACTCACAGAATCAAACAGCTTTCAAATCACTATATTAAGCTAATTACACCACCAAATACAACTTGTTCCAACAGATATGCAATATAACAGATCCAAGTATGACAGATGACTAAATGAGATATGTAACTCAGATCAAGCTTAAAACAGATGATAAAATGATCACATAAGCTCAACTATAGCAATTAATACTACTACAACAACAATAACAATCAATGAAACAGTACTATCAATTCCAAACCAAACTACAACATATTAAGCTAGAAACTAGAAGTTTAAACAACACTTACAAAGTATTTCCACCTCAGCAAGAATAGAGGTGGATTCACTATGCTTGCCTATCTTTAAGATAGGCAGAGACCTTCCAAATCTGTCTCAACTTATCCAATTAACACAGATTCCAATGAATTCAACAGGCCTTTGACTTTTGATGACTGTAAATGATCACTTGTGATATTTGAATGAAAACAGATCCTCTAAAGACTACAGAGCTTATATTGATTGTATAGAAGCTAAATAAGCTTATTTGAAAGCTTATCTAAACCAAATGAAAACATATTTTTTACTTTTATAATTTTCTGCTTTTTATGTATTTTCTGCAAATGATATAAACTGAATTGAAAATGATATTTGTAAAAGCTAGATTAAAATTGAGATATAAGCTAAGAATTTAAATGATAAAAGTTAATCTAATAGAATTAAAACAGATACTTAATAGAAGAAGAAGATGAACAACTGAATTTTATTAAAAATTTTAAACAAACAATACAATCTCTAAACTAAATACAAGTAAGAGTAAATTTCTGCAGAGCTTCGCTATAATCTAACTACTACACAAATGAGCTAACACAAGCACCTATTTATAGCTGAGGAGGAGTTGAGAGTCACGGATTGCCAAGCTGGCAATCCGTGTGCTCTGTGTTTCTTTGGAGCCTCTAAGAGTCGTTTGATCACTATCCAATCCGTTCCAATTGATAACATCCCTTGATTCAATCCTAATGACGTGTCCCCTCCAATAATAGCATGCCATGTAGCCATTCGTGTGCTTGTTTAGTGCTGACACCTTCTGACACCCTTTGATACTTCTAGAAACACTCTAATTTGACTAATTTGTCCTTACTCACTGTAATTGGGACTTACGGTCATTCTAGGGTTCTTACGATCTGGGTTAAATGGGGAAAAGGGGGCGGGTAACAATTTATTATTATTGTTTGACTGATGTTTGACCATTGACCCGTGTGATGGGTGTTGACCAAGGGGTGGTTTGGGCTGGGTATTAGTGAGTGGATTTTGGGCTTTGGGATAGTTTATGATTGGATTTGGACTTGGTGTTGGACTTAATAATTGGACAAGGCTTTGATCTTATTTTTCAGAATTTGTAATAATAGAAATCAAGGACCAAACTTGTAAGTATTGAATCTTCAAGGACTAATTCTGTCATTGTTCCAAAATAACTTCTAAGGATTTAGTTTGCCAACTTCTGAATTATGAAGGATGGAGTTGACTTTTCTTCAAGTAAATCTCTGAGGGACTGAATATGTCATAACCGAAACTTCAGGGACCAATCATGACAATTCTTCAAACTTTCTCTCAAGGGTTATTCTTGTAAACTATGAAATCCTGAGGGTCTCTTTAGACAATTTGAGCTCAATTAGATTGCCAGCTTTGACTTTTTGACTCGTTCCACTCTCGTGCTCGTTTTTGCCGGATTTCTGTTTGTTTTTCGTCTTTTCGCGAGATATCTGTTCCTGCACATTCACAATCACAATCACAAAAGCATGTTTTCTTTGGCGTTTTAGGTTAGTTTTTGGATTATTAAGTCCTATTTAGGCTCAGAAAAGGTGAGTGAATAAGCACTCACCAAAATCCCCCGGACTAAAATATTGTCGTATCCTCACGCAATGTGATCAATTCACGCTTTTGGGATAAATAATTTCATAACTCTTCCTACTGACTTTGTAAAGTAGCAAGGAGGTTCAAAAGAAGTAATAAAATCATTTATTCCCGCAAACGCCCCGTTTTCCAAAATTATTCTTTATTCTACTTTCATTTCTATTTTTGGACTTTCCATACTTCATACTTGTGACGGTTTGTCGAACTTTCATTATTTTGCAATAATATTTAGGGTCAACGAGTAGAAACACTTCTCATAGAAAAGTGACCATACGGATAAAAATCGTCATCCTTGATTTTTTCACAAGCCCCCAAACTAAGCGTACAAACAAGATCACAGCTTATCTACAAGTTAGATGCTAACACTACTCATAAAAGTTACTTGTGGAAACCTCTTACTCCCATGTCCTAAGTTTTTTGTATCTCAATATTTTATTTTTGTTGGGAAATGAATTGCTTCATATTTTCTCGTTTTAATACTTTTTAGTCCGATAGTGATACCAAGTTTAAACGATAAGTAGTTTTTCATTTTCTCTCAAGAACCACTGCAATAGAAATTCGGTCCACATAAAGGAATTTGGGTACATACAATATCATAGATAAGTTGCGGAGTACTACACGTGCACCTCATGTGTCCAATTCAGAATCATCCACATGCACCTCACGCGCTAACAACTTATTTACATTCAAACTCTTATTCATCATAACTTTCAAATTTCATTTTTTTCATTTCTCACTTTTTTCACTTTTCTCATATTTTTCATACTTTTTTCTTTCTTTACTTTTCCTCATAACATCAATGGAAGCTTATCGAGTAGCTCCAAAACCACATACATAATCAACTTTTGACTTTTGATTTTTTATTTTTGCGCTTATTTTTTATGTTCCTTGATATGTACCCAACTTCTAAAGCAAAGTGATGAGGCGAAAAATGAACCACTTTTAGGGGGTCATTTAAGCCCGGAATTGAATTTATTTGATCAAATATTACCCTAAATCGTTTCTTTTGTGATTTTAGGTACTTTAGGAGAGAAATCTAGAAAAGGAAGCAATTCGGACGTTTTTGGAACATAAAAGTGAAGAAAACGCCAAAGACTTAATTTTCCATGCTGGGAACAGTGTTTGACGGCGTCAAGAGGAAAGAGATGACGGCGTCAAGAGTAAATACCATGACGACCCAGTAGAAACGTGAAGGCGTCACAAGTAGAGAGTCAAGAGTTAAATACGTGACGGCCTGCAAAAGGGGACTACATGACGGCGTCAGATGTAGATCTAGGCAGTCCGAGGAACTATTTGGAGGCTAGATGACGGCGTCACACCATTGTTCTTGACGCCGTCACCCTCAAAAATCTATATATAGTTTTCTAATTGTCATTCATAAAAGGAGAGAAGTTTGGAGAAACCATTAGGCCGAACCATATACGAATTTTACAGCTTTTTCAAGGGTTTTCAGCCCTTGAACCCTTACATGTGTAATTAAGATAAGTCTTCTCTTAATTCAATCAATATGTCTATGTGTTGGTTGTCTATATCTTGTGCTTGTCTTGATTCCACCATGTTAGGCTAGATCTATCTTGTGTTTGCTTGGATCTAATGAAACCTAGATGTTAATTATGTGTTGATTACTTGTTTATGGTTGTATTGGATGAATGATTTCAATGTTAGGCTTAAGAAAACTGGCAGATCTCCAATTGGTGACATGCTTGAACATCTTAGGAAACATGAACTGATGTGTCCTAGGTTTTATTGGTTGTATTTAATGCATGAGTAAATTCTAATGATCCTATGTTAGGAGCTTCTTAGCCGGCTCGACATAGGAGTGAAGTAGGCACTCATAGGATTAGGGAGTTAAGTACGCCACCCCATGAATGGTATTAAGGAATACAATCCATCATCCACGCAACTATAACAAGTAATTAACGTGTAAAAGATATCTAGGGAGTAGTGAAATCTAAGTAAACACATTTCTCCCACTTATTGCTCACAACCTTAGTTTAATATAGTTTTATTTTCATTTCTAGTATTTTATTTTGATTGCATCTTAGTTTTGGGTTAGTTGACTAGCAACTAATTCCGCCCAAATCCTTCAAACCCGAGATATTTACTTGCTTTCTTAAAAATATAAAAACATAAAAAGTATCATCCCTCATCTCTAGATCTAGTATTTAGGTTTTCTAATCCTAGCGACACTATTCCTAGCTGAACGATCAATCCCCTGGTACTTGTCACTATACTATACTACATCGATCAAGTACACTGCCTGGTGGGGGTTGTAAGCTTCTCAAGATCCCTTGAGAGGTAAAGCTTGGTGCGATCCCCATGCATATCAAGTTTTTGGCGCCGCAGCCCGGGGAATAGTTATTGTCTAGGTTAGAATCTCTTTTTATTAGGTCTACTTGCTAGATTCCTTTCTAGTAAGATTTTATTTTTATTTTTAGGTTCTCTTTAGTCTATCTTATTTCTTTGTGTTTTTGTTCGTAACTCTTCACCACCCGACATCATGGACGATGGGAACATCTTTGAACCCGTCATCCCACCACAACAAAACCCACCACTAGAACCTCTTAGGCCCCGAACCTTAGGAGAGTATTCCCGACCTAGCCACCAAGGCTACCGAAACACCATTGAGCTCACCGGAGCCAATGTAACCCCCTTGCGATCCGACACCATCCGGTTGGTGCAAAGCGGATGTGCATTCCATGGACTTCGTTCTGAAGATCCAAATCAACATCTCAAGGACTTCCTTAAAATCGTAGATTCCATAGACCTAGATGTTGCAACTAGAGAGACAACCCGATTACGCCTATTCCAATTCTCTCTACGTGATCAAGCTAGTCAATGGCTTGAGCGTTTACCCGCGGGATCCATCACCACATGGGATGATCTCACCACTCGTTTCCTTGCTCAATTTTTCCCACCGGGGAGAACTACTAAGCTTAGAAATGACATCTTGATGTTCCAACAACGTCAAAATGAAACTCTTTATGAAGCATGGACTCGTTTCAAGGACTTACTCCAAAAAGTCCCTCATCATGGCATAGATCTTTGGCTCCAAGTCCAAATCTTTTATGACCATATCGATCTCTCCACGAAGCGAGCCATTGACCAATCGGCCGGTGGTAAGCTACGTGATCTAAGTGCGGAACAATCATGGGAACTCATAGAAGATCTTGCTCTCTATGACAACGAAAGTTGGAATAATCCCCGTGATTTGAACAAAACGTTCAAGGCAATATCTTTGCCTTCGAACAACTCTAGCACTCCCGACCGTAGGATCATGGAACTTGAGGACCAAGTCAAGTTTCTCATGAAATCTTACGAAGCTCCTAAGCCTTCAAGCCAAGTGAACAAAATCACTTCTTCATGCGAATTATGTAGTGGTCCCCATGACACTCGTGATTGTGTGGAACTCCCCGAAACAGCTTTTGCGGACTACGCATCCTCACGTACCGACGAAGCGGGAGATAAGTGGTACACTTTCAAACCCAAGCCAAACCCTTACGGTGATTCATACAACCCTTCTTGGAAAAATCACCCAAACCTTAGGTGGAAACAAAATCAAGCCAATTCTTCCAATCCGCCTAATCGTTACCAACCAAATGGTCCACCCTCCAACCGTACTTTCAACAACAATCCTTCTAACAACTAGGGTAGTACCAAGAATCTTGAAGGATTGATGTCTAAGTTCATGGCATCTCAAGAAGCTCGCATAGCTAGGTTTGAAACCGAATTCAACCAACAACAAACGGAGATGACCAACAAGATAGACATCTTGTTGAAGGCCCTCAACAACCAAGCGTTAGCCATACCTAGGAAGGAAACTAGAGACACCAACAACGAAATCAAAATTAAGGACCCCTCATCATCCAAACATGTCCACTTTGTCAATGTTGTCACAATTAAGCTAATAGATAAGGATATAGAAGAAAGTGACAAGAATGAAGTTGGAGTAGAAACCGAGACTAGGGATGAAAGTAGGGAAGTTGAGGTTAATAGGGGAGAGAAGTTAGAGGAAGTAGAGACTATAGAAGAGTACTTTGATAAGTTGCCCACCAAGAAAGAACGGGAATACCATAAGGATTTATTTGATAGTCCCGAGAGACCACATATCCTTGGCACACCCATTATCAAAATGGGAGACCCCTCTAACATCAACATACCATGCAACATCGGGCACATGCATATATGGAAAGCTTATATCGATCCTAGATCTCCTGTTAACATCATGACCAGGACTTATTACAATTGGGTGATGAAGAAGCAACTTGATTATAGGATAATGCCCAATAGGAATTTGATAAGTAACTTTGTAGGAAGAGTGAAGGGATTACATGTGATTATAGGTAATTTCACTTATGAGATCGATTTTATGATAGTAGAAGACACTCGTCCGGTGATAGATGATTGCCTAAGCCAAGTAATATTCGGAAAACCATTTGTTGAGACCACTGGGATGAGTTATGATCCGACTTTAGGGATAGTTAGGTTCAAGGAAGAGAATGATGAGATTGCCTACCAAATGCCCTACAAAATTGAGCAATACCGCCTTCTCTCCAATATAGAAAAGGAACACAAGCAAGCGGCTTATTATAGGAATGATGAGGATAGACGTCGAGGAGTAGAGTATGTGAAGAATAGGATGCTTGGTTTCTACAAAGAATGCTTGCAACTAGGTCCGGAATACAAAACTGGCTTAGAAGACGACCTAAAGAGTGAAACCAACGATGAGATCACGTAGTAACCCATGACCTTGAGTCTAGCTACAAGACTCATAAATAAAGAAAAGCGCTTCTTGGGAGGCAACCCATGTTTTGTGTGATTTTTTATTTTGTTTGTTTGTTATTTGCTTCCGTATGCATGCTTTATTTTTATTGTTGGTAGATCAAGTTTCTAAACTAAATAGTGGAAATACTTTACTTTGTTGTTTAGCCTAGTCTTAACTTCACCTAAAAGTATTTTTGCAAAAGATAAGTGTAAGGGGAAACCCCAAATATGTTTTTAAGAAACAAACCGATCATGATTCTCCACAATATTATATGAACATGTATATTCGTATTTGTTAGAGTCAAATACTTGTATCGAGTCATAATGAAGTTTTGCAGGATTTTCCAGGAAGTAGGACCAAGTTTTTCCAGAAACTTAACATAAGAATTTCTGCAGGTCACTTCTGACGGCGTCATGAGCTTGCTCTTGACGGCGTCATGAGCTTGCTCTTGACAGCGTCACGTGTAACAATCTGGAAATTTTACCGGTTTTGTTTTTCTAACGGAGTCTTAAAGTTTTTGTTGAATTATTAAGTTTTATAATCTCCAGGAAATCTGTAAACTTCATTCCACAAGCATTATATCTTATTTTGTTTTCAAGGATTTAGTAACTTATGTAGATTGCCACCGATTTTATGCGAGGTTGCCTTGTCTGTTTTCTCAGGATTTACAGGTTATGTATGACAAGAAGATGATTTATTTTTCTGGAAGGGAAGCTTTGATTGTTCATTTTCTTGGAGGAAGATTTAACCTGGCCACCTTATTATCCATACCGAGCGAATCAGGGGAGTTTTTGATTTCATTCTTTTTACTTATTTCACTTTTACATTCTTTACTTGAACATTGGGGACAATGTTCATCTTAAGTGTAAGGGAGGGTAAAATGATGATACCTTACAGATACACTTTCGCTTGAGTTTGTTTGATTGATAGTAGATGTGTAATAAAACTATGAGAAATACTTGTTAGTGTAATTTTAGCGCCAAATTTAAGATTTTTTACAACATTTAGGAGTGAAACTTTAGCCATAGCAAGCATCTCATGGATAGGAGATTGTATGACTAGCACAAAACCGTATCATTCAGAAAAATTTTCCACCCAAATATGTGAGGTTCGCCTTTAGATTTGATAGGAAAAGCATTTACTATTAGTGCTTATGAGTGTACTGGTAGCATTTAGATTCTAGAACTTGCGTTAGTGATGCATCCCGAGACCGCTAGTGAGACTATATTTGTGTAGCAGGATTTACTACATGATAAGAGGCATTAGGATCACCCTTGTGTTAAACCCGTATTATAATTACTTGACCATTTAAGTCATATTACTTGGCTAGTTAAGTCAACTAATTTTTCCCACACCTTAGCGTTGTACTCATTTTTAGTACACGAAACCCCTAGTACACCCCTCCGAGCCTATCTTTTCATTTCTAACTTTAAGCATCTTACTTAAAGGAAGAATTTGTTACACCCCACTTAAATGTACAACCAAATCGCCTTAGCCTTCCGGGTATGCGCTCATCCTTAGTGCATTATTGTTATTTGTTAAACCATAAGTTAACTATCTAATTGATTACATGGTGGCTAAGTCGAGTCATATCCTTGTACATATTGTTTTGGGATGATTGGGACTCATGGGTAAAGTACTTATTTTATGGAGTAATGGGGAAGAACATCATATATTACCCCCGTATGTGCGTTAATCTTAAAAGTACTCCAAGTGTTTTGATTTTCTTAATTCGAGTCATTAGATTAGTTTATTGTAAAGTATGTAAAAATTCAAGTGTAAGGGGAATTTACATTCCCTATGATGTATTGTTTTGGATGGTAGGGTAAGAGTGTATGAGAAAAAAAAAATCGAAAAAATCAAGAAAAAGAAAAAAAAATAGAAAAAGAAAAAGAGAAAAACATACGGACTACCATCCCGTTTCATTCTATGTTTATTTTATGTTTTTGGTATTTTTCATTTATTAGCTTAAGTCGAGTCTAGTCTTGGCTTAGCAACGCCATTTTGTACATGTAATTAACCAAGATTTTTAACTCGCCACCAGTAAAGACTGCCTATATCCAACAAAACCGTATATTTTATGTCCCTACACCTAACGTTACAACCCTTTAAAAGACCTCTTTGATAGTTTATCCTAGGTGCTTACGCCATGTGGTGGAGGTTTGATCCTTTCCCAAGCCTATGGTAATCTATTTTGCTATGACAGGTAGTGAGAGATATCTTCCGTTTCCATATTGTAATTTATACTTTATTACACCCGAGAGATGTGAGTATCTAAACACTATTTGTGAGGTGCTTGTGTATGACCTCCCTGCTTGTCTTTGGACTTTAGTGGAACAATTATTTATTGTAATTACTTTTATATTAGTGTTAAATGACCCCTAACTTGTATTTTGACTAGAATAAAAGCGCATTTGCTTGAAGACAAGCAAATCTCAAGTGTAAGGGTATATGATGAGGCGAAAAATGAACCACTTTTAGGAGGTCATTTAAGCCCGGAATTGAATTTATTTGATCAAATATTACCCTAAATCGTTCCTTTTGTGATTTTAGATACTTTGGGAGAGAAATCTGGAAAAGGAAGCAATTCGGACATTTTTGGAGCATAAAAGTGAAGAAAACGCCAAAGACTTAATTTTCCATGCTGGGAACAGTGCTTGACGGCGTCAAAAGGAAAGAGATGACGGCGTCAAGAGTACATACCATGACGACCCAGTAGAAACGTGAAGGCGTCACAAGTAGAGAGTCAAGAGTTAAAGACGTGACGGCCTGCAAAAGGGGACTACATGACGGCGTTAGATGTAGATCTAGGCAGTCCAAGGAACTATTTGGCGGCGAGATGACGGCGTCACACCATTGTTCTTGACGCCGTCACCCTCAAAAATCTATATATAGTTTTCTAATTTTAATTCATAAAAGGAGAGAAGTTTGGAGAAACCCTAAGGCCGAACTATATACGAATTTTATAGCTTTTTCAAGGGTTTTCAGCCCTTGAACCCTTACATGTGTAATTAAGATAAGTCTTCTCTTAATTCAATCAATATGCTTATGTGTTGGTTGTCTATATCTTGTGCTTGTCTTGATTCCACTATGTTAGGCTAGATCTATCTTGTATTTGCTTGGATCTAATGAAACCTAGATGTTAATTATGTGTTGATTACTTGTTTATGGTTGTATTGGATGAATGATTTCAATGTTAGGCTTAAGAAAACTGGCAGATCTCCAATTGGTAACATGCTTGAACGTCTTAGGAAACATGAACCGATGTGTACTAGGTTTTACTGGTTGTATTTAATGCATGAGTAAATTCTAATGATCCCATATTAGGAGCTTCTTAGCCGACTCGACATAGGAGTGAAGTAGTGTTGGGTCACTGAATTCCCCAATCCTCCTCTTACAAGGATTTGAACTTAAAATAACCTAAGTATTAACAAGTCACTGAGTGAACAGTAACTCAGTGAGTCACCTTCAGGATGCTAAGACCGAACCTAAGAAGAAAGGTTCTCCATTCAGTGAGGCGGAACTCAGTGAAGTGTGATCTAAGCCAAGAAGAAGGTGATGGGTTCAGTGAGGATGACAATAACTCACTGAACCCCATGAATCCTCAACAACTTTATAGTACTGAAGACTGATGACAAGAAGACTGAAGTTTTGGCGGGACTGGGCGGGAAAGTTTGAGCTGCATTATTAAAGTGCTTTATCACTTTAATGTCAAACTTTCCCAAAATGGTTAAAACCAGTCTATCATCAGAAAGTGCCTTTTGGACTTAACTCAATGAAGGTTCCTTTCCAGAAGAATAATATCTTTCAAGATATTGTTAGGGAAACTTTATGTCCAATGTATAACTAGTTGTTCTATACTTGTGTATAAATAGGAAGCATATGTGAGGAGTAAAAGTTGACAAGTTTGTGCAATTAATGCAAAGCATTCACAAACCATTTTACTCCTCCAAAGAACAACACAAGCCCCTGAGATAGCTCAGTGGGTAATTTAAGTTGTCACTCATCATAGATTGAGTTTAGTGAGGAGTCCACACAATACTTGTCGTTTTCAATCCCAAGTGTTATTCCGCAAACACTTGGGTACGATTCTTTGTGATTAACTTCTAATAAAGAATTAAACGTTGGAAAATATTGTCTTACTTTATTGTTAATCATTTTCATACATCTGTGTTCAAGTCATATAACTTGGTTATTTTAGATTTTTAGTTACTGATAACCAAGTAAAAGGGAACAACAAGTGGTATCAGAGCCTCTGATTTGTAAAACTTAAACCTGTTTTTTCAAAACTTAAGAGTGCTCAAGTTTTTAAAATCAAGATCCCACTATGACTGACATAGATGTTCCCCGGCTTGTTGATAAAAAGGGTGGAAGTTATTCAGCAACTGCCCCTCGACTTGAAGCTGGCAAATTTAATAAGTGGAAAAAGCGAATGCTTTGCTACTTAACTGGGATGGAACCTTATTACATCAAATTGATTAATGAGGGTCCATATGTCCCAACAACTACCCAAGGTTTAATCAAACCTGAAGCTCAGTGGACCCCAGATGAAAGGAGGGTGGTCAATCAAGACCAGCGCCTGAAAAGCATCATTATATCATGCCTTCCTGATGATATAATGGAATCAGTGATCAACTGTCCCACTGCCCAGCAGACATGGACTGACCTGGTTCATAGCTATGAAGGGCCTTCTGATACCAAAGAGAATAGAATCATGGACCTGAAGCTTGAATTCAATACCTTCAGGGCCAAGGATTCTGAAAGTCTCTCTGAGACTTATACTCGGTATAAGACCCTCCTGAATGAGCTGACCAATGATGGTGTTATACTGTCAAAACATGAAATCAATGTTGGTTTTGTCAACAGTCTCCCTGAGAAGTGGTTAAACTTCTCTCAGGGATTGAGAAATGCAAACCACATTCAGAACCTTGAGCTCCCTGCCATCTATGAGAAGTTTGTCTATGAAGACAATCTTATCACCAGGAGATACCCTGGTAAAGCTCAGGAGACCAGCATTTCTATTAACCAACATACTCTCTAGCAAAGAACTAGCTCCCAAACCCAGTGATTGGATTGAAAGAAACAATCCTGATAGTAAATTGCCAAATTTTAACACTGGAAGAATCCTGGAGCCTGAAAGTCAGGCTATCAAGGAGCTGCTAGGAGTCACTGATGAACTTAGTCCTACTGAGTCCATCACTGAGTCTAAGTCTGATCCACCACTCCCTCCACTGAAACAACTTCAGGGAGCAGAACCCAATTCTGACCTTGCACCATTAGTCTTTCAACCACATTCTCCTAAAGAGAAATCAGGATTAGGAAGGACTATTCTGAAAAGACCTACTCCTGCACACACTGAACACCAAAAACCTTCAGTAAGAACTGAAGTGAAACCTGAAAGCACTTATTCAAAGGTTGATCAGCTTGCTGAACTTGTTAGGATGCTGAGTGAGAAAATTGAGTCTACTGAGAAAAACTCTGACTCAAAATCAACAAAGCCCTCTGTATCCTCAGGTTCTTCCAAACCAAAAACCACACCCAGACCCTCAGGGAGATGTGAACTGTGCAATTATCCAAATCACAGCACTGATAAATGCTACAGAGTCCTGTTTTGTATGATATGCAAACAAGAGGACCACAGAACTTGTGATCACATCCCCCACACTGCTTCTTTAAAAGCAAGGGGTCTATACAAAACCCAAGGCTATCAGTATGCCACACCTTCCAAACAAAGATGGAAGGCTAAGCCTTTCTCACCATGTCCTCACTGTGGTTTCAGTGATCATCTTCCTGATGATTGTATGATGAAAGAATGCTGTGACATCTGTGGAGACCCCTCCCATGAAACCAGGGGGCATGACAAAGTGATTCAGTTCAGAAGGAAAAACCAAACCAACACTTCTCAGTCACCTGAGGCATCAACCTCCACAAAATGTAAAACATGTAGAAGCTCAGGTCACACAACTTCAGACCATGACTCACTAACTGAGTTCAAAAAGTCCCTGAGGACTAAGCCCACTAGAAAGTGGGTCAACAAGAAAAACTAACCCAGTTTACTGTTTGTGCAGAAACACATCAAGGATCCTACTTGGCATCTAGACTAAGGGTGAGCAAACGGACCGGATGGACCGGACCGACCGGACCGGACCGGACCGACCACATTCGGTCCGGTCCTCGGTCTAGTCTTTTTGGCTAATTCGGTCCTCGGTCCGGTCGGTCCGGTCCGGTCCGGTCCGGACCGACCAAAAACCGGAAAAACGTGCCAAAATATGCCTAATTGGACCGGACCGACTGAAGACCGGACCGGACCGAACCGGACCGAGACCGGACCGACCACATTCGGTCCGGTCTCGGTCTATGGTTTTTTCGGTTCTCGGTCTTCGGTCCGGTCCGGTCTTGGCCGGTCCGGTCTGGTTTTTGGACCATGCTCACCCCTAATCTAGACAGTGGATGCTCCAGAAGTATGACTGGTGTGAAAAGTTTTCTGCACAAATATGTGGAAGAACCAGGACCCAAAGTGGTATTTGGTGATAACTCATCAGCTCCCACTGAAGGTTATGGCTCAGTAAACTGCAATGGTATAGTTTTTACAAGAATAGCTTATGTTATTGGTCTGAAGTACAACCTGATAAGTGTTTCCCAACTATGTGATGCCAAATACATAGTTTAGTTTGATGACAAGAGAGGGACCATCTTTAATGCCAATAAGGAAGTTGTGTTGATTGCCCCTAGAAGGGATGATGTATATGTCCTTGACATGTCATCCCTGACTCAAAATGGGACTTGTCTATTCTCTAAGGCAAGTGAGACAATCAACTGGCTATGGCATAGGAGACTCTCTCTCTTAACTTCAAAAACATCAACAATGTAACACCCCCAATTCATGGTTGCAGCGGAATTCGAACTGGGTGTTACTTGACGGCACAATAGTCACAATAATAGAAAACGAATTCCAATTGAGTCGTTTTAAAAGATTTATCATTCAAATTGTATAAATATCAGAGATTACAAAATGAGGTCCCAATTGGTTCCATGTTTACAATTTACATTAAATGAGTTTTTTTTGAATGATAATAAAATTTATAGCCCTCTTGAGTATCCTTGCCCTTCCGTGCCATCCTTGATCGTCATGAACCTGAAATACATGCTTGAGAGGTCAACACAAAGGTTGAGTGATATTCATAGAGTTTGTTTAATGTTTGAACACAATATGTTGGTAGTGTGAGCTAATCAGACTCATACACATGTTTGGAAAACAAAGGTGGGCTACGTTGTTATACGCCCGGAAAAGGTATTATCACATTATTCACTAAGCTTATGACACCAAAACGTTAACGGGTACCAATATCGATCGGCGGTTTTATCCCGGTAGGTATGTTGCTGTCATACCCAGGTCTCAAATATTAATGCATTTGTATGAACGTATTCACTACAAATGGGATTCGTCAATCCCAATAGGCCTATTCACAATATTCGCGCTCACTATTGCTAGTGATTAAATGGTTCATAATAAGGGATCTCGGTTTAGCAAGGTTGGTACTTAGTGATAATAAAACAATCAGGCAAGCATACAATTTAAAAACATTGTGTTCGGTTAAAAATAGCATGTATTCCCCCCAAGGGTTTGTAAAACAATTAAGTAATGGAAAGTGGGGCTATGAACTCACCTTAAGTAAGATAGCAAGTAATGAATGTAACGGTTGAATCGTGAAGGTTTCTACGAGCAACCTATAATTGAATGTTGCGACTTAGGATTTGAGTAATGAATATGAATAAGTGCCTATATATATATCTTGCATTTAGTCCATGATGTGGTATGATGTATATTGTAAGTCTTTGAAAGAAAAGATTCATGAACATGTATGTTCTGTATATCGTTTACTACCGTTCGGGCCGACATAATTCAGAAGTCATGTTAGTAAGCGTTCGAGGAGCCAGGACACTTTAACTCGTAAATCCACAACTCAACTCGACGGCTTACATAATGAACTCCTCACATGAGGCTCCCTACTATTGTAGTAGTTGATGAAATATATAGATATAAGTTTTGATCCGAAAGGTTACATGTCCGATATTTGAATAAACTTAGGAAAGTTTATTAGTACATGAAGATTGTTATTAGGGGTAGTTTCATAAGTCTTGTATGACCATTTTCTCTTGGTAATATCTCATGGTTTCCTTTTAAGTGAAGTAGATCCAAATTGCTTGTTCAAGTTATCGCCTAATTCATTGTTTCATGTTTACGCCTATGTAAGTTGGTATGGTCATTTCGTCATGGCCTAGCCATGACCTTTGGTCCTTGTTCCAAGGTCATGAGACACAACCTTGGCTCTAGCCATGGTTGTGGTCTTGATTATAGGTCATAAGACCTCTTGTTCCTTTTAAAGTATAACCATAATATAGTGACTTTGGTCTAAAAATGGGCTGTTTAAGAATTTGAAGAATTTATCACTCAGAAAGCGTTTTCAGGGCTCGAGCTTCTTTACTCCTAAACGAAAACGTCGTTCCGGACAACTTTCGTGTTTTAACTTTTTGATGAATCGGACCAGAAGTGTGACTTTCAAAACCCAAATTTGATCAGAATGGTATTTGGCAGTTTGCCGCAAAGTTTTGGTAACTTCAAATGGGCGTAACTTTTGACTCGTATACTTGTTTTGGGTGGTTCAAATTGCTATGGTTTCCTTGTTAAGTCCTCTACTGTAATATGTAATGATCCAACATCATATTTTTACCATTTTGATCAGGTCTTACCAAGAAAGTCACTAGTTTACTTGTTTTAGTAACTTGTTGTAACAATCAATAACAATAACTTGTTTTGCTCACTTTTATACATCATGGACATAACTACAAGACATAATATAGCAAGAATAACATGTAAATAGCATGAATATGATATTTAAACAAGGAAGTGTATTAGAGTTTGCTTACAACTTGTGAAGAAACTAACTAGAACCAAGATCAAAACCAAGAATTACTACTTAATCCTTCAAATATTTTCCAACCATAGCCAAGCTTCCATATCAAAAAACCCATCTTATAATCCCTTGATAAACACTAATCTATCACAAAAACAAGCCTTAGTAAAAATCTTCACTAAGAACACTTGGAAATTTGATGAGTTTTTGTGGTGTTTTATGGTGATTTTATGGTTGAAAGGTGTTAAGGATCAACTAGGAACTATGCCTTGAACTTGTGATGGATTGAATAAGCAAGATCAATGATCAAATGGGGTGTTTTAGGGTGTTTTTGGTCGTTGCTATAGAGAGAAAAAGGAAGAGATGAGTTCTTATGAGTTGCCAAGTCTTAGATGAAGTCTTATAGGATATTTAGGAAGCTTATACACATGTATACATCCTAAGGCTCAAGGAAGGAGATCAAGACACCTAAAGGGTGACTCCCCCCCCTAAGTCGGTTTCAAGAGGATAAGAAAGGGTGACTTGGTCTTGGATGATAATATCCTAAGTATGTAGCTAGTTTTGACTCCGTAAGTTGCTAACCGTAAGTTTTTAGGCCACGAAACGTAAAACCGGGTATCGTAAAAATACGAAACTTGGAAGAATGATTAAACTTGTCAAAATACTCTATAATAAAATATAAAATGAGTGGTAGGTTCCATTGGGGTGGTAAAACCCTGCTAAAACTGGAAACACGGTCAAAAACGCGTAATACGTAAAACGTACGAATATTGTGTAAAATTAAGAAAAGTAAAATGTTACTTTTCTAATGTGATAAAAATGATTTAAAAAGACTTATAATGTCTAGACTGGGCTCAGTCTAGTGTCGGTTGGTATTAAATGTCTTTTAGACATCAAACCGTAAGCCTAAAAATCAAGGAATGACTTATAAAATCAAGGGATGATTTTTGGTCAATGGAGGAGGGAAAAATATGTTGACTTTTTCTAATAAGTTGAAAACTTAAATCGTCTTAGAAATGCGGTGCAGGTATAGGCTAAGGTTACGGCTGAGTAAAAATGCTTAAAACTGAAAATTCCAGTTTTTCCCAGCCGAGGCTTATTTTGGTCATGTTTTTCTCAGTCATGATTAATTCTCAAATAAATCATGAGTGTGTCAAACATTTTTCCGATGTGGGGTCACCTGACGGGGTCGAATTTCGTTGTGCGTAGAATTTCTGAATGACGTTTTACCCTAAAACGTGTAATTCCTTAATAACTTTCACGAAAATGATCTGACGAATGTCAAACATTTAATTTGCCATGGAAATGATTTATCACTCGAGAATATCAAATAAAAATCAACTTTCGGGAAAAATGAATAGTAAAATGAATAGTGAAAATTTTCCGGGAAAATTAATTAACCTGAAAATGCGAATTGTTACAAACAACCTGGCCAAACAGAACAAAGTTCTGGGCCTTCCATCCCTGGTGTATACCAAAGACAAGCCTTGTTCTGCTTGTGAAAAAGGAAAACACCACAGGGCATCATTCAAAACCAAACAAACCTTTTCCATCAAAAGCTGCCTACATCTTCTTCATATGGACCTTTTTGGACCTGTCAGTCCAATGTCCATTCACCATGAGAAGTATACTCTGGTCATAGTGGATGATTACTCAAGATATACTTGGGTTTACTTCCTAACCAAAAAGAGTCAGGCAGCTGAAACCATCATGTCATTTGTCAGAAACATTGAAAATCAAAATGATGTCAAAGTTAAACAGATCAGGACTGACAATGGCACTGAATTCAAAAACCAAGACCTTGAGTGTTTTTGTGATGAGAAAGGAATTTCTCAAAATTTCACTTCTCCCTATACTCCTGAACAAAATGGAGTAGCTGAAAGGAGAAATAGAACACTCATTGAGGCAGCAAGAACAATGTTAAATGGCTCAGTCCTCTCTAAACACTTTTGGACTGAGGCAGTTAAAACAGCCTGCTACACTCAAAATAGGTCAATCATTGTAAAAAGGCATAACAAGACTCCTTACGAGATATTCAAAGGAAGGATTCTTGACATCAGCTACTTTCATGTATTTGGGAGTCCTGTGTTTATACATAACCACAAGGATCACTTAGGTAAATTTGATGCCAAAGATGATGATGGATACTTCCTGGGATATTCCCTGGTTTCTAAAGCCTTCAGGGTGTTCAACACAAGGAGACAACAAACTGAGGAAACTTATCACATTACTGTTGATGAGATCACTGAATCCATCAGGTTCTCAAATTCCTCAGTAGAAGAAATTGGTATTGATGACTCATCAAGATATCCTCCTGATGAGTATCATCCTAAGAACAATCCCTCAACCCAATACCAAGCTGATGCTGATGTCTCCTATTACATCATCCCTCACAACCTACCCCAACCACCTATCAGTGAGTTCATAGAAACTCAGCCTGTCTCAAATGAGACTGACACCACTGAACAAAATGTTCAGGAACCCTCAGAACAAATTGTTCCTACAGTAGTCACTGAAGCACATATTGATGAGTTACTTCATGTTCCTGAGTCTGAACCTAATCAGGCTCCTTCAAGCTCAAATCCTTATCCCAAACCTTAGGATAGCTGGACTAGATCCAAAATCATTGAGCTTGTGAACATCATTGGTGAACCCACTGAAGGCATGCTCACAAGAAGCAAGGCTGCTAAACTAAAGGCTGCCACTGCCAATATATGTCTTTATGATGACTATCTCTCAGAGATTGAGCCTAAAAATGTTAAAGAAGCCCTTACTTATGAAAGCTGGGTTCAGGCCATGATAGATGAATTGGAACAATTTGACAGAAATGATGTCATGACCCTTGTTGAATGCCCCCAGGGTGTTTTAATCATTGGTCTGAAATGGGTCTTTAAGAACAAGACTGATGAGAATGGCACATTCATTAAAACCAAAGCAAGACTGGTTGCCAAAGGATATAATCAACAGGAAGGTATAGACTATGAGGAAACCTTTGCACCTGTTGCTAGAATGGAAGCCATCAGGATCTTCCTTGCCTATGCAACTTACATGAACTTTAAAGTTTACCAAATGGATGTTAAAAGTGCATTCCTGAATGGTAACATCAAAGAAGATGTTTATGTGCAACAGCCTCCTGGTTTCGAAAGTAGTGAATACCCTAACCATGTCTACAAGCTTAACAAAGCCCTCTATGGACTGAAACAAGCACCCAGGGCATGGTATGAAACTCTTTCAGCCTTCCTGATCCAAAACAAGTTTGTCAGAGGAAGAATTGACAACACACTGTTCATCTACAGAACAAAGGATGATGTCATTCTTGTCCAAGTATATGTTGATGACATCATCTTTGGCTCAACAAGTTACAAACTTTGCAAACAATTTGAAAAACTTATGACCACAAAGTTTGAAATGAGCATGATGGGTGAACTCACATACTTTCTTGGACTACAAATTAAACAAACTGAAAAAGGAATATCCATTTGCCAAGAGAAATACCTCAGGAACCTACTGAAGAAGTATGAGCTCACTGACTGCTCTTCAGTAAAAACTCCTATGGTTCCTCCAAACAACCTTGGTCCTGATCTCACTGGGAAGTCAGTGAATCAAACCCAATACAGAGGAATGATTGGCTCCCTGATGTACTTACTTGCCTCAAGGCCTGATATCCAATTCTCAGTCTGCCTGTGTGCAAGATACCAGGCTGACCCTAAAGAATCACATCTCACTGCTGTCAAGAGAATCATCAGGTACCTGAAGGGTACTCCAAACCTTGGTTTGTATTACCCAAAATGTTCAGGATTTGATCTCAAAGGGTACACTGACTCTGACTATGCAGGATGTAACATGGATAGGAAAAGTACTTCAGGATCCTGCCAATTTCTTGGTGGTAAACTTGTGTGTTGGAGTACAAAGAAACAACAGTCAGTGGCCATGTGATGCGTGGGAATCGCACCTTGCTTTACCTCTCGAGGGATCTCGAGAAGCTTACAACCCCCACCAGGCAGTGTACCTGATCGTTGTAGTATAGTATAGTGACAAGTACCGGGGGATTGATCGTTCAGCTTAGGAATAGTGTCGCTAGGATTAGAAAACCTAATTAATAGTTCTAGAGGTGAGGGATGATTATTTTTGTATTTTTATACTTTTTAGAAAGCAATTAAAATCTCGGGTTTTGAACGAGTGGGCGGAATTAGTTGCTATTCAACTAACCCAAAGCTAAGAT
This sequence comes from Artemisia argyi, assembly GCA_030686995.1. NCBI lineage: Eukaryota > Viridiplantae > Streptophyta > Magnoliopsida > Asterales > Asteraceae > Artemisia > Artemisia argyi. The sequence continues at coordinate 149,112,616 of CM060686.1, forward strand.
ATATTCAAAATAAAATAATAAAAATGAAAACAAACTAATTATACTAAGGTTGTGAGCAGTAATTGGAGAAATTGTGTTTACTTAGACTTCACTACTCCCTAGATATCTTTTACATGTTAATTACTTGTTATACTTGTATGGATGACGGATTGTATTCCTTAATACCATTCGTGGGGTGGCATACATAACTCCCCAACTCTATGAGCTCTTATCTCCTCCTACACCATGACCCAGCACAACTATAGGGATTGTAAACAGTGGCTCATGCATTAAATACAACCAATAAAGACCTAGTACGCCTCGGTTCATGTTTCTTAAGACGTTCAAGCATGTTACCATTTGGAGATCTGCCAGTTTTCTTAAGCCTAACATATAAATCATTCATCCAAGAACAAGAACAAACAAGTAATCAACACATAATCAACATCTAGGTTTCATTAGATCTAAGCAAACACAAGAGAGATCTAGCCTAGCATAATTGAATTGAGACAAGAACAAGAGATAAACAACCAACACATAGACATATTGATTGAATTAGAAGAACACTTATCTCAATTACAATGCAAGGTATCAAGGGTTTGGAACCCTTGAAAAACCTGTAAAAGAGGCACCAAATTCGTCTTTAGGGTTTCACCAAAACTTCTCTCTCTTTTAATGAAAAAACTAGAAAACTATATATAGGAAAAGTAGGATGACGGCGTCAAGAGTTACTTGTGACGCCGTCACCTCGCCGCCATATACTTCCTCGGACGGCCTTGATCTACTTATGACGGCCTGTGTGACGCCGTCACCGACCACGGTATTTTATTCTTACCACTTTGACGCCGTCATGAAGGCGTTTGACGCCGTCACCACTTTCGGTATTTTAATCTTCATGTCTGACGCCGTCAAGACATTACTCTTGACGTCGTCACCTTGTATCTTCAGCATGGAAATTTGGTACTTTGCCGTTTTCTTCACTTTTATGCTCCAAAAACGTCCAAAATGGCTCCTTTTCCAGAATTCACTCTCCAAACACCTAAAATCACAAAAGGAACGATTTAGGGCAATATTTGATCAAATAAAGTCGGATTCGGGCTTAAATGACCCCCTAAAAACGGATCATTTTTCGCCTCATCACCATGTCCTCAGCTGAAGCTGAATATATGGCTGCTGCAGGATGTTGTGCAAATGTACTATGGATGAAAAGCCAACTGAGTGACTATGGCATTCAGTATAAGATGGTACCTATCTTTTGTGATAATACAAGTGCCATAGCCATCTCAAACAATCCAGTACTTCATCAAAGAACCAAACACATTGACATCAGATACCACTTCATCAGGGACCATATATCAAATGGAGAAATTGAACTACATTTCATCCCCACTGAATATCAGCTAGCTGATATCTTCACAAAACCTTTGGATGAACCCACTTTCACAAGATTGAAAGCTGAATTGGGCATGTTAGACATAGAATCAGGAAACTGATCAAAAGTGTTCCAACCTGATGTAAATTCTCTAGGTCCCTGATCACACCCTTCCTGAAATTTTTTTTGAATGACAATCCATTCAGGGGGCTCAGGATGAAAAATGGCATTGAATACCCTAACTAAATGCTCTAAGTATTTAGTTAGTTAATGTCCCAGGTAGGTAACTGAATCCTATTAAATATAGGAATATATGTCACTTACACAACTGGCATCCACTCCTTGGGCCCCCACATCCCTCTCACCAAACACCACTGAGCATTAAATGCTCCCTCACACACAAAAGTTGTGATAATTTCTCTCTGCAAAAGTGCATTATTTGCAGAGCCGCACAACTGTTCATCCACGATGTGAGAGAAAATAGGGTAATGGGAATCGTGATATTTAATGCGGATATCAAACCAAAATTATTATGCCGTTTCGGTTAAATAAATTTAACCTTTGGTATCCGCAATATCACCACCCTAATTCTCACCCTATAAATACCCCTACAAAAAGGGAAACACACACACGCTTTTAAAATCTTAACAAAACTCTTGCAAATTATTTTCAAAACTGCGTGTGTTTCCCTCACTCATACCCATTTTCAAACAAAAACCAGGCTTTTTATCTATACCAAATGGCTTCTTCTAAGGTCATAAAATACGCACCCAATGTGGATTTCCAAATGGAAAGCGTAGACCTTACCAAGAACAATGTGGTGGGGAACTTTGCCTACCCTGCTGGGTACCCTGAATACAGGGATGTGGTGAAGTTCCTTCAGAACTGCTTCCTGACCACCTCATTCATAAAGACCCCCTCAGTCATCTATCATGACTATTTGAGGGAATTTTGGCGCACAGCGGTGGTTGAAAACCCTGATGCGCCAAAAGAGGCCAAAATAAAGTTTACAATCAAGAATGGAACCAAGTCCCTAACTCTTGACTATAAAACTTTTGTCAAAGCCACTGGCCTTGACTACAGCACGACCTTTACTGCCCAACCCTCTGAGAAAGAGGTAAAGGAGGTCTTACTGGAATTGGGACCCTATGACAAAAATCACCCTGAGGTGACACCAGGGTCCCTATTATCCAAAGCCCCAATAATTAAGACCTGGTTCCCAGCTCCCTGGAGGATTCTAATGACTTTTGTCATTCAGGTTCTCTGGGGAAATAAATCCTCTACTGAGCAATTGAACACTACTCAGGCAATGATAGTGTTCTGTCTCATTGAGGGTAAAATGATAGACCTTGGAGAAATCATCTTCAGGGACCTCATAGCAAAGTTAGGGGGGAAGTCTAGGCAAAAACACATGTCATATCCTAGATTTGTTTCTTGTGCCCTACAAGACTTGCTTGGGTCTGAGTATGATAAGCCTGACGCAACAGGTTTTGAGCCTGATGTCCTACACAAGGCAAATTACTCACGTGACCCTCTTGAGGTTACACCTGTCACCCTGACATTGTACATGCGTACTGCTATCCAGGGTGACAATAAAGTTTCACCAGTTCCCTCTCCCACCAAAAAGGTGAAGAGGAAGAAGGGACAGGGGTCCAGGAAGGTGGCTCAACCCAAGTCACTTGACACTGAGACCTCTGATCCCAAGCCTACAATGAGGCAACCACAACAGCCCTTGACTGCTGACACCATGAGAATAATAACCCAGTCACTAGGCCTGCAACAAAAGCCAATGGAGGGCACTGAGACATCACACTCAGTGTCCTCGGGCATACCCGTTCCCAAAGATTCTACTGTCACATACAAGACAGTGGAGCCGGAACAAACCAAACCTTCACATCCTACTAAAGGCTCTGGCAAATCACAACCAGAGTCTCAGGGAGTAAGGGATCCTAAATCCTCGGTGGGGCAGCACTACTCCACTGAGAAGGGGGTCCACAAACAATCACATCCTGCTAAAGGCTCGGGTAAATCAAAACCCAAGCATCAGGGAGTTCAAGTTCCTAAATCTTCGACAGGCCAGAACAAGCCTGTTGGAAAGGGGGACTCAACCACTCAACTGCCTGATGAGGACATTCGCCAATCAAAGCTTTTGTCTGAGGGCACAACTACTCATCCCAAAGACTCAGAGGGAAATATACAACCCGCTGATAGGGACACAACAATCACGGCTCCTAGTGATGGTACTGAGAAACACCCATTAGTGTCTGAAGGGGTCACGGGGGACAAAGATTCAGAGGGATATACACCACCCGCTGATATGGAACCCATAACCACTCCCGGAGGTGTGCATTACTTGGGAACTGGCCTTAAAGACCAGGTAGGTAAAACCCAACCTACCGGATTTGAGGGGTCAGGACCTGGCCAAAACGAAGGCGAATCTTCTGATGAAGAGGAGCCGGATAACCTCCACATGTTGCAGATTACCTCCCTGGCAGAAGCTCAGGCTCTCTTATTTTCTGATGATGAATTTAACAGTGATGAGGAAGTCTTCACGGCCGGAGATGATATAGAGGTTGAGGAGACTGTCCCTGAACCTGTGACTCAGTCTCCTCAAACCTCCAACCATGCTGAAGAAGAAACACATTCCGAGCCGGAAACCTCAGAAGACGCTCAAACTCCTCTCACTGAAAGAGCCTTCAAAAGATTCATCAAGAAAATGACCAATGTTTTGTACAGGGGGGTCACTGAAGAGGTGTTTGACATGCATGCTGAGCAAGCAGTCCACTATCACCTCCTCAAGGATGCTGTTGAAGACTACAATGATGATGTCAGGGAGCAAAATTCCACTGTCTCTCATTCCCTGACACAAATGGCTTCTCACATCAATCAATTTTTGGAATCCCTAAAAGAGCTGGCTACAGGGGTTAAGTCAGTTCAAGAATCAGTCAAGGATGATCCTGAGCTCAACAAGAAAATTCTTCAGGCATCTGAGACGTACCAGGTAAAATCGCCGGCTCTTACTGAGTTACTTGGTTTGATAAGGGATTCAAATGTTCAGAATCTCAGCTCCACGGTGGAGGCTCTCAAGTCCTCCTTCACTCAGTTGGAAGCATCAGTGACAGCTCAATCCCTGAAGTCCACTTCTCTGGCATGGACAATGGGATCCAGAATGACTGCCCTTGAAAACTCTCAGGCTGCACTTGACTCCAAGGTATCTATCATCCATCAGGATACTACGGAGATTAAGTCAATGGTGACGGAAATGTTTCAAGTCTTCATGGGTAACTATACTTCATCTTCAGTCACTCCAACACTTGCCATCACTGCAGCTCCGGTAATTGTTGAGGGGGAGAATGTTCCTGAAACCCCTATTACTAATGAACAAGAAGAAGCTGGACAGCCCTCTCACACTGAGGGGGAGCATGTCACTGAAGCCACACCAATCACCGAAGTTCCACCTCAGGAGGAACCAGTCTCCTCCACTCTCATTCAGGACAGAGGAAAAAGTATTGCCACTACCTCAGAACCTAAAATTATACTCCAGCCTGCCTCCACAATCATCAGAGTTGATCCTAATGAACCAATCAGGGTCCCATATGAAATCAATGGAAAAGTATATCAACTCACCAATGACCAAATACAAGCCCATATGGAAAGAGTTGAGTACTTGGCAAAGGTAGCTGAAGAAGAAAGATTGAGCAAGCCTGAACTGATACAGGTTGTTCATGAGGAAGCTGAAAAGATTGGTCTGGATGCTGAGGCACTAGCTACTGAGCAAGCTGGTGCAGCCTTTAAAAAGGCTCAGGAAGAAGAGATGAATGCTCTTAGAAGGGAAAGGGAAGCAAAGCTGAAAAGGGATGCTCAAATCAGGAAGACCAGGGTTGAAAGATATCATTGGGTGATGAAGGAAAGGTTGAAGCCTGAAACCATCACTGACGTTAAAATTCACAGGAACACCAAACCCGCAATGGTCACTGTCTTCAGGGGGGCTGATAAAAGAGTCATTGACACTCATAACCCATTCAGATTTGCTGACTTTGGGATTACTGAACTTGATGAACTCCGTCCTATCATTGCCAAGAAAAACAATGTTGTTGTACCCGACCTTCTCAAGTCACTGAATGAAAGGTATAACAGACTGAGAGCAATGCCTGAAGCCCTCAACATTCCCTCCCTTCTTCCTGCTCCAACAACAGGAACTGCTTCATCAACAGCCACCAGGAGAGAAAGGAAGCACATTGAATCCGAGCCTGAGATCAAGGTCCCAGGATTGGATTGTGATAGGTCCGTTCCTGAAGGAATTACCTTCGTGAACAACGCTGTGCTTGAACACCCTGAAAGAGGTCTATGCTTTACGGATGAATATGGAGACCTTGCTTTCCAAAGATGGTCTGATATAGACAAGGCAGGGGTCAAGGCAATGTTAACGTACCTAATGTTAGCTTCTCCTGTATTAAGTGGTGAAAACCAAAGGTTCTGTAAGGACCTTAGGGCCAAGATTGAGAAGCATCCTGAGAAACACCTGCTGAGATCAAAGAAAGCTAAGATTGAGGGACTTGGCTATCATCTGAACATCTGATCTGCAACAACTATCTTTATTTTGCTTGTAATTTGTAGGAAAATGTAATAGTTATGAATAAACTGATGTTTTTGTTTAAATGCTATGTCCTACTTACAATTACAACAAACATTCAGCAAGAGAAGAAGTACCCTGACAACTCATGCTGAGTCAACAAACACTTAGGCTATTTGTATGTTCAAATAGGGGGAGATTGTTGGGTCACTGAATTCCCCAATCCTCCTCTTACAAGGATTTGAACGTAAAATAACCTAAGTGTTAACAAGTCACTGAGTGAACAGTAACTCAGTGAGTCACCTTCAGGATGCTAAGACCGAACCTAAGAAGAAAGGTTCTCCATTCAGTGAGGCCGAACTCAGTGAAGTGTGATCTAAGCCAAGAAGAAGGTGATGGGTTCAGTGAGGATGACAATAACTCACTGAACCCCATGACTCCTCAACAACTTTATAGTACTGAAGACTGATGACAAGAAGACTGAAGTTTTGGCGGGACTGGGCGGGAAAGTTTGAGCTGCATTATTAAAGTGCTTTATCACTTTAATGTCAAACTTTCCCAAAATGGTTAAAACCAGTCTGTCATCAGAAAGTGCCTTTTGAACTTAACTCAATGGAGGTTCCTTGCCAGAAGAATAATATCTTTCAAGATATTGTTAGGGAAACTTTATGTCAAATGTATAACTAGTTGTTCTATACTTGTGTATAAATAGGAAGCATATGTGAGGAGTAAAAGTTGACAAGTTTGTGCAATTAATGCAAAGCATTCACAAACCATTTTACTCCTCCAAAGAACAACACAAGCCCCTGAGATAGCTCAGTGGGTAATTTAAGTTGTCACTCATCATAGATTGAGTTTAGTGAGGAGTCCATACAATACTTGTCGTTTTCAATCCCAAGTGTTATTCCGCAAACACTTGGGTACGATTCTTTGTGATTAACTTCTAATAAAGAATTAAACGTTGGAAAATATTGTCTTACTTTATTGTTAATCATTTTCATACATCTGTGTTCAAGTCATATAACTTGGTTATTTTAGCTTTTTAGTTACTGATAACCAAGTAAAAGGGACCAACACGTGGTATCAGAGCCTCTGATTTGTAAAACTTAAACCTGTGTTTTCAAAACTTAAGAGTGCTCAAGTTTTTAAAATCAAGATCCCACTATGACTGACATAGATGTTCCCCAGCTTGTTGATAAAAAGGGTGGAAGTTATTCAGCAACTGCCCCTCGACTTGAAGCTGGCAAATTTAATAAGTGGAAAAAGTGAATGCTTTGCTACTTAACTAGGATGGAACCTTATTACATCAAATTGATTAATGAGGGTCCATATGTCCCAACAACTGCCCAAGGTTTAATCAAACCTGAAGCTCAGTGGACCCTAGATGAAAGGAGGGTGGTCAATCAAGACCAACGCCTGAAAAGCATCATTATATCATGCCTTCCTGATGATATAATGGAATCAGTGATCAACTGTCCCACTGCCCAGCAGACATGGACTGACCTGGTTCATAGCTATGAAGGGCCTTTTAATACCAAAGAGAATAGAATCATGGACCTGAAGCTTGAATTCAATACCTTCAGGGCCAAGGATTCTGAAAGTCTCTCGGAGACTTATACTCGGTATAAGACCCTCCTGAATGAGCTGACCAATGATGGTGTTATATTGTCAAAACATGAAATCAATGTTGGTTTTGTCAACAGTCTCCCTGAGAAGTGGTTAAACTTCTCTCAGGGATTGAGAAATGCAAACCACATTCAGAACCTTGAGCTCCCTGCCATCTATGGGAAGTTTGTCTATGAAGACAATCTTATCACCAGGAGATACCCTGGTAAAGCTCAGGAGACCAAAAAGGCCTTGACAATTACACCCATATCAACTGCTTTCTATTCAAAAGGTGTTGTGCAAGATTTTCAGGATGGATCTGATGATGAGGTTGACCAAAGAACCAGTGAGGAGTATCTTAATGATCTTCAAATTGAATTTCATGAAAGAGCACTCCTTGCTAATTCTAAAAGGTTTTTTAAGAAAAACAAATTTCCTTCTAAAGCAAATGACAACACTGAATGCTTTAAATGTGGCAAAACGGGACATTTTGCTAAAGATTGTTTTTCAAAAACAACCTCAAAACCATCTTTCAAGTTTTCAGGAAATAACTCTTTTTCTGGCCCCAGCAAATTTCAACCAAAAATGCTTCAGTCTAGTCAAAGATTTGAAAAAGTCCCTCAAGTTGACTTTGAAGCCAAGTACAGAAAGGCAAAAGCTAAACTTGCCCTTCTTGAATCATCCTCAACAGTCTCTCAGCCTCCTCAGGCTCAAAAGCCTACTCAAGCCAAGAACAAAGGGCTTGTTGCTGAAACTTATGACTGGGATGAGGTTGAAGTGTCCTCTGATGATGATGAAGTTCACATCAGTACCCTGATGGCTCTATCAGATGACAACAAGCTTGCTGTGGGGAAGAGTCATGCAAGAAATGGTGAATGGGTCAACATCACTATGAGAAAGGTAAATCTTTTACTTTCTATGGATGATAATGATGATTGGAAATCTTACTTAGATTATATTAATGTTGATCTTAAGTATGTTGAAGAGCAAAGACTTAATTTGTTTTCAAGAAAGAATTCGCATGTATAAAGTCAAGTATGGGAACTTGCAGATTCTTAAGAAAGAATTCGCATTTTATAGCTCCTGGTGTACAAGACTAGCACAAGCTTATATGATTATCATTGGTTAAGGGAACAAGTTAGGGCTCAACACGCCAGGTCATGTCAAAATATTTATTCCTACTCTCGCCTGCTGGAAAGTCAACAAGGTGTCAAAACACTTATTCAAACTTTATTATATTTTTGCATAACTTTTCCAACTTTTTCTCATTTTTTATACTTTTTTATGACTTTTTCATTGATTTTTCTTCAAAATTTTTGAAATTTTTCAAATTTTTAAAATTTTTTTATTTATGGTGGAAAAACGAAGTTGCAAGAGTACACGACATGGTGAAAAATGCAATGTCAAATCGAATCGAATATTCACCCTCCCCCGGACTAGAATTGAACATTGTCCTCAATGTTTTATGGGTAAAGGCAATCCTAACAAAATTCTAGGGCCGTTTATTAATTGTGCCAAAGAAAACGTTAGTTGATAAGATTCACAGATATAGGATTTCCAAAAGCATCGATGAATGAAACTCGAGTGGAGGAAGAACATCACGACGAGCATGGTTGGTACATCCCCTCCGAAGTAATGTTTCAAACGGTGACCATTCACCTTAAAGTTGGGACCATCGGATTGAGCTAACTCAATGGTACCATAAGGGAATACTTGTGTTATGGTGAATGGTCCAGACCAACGGGTTTTAAGCTTACCCTAGAAAATCTTCAATCGAAAGTTAAAAAGAAGCACTTGATCACCAACGTTGAAAACACGGTCTTTAATCTTGGCATCATGAAGTCTTTTAGTTTCCTCTTTATAAATCAAAGAATTCTCGTAAGCTTGATCACGAAGTTCGACTAATTCATTCAATTGAACTTTTCGGTGATCACCCGTGGTTTTGAGATCAAAATTGGAAGGCCCAGTAGGCCTTGTGCTCAAGTTCTAGGGGCAAATGACAAGCCTTCCCGTAAACCAGCTTATAAGGAGTATACCCAATTGGTGTTTTATAAGCGGTCCGGAAAGCCCATAAAGCATCGTCTAATTTATCGGCCCATGAGACACGGTGCTCTCCTACGGTCCTTTCTAATATCCTTTTCAAACCACGATTGAACACCTCCACCTGACCACTAGTTTTTGGATGATAAGCCATGGAAAGGCGATGTGTGACACCATATTTAAGCATAACTTTAGCAAATTGATCATTGCAAAAATGGGTCCCACGATCACTTATGATGGCTTGAGGTGCACCAAATCGGGCAAAGAGACTTTTCAGGAATTTGACAACTACTCGGGCGTCATTGGTGGGGAGCGCCTTCGCTTCAACCCATTTGGACAAATAATCGACGGCCACGAGAATATACTTATTTCCTCTTGATGACGGGAATGGTCTGATAACGCTCAAAATTAACATGTTTTTAGTCGCGTTATTGTTTGATTTATGAGTGGAAATTGGTCATATGTGTATATATTTGTTACTTAATCGTGGAAAAGTGTTTATACATGCAAATATAGCCAAAAGCAGGTAAAAATGATTAAAAGATGAAGAAATGAAGTGGACATGCATTTTTAGAGAGTTTCAAGAGGATCAAGGAAGAAAGAAACGTTGCATGGACAAAGGATTTGATAAAGACAAGTTTACTACACGAAATTATCAAGGAAATATCAAATTCTAATGGACAAAGTCATGCCACGAAGAAAAATATTGCATGCAACGTAAAACGACGAAGAAAAGACATAGAAACTTGTTCAGACAAAATCCAACCGATCGGTTGCAACCCACAACCGGATCGGCTGGAAACGTGCCAAGATTGACCATCCGATCGGATGGCGAGAAACCGATCGGATGGGGTTAACTGAAGTTACAAGTTTTGCATTTATTGGCGAATTTACTCCCCATAATCATGTGTGGCTGATCATTTCTGCTTATTAACTGAGGATGGACGTTTTTACTTGAAGGATAAGTGTCATTATGCTATAAAATGAGCACTTAGGGCATAGAGTTACTTGTACCACCATTATCTAACTTAGTATTATACCAAATCTTTTTAGTTTATCTTATATTGCCTGAAAGTTTACTAAGTGTTGTAAAAACGTCCAGAACGTGTTGAGTTAGAGTCTCAAGCATTGGTTCGAGTGTGGAGTTGTTTACTTACGTTAGTGAGCAATTGGAGGAGTGTGGTTGCTATAGTTCCACAAGTTTATTCATTGTAATTCTCAAGACTAGGTACACCTTGATACTTATAATGAACAATTGTTACTTTATGTTCTATGAAAGTTTTCTTATTTACTTGTGTTTTAATATGATTGCTATGGAGTAATTTGTGATATACTTGTGTATATGATGTGATTGGTTAATGGAGTATTATTTTATGAAAAAGGTGATGCATGGAAACATATCTATTTTATGAGTTTGTTGATATAACATCTTTTCTTGCTTAATTTGTCGGTAAAAACAATTTCTTGAAAAATAGGTCCGAAAGGATTTTCAACTTGTTTTTATTCCAAAATATTAATGCACCAAATTAGTATGGAATAGGATGCTTGACAACCATCTTATTTACTTGTTAAAATAGATTTGAGACGATTTCATCACGAAAAAGGACCGAAAGGATTCGTAGGAATTCATAAAAAAAGAATTGATTTTCTAAACAACCATGTGTTTATAGGATTGTCATATTAATTTGATATGTCCGAAAGGAGTCATTTAGGTGATAGAATTCTTAGTAGTAGTGAAAACATGACATACATCATAGATTGTATAACTACTCATTTTTAGTTGCGCATCATAACAAGTTTTGTTGGAGTATGCTCGTGTCATAATAAATAATTATATGGCTAGACATATGTGAGCCTATGGGGTCACACACTTATACACAGAGACACCATTTTATAGATTGTATTTATCGTATTTACAATATATAAATGACTACGTAACTTGGGATCAATAACGGGCCACTAATCACTAAGCTTGTACTTAGTGTATTGGATTGGACATAACAAATGGGTAAGCCCATTTGTAAGCCCTTATGGAAAGCCTAGGTGAGAAAGGAACAAGGGAAATAGTTCAAGGGGTTAAGTGTAACATGTGATCTTATAACCTCCTCTTGATTTGGTCATTATGAAGGATTAAATGAGAAAATAATTACCAACTTTCTCTCCCCCTTCCTCTAACCAAAAACCACGAATTAAACACACCAAAATTAGGGTTTGTAGTTTTTGATCCCATCTAACCTTATTCTAGTGTAGTTCAAGGCTAGATCGATTGTTACGAGGTCAAGACTAGCATCGGGTGGTGATCGATGATGTGTAGTGTGGATCAAGCATAGAGGTGATCTCCTTTGATCACTTGGGTTTCATTGGTGAATTCATGTGCTTTGGTTATAGTCTCCATTCGATTCAACCAATCACGCTACAAAGGTATAATTGTTATTATTATTGATTGATTGATCATATGGCAATATGGATCCGTTGTTGGTGATGTTGTTCTGCTGCGTTTATTTGATTCTTATATATTTTATATTCATACATCACCTATAGTGGTATCACGAGCCATCATATGTGCCATATGATTATCGGGTATGCATAAAAATGGCTAAAACGGGTGTTTTTTGATGATTTTTGAAGTCATGGTTAAAACAGCCTTAGGGCTCCAATTTTTTCCTCATAGGACGACCCTTTAGGGGTCTTATGATATGCACTTTTGGTCTCATGGCCATTTGTTATGCATACGCTAATTTGTCTTGTCGGGAACGTAAAAAATGGCCTAAAACGCGTATTTTTGATCGGTTTTTGAAACGGTTTTAATTCAGCCCCTAAGGCCATATTTTCTGTGGTTAAATGGTATTTGGAAGGTCCTAATATCAGTGGGTTTTTACCCTTAATTCATAGGAAACACGTACCTAACGGGGTTTTAATTCTTGTCAATTAATTTCTTCGTTTTCGTTGGCTAACAATTTAATTCTTGTTATTATTTTGTTTTCCATGGCAAATACATGCATGTTTGTCCATAGAGTTAGCCAACACCATGTTTCATTCATAATATTAATGGTATTATTATGTTTATATGCAAAGCCGATGAAAGCCTAGACCACTTGTGCATTGGATGGTTATGAATATTGTTTAATTTCGTGTTTTGGGGTTTTGCCATTGTTTTGGCATTTATGTAATTATATTCTTTTGCTTGTAGCCATTGTTTGGGCACTTTTACAGTAGATTAAAAGTAGATTAATTGTATTTTACTTTCAATATAATGTAATCGTGGCTTGGTGGTGAATGGCGAAAGAGTTAAAGACGTTTTTGCCGAAAATGACTGCTGAAACACCAGTTGGTAAAACGGAGTTTCCCGGTGATTGGTAAGGTCTTTTTGGCTGAATTTTTTTTTCAGGTACCCAAGACATGGGCCTACAACTTTCTAGTTTTGAGCTAAGTCCGGGGAAGCCTACTTCATGGACTTTTGGGCCCTCTAACACAGAAATTCTGGAAGGACATAAACTACTTTTCATGTGCATCATGGGCTTCCAACTTGCTCTTGATTGTCTTGGAGCAAGTGGGAGTCCTCCGTGTGGTTGTGTGGTTGTCCCTAGTTGACTCTTGGTTCTCGTGATGGCTCACGAGACCAAGCATAGGTTTTTTCATCGGTTGAGGCTTTGCATATTGTGGTTGTGTGTTTGTTTTGCTTTTTATATATCTTGTTTCATATGTAAAATTGCAAAAAGTTTTCTATAAAACTTAAAACGAAACACAAACCATTTTCAAAACTAAGTCTTATGATTTAGTTTTACTAAGTTTTTGAAACTTAAAATCATTGTTTCTTAAAATAACACCTAAACTTGTTATGTATGTTATTTTATTTATGTATTGTCCAAACTTTATTATCCACGTAGGATTTATATTAGTCATGAAAATGGACTACTTGACACACATAAATTAAAACAATGATTAGACTTAAGTTAAGAAATGTTTTTAACTTGTGCTACGAAGGATGAATGCATGCTCTTTTCGTACACCTTTTGATTCACATCAAAACTTGTACCCCTCAAAATTTAAGTCACGCCGTCCAATTTTGAGAACACTTGCAATTACTTTTTGCCGATGCGTGGGACCTAGGTTGAATTGTAACCCAAGGTGACTATTCTCTATGCGTGGGACCTAGATATATTCTCGCACGTTCTCAAATTGGATGACTTAATCGAGTTAAGCGGTAAGACCTTGACTCGAGGCAAAGATGGGACTAAACATGCCTACATGACACTAGTTGCTTGTTCACTAGTGCCATGGGTCCCATAAAGATCTAAGAGTTGCACTCATAATGCAATTGGTGATCGTTGCCTACCAATTGAATCTACTATTGCTAGCAGATCAACTGATGTGATAGTAGAAGCACAATGTGGATCTTAGCCTTTTACGTAAATTAATTGTTTTAAATTGTAAACATGGGGTAATTAATACATAAAAGGATACTTATCAAAAATACTAAATATGAACTTTGAGAATTCAATTAATGAATTAATGCAACACAAATCGTAAACAAAAGTTTGTTCTTTTCTTGTTAAAAGGATCAAACTAAGTCTTCCTTTCCTTGTAAGAAAGAAACTTATTCCTATCCTTTTCCTTATGAGGAAAAGCCATAATAGGAATATTTGAATTATCCTAATTCTAATCAAACTCAAAGCACACATACTCTAGAAATCGTGATGTCTTGTAAAGTCAAAACGGTTAAGTATGTTTGCACATCTTATTCTTTCAAGTTCGTTTTATAACCCTAGTTCCGGTTTTGAAACCTTCAAGAAATATAAGATATTTGGATAACTATAGAACATGTTTTCTATAGCTACCAAACTAATATGAGTTAAAATAATTAGAAAACGGAAATATCAATAAACCGAAAAGTTGTAAAGGCAATTACTAGCATGATTACCTAGCAATGTGTCTTAACCCAATAAACATGGAGGAACTGCATGCCTATTTTCAAGTTTAATATGATGGCTAGCCCATTATCTATATGTTAGAACTTGATGCACTTCCTTGAATACCTAAGTACATGTTACTAGTCATAGTGACTCACATTAGCAATAATGTGTAGATATTAAAAGAGAACAGGAAAGTATCCAATCATCACTCACACTCCACTGGTGATGTAACACTTTTAATGTTGTTTAATCCAGTGGGAGCTACGTGATTGTATTACTGGTGATGAAACACATGTAATGTTCTCTAATCCAGTGGGAGTTGTAAGCTCTATTAACTTACAAGTTTCCATCTTATTTCTAGATTGTCTTGAAATAATACATTACTTTCCACATATGAAGCATCATAGTTTTTATGAGAACCATTGCATGAATTTATTAGATAACTTGTCGCGTTCCTGATGTTGCTTCCTGAAATGTTATCAATAAAATTGCTATGCATGATTCTTTATAAAAGCGATAAAGTTCTACACATCTATATTTTGATTTTGACTAAAATCAAAAGTTATCTGTTACATTGTCATATTTGCTTGCATAATGTTGTGTCGTGCACAAGTGGGAGAAATCTTAATTGTGTGCAAGGTACAACATATAACAATGTGACTAATGGTTTTTCTTGACTGTAAGGTAAGAAAAATAAGGTTCTATTAGGACTTATACACATAAAATGTATATTGCCCTAATTAGAAAAAAAATGTCAAGATAACATGAAAAGCTACTTCAGCATATTTGCTGAATTGTTTAGTAAATATGATTATGTCTTTTTGTAAATTCATAATCATGAAGTATGTAATTAACTTGAAATGACTATTGAGGCCAATTGTTGGCACTCATAATTACTTTAGTTGAATATGTTTAGGTCTCTTATAAAGACATAAACATCAATTCCGTTAATTGTTGAAATACTTACAACGTAAAGTAAAGACGTTAATTTGTTATGTCTTCTTGTTAAAGACATGTACACATACGACGTATAATAAAATATTTAATGTTTATGTTTCTAGTTAAAACATACGCATGAAGTCATTGACTTGTTCAAAGACTTTAAATATAAAGTATGCAATAGGCTAAAAATACTATTGATGCCATCTGGTATGACTTGGTTGGCAGATACGTAAGCCAAAGAGTATAAGTTCATCTAATGAGTTGTGTGATAGTCTCACAACATCTATCCACGTGGAATACCACAACTTTATGGTATGTCCATCATGGATATTGTTTGATCTTTGATGGCTTAAACTCTTTTACCTCAAAAGCAATCAAGGTTAGAAAATTGGATGTGCCATGCGTACACCCAATATGGTTCCAACCCAGAAGGAATTTAAGACACCATTGTATTATGGAATGGGATGAATCCCATTATGTCTTGATTGAAGTTCTGAATTTGTTAAATACCTAAGAGTAAGTAATTAACAAACTAGAATCAAGAACTAACGATGTATTTTGGATGTCCCACTTGAAAACAATTTATTGTTATCAAGATGCTGAGTACTTGGAGATTAGTCTCCACTTACAAAAGCAAGTAGGAGCACCTTTAGATCTTGAAGTCATTCAAGAGCTAAATACACAACCTTCTGAGTACACTCGCTAATGTCATTCTAAGGTTGAACATACATATGTTAAACCATATATTGATATCTCTCATTCATAAATCCGCAAGGATACCCCTAACACCTGAATGATATATTTTATATCAATGTTAAGGGACATAAGTTGGAGGATCATAATGAACCTTCTAACTAAAGAGATGCATTATCAGATCTTGAATCTGATGAATAGCTCAAAATTATGAATGATAAGATGTAGTCCTTGAAAGACAATCACTCATGGAGCTTGATTGATCTCTTACCAAGTCAGTTAGACTGTGAGGTTTAAAATGAGTTTCTTGATGAGAATACTCAAAAGGACGAACTTGTACACACATTTAATACATGCGTAGTAGAAAGAGTTTACTCGTACTCAATAAATTGATTATGATTAAATCTTCATACCTACAAACATTAAATGTATAAAGATGATTAATTGTCATACCTGTTTTCATGTAAATGAAATATGACAATGGGATTTCAAAACACTTTTTGATTACTTTTGCGAGGACGATGAGTAATCAAAAGGGTTTATGAATCTGTATAATCTTTATTATGTATACAAGACATAAGAATCCAGGTGTGGATTAGATCATGCATCTAGGAGCAGAGATCTTAATTTAATCATTAATTTGATTTTGATTAAATAAGATTACTCCTGAGAACTCAGAGTGCAAGTAGGATAAATGAATTTATTTTCTTAAATCTCATATGTAGTTAACATATAAGAAACAATATTCCATCTAAGCTAGACTTTAATCCTTAGCATGTAATGAAGTTTCAATTAAGGAATTTAGGAAAGAAAACATAAAACCTTGTTGCATGTGTTTATTAGAATAAACATAAGCGGTTAATAATCTAAACACAGTATGACATGTCATTGAGGGGAGTCTCAATGATCAATCTTACAAGATGAGATTGAATGCATGAATGGATATCTTAAGTTTGACTAAAGGATTCATTATGTAAGTCATATTATGTATTGGATTATTTATATCATTTGCATGAATGCAAGATGAGTTGATAACAACAAATAGCTAAGTGAAAGTCGTTAGATAATTGTTAAACGAACAACCTAATAGACCTGCAAAGGACCAAAGATTTGTTCAAAATGTTTACGGATATTCAAGGAGCTTTGTTATACTTTCATTCATTGATGCTTATATAACTAAATGATGCTCAACCCTAGTCGTAGTAGGATGACATCATGAATGATGACACCTCTAACTAGAAGTGCTCAATTGAGAGCATTAATGCATTATACATTAAAAGAATAAGAATACTTTACAGTTTGGGAAACTATTATAATGACTGTCTAAAGTAGGTGTTTTGCTAGCTTCAAAAACACTATGGAATGTATTGTTGCAATACTCGTATTGTACTTGATTGCACACATACAAAAGGATAATCATCATTCAAAAAAATTTTGAATTTTGAAACAAGTATTCTCAAAGTTTACTCAGATGACTACTTGTTGTCTTGTACAACAAAAATGGATCATGGTGGAAACATCAGATTCCGATCTGTATGTAGTCTTGTGCATATCTGTTTTTAGTATTTGGATAATGGAACTGTAAGTAGTCATATTATATAATGAATTGATATACGGGGTATTATCGTCTTCATTTATACTACTGTGTTCTATATTTGCATGTTTAATCCATGAATAGTTTATTTATTCTAAAATTGTCCATTGCCAGTTGACGATACGGGAGTATCATCGAATTAAGGCAAATGTGAGCGTGTTGGTGATTTATTTGCCAAACTCATATGTTGTTCATTGTGATGAACATTGGACTGACCCAACCTTCAAGAATTCACTGCATGGATCGGCGTCAATAGTGAATCTCGTAAATGGTTATGTCTCTTATCCTTAGACTTGAGATGCAAGTAGGTCTTGCATGTGCGGAATTTTATTCTTTGATATGGTTAAACGCTGTCCTGAATAAGGTAGTTATAAAAACCATTTTCAGGAGTGATTTGAAACACATGAATGACACGTGCAGTCAAAATAGGATTTGTTCCTCCACATGTCATGGAGTTAGATACTATTGGGCCCCATGATGAATTGAACAGATGTTTGTATGGCCGTACCCAAATGAGATTAAGATGAATCTTAATTCACTTGGTAATCTTGTTCAATATCTAGATCGAGAAACATAATAGTTGAACACATGGAATGACTTTGATCCATGTCTAGTGTTCAACACAGTATCTGTAACAAAAGGAAGGATAACATATAAACCATTTAAATGAGACGTTTAAGAAACTTCCCTCACATATTTCTAGGGGTATTGGCGTGTTGCTAGACGCTAACCTTTGCTTGTATAATTACTTGATTATTATGACGTCCCAAGTGGGAGCTGTTGGAGTATGCTCGTGTCATAATAAATAATTATATGGCTAGACATATGTGAGCCTATGGGGTCACACATGTAACAATTCGAAATTTCAGGTTAATTACTATTCCCGGAAAATTTCACTATTCACTTTTTACTATTCACATCCAAAATTTTTATTTCATATTCTCGTAAGTTAAACTATTTTAATGATAATCCGAGAATTTCACACTCGTCGGATCATTTCTACAAAAATCACGAAGCCGTGTCCGAGATTTACTTTTAGGTTTAAACGTCATTCCAGCATCCCGATATGTCCATAAAATATTATAAACAATAGAAATATGATTCTCTCATTTTAGGACAATTCCAAAACTTTTGGAATTTTACGTTTTCCAGTTCAGCGTTTTACGCGAATTACGCGTTTTAGACCCACGTTTCCAGTTTTAGCAGCGTTTAAGCAACCCGATAGAACTTATCACTCATTAAATATGCTAAGATAGGTTATATTAATAAGTTCTAACATATTTATTATTTTCATATTTTTAGGATACCCGATTTTAAGTTTCATGACTTAACGACTTACCGTTAGCGATTACCGGGACCAAAACTCACTCCGTAAGCTAGATAATACCAAGTTTATGCATCTAGTCACCCTATCCACCATATGGCCGACTTAGGGGTGGGGAGTCATCCCTTGTGTGTCATGATCTCATGTCTTAGGCTTAGGATCCATACATGTGTAAAACTTGCTAAGAAAGCTTCCTAAATATCCTAAAAACTAACCTCCTCAATGAACCTTCCTAGGCACCTTCCTTGCACCTCCTCTTCATGCTATAAATACAAGGCTCATCTCTTCCTTTCTTCATAATAAAAACGTCACACCATCAATCCCTAGCACCATGATCCTTTGATCTTCAAACTACAAGTTACACTACAAAGTTCAAGGTCTTAGTATTCTCTACCTAGTTCTTAAGTTTGTTTGGTGATTCCATGGTTGAATTAGGAGCTACACAAGGTGATTAGGGGCTGAAGTTAATTGGTTTTCAAAAGGGTTAGATCAATGGTTAGCAAGTGTTGTGGTGATTGGTTGAAAGCTTAGGTTTAGTGTCCTAGTTCCATACTTGATTTCGTTTCTTAAGTGAAAGCCAAAAGTTGTAAGCAAACCCTATTACACTTTCTTGCTCCATATCATTTTCATACTTTTTATGTTTCTTTCATGCTATATATGGTCTTTGTATTATGCTCATGATGTATAAAAACTAGTAAAACAAGTTATGGTATGTATATATTAACTTATGTTGTTTAAACAAGTAAACTAGTGACTTTTATGGAAGAACCACAACCAAAATAGTACAACTATGATGTTTGACACTTACTTACTGTTATAAAGGACTTCAAAAGGAAAACATAGCAATTTGCATCACCCAAAACGAGTACACGAGTCAAAAGATACGGCCATAAGAAGTTAGCGAAACCAAAACGCCGAAACTGCCAATACCCTACTGTTTGCATTCTGCCATTTTGAAAGTCACCCTTCTGGTCTGATTCATCAAAAAGTTAAAACACGAAAGTTGTCCGGAACGACGTTTTCGTTCAAGATCAAAGAAGCTCGAGCCCTGAAAACGCTTTCTGAGTGATAATTTTCTTCAAATTCTTAACAGCCCATTTTTAGACCAAAGTAACTATATAATGGTTATAATTAGATGAGACCAAGAGGTCTAATGACCTAAAGCCAAGACCACAACCATGGCTAAAGCCAAGGTTGAGTCTCAAGACCATGGCAACAATGACCAAGGTCACGGCAAAGCCACGGCTAAAGACCATGTAACTTTTGAAGATCAAAACTTATATATATGTTATCAAATACTACAATAGTAGGGAGCCTCATGTGAGGAGTTCATTAAGTAAGCCGTCGAGATGAGTTGTGGATTTACGAATTAAAATGTCCTGGCTCCTCGAACGTTTACTGCATGACTTCTGAATTATGTCGGCTCGAACGGTAGTAAGAGATATACAACCTATACATGTTTCATAAACCATTTATATTCAAAGACTTACACTATATACTAAGTACTACATCATGAACATTATGCAAGACATATATAGGCAAGTCTTCGTATTCTTAGACGTTACTCCAAACCTAAGTCGCGACGTTCTATTATAGGTTACTCTTAGAGACTGTTGCGATTCGACTATCATACTCACTACATAACTTAAGGTGAGTCATAGCCCCTACTCTTTTTATACTTGTTTTTAACTTTTTGGGGGAGATACATGCTCAACTACTTGCTTACTTGTACAAATACTCTTAAACATTTATACTTGATTGTGTTATACTTGATTGGCATTATACTTAATTGCGTTATTCTATTTAGTGGCTCCCAGTAGTCTTTGGGAAGTGGCTCCCAGTAGGTCTTTGGGAAGAGGCTCCCAGCATGTGCATTTTAGTGACTAGCAGTAATCTTTGGGAAGAGGCTTCCAGTATGTGCATTTTTAGTCTAAAAGTCTCCCAACATAAATCGAGCAACACTAAGTGCAATTATGTGAACTATTAAGACTATTTGTGTGTTTGACTATAATATGTACCATCTTTTAGCAGTGGGTTGTGAACACACAGGTTGCAAGTGTTGTTATGGGCGGGACTTGCAACTGAGTGGATTCACAATGCCTTTGCTGTGTGAACATTCTTTAAAGACTTTTTAACTGTTTTAAGACAAACTCTATGAACTCACCAACCATTGTGTTGACACTTTAGCATGTTTATCTCAGGTTAGTAAGGCGATAGCTAGTGCGTGGAACTTAGAGTCAAGCTGCATATTCTGAAGACTTACGCTTTTTATCATTTACCATTCAAAACATTTTGTATACATTTATGTATCATACTTTGGAATCTCATGTTTGTAACTTTGAATTCATTAATCGAATGGTAACTTTTCAAAACGTCTCATTTAGAGTTCGTTTTCTATAACTTGTACTTTGTATTATGAAGTAGCACCCCAGTGACACAGTCTTCCGCTGCGGTATTTTGGGGTTGTTACAAATTGGTACCAGAGCCTTGGTTATAGAGAACTAGGTTGCATTTAGTGCCTAGACTATAACTACTATATACGTTAAGACTCTCCTCTTTATTTGCCTTACACACACTACATACGCATACGCTTCTTGGTAGTTGTTGGTTTAGTTCCACGCTGTTAGATGATGTGACTTTAGTATTATAAGGAGCCCCAGAGATTAGTCGAGTCATTAAAAACATGGAGCTCAGTAATAACTAATTATTTAACTTGATCTTGTGACAATTCTTGTTTGATGAGACACAAGATTTGAGTTAAATAATATTATTGCTTAGCTTTAGGGATTTGATGACTTGATTATCTTACTATCGGCCTCAGAAGGCGGATTTTGTGTCGGAAATTCTTAAGTAGGATGATTTAGAATCTCCTTATTTAAATGGATTGGGACGCCTCTTCATTTAAATAAAGAAATTGTAAATCCCCGAACCATAAGTTTATGAGACCTTACTTACATAAATTTGGACGCTTCTTTATGTAAGTAATGTGTTATAAATAAGTGGGCTTAATTGTAGCCGATACAACTCCTTAACCACAACCTTAGACGAATCAAAGTAAACACCACTATATTAGAGATCCCGAATTCTTTTAGACACACCGTAAGTAGTTAACATCAACTGAACTTCGGGACGAAGTTCTCCTTAAGGGGTAGAGACTGTAACAATTCGCAATTTCACGTTAATTACTATTCCCGGAAAATTTCACTATTCACTTTTTACTATTCATTTTTACTATTTACATCCAAATTTTTTATTTCATATTCTCGTAAGTTAAACTATTTTAATGATAATCCGAGAATTTCACACTCGTCGGATCATTTCTGCAAAAATCACGAAGCCGTGTCCGAGATTTACTTTTAGGTTTAAACGTCATTCCAGCATCCCGATATGTCCATAAAACATTATAAACAATAGAAATATGATTTTCTCTCATTTTAGGACAATTCCAAAACTTTTGGAATTTACGTTTTCCAGTTCAGCGTTTTACGCGAATTACGCATTTCAGACCCGCGTTTCCAGTTTTAGCAGCGTTTAAGCAACCCGATAGAACTTATCACTCATTAAATATGCTAATATATGTTATATTAATAAGTTCTAACATATTTATTAGTTTCATATTTTTAGGATACCCGATTTTAAGTTTCATGACTTAACGACTTACCGTTAGCTATTACCGGGACCAAAACTCACTCCGTAAGCTAGATAATACCAAGTTTATGCATCTAGTCACCCTATCCACCATATGGCCGACTTAGGGGGGGGGAGTCATCCCTTGTGTGTCATGATCTCATGCCTTAGGCCTTAGGATCCATACATGTGTAAAACTTGCTAAGAAAGCTTCCTAAATATCCTAAAAACTAACCTCCTCAATGAACCTTCCTAGGCACCTTCCTTGCACCTCCTCTTCATGCTATAAATACAAGGCTCATCTCTTCCTTTCTTCATAATAAAAACGTCACACCATCAATCCCTAGCACCATGATCCTTTGATCTTCAAACTACAAGTTACACTACAAAGTTAAAGGTCTTAGTATTCTCTACCTAGTTCTTAAGTTTGTTTGGTGATTCCATGGTTGAATTAGGAGCTACACAAGGTGATTAGGGGCTGAAGTTAATTTGTTTTCAAAAGGGTTAGATCAATGGTTAGCAAGTGTTGTGGTGATTGGTTGAAAGCTTAGGTTTAGTGTCCTAGTTCCATACTTGATTTCGTTTCTTAAGTGAAAGCCAAAAGTTGTAAGCAAACCCTATTACACTTTCTTGCTCCATATCATTTTCATACTTTTTATGTTTCTTTCATGCTATATATGGTCTTTGTATTATGCTCATGATGTATAAAAACTAGTAAAACAAGTTATGGTATGTATATGTTAACTTATGTTGTTTAAACAAGTAAACTAGTGACTTTTATAGAAGAACCACGACCAAAATAGTACAACTATGATGTTTGACACTTACTTACTGTTATAAAGTACTTCAAAAGGAAAACATAGCAATTTGAATCACCCAAAACGAGTACACGAGTCAAAAGATACGGCCATAAGAAGTTAGCGAAACCAAAACGCCGAAACTGCCAATACCCTACTGTTTGCATTCTGCCATTTTGAAAGTCACCCTTCTGGTCCGATTCATCAAAAAGTTAAAACACGAAAGTTGTCCGGAACGACGTTTTCGTTCAGGAACAAAGAAGCTCGAGCCCTGAAAACGCTTTCTGAGTGACAATTTTCTTCAAATTCTTAACATCCCATTTTTAGACCAAAGTAACTATATAATGGTTATAATTAGATGAGACCAAGAGGTCTAATGACCTAAAGCCAAGACCACAACCATGGCTAAAGCCAAGGTTGAGTCTCAAGACCATGGCAACAATGACCAAGGTCACGGCAAAGCCACGGCTAAAGACCATGTAACTTTTAAAGATCAAAACTTATATATATGTTATCAAATACTACAATAGTAGGGAGCCTCATGTGAGGAGTTCATTAAGTAAGCCGTCGAGATGAGTTGTGGATTTACGAATTAAAGTGTCCTGGCTCCTCGAACGTTTACTGCATGACATCTGAATTATGTCGGCCTGAACGGTAGTAAGAGATATACAACCTATACATGTTTCATAAACCATATATATTCAAAGACTTACACTATATACTAAGTACTACATCATGAACATTATGCAAGACATATATAGGCAAGTCTTCGTATTCTTAGACGTTACTCCAAACCTAAGTCGCGACGTTCTAGTATAGGTTACTCTTAGAGACTGTTGCAATTCGACTATCATACTCACTACATAACTTAAGGTGAGTCATAGCCCCTACTCTTTTTATACTTGTTTTTAACTCTTTGGGGGAGATACATGCTCAACTACTTGCTTACTTGTACAAATACTCTTAAACATTTATACTTGATTGTGTTATACTTGATTGGCATTATACTTAATTGCGTTATTCTATTTAGTGGCTCCCAGTAGTCTTTGGGAAGTGGCTCCCAGTAGGTCTTTGGGAAGAGGCTCCCAGCATGTGCATTTTAATGACTAGCAGTAATCTTTGGGAAAAGGCTCCCAGTATGTGCATTTTTAGTCTAAAAGTCTCCCAACATAAATGGAGCAACACTAAGTGCAATTATGTGAACTATTAAGACTATTTGTGTGTTTGACTATAATATGTACCATCTTTTAGCAGTGGGTTATGAACACACAGGTTGCAAGTGTTGTTATGGGCGGGACTTGCAACTGAGTGGATTCACAATGCCTTTGCTGTGTGAACATTCTTTAAAGACTTTTTAACTGTTTTAAGACAAACTCTATGAACTCACCAACCATTGTGTAACTACTCATTTTTAGTTGCGCATCATAACAAGTTTTGTTGGAGTATGCTCGTGTCATAATAAATAATTATATGGCTAGACATATGTGAGCCTATGGGGTCACACACTTATACACAGAGACACCATTTTATAGATTGTATTTATCGTATTTACAATATATAAATGACTACGTAACTTGGGATCAATAACGGGCCACTAATCACTAAGCTTGTACTTAGTGTATTGGATTGGACATAACAAATGGGTAAGCCCATTTGTAAGCCCTTATGGAAAGCCTAGGTGAGAAAGGAACAAGGGAAATAGTTCAAGGGGTTAAGTGTAACATGTGATCTTATAACCTCCTCTTGATTTGGTCATTATGAAGGATTAAATGAGAAAATAATTACCAACTTTCTCTCCCCCTTCCTCTAACCAAAAGCCACGAATTAAACACACCAAAATTAGGGTTTGTGATTTTTGATCCCATCTAACCTTATTCTAGTGTAGTTCAAGGCTAGATCGATTGTTACGAGGTCAAGACTAGCATCGGGTGGTGATCGATGATGTGTAGTGTGGATCAAGCATAGAGGTGATCTCCTTTGATCACTTGGGTTTCATTGGTGAATTCATGTGCTTTGGTTATAGTCTCTATTCGATTCAACCGATCACGCTACAAAGGTATAATTGTTATTATTATTGATTGATTGATCATATGGCAATATGGATCCGTTGTTGGTGATGTTGTTCCGCTGCGTTTATTTGATTCTTATATATTTTATATTCATACATCACCTATAAGTTTTACACCAAACTTCGTACTCAAATTGTTACGATACTTCTAATTACCAATCAAGGAATTATACACAAGTATATGTTTAGTTTTTATTGAGTTTCTTTAAAATTAAGACTTTACATAAATTTGGATTGACAACCCTTATTTAACAAACGTTTCTCTTATTACTAAAACCACCAAATCCCTTGGGACGATCTCGACTTACCCACCTTTATTACACCGGACGAGTATAGTTGCTCGTATGTGCTAGATAATAATCGGATAATTCGTGTTTATAAATTTTAAAACTTGTACTAACAAATAGCACATCAAGTTTTTGGCGCCGCTGCCGGGGATTTGATTAATTTTCTTAATTTTTAGTAATAAAATTGTTTGTAATTTGTGAAATTTTAAAGTTTTAAGAGTAAAAAAAAATAAAATAAAAAATAAAATAAAAAAAAAGTTGGTTTTTGACCAACCGAATCGGATGGATACCCATCCGATCGGTTGGTGGTCTCGGTAAATTTTATAGGATTGTTTTTAGTAATTAATTTTCATTTTTCTGTTTTTAATTAATTAGTTTTAATAATTATATAATTAATGTTAGTTTTTAATAGTTTTAAGTTGCACTTATTAGACATTTTAATGTTTTAGTAATTTTAATTTTAATTAATGATTTAGTAATTTTTAAAGACACCTTAGTTAATGCTTTCATTGTTTTTAATTTCATAATTAAATTTATTAAATATTAGTTTTATAAAAAAAAATTAATTTAGTGTAAAAAAAAACTCCAACCGATCCGGTTGCAGGTTCCAACCGATCAGTTGGAGGTGGTCATTTGTGCCAACCGATTCGGATGGGTTTCAAACCGATCGGTTGGGCGTCTCGGTAAAATTTTAGACATTTTTAATTTTTAGTTTATTTTCTATTATTTGTGTTTTATTTAGTTAATTTACTTGTTCTTATTTTATATTAAGAGTTATTTGATTATAACTAACCCTCATGCTATTGATTTGGATTTTTTTTTTTTTTTTTTATGGTTATGTTATAGTTAGTAAGTGCTTAAGTTGAAATGGAGAGTTTGAGTCAGATTTCTGCATATTTGAAAGACTTGGAAGATATGTTTAAGGATTCCGGTGATTCCTTGGAAAAGTTGAAGAGTATGTTGGAAAAAGCTAAGATGGATTTAGAAGGAGAAGAGGTTGTTGGTGACAATGTTTCTTATTTGCCACATGAAATGTGTTACATAAAGAAGGAAAAGGAGAGAAAATTGTTATTTTCACTAGAGCACCACCTAAGAAATATGATGCTCCACACATGAGGTATTCTACACCTTGTGCGGTGGAAGGAGTTAAAGTGTGGGATGCGGAATTGAATATGGAATATGGAGACAATTACATTTCGGAAGAAATGCTTGACAAACTTGGTTTTGTTAGGCTTGATTATGGAAGTTATGGTAAGAAGGAAGTGAAAGGAGTTAGAGTGAATATTCATGGTCACATCTTTAAAGTTGATCTTGTTGTTTTGGAGTATACTAATGAAGATGAACCGGAAGTGATTTTTGGTAGAGATTTTTTAGTGAATACCAAGTGTACTTTGGATTTTGCACTTGGGGAGTTGAGAATTAACATAAGTGATTTGGAAGAAGGGAAGAGTGTGAATGATATGCTTGTTGATGTTTGTGAAGGAATGGAAATGATGAAGGAAGGAAGGGATGAAGTTTGTAAGATGGGGAAAGCTAACCGAAACAAAACACCATTGAACAAATTAACCCAACCCTCCACCCAAAAAGAAAATAAATCATCATCATCATCATCATCCAAAACACCACCTAGTTCACCAAAAAGTACCAAACCTTTAACCAAAGAGCAAAAACAAGCTATCTTGGAAAATCTTGAAGCAAAAATTAGTGAATTGATGGAAAACAAACCGGTCATTGAGGTGTTGAGGAATTATATGGAGTATAGGAAAAAGTTAGATGGAGTTATGTTGGCAAATTCTAAGTTGGAGGATAATAGTTTTGATGAAGTAGAGGAGAGAAGGATAATTGAGAATGGGCTCCCAAAGAAAATGAATGATCTCGGAAATTTTGTTTTACCGGTTAAAATTAATGGGACAACTCCTTTATAAGCATTAGCCGATACGGGTTCTAGTGTGAGTATTATGCCTTATCCATTGTATCATAAGTTAGGATTAAGAGACCCTACACCTAACAATTCTAAACTCACTATGCCGGATAATTCTAAGGCAAAAGCAATGGGAGAAGTAAGAAATGTGAGAGTTCAAATTGGTTATCAAGCATTCTTGGCGGATTTTCTTGTGTTGGATGTTGCGGTTGATAAGGAACTACCTTTGTTGTTAGGTAGACCATTATTAAGAACTTGTGGAGCTATCATAGATATGGGAAGAGGTACCATGACAATTGATGATGGAGTTCTTAAGAATACTTACTATCCAAAGCCTAGAGGGGGTAGTAATGGAGATGATAATGATGATGACCAAGAGGAGGATTACCTTGGTTGCTTTGAAGTAGGAAGGGATGAAGATGGTAGACCTAAGTTTGGTCCATGCACACCTAGTTTCTTTGATATTGAAGATGAAATGGAAAGAGCTCTAGCAATGGAGGCTTTCTTTAATCTATTTAAAAATATTTTTGTGTTTAACAAGTTGACAGATTTTCTTGGATCTTTACCGGTCCAATTGAAGAACTTGGAATGGGGTTTCGAAGGTCATAGCATTTACAAAAGAGAAGAAGGAGATGGTGATTGGCATTGCAAATTTGATATCACATGTCCTAGCGGAAGGAACTTTGCACGAACTTTCAAAACTCAAAAGACTATTAGGAAGTTGGCAAACAAGTATCGTGGAGAAGACATTCTTAAGAATGAATATTTCTATAGATGAAGAAGAATGATCAGAAGAATAAAGCACATCTTGTGCTAGTTTGTTTGTTTCGTATTTTATTTTTCATGCATTTTATTTTATGTTTTTAGGTTTTATGCATTTCATGTTTGAATGAGACTATTTATTTAGCTATCTATCTATTTATTTATCTATTTATCTTTTTATTTAGTTTTAGTTTTTAGTTTTTAGAGGTT
This sequence comes from Artemisia argyi, assembly GCA_030686995.1. Classification (NCBI taxonomy): domain Eukaryota; kingdom Viridiplantae; phylum Streptophyta; class Magnoliopsida; order Asterales; family Asteraceae; genus Artemisia; species Artemisia argyi. The sequence goes on from CM060686.1 coordinate 149,141,323, forward strand.
AAGTTATGTTTTTAGTTTTTAGTTTAGAAGTAAAAGTAGATGACCAAAATTTTTTGGTAGACAAAGTGTGTTTGGAATACATACAAGATTATAAGTTTGAGAAAAGAAAAAGCTACTAGCACTTGTGTCAAGTTTAGTAGTGGAGAAAAAAACTTTGAAAAATCAATTTCATACCAAACCGAACGGATGGATTCACAACTGATCGGATGGAGTTGAATATATAAACCAAAATTTTCAAAAACTTAAGAAAAACACATACACACAATCGACTAAAAATTGGGGTTAAAAATTCGACCATAAGAAGTTGTTAGAAGGTTGCAGGAGTGATAATTAATCATCAATGGCATCAAGTCAAGTAAGTTATATCATTAATTTTATTCAATTAAGTTTTAATTCGGATGATTGAAATTAGGTCACGAATTGGGTATTTTTGAATTAGTTCGAATTGAGATGTAACATTTTGGGGATAAGTGATTAGATGATAGGAGAAGGTATTGCAAAAAGAATTAGATCAATTGGTTAAGTTTTGAGTAAGAATTCATTGATTGAATTGGGTATAATCTTTAGAGCTAGTTTATTTGCAATAGATGAACCCAGAAGTTATATGATTGATAATTAGTGATGTTAGGTTATTGCATTGTTGATTAGAGCACTGATTGGAAGATTTTAGTAGATGATGTTCTTGGTTTTTATAGAATCATTAGGTTGATGATTAGAAATGTTAAGAATCATTGTTAGGAGAGTTTGAATGTTAGAAGTACTCAAGAATGGGAGATTACAAGTTAGAAAGAAGTTCGGATTGATTGGGAAACATTTAGGATGAATTGAGGATGAATGTAGTATGCAGAAAACTCCAACCAAATCGGTTGCGAGTTGCAGCCGATCGGTTGGGAGTGTGCCAAAGTTGCATCCGATTCGGTTGGACCTCAAACCGATCGGATGAACGCCTCAGAAAATTTTTTGATAATTTTTGAAAATGTGTTTTCTAGTTTCTAAATTGATTGGTATTAGTTCTTATACTAACATAATTTGAGATTTCTTTCAGGGAAATGTTGCAAGATTGGGACGAAATCCGATTGTTAACAAGTATTTGAAAAGGAACGAGAGGAAGAGGATTACTTTCAGTTTGAAACCGGAGTCTAATGAAAATGTCAAGTTTTCTCATGTGCAAAACAAAGATGAGAAGAATGCATATAGGGAACGTCTTTCAAAACTTCAAGAGAGGAAGATTGCTAAGCCTAGGTTGATTGATTGGGAATTGCTTGAAGAGTATGAATGTGAGGATCAATTGAGGAGCATGATGACTATAATTTATGTGTATCCTGGTGATGGAGATAGGTTTGAAGATTATTCTTGGGAAAGAGCTTTTAGTATTCGTGAGAATGTTTACAAGGAATGGTGTTTGGAGTTCTTTTCTACGTTCTACTTTGATAGAAAGGTAAATGATGTTCTTGGGGATATTTTTGTTTGGTTTTGATTGTGTGGTCGCGAACATGCTTTATCTTTGCCAAAATTTGCAGTTGCACTTGGTTTGTATAAGGAGAGTGAGATTCAACATAGGTTGTTTGGACCACATTTTGTGAGTTTAGCTAGAGGTAATGATCAATACATGGGTATTGATGAATATTGGAATAGAATTGGCGATCCAACTTGTCTTAGGAGAAATTCTTCTAGGATTAGGAATCCATTGTTGAAGGTTTTGCAAAAGTTGATTTCTTGGGGATTGATACATAGGAGCGGTGGTCAAGACAAATGTAGTCAACCGGACCTATGGGTGATGAAGTTGTTGGTGGAAGACAAGAATAGAATGTGGCATGGATTATTGCCGAGTATCTTTCTAAGAGAGCACCAGGGATTAAGAAACAAAGTGATGTTTGTGGAGGTCATTATGTGACCACGTTGGCTAAAAATCTTGGGTATTTTAATGATGATGAGTTGAGGAAGTGTAGAGTGAGTTGGAGAGTGAGATATGGGATGCTTTTAGTTTTGGAAAAGCATTGGATAAGATTAACAAGACTTTGGGACCTTGGATCGAACCAAGTGTGGGGGCACAATCCGGAGCTTATGCGGGAGCGCCATCACAACCTCAAATGGGGAGTTTTCCGGGTAATACCCAAAGTGGTTTTGATTCGGGATGGGGTGATTGGAACCGTGAATTAAATGCTATTGAGTGTAGGGAAGTTTGGAGAGATTCAATGCAAATGAGGAATAATTACAACTATGATTATTCCATGCCTATGATCCAACATTTGGCACAAGATGCCAATTATGAGGTACCTCCCTACAACCCACCAAATGTTCCACCATACCCTTTACCATATTCTCCATATCCTGGACCATACCCATACCCTTATCCTGGTTATTCACCATTTCCCGAGCCATATCCTCCATATGGTAGACTTCCCGAGTATGGTAGTTCAGGTGTTAATGTGGGTGGACCAAGTTTTAATCCTGTAGGATCAAGTTATGATGTTGGAGGTTCGTCGTTAAGAGCTGGAAAGAAGAAGAGACGAGTGGTGGACGAGGACGATGAAGAAGATGATGATGAGGATGAAGAGGAAAGCGAGGATGAGTTCATTCGTTCCGATGTGAGTTATTGATGGTGACGTTTGATCACATGGATTATGGTTGGTTTTAAAAACAATTATGTGTTGAACAATTTCTATTTCTATTATCTTTAACTATTTCTCGTAGGATTTATAACGTAACTTAATTTTCTATTTATTTGGTTTAGATATGTTTTTGTTTGTGTTTGTTTGGTTGTTTCGTATATTTTGCAGTTTTCTTGCAGGAGTTTTATTACGGAAGCATATAGTTGATCAACATTTGGAGTCGGTAAACTCATTTGCTTATTATGATTAAATATGCATGTTGCGTATTTAACTCCGGTATTTTCTAAATTTTTCCATTTCCTTTACTTTGAAGTTATTTTTTTATTACATTGAGGACAATGCAAAACTTAAGTGTGGGGGAAGGAAGAAAATAGAAAAATTGCATAATTTTTAATTTGTTTTAATTTTTAAATTTTCGTTTTAAAATTTTCGTTTTAGAGTCGTGAACTTTAGTAACTAGTAGTAGTTCGACCTTCATATTTTAGTTAAAATAAGGTTGATTTCATAGTAAATAATAATGATATTTTTGGAGAATAAATTCAAGTTTTAAAGAGCAATTCGTCTCGGAATTGATAACATTTGCTAGCACAATTTTATACCCTTATTACTTTAAATTGTGAGGATTAGTTTTTTTTTTTTTTTTTTTTTTTTTTTTTTTTTATGAGAATAGTATTTCTTATACTATTTACATATTTCATGATGAGTGTGCCGGTGGTTGTGTTAATGCTAGAACTTGTACTTGTTATGCATTACTGTTAAAATCATTTTCGAATGATAAGGATATATTCATATGATAAGAGGCAAACTTAGGAATAAAACCAAATGGCCATCCGTTTACAAAAAAATTTTTGCTAACCACATTGGTTAGTCACCCTCGTATTTGGAACCCATTTGTTAGCATTTATCTTTAGCGCTAGATACCCCTAGTTTCACCCTTTGAGCCATCCTTTTCATTTTGTTAAATCCAGAAAAATACAAAAAGATTTTACACTTTAAACCTTAGCCTAACCCTTGTCAAAGTCTAAATGGTGGATTGCTAGTTGCTTGGTTGATTTTTAATGATTATTAGTTAGCCACACTTCACAATTCATGTGTGTGCCATTCCAACAAAGATGAAGGTGCGTAACTTCGTGTTTTGTATTTTTTTGTGGTGTATGCTTATGCAAAGTGTGGGGGAGGTGATATATATATATATATATATATATATATATATATATATATATATATATATATATATATATATATATATATATATATATATAAGAGAAAATAAGTCATCGCAACTATAAGGTGACAAATATAGCCAATGTGTTATATTATTATGAATAAAGAAAGTCATGAGATATGTTGTTAGCCGATGTGCTAAGTTTGAAGAATATTTTTATGGTGAGTCGATGTATCAACATGTGAAAGTTCGAAGAGGAGAAAGATTGTAACTATTATCATTTTTGGTTTGTGGATTATTTGAGATTAGCAACTATGGGACTTAGACTTTGATTTTATTTTTCTTTTAAAACCAATTTCATAAATATTCCCATGCCTTATCCTTACCTTTTTGACTTAGTGTAATTATTTTGCACGAAAGTTTATAAAACCCTTAGCCTAAACATTACAACCCGAATAAAAGACCTCTTTGATGAATTATTCTATTGTTTTGATACTTGTACAAGCCTATGGTAAGAAACATAAATCATGACTGTGCAATGAGTGATCTATTAATCGTTACACATATTGAGTGATGAGTGAATTCCAAATTATCTTCGTGAGGTGCTTAGAATTGTTATCAATCTCTTTATTTACTTGATTGAGTTCAAATAAGATATTTGCACTATTTCCATTGAATTCAATTTTCTTTTGATTAAGACTTGCTCGAGGGCGAGCAAAGCTCAAGTGTGGGGGATTTGATAACGCTCAAAATTAATATGTTTTTAGTCGCGTTATTGTTTGATTTATGAGTGGAAATTGGTCATATTTGTATATATTTGTTACTTAATCGTGGAAAAGTGTTTATACATGCAAATATAGCCAAAAGCAGGTAAAAATGATTAAAAGATGAAGAAATGAAGTGGACATGCATTTTTGGAGAGTTTCAAGAGGATCAAGGAAGAAAGAAACGTTGCATGGACAAAGGATTTGATAAAGATAAGTTTACTACACGAAATTATCAAGGAAATATCAAGTTCTAATGGACAAAGTCATGCCACGAAGAAAAATATTGCATGCAACGTAAAACGACGAAGAAAAGACATAGAAACTTGTTCAGACAAAATCCAACCGATCGGTTGCAACCCACAACCGGATCGGCTGGAAACGTGCCAAGATTGACCATCCGATCGGATGGCGAGAAACCGATCGGATGGGGTTAACTGAAGTTACAAGTTTTGCATTTATTGGCGAATTTACTCCCCATAATCATGTGTGGCTGATCATTTCTGCTTATTAACTGAGGATGGACGTTTTTACTTGAAGGATAAGTGTCATTATGCTATAAAATGAGCACTTAGGGCATAGAGTTACTTGTACCACCATTATCTAACTTAGTATTACACCAAATCTTTTTAGTTTATCTTATATTGCCTGAAAGTTTACTAAGTGTTGTAAAAACGTCCAGAACGTGTTGAGTTAGAGTCTCAAGCATTGGTTCGAGTGTGGAGTTGTTTACTTACGTTAGTGAGCAATTGGAGGAGTGTGGTTGCTATAGTTCCACAAGTTTATTCATTGTAATTCTCAAGACTAGGTACACCTTGATACTTATAATGAACAATTGTTACTTTAAGTTTTATGGAAGTTTTCTTATTTACTTGTGTTTTAATATGATTGCTATGGAGTAATTTGTGATATACTTGTGTATATGATGTGATTGGTTAATTGAGTATTATTTTATGAAAAAGGTGATGCATGAAAACATATCTATTTTATGAGTTTGTTGATATAACATCTTTTCTTGCTTAATTTGTCGGTAAAAACAATTTCTTGAAAAATAGGTCCGAAAGGATTTTCAACTTGTTTTTATTCCAAAATATTAATGCACCAAATTAGTATGGAATAGGATGCTTGACAACCATCTTATTTACTTGTTAAAATAGATTTGAGATGATTTCATCACGAAAAAAGACCGAAAGGATTCGTAGGAATTTATAAAAAAAGAATTGATTTTCTAAACAACCATGTGTTTATAGGATTGTCATACTAATTTGATATGTCCGAAAGGAGTCATTTAGGTGATAGAATTCATAGTAGTAGTGAAAACATGACATACATCATAGATTGTATAACTATTCATTTTTAGTTGCGCATCATAACAAGTTTTACACCAAACTTTGTACTCAAATTGTTGCGATACTCCTAATTACCAATCAAGGAATTATACACAAGTATATGTTTAGTTTTTATTGAGTTTCTTTTAAATTAAGATTTTACATAAATTTGGATTGACAACCCTTATTTAACAAACGTTTTTCTTATTACTAAAACCACCAAATCCCTTGGGACGATCTCGACTTACCCACCTTTATTACACCGGACGAGTATACTTGCTCGTATGTGCTAGATAATAATCGGATAATTCGTGTTTATAAATTTTAAAACTTGTACTAATAAAACGCACATCATGGTCCCATGAAATCGATACCCCAAACGTCAAAAATTTCGCAAACTTGAATAGCATTTTGTGGCATTTCATCTTTTTGAGAAATTTTTCCTTGACGTTGGCAAGAATCAAATGATTTCACCAATTCATGGGCATCCCGATAAATTATTGGCCAGTAGAAGCCGGAATCAAACACTTTCTTTGCGATGAAGTTGGCACCATGATGTCCCCCCGTAGGTCCACTATGGCATACCATAAGAATTTCAACGGCTTCCATACCGTGAACACACCGCTGGATCACTTGATCCGCACAAACCTTGAACAAATAGGGGTCGTCCCAAAAGTAATGAACACCTTTGAAAAAAAATTTCTTTTGTTGGGACGACATCCCTTTCCGTATGAAATTACCCGCATGGTAATTCGCAAAATCGGCGAACCATGGGGTACTTTGATCAATTTTAGACACACTCCCAAGTGTTTCGAGAGTAAATGTTTTGGAAATTTCCTAATTCTCGAGAGCACTTTGATAGGGATTCTCAAGTCGTGAAAGGTGATCAGCAGCAAGGTTTTCAGCTCCTTTTTTGTCTCAAATTTCAACATCAAATTCTTGGAGGAGGAGAACCCACCGCATCAAGCGTGGATTAGCATCTTGCTTTGCCATTAGGTATTTTAAAGCTGAATGGTCCGTATACACTATGCTTTTCTTAAGGAGCAAATAAGGTCTAAACTTTTCAAAAGCATAAATGACGGCTAACGTTTCTTTTTCGGTAGTTGTGTAGTGATGTTGAGCCTCGGTCATAGTCTTACTTGCATAGTGTATCGGCTGAAAGTACTTATTCTTTCATTGCCCCAGAACTGCACCAATGGCATAATCACTTGCATCGCACATTAGCTCAAATGGTAAGCTCCAATCGAGGGAAACTAAGATTGGTGCCTCCGTTAACTTCTTCTTCAAGAAATTAAATGCATCGATGCATTCATTTGTGAAGTTAAATGGAGCATCTTTTTCTAAGAGGTGGGTCAGAGGCTGGGCTATCTTGGAAAAATCTTGTATAAAACGTCGGTAAAAGCCAGCATGACCAAGGAAACTTCGGATTCCTTTGATGGTAGTAGGATGAGGTAGCTTAGCAATAACATCAACTTTGGCACGATCTACCTCAATCCCAGATTTTGAGATCTTATGGTCGAGGACTATGCCCTCTTTAACCATGAAGTGGCACTTCTCCCAGTTTAGAACTAAGTTAGTGTTTTCACACCGTATCAGCATATTTTCTAAATGCGAGAGGCAAGAGTCGAAAGAATTTCCATAGACGGAGAAGTCGTCCATGAACACTTCCATGGTTTTTTCAATCATGTCGGAGAAAATGGCCATCATGCACCTCTGAAACGTACCTGGAGCATTACATAAGCCAAAGGGCATTCTACGATAGGCAAACGTTCCATACGGGCAAGTGAAAGTGGTCTTTTCTTGATCCTGGGGATCAATGGAAATTTGAAAGTACCCAGAAAAGCCATCAAAAAAACAATAAAACTCATTTCCCGCTAAACGTTCAAGCATTTGGTCCATAAAAGGGAGCGGGAAATGGTCTTTACGGGTCGCGTCATTCAACTTGTGGTAGTCGATGCAAACTCTCCATCCGGTCACAAGTCTAGTCGATATAAGCTCATTATCTTCATTTTTCACAACAGTGATTCCGCCCTTCTTTGGAACACAATGAACCGGGCTAACCCATGAACTATCCGAGATCGGATAAATCATTCCAGCTTCAAGGAGTTTTATAACTTCCTTTTTGATTACTTCATGGATTTGTGGATTAGCCCGTCGTTGTTGTTGGACGGAAGCTTTATGATTATCTTCAAGTAGAATCTTATGCGTGCAAAATCGAGGGTCGATTCCCTTAATGTCAGAGATTTGCCAGGCAATAGCACTTTTATGCTTCTTAAGCACATCTAAGAGTCGGGTCTTCTCGTCATCTTTATGTCCTTTTGATATGATAACGGGCAATTTATTATTCATTTCCATGTATGCGTATTCGAGATGAGGAGGTAAATCCTTGAGCTCGAGCTCCGGAGGATTCTCAATAGACGGCTTTACTTCTTTTACGTCTGCCATTTTTAGGTCCATCGGAGGGGAAGAAAGAATCGGGTTTTCATTTAAAAGTTTTTCAATCAATAAAATGTCCCCCTCCGGATCAAAGTCAGAATTATCAATTTCCGGTGAAATCGAATCATTTGAAAGACAAGCTTTGATTTCTTCCCAAGCGAGATCACTTCCCTCAAAAGGAGTGAGGGAAGGGGAAGAATCGGAGACGATTGGTTCAAAAGAAGGAGTGGGATTGCCACTCGAAGCATTATTTGTAAAACCAAAAAGATCTTGAGAATACTCCTACATAGCCTCATCAATAATATCGACACGGTTGACGGAAACATGATCATAATTGGAGGAATATCTCGCGGTTTGATCGAGATTGAACGTAACAGCTTCATTTCAAACACGTAAGGTAATCTCCTTGATTGGTGCTAAACAGTCAACTTATATTGACCAGGTAAATGGTCAACAAAGTCAAACAGCTTAGAATCAATACTCCGTGGATAGTATAGTGTGTCCTCGGGTCGTTAAAGTCCCAGTGAGATTGAAATGGTGTTATTTGAAATCGTTTATGAGTGAGTGGCACTGAGGACAGTAGCCCAGATGATATGGAATTGATTTTGCTACTGTTATTTTGGTATTTGTACACAGATATAATATTCACAAAAATCAGATACACAGATATATGCACAAATTTACAATTTGGATCACGTAACAGACGGGAAAAGTGGGATTTGGTGAATTACAAACTACAGGGGGTGCTTTTGAAACTTTTGAAACTTAAAATTTAAAAGAAAAGTGAAAATGAAAATGAAATTATAAAAATGATTATTTTACTATTTAAATATTATTTAATTAATTAAACTAATTAAAATCTAATTTAAATCTAATTTTAAATTAACTTAAAAATGACAAATGTTACAAATTAAACTAAAAATTAGCAAAAATATTTTCTAAACCTTAAAAAAAACTTGAAGAAAGTATAAAAAATAAAAATAAATATTTTTGTCTTTTTATGAGCTTTTTATTAATTAAAAACTATTTAACTTAATTAAACTAATTTAAATTACAATTAATACTAAATTAACTTAGAAAATTATAAGAAAATTTATAAAATTACTTAACCATCACAGAAATCCTACAAAATTATAAAAACTTCTAAAAATTATGTTTAAGGCTAATCCACTAATTAATCACCTTTTAATTAACTTAAATCTATTTTAAATAATTAAAATAAGAAAAATGAAAAATGAACAGTAGAAACTAAAAATTTATTTTCTAAAAGTCTTAACTAATTTATAAAACTTAGAAAAATTATAAAAACCTACTGTTGTTACTAAAAATTTAAGAAAACTAATTAATAATTAATATTACCTATTTAATTAATTAAACTAGTTTTAAATCTAATAAATAGTAAACAGATTAGAAAAAATCCAAGAAAATTATTTTGACTACTTAAAGGTACAAGAAAATTTAGAAAATTATAAAAATGGACAAGTGCTCATAAATAAGTAGTAAAGAAAATTGAAAAAGGTAGATTCTATTAAATAGAAACTATCACTTATTTTATTTTTAGACTTTTTTGAGTTTTTCTTATTGACAGCTAATTATATGATGAAATTAAGTAACCTTTGTGAAACAACTTTTTTTCTTAGCTTAAAAATAAGCAGTATGCACCCCCTTTTACTTAAGCAGTTGACTTTTGTTGACTGAGTAAGCAAATAAGTACAAATGACTATTTGTGGGGTCCACAATGATGAAACTTGATACAAATAAGCTAAACAAACTCAAATAAGCCAGAAACAACAAGCAATGATCACAAATAAGCTGATAAGATCAAAATAAGCACTTTGCAACTTGAAACTGAACACAGAATTGGGACAATCTTTGGGGTGGATTCCAGGTGAGGTCCACTTGTTTCTAGGTCAAACCAAGGGTCAAACCCTGGTCTCTGGTAGGAGGGGGTTGAGGAAACCAAAAATGAACCACTGGGGCCCACTGAGTTGGCCACAGTCAGCCACCAAAGTGGTGGTGGTGAGATGGTTAACTGATGCACAGGGCAATGGTTTGCCCTGCAACTCAGTTCAAGGGGCAATTTAGTCCACTAAAAAAATCACAAAAATCTAACAACCATGGAAATCACAAGTTCAGCTGGTAAACTAAATACCCAAGTAATTTCAAACCATAGATCCAAACACAAAAATCAACTTAATTCTTGTAACTTTTGCAAAAATCTAAAAGGTGTAATTTTGACTTTTTGATAAACACTTGAACTTTGACTTAAATCAATTTGTGGTGATCTAAACTAACCTAATATGTTATAATAAGCTGTTATGAGACCAAATTAAGTTATCTTAAACACTTGAAAAGAGATTTGGATGGTTGATGATCTTGAAAACCCAACAGATAAGCAGTTAAAGATTATAAAGTGGAGATTTGACTTTTTGTGCTAGAAACCTAAATTTATTGGTTGACACACACTAAAATGAACTAATGTAATCCACAAATGCAGAAACAACACCAAGACAACAACCAAAGAATAGTTGGATAGGCAGACCCAAACACCCCTTATAGAAGCTTTTACACCATGTTTTGATGATTTAGGGCTTAATTATCCAAACTAGTGATCCAACTCAGCAACTTAACTAATTTAAAGACTAAATGAGCAACAAGGTACCACCATTAACAACAAAAACACATGAGAGCAACTTAGGCTATATTAAGACAGTTAACTATAAGATTTTAAGTAACTAATTATTCTAACAAACAAGTTATGAGTTTTAAGCTAAAAATCACTTAAACAACAACCAAATAGCACAAGCAAACTCAGAATGGCAATAAACAAGCAAATAATCAGAAGCTAAGAGTTTTAGGGGAAATTCAAATTGAGCAAATGCTTACTAATCACTCCTAGCATGAACAAGGAGTTTTCCACAGATGCCTATCTTTAGATAGGCCAAATCCAATCCCAAGCTTGCCCTTCAACACTTCTCAAAACCTGAAAACACTTCAAAAACAAACACAGTTGACCAATGTTGACTTTTTTATATTTTGGATGTTTTCTATCAATGCTGAGTTTTAGGGTCTCTAAGAGCTTCAATAAGCTTTATGGAACTTAAGTGATCCTAATTCAGTCCATGTTCATTGATATAAGTGACAATTAAGCTTAATTAGAAATTCAGAAATTAAGTGAACTACAACAACACAAAACAGAATGCAAACTTTGGATTTTATAACCTAAAAAGATTAAGATTGCAATAAGGGAACTACTACAATACTTGAATTGAAAAGATTACACTGAATTAAAAGCTTGATTTAAAATCGACACTAAATTTTAACTAAAAACACTACACTCTATTTTCCTTGCATTCTTGAGCCTTTTATAGATGTCCATTAGGGTTTTCCCACTTCTCTGAGCAAATCCCATCATCATTTGAAGCCATTAGATCACTGCAACTCTCTAATTTGATGCCACGTGTTTTTGGCAGGAAGAATTGGTATGTGGGTTTTGGACTGTTTCAGGCAAGGGGGTGGTGCATTTAATGCTGAGGTGATATAAGGTGAAGGTGGGTTGGGCGGTGGTGAATTGACAAGCAAGTGGTGATGGTGGGGGTGAAACCAGGTGGTTTTGTTGGTGGTTTTGGTTGAGAGGGAAAAGGGAAAGGGGGTGGAGTTTTGACCGGTTTGACCAAGGGAGTCAAACTTTGACCCCGTTTTATTACTTTGGGTGTGGGCTGTTTGAGCCTTGGGCCTAGAAAAAAAAAGGGAAGTGGGCTTGTGGTTGGAAATTGGATTGGGTTTTGGTTTTATTATTTTGGGTAATAGCTTTGGTCCGGTTTGGTTTTGATATTTCACAAGGACCATTTTTGTAATTTAACGAAAGTTGGAGGGTGTGAAATGGCAGTTTTCCAAAGTGTTCCCAAGGGTGTATTTTGCCAAACTTTGAATAGTATAAGGTCCTGGCATGATTTTTCCATTTTTATTTCATCAGGGACTAAAACTGCCAAACTTCCAAACTTCAGGGACCATTTATGTAATTTCACCAAACTTTTCCACCAAGGACCAATCCTGCCATAAAAGGTTAGTGCAAGGACAAAATTTGTTTTTCTCAAAGTTTTTAATATCCCAGGGACCATTTTTGACAATTTTCAAAGTTCAGGGACTAAACTTGACATTTTGTGAAAGTTTGCACCAAAGGACTATTTGTGTAACTTTTTGATTTATAAGGACCTTTGGTGACTTTTTCAAGTTTTTAGAATAACCAGGGACTAGATTTGACAACTTTTGAAAGTTGAGGGACAGAAACTGCCAATTTTGCAAACTTTGTGCGTTTTTCATCTGTTTTTGATATTTTTGCATTTGAAACATGTAAAACACTTTTCTGGGATATTTTCACTATTTTGATTCAATATTGAGTGTTTTTAGATGTTTTGGCAGCTCAGAAAAGGTAAAAATGATGAGTATTTACACACTCATCACTCCTCGTCGTATACATCAATTAAGGCACGGCCGGTCCGTAGGAATCCTCTCCCGAGAATGAGAGGAACCCATGGATCAGCATCAAAATCAACAACCACAAAATCGGCAGGGAAATTGAATTTCCCAACATTGACAAAAATATCCTCGGCTATACCAATTGGTCGAGACGTAGATCGGTCGGCAAGCTCGAGGGTCATAAGAGTCGGTGTCAAGTTGGGAAGAGACAACTTTTGCCAAATCGACAATGGCATTAGGTTAACGCTAGCACCAAGATCGGCCAAGGCGAAGCATTGAACCATACTCGGAAAATTGCATGGAATAAGAAACTTGCCAGGTTCTTCAAGCTTTTCGGGTAGCTTTTTAAGAAGGGCCGCTGAGCAATTCTCATTCATTTGGGTCTTAGACATTTCAAACAACTTTTCCTTATTATTCAAAAGACCTTTTAACATCGAAGCAAATTTAGGCATCAAAAGTATAGCATCCGCGAGACTTATATCAAAGTGCAATTCTTGAAAAATCTGGTAAAACTTTTCCATTTGGTTTTTATCTTTCTCGCGGTGCTTTTGTTCGTTTAAGCATGATGGATAAGGCAATTTCGTTTTAACAGGAATTTCTTTCTCAGTTTCATAAACGACTTTTTCTTTTCCTTTTGCTGGTGGGACCACCGGAGGTTGGATGTCTTCGGTCCTTCCATTATTAATAGGAATTTCCGTATCCGTTGTCACCTCGGGTTCACGGGCGACTACCTTAGGAGGAAGAGAAGAAGAGGCAGTCGGAGCCGTTGGTCCATCATAAGAAACACCACTCCTTGTCGTGATCGCTTTTGGATCGCCCCTCGGGTTAGCGATCGTGTTGCTTGGAAGAGTTCCCGAGCCCGAGGGTCGATCATTTAAACACTTGTTAAGTCCAAGAATTTCCTTAGCCATTAACTCTTGGTTTTTCATAATCTGCTTAAGAATCTCATCCGAGGGCGACGGATTGTGAACCACATTCTGATTTTGATTTTGAAAGTTTTTCCCTCGGTTGTTTTGATTAAAACCTTGATTTTGATTTCCTTGATTCGTATTTTGAAAATTCCCATTATTTTGAAAATTATTCCCTTGAGGCGGGCCTTGGTTGTAATTTCCCCGATTTTGATTCTGATGAAAACTTTGATTTTGACCTTGAAAACCATTATTTCCCCGGTTTTGATTCTGATTGTGATTAAATTGATTATTCCGGTTTTGCACATTATTATTATGATTCACTTGATTTGGTTGATTAAAACCGGGTGGTCCAAGATAATTGCCAGAACGGTAGCTAAGAAGATTACGATCTCCTTGAGGTTGTGGGTAACCGTTGCCACCCATGTTTGCAGCATACACGTTCTCTTGAGTGAAGACACCGGAGGCTGGACACTCAAGATATGAATGAGGACCACCACAAGTCTCACAACCGGTATTAACCATATTGACTTGCAGGTTCTTAACTTGATTCGGAATCATTTGATACATTCTCAACATAGCCGTAGACATATCATCAAGTTTTTTAGTTATGGCGGCTAACTCAGAATTGTAAGAGGGAGAAGAGTTTTGAGTCGCAGTTGATCTTATTGGCTCATTCCTCTCGGCTGAGGAATCCCAATAATTGTAATGGGCCGTCATATTCTCGATTAGCTTGTAACAATCCTCAGGACGACGTTTCATAAAAGTACCACCAGCTGCAGCATTGATCATGTCCCGATGTCGAAGAGTTAAACCATTGTAAAACGTATCAATGATCGTAACGAGAAGCATATTATGGTTTGGACACCGATCAATGGCAAGCTTATAACGTTCCCAAGCTTCGAATAAAGACTCGTCGGGAAGTTTCCGAAAATTGTTAATGTTGTTCCTTAACTTCGTCACCATCGATGGTGGAAAATACTTCGCCAAGAACTTCGATACCATTTCATTGAAAGTATGAATCGAGTTCTTGGGAAGACGATCAAACCAAGTGGTGGCATGATGCGTTAGAGAATAGGGGAAGAGAGAAAGATGGAGGGCGTCATCGGAGACCCCGTTTTGTTTCATATTTTGGGTGACGGTTAAAAATTTGTCGAGATGCTTATTGGCATCGTCACCCGGTAATCCATGAAATTGGCATGAATTTTGGACTTGTTGTATCATATGATGTTTTAGTCCAAAATCCGTAGCCTCAATATTGAGAGGCGCAATCGGGCCACTTCTACCATGCATTGTAGGTTGGCACAGCTCCTCCATCGTTCGGAGATCGGGAGCTGGCACGTGTTGGTGATCATCACCACCCACCGGAGGGTGTTGATTATTCGGATCCATTTCCACAACGGTGGGGAAATGGACACGACGTGTGTGTCGAATGACCCTTTCGGGATTTGACAAAGGAGATATAAGACTTTCAGAAAAAGAACGGGTGTTCATACATCAAAAATAAAATCAAAAAGAAAAAGAGGAAGAAAAGTAAAAGAAAAAGGAAAATCTTTTTGTATTTTTTTATTATTTAAACAAATCTCAAAAACTTTTTATTCTTTTGTTTTTCTTTTTATAAAACGTTACGTTAATCGTAACCGTTTCCTTCAAATCTACTCGCGACGGGATGGAAAAGAAGAGTGTTTCTCTCTTCAGCTAGCAATTTAATGTCTTATCTTTCGTATTTCCCGCTTAATCGGCTGTAGAATTGAAGTAATCAGATAAACAACTAATTTCACATTTTTCTTATGTTGTAAGGCTTATTTGGTTTACAACGCCCTCCCTTCCACGGGAGAGTCAAGGCTGTAACTTTATTTTTGTATTTTTGTATTTTTGTAAACACTTTAGGAAATGTGTTTTTGATTTTTCAATTTTTATATTTTTATAGAAAATATATACAAGATAGAGGATGGCTTATCAAAACACGATTTTTCAAAACGAATATTCAAAAACTCACTTCAACCTTCCCCGGCAGCGGCGCCAAAAATGGATTGTGTCAAAATCAATTATATATAATAGTAGTATAGTATCGAGGAGATCCGCAAGAAATACGAATCACCCGAGTCGTATCCGTACGAAGGTGTGAATGGAATCAAAGAATATTGATTCGTGAAAACCACGTAGTCAAAAGTGGTAAATGTGAAATTTTGAGATCAAGTAATACAAATAATGACAAACAATCACAAATTATGCAAATTGTACAAACTATATATGCACTATTGATAAAAATCTAAAAAAGAAAAATCAATCGCGAAATTTAAAACGTAACGTACGAATTAAAACGTAACTTTTAACGAAAAATGATCCTACAAAGGTGAAACAATTTTATAAAAATCTTAAACTAATAAAAAAAATTCCAGAAAAAGAAAAATATTTTTTTGACTTTTTATTTATTTTCTATGAATTTATTTATATTTTTGTATTTTTAAATGAATTAAAAATAAAGGAAAATAGAAAAATAAAAGTGAAAAATATAAAATAATTTCTGAAAAATTTAAAATATTATAAAAGAATTTCCTAAAATATTTTTGGATTTTTTATGGCTTTTTCTGAATTTTATTGATTTTTATTTATTAAAAAATATATAATGTTGGTATGAATATTACGATATTTAATCTAAACATCTTCTTCATGTTTTGATGATGACAAAGATGTAAGTTACAACATATAACGTAAAGTGCTTACGTTACTTGTGATCACAATTCTTCTATGCATTCTTACGTCAACAAGCCTCGACATCTCAACGTCTCAAGTATGCTTCAACAATCACTTAAGGTATGGATAAACAAGTGTTTAATACATCTCATGATCAAAGGGGTATTTAATTAACTAATACAAAGTTTATTTAATTATATAAACATATTATATATTTTTGAAAAACACTTTTGGTAATAAAGAAAAATGTTTTAATCATACTAAATATATGATTTCAAACTTTTAACCAAAATTAGTTAGTTTTTCACCAAATAAACTTTCCCCACTAAAATACAAAAAATCTGGCCGTTTCAGTAGGGTGGCCCCCTTAATTATAAAGGGCGGCCCCCTTAATTTTAAGGGGACCGGCACACAATTAAGGGGACCGGCCACGCTCCTCTGTCAGATTTAGTCAGA
The DNA here is from genome assembly GCA_030686995.1 of Artemisia argyi. NCBI lineage: Eukaryota > Viridiplantae > Streptophyta > Magnoliopsida > Asterales > Asteraceae > Artemisia > Artemisia argyi. The sequence goes on from CM060686.1 coordinate 149,158,168, forward strand.
AATTTTTCCTTATAAATACCACCTCAAACCTGGAATTTTTCTCACCTTTTGCACAAAAATTTTCAGATCCAACTCTCTCTAAACATCCTTCTAAAACCCTTTGATCATAAGATTATTAATCTTTGTTTCAAGTGATCCAATTTCTCATCACTCAAAGTGCAAGAGAAGAATCCTCCCTATCATAAAGCCAAAGATGTATTAGGATCTAGTTAGTGCTTATGTGAAGTTGTGAGTTATGTATATGTAATAAGTAGATCAAGATGATCTTACTTAGTAGTGATTTAATGAGTGAGTAAGAAGTAGTGGAAGGAAGTAGTAGTGTGGAGAAGACATGTAGTTGTGAAGATGTAGGTGTGTGATTAAGTAGTGGAGTTTAGAAGAAGTTGTGATGAAGTTGTGAAGTCGTGAAGACGTGAAGAAGTTGTGAAGCCGTGAAGAAGTTTAGAAGAAGTTGTGATGAAGTCGTGAAGTCGTGAAGTTTTGTAGAAGTTGTGTAGTGATCGAAGTTGTGTTGTGAGATTGGTTCTAGCTACTATTAGAACTCGACATTTAGCTTAGTGTCGTTAAATGGTGTAAGCAAAAGTTGTGTACGGTTTTCTCCGCCAAAAGGGAGCTTGTTGAGTAGTGAAGAAAACTCTCGAGTAGGTGACTCGGGGAGTGGAGTAGGAACAAGGAAAGTGTCCTTGTAGCCGAACCACTATAAATCATCGTGTCCGGTTTGCATTTCCTTTCTCTTATCTCTTATCATTTGTTCTTGCATTTATCGCTTTACTTCTATGCTTGCCTACATGTCTTAGTTGTTGCTTATATAGTTGTGATGATTGATTGTGTTGAACATAGTAGTTAATATTGTGATTGTGTGTATAATTGCATGATATGGTCAAATAGATTATTATTCACACTTCTCATATTAAGTTTAACTTGATAGATAATTTGATACAAAACGTTTTAAGATTTTAAAAGGAAAACGTATTCACATAAAGATCGACCAAAGCTTCATTCATAAAACTAAGTTTTTCCAAAAGCTTACATATATAATTGATCATATTGATTATATGTTGTTTTCATACTAAACTCTAATTGAAGTTTTCCAAACAAACAATTGAATAAATTTGAATCAACATTTTGAAACAAAGTTTTTATAAAATGCAAAAGAAGGGAAAACTATTCAACCCCCCTTCTAGTTTTTCACAATTGGTACCAGAGCCACGTCGCTCAAATTTTCAAAACAAATGGTTTTAAAAATTGAGTACGATCCATGTATCAAATTATCCATTAAGGAGGATTAAATATGAAAAGTGTTTTGTTGATTAACTTGTATTAGTTTTGATGATATATACACTAATTATACTAGCTCGAAATAATATTATGCTTAAAATAAGTGTTATATGTTCGGTATCAAAATCAGAAAGTCACACACCTTTCCGAAAAGTCAGAACACAATTTTTTACCAAAAAAATGAAATTTTGAGTACCAGATAGGCGGCCCCCTTAATTGTCTGGGTGGCCCCCTTAAATACTGGGCGATCCCCTTAATTATTTAAGGGGTCCGCCTGTCTGTTCGACAGTTTTTCGAAAACTTTGAAAAATCATATAAAATTAACCGTAACTCCGTAGAAGTCGTGCCACCCGGCGTTTTAAAGGTAATTGAGTCTACTTTCATTTAAAAATACTTACAAGTAACCATTACAAACTTAAATAAGTAAGAAAGTCAAAATACTATACGGTGGTCAAAAATTTGTGTTTCGTTTTAACGTAAAACTTTTGTTTTACCTTTTCCTTCAAGTCGGGTATTCCTAGTTGATATACTTTTGAAAAATTAAGTATTTATGTTTTCAAAATATTGATCTTAATTAAATTATAGAATGGGAGGAAACTATTTTATTTTCAAATAAATTCGAGCTAAGTAAACGTTGGTGTATATAATACACAAAACGACGACAAGTGTTTTATGTGTTATGTGAACTTCTCTGTGATTTTATTTTCTTAATTGAATATATTAAATGATTGTTGCTATTTGAAGTTTAGCTATGTATATATCTATGCATATGTGCCCTATTAGTGTATAGCTAGTTTGCCGGTTTATACTTAACTAGATCTTATGCTAGATTTCTTGCGTTAGGATTGTTATAATATGCTTGCATTGCATATAGGTATAGATGGCTTAATGTTACTCAAACATCTTGTAAATGAGTTCAATCTAGTCACCTAAACATTTCAAACAATTTAATCCACTCTTCACAACACACTTAAATATTTTCTACAAATTAGCTTGTTTTACCTTAAGATGTTTAATAAGAGAAATTGAATCATTGTAAAACATTAATAGTTATATAAAAGAAAAAGTATTTTCAAAATCTAAGTGTGTTCATAATAAGTAAAAATGAAGAGTCTTTCACAAAAACAAAGCATATAACAATCATGAAATAATAAGTCAACTTTCAATCATTCACTAATAAATAATCTTAGGATTAATGGAACACATTATCAAAATGTTTATTTATTTCAAATGAGTGTCCGTGAGGGTCAAGAAAGATCTTGATATTATATCAATTCATTATTCAAATTATGGTTGATATATTCATCAAATCTAATTGACGTATTTTTGAGTGTGGACAAGAAATTGGATTGCTACTTGTTTAGCTTCAATATTATATCAAATTACAACAAAATATATAGTCTTGAATCTACATACTCAATCACACTAGATTGATATGAAAATAGTTACATCCTTTGTAGATGAAAAGAGTGTGCATTGGATCATAACTCACACTTGTGTTGATAATGTCATATTGCATCTACTTGTCCAATAATTGTGTTCCAAATATTAGAATAACATTTTAAACACATTTATAAAATATACAATGAAGTAGGATTGACGACTTGGATGTTTCGTCCGAAATATTCAAGCAATTTACATTGCAATGCAATGGATAAATGTGTCATATCCGAAAAACCAAACATGAGCAAACTAACAACATATGTAAACTTTGCTCACACTACTTAAAATCGTCACTTCAAGATAAAATACATTTTTAAGAATAATACACACTATATATTCTATGTATTTCATTTTCTTTGTAGCATGAATGGTTGTGTTACAAGATAATGCACTACACTTTCCTTTTTGAAATAATATAAGTTATTAGAAGTGAAAAATAACTTATCACAATCCATAAACAAATAATTTTTTTTTCAAATACTTGTTAAAGTATGATATATAACATTGGCAAAAATCATAGAAAATAATATTTGTTTAAAAATATATTAATGTCTAGTTTTGATATCATTTGAGAATCACAAACTCATTTAAGATAAATAATCTTAATGAGATTCATTTCACAAGAGATGCTAAGGTGCACTCTTAAGTTTAGCACAGTTATTAAATCAAGTAATATGTCATCAAAACCAAACAACTAGTAAATCATGAAGAAAAGATTAAAACTTTTTGTTTACTCTTATCTAAACATTCAACACGTCTCTATTAGGATCGTGAATAAAATATATCATCTAGATTTACCTTCATTAAAACATGATGTTTGAGTCACATTAAGCCAAGTATTAGTGAATCAAGCAAACTTCATGTTTGGTAATCTTCGATAGGTAAATTTAGGAACTCAATTTCTTCTAAAAAGAGAATGACTACTGGAGAATCTATTGACTAGAAATTCAATTTAACCTAACGGTTGAATTGCTTCTATGTGAGAAGTTGGGTGTGTGTAACCCGTAAAAATGGTCGTGTTTAGCCTGAATTGAGCACCACTAGTAATAGTCTCATACTCATTCTCCAACTTGATTAAATTGCTCTTCCTATATATACCTACCGCTAGTTTACTTTTATGAACTTTGCTTCTCATTAGATTCTTTCATTCCTAGATTTATGGCATATCGCATATATGTTGTTTCTAGATGTTTATTTGCTCCTATGTGATTTGATTGTATGCCTTTACATGCTTAACTCTATGTCCGGATGAGCACGAATTTAATGGGAAGGGAAAACACACTCACTCACATATATCCCTCTACCTTACACTCAAACCTCATAACCCTTCTTTAGTACATCCTCAAACCACCCATGTGAAATGAAAAACCGAATCATCCTTTATACTACCAATCTCGAGTCATCCACCATTTCCATGCCCTCAAAATTTACCTTCCTAAACCACATCCTTCCTACACTATAAATACCCTCTTCCCATCATTAATGCCATCACACCCAAACATGTCATCTCCCAACAACCAGAAACCTAAGATTTCAAGAACCGCAAGGATCTCCGTCAAACCCGTTTGGAGGAGGAAACTTGATTCTTGTCATAACTCAAGTGATGTTGTTCCAAGTCAACCAACTACTAAACCTCAAACCCACAATAACGACTCATCTCACAACCTATCACCCACTCATTCCCTCATTCATGATTCTTCTTATGATGAGCATGCTCAATCCCAAAACAACAATCCCAATTTCTCAATCAATACTTCACATGTTGCTCATTCAACAAAAACACCACTCACTCTTGGAGAACCTCTTCCACCCATTTCATGTTTTCATGACTACCCAAGCTCAACCATGTCTCCACCACCAAGAGTATCACCACCACATCCTACAACCTCACATGCCATTCCTATGTTGCATGTTCAAACCTTCACCCAAGACAACCATCATGTTCCACCATCATCACCTTCCTCCGAACACTTGAAGTTCGTTGAGGAGCTAAAAGAGGCTCATGAGCTTAGTGCTCTTTTAGCATTACATCTTGCGCAACGCAATTTGGATCCAACCCAATCAAGCTCACCATCATCACCACACAACATCAACCAAGTTGAGAAGCATGTCAACAATTGCCCTTGTTGCATCTTCCTTCAACAACAAACCATTGCCTTGAATGAGCACCTCACTTAGATTGAGTATCTTCTTACAAGATCTCAACAAACATCATCACTTGAACAACATCCAAACTCTCAATCAACCTCTTTCGCTCCTAAATCTACACCCCTAAAAGTCAAGCGAATTTCTTTATGAAATGCATCTTTTCCACTTCATAGCAAGTGAAGAACACAAAGAAGATATCCATGCTTCAAGTGTTGTCAAGCCATCACCACCTCATTCACATATCCATTTTCGGTCGTCAACTAACAAAACACCTAAAAATCCCTTGATTCCAAATCATCCACCCTTGTCAAATGTTATATTAATCTAAACCATATTTGTCAACCTTTTGTCATTACCTTCCCTTTTCATTCACGCTCATCCTTCTTTATTTTTCTACTTTTTTAAAAGAAGGCATCATTATCATTTTTTTCTCCTTTAGAATATATATTTTGGTATCTTTTGCCAAAATATGTCGGTAGAATCTTTGCATTAGGTTCCAATCATTATCATCTTTTAAGCTTTGGTCATGGTAATTTTTTTTGGGAAGTTAGGTTGTTGTTTTTAAAACAATAATTGCATGTGTCATACTTTTAGTGCATATACCTAATATGTCCATATATTGTTCCCCTATTAGTTTCATGCATATATCTATTATCATCATTATATATATGTGCACTTGTCTACTAACTTTGTTTTGAAGGATTACTTCACCGCTCGATTCTTTGGTAGCCAAAACAAGTTTTGAGCATACACCAAGGGGGAGCATTGAGGTTGCTAGGATCAAGGCTTCACTTACGATGATGCAAGCTCGCCTTTTAGATTCTATCTCAAGAGTTCAAGCGTAGTAGAAGTCTCGTCTTAGAGTCCACCTTTTTGCTTCGACAAAAGGGGGAGAAGAAGTTTGTCATCATAGTTTGTAAACAAGTAACTTATACATTTTACTATAAGTTATAGTTTACATAGTTTGTCATCATCAAAAAGGGGGAGATTGTTGGCATGAATATTACGATATTTAATCTAAACATCCTCTTCATGTTTTGATGATGACAAAGATGTAAGTTACAACATATAACGTAAAGTGCTTAAGTTACTTGTGATCACAATTCTTCTATGCATTCTTACGTCAACAAGCCTCGACATCTCAACGTCTCAAGTATGCTTCAACAATCACTTAAGGTATGGATAAACAAGTGTTTAATACATCTCATGATCAAAGGGGTATTTAATTAACTAATACAAAGTTTATTTAATTATATAAACATATTATATATTTTTGAAAAAACACTTTTGGTAATAAAGAAATTTTTTTTAATCATACTAAATATATGTTTTCAAACTTTTAACCAAAATTAGTTAGTTTTTCACCAAATAAACTTTCCCCACTAAAAGACAGAAAATCTGGCCGTTTCAGTAGGGCGGCCCCCTTAATTATAAAGGGCGGCCCCCTTAATTATAAAGGGCGGCCCCCTTAATTTTAAGGGGACCGGCACACAATTAAGAGGACCGGCCACGCTCCCCTGTCAGATTTAGTCAGAAATTTTTCCCTATAAATACCACCTCAAACCTGGAATTTTTCTCACCTTTTGCACAAAAATTTTCAGATCCAACTCTCTCTAAACATCCTTCTAAAACCCTTTGATCATAAGATTATTAATCTTTGTTTCAAGTGATCCAATTTCTCATCACTCAAAGTGCAAGAGAAGAATCCTCCCTATCATAAAGCCAAAGATGTATTAGGATCTAGTTAGTGCTTATGTGAAGTTGTGAGTTATGTATATGTAATAAGTAGATCAAGATGAACTTACTTAGTAGTGATTTAATGAGTGAGTAAGAAGTAGTGGAAGGAAGTAGTAGTGTGGAGAAGACATGTAGTTGTGAAGATGTAGGTGTGTGATTAAGTAGTGGAGTTTAGAAGAAGTTGTGATGAAGTTGTGAAGTCGTGAAGACGTGAAGAAGTTGTGAAGCCGTGAAGAAGTTTAGAAGAAGTTGTGATGAAGTCGTGAAGTTTTGTAGAAGTTGTGTAGTGATCGAAGTTGTGTTGTGAGATTGGTTCTAGCTACTATTAGAACTCGACATTTAGCTTAGTGTCGTTAAATGGTGTAAGCAAAAGTTGTGTACGGTTTTCTCCGCCAAAAGGGAGCTTGTTGAGTAGTGAAGAAAACTCTCGAGTAGGTGACTCGGGGAGTGGAGTAGGAACAAGGAAGGTGTCCTTGTAGCCGAACCACTATAAATCATCGTGTCCGGTTTGCATTTCCTTTCTCTTATCTCTTATCATTTGTTCTTGCATTTATCGCTTTACTTCTATGCTTGCCTACATGTCTTAGTTGTTGCTTATATAGTTGTGATGATTGATTGTGTTGAACATAGTAGTTAATATTGTAATTGTGTGTATAATTGCATGATATGGTCAAATAGATTATTATTCACACTTCTCATATTAAGTTTAACTTGATAGATAATTTGATACAAAACGTTTTAAGATTTTAAAAGGAAAACGTATTCACATAAAGATCGACCAAAGCTTCATTCATAAAACTAAGCTTTTCCAAAAGCTTACATATATAATTGATCATATTGATTATATGTTGTTTTCATACTAAACTCTGATTGAAGTTTTCCAAACAAACAATTGAATAAATTTGAATCAACATTTTGAAACAAAGTTTTTATAAAATGCAAAAGAAGGGAAAACTATTCAACCACCCTTCTAGTTTTTCACATATAAAGATGATTAAAATCAAAGAAAAATTAAGAAAAATATCAAATCAACTCAGAAAAATCTGAAAAATTAACAGAAAACCAAAAATAATAAAAGAAGCTTGGAGAAAATTTTTGAAATAAAAATAAGCTGAAAAAGTGCTTATTCAAAGCAAAACTGCTTATCACAAGTGCTTATTTTTAAGCACTTGTGACAAAATTGTATCTAACTGAAAACTCAGCTAAGTTACGCTCAAATATGCTCAATTACACTCAAAAATGCTCAATAGATTCACAGTATGCAACAATATTGCACAATAAACAGTTAAGAATAAGCAATTGATCAGGCACAACCAAGACAGAATAAGCTAGTGATCAAGTAACACTAAAATCAGCAACTAGACACTTAATGAGGCTCAGTTACATCAATGAAACTCAAGTTCAAGCTTAATCAAGCATTAGCAGGCCTAAAAATCAAACAGCTTATCTGTTTCTAATGTGCAAACAAGCAGATGCAATAAGCTCACTAAATAAGCTCAGAAACACATGATTATGGGGGCAAACATTAAACAGCTATACTGAGATACCAAATTTATAAAAAATCTAATGACAAACAAGCAATCACTACTCTAATTGATTCGAAGTTCAGCAGGAATTTAGGACTCAAAAACTGATGACATTTGACTTTTATGATGCTACTATAAGTTTGACCTTATTCAATTTTATCAGCTAATTCCCACTTCTAATTTGTAATGTTTAGCTACAATTATTCTAGATTACACTAACTTTAACTAATATGCACCTATATTCTTAATATCACTAACTGTCTACAAGTATACCAAAAGTTAATGAAACTATAAACTAGTTTTGACTTTTTATCCAACTATTCTACTATTTTTATGCAGTATTTAGACTTTTACTGATCTAGCTGAGCTAATGATTCAATTAAATCTATCCTACAAACTCTAAATAGCAACAGAATAATCCAATCCAAACACTCCTTTATGTGACAGTAACAACTAAGAATCCATGAATATCTCCACAAATCCCTAACTCACAGAATCAAACAGCTTTCAAATCACTATATTAAGCTAATTACACCACCAAATACAACCTGTTCCAACAGATATGCAATATAATAGATCCAAAGTATGACAGATGACTAAATGAGATATGTAACTCAGATAAAGCTTAAAACAGATGATAAAATGATCACACAAGCTCAACTATAGCAATTATTACTACTACAACAACAATAACAATCAATGAAACAACAATAACAATCAATGAAACACTTACAAAGCATTTCCACCTCGGCAAGAACAGAGGTTGATTCACTATGCTTGCCTATCTTTAAGATAGGCAGAGACCTTCCAAATCTGTCTCAACTTATCCAATTAACATAGATTCCATTGAATTCAACAGGCCTTTAACTTTTGATGACTGTCAATGATCACTTGTGATATTTGAATGAAAACAGATCCTCTAAAGACTACAGAGCTTATATTGATTGTATAGAAGCTAAATAAGCTTATTTGAAAGCTTATCTAAACCAAATGCAAACATATATTTTATTTTTATAATTTTCTGATTTTTATGTATTTTCTGCAAATGATATAAACTGAATTGAAAATGATATTTGTAAAAGCTAGATTAAAATTGAGATATAAGCTAAGAATTTAAATGATAAAAGCTAATCTAATAGAATTAAAACAGATACTTAATAGAAGAAGAGGAAGATGAACAATTGAATTTTATTAAAAATTTTAAACAAACAATACAATCTCTAAACTAAATACAAGTAAGAGTAAATTTCTTCAGAGCTTCGCTATAATCTAACTACTACACAAATGAGCTAACACAAGCACCTATTTATAGCTGAGGAGGAGTTGAGAGTCACGGATTGCCAAGCTGGCAATCCGTGTGCTCTGTGTTTCTTTGGAGCCTCTAAGAGTCGTTTGTCACTATCCAATCTGTTCCAATTGATAACAGCCCTTGATTCAATCCCAATGACGAGTCCACTCTAATAATAGCCTGCCACGTAGCCATTCGTATGCTTGTTTAGTGCTGACACCTTCTGACACCCTTTGATACTTCTAGAAACACTCTAATTTGACTAATTTGTCCTTACTCACTGTAATTGGGACGTTCGGTCATTCTAGGGTTCTTACGATCTGGGTTAAATGAGGAAAAGGGGGCGGGTAACAATTTATTATTATTGTTTGACTGATGTTTGACCATTGACCCGTGTGATGGGTGTTGACCAAGGGGTGGTTTGGGCCAGGTATTAGTGAGTGGATTTTGGGCTTTGGGATAGTTTATGACTGGATTTGGACTTGGTGTTGGACTTAATAATTGGACAAGGCTTTGATCTTATTTTTTAGAATTTGTAATAATAGAAATCAAGGACCAAACTTGTAATTGTTGAATCTTCAAGGACTGATTTTGTCATTGTTCCAAAATAACTTCTAAGTACCTAGTTTGCCAATTTCTGAATTATGAAGGATTGAGTTGACCTTTCTTCAAATAAATCTCTGAGGGATTGAATATCTCATAACTGAAACTTCAGGGACCAATCATGACAATTCTTCAAACTTTCTCTCAAGGGTTATTCTTGTAAACTATGAAATCTTGAGGGTCTCTTTTGACAATTTGAGCTTAATTAGATTGCCAGCTTTGACTTTCTGACTCGTTCCACTCTCGTGCTCGTTTTTGCCGGATTTCTATTTGTTTTCGTCTTTTTGCGAGATATCCGTTCCTGCACATTCACAATCACAAAAACATGTTTTCTTTGGCGTTTTAGGTTAGTTTTTAGATTATTAAGTCCTATTTAGGCTCAGAAAAGGTGAGTGAATAAGCATTCACCAGTACCATTAAATTTAACCGTACCATCTGGTTTAGTGGTACCATCCCAGATAAAAACGCTCTCATTTTTGTTTTTGTGGTGAAGATTTATTTGGGGATATTTGGAGTTAATTTTGAGGGGAAATATAATTGTTACATATTTGAATATATTTTTCCAAATAAAATATTTCTTTATAATTCAAAAAAAAAATTGTAAAATCTCTTTTTGAAAAAATGTTTTGTCACATTTATAAAAGTGTGAAGTCTTTGAACAAAAAATTTGTTTCTTTGATCATTTGTCAAATTATAAATTTGTTTGTTATTATCTCGCGTGATTTACGCCAAAATGAAATATTGCGACTAAAAACTTGCTTACGTTAATTTTGATGTAATGTGTTTTTACATTTTGTTACTATCAAAACATAGAGATGTCAAAAAAAATATAAATGGCGTTTTTAGACATTATTTGTATTAACGATATAGAAAAGTCCCAAATTTGTCTTACTTAAAGGTCCGGGGTTGCGAGACATTTGTGAAATGTTACATGTCTGACAAACTTCACAAAGATCTGTTAAGTGTATCTTTATAAGATACCTAAAGGAAACAATGGGTTACTACTTATACTACTACCCACCTGAAAATAAACTTTTTGTTTCAAGGTATGTTGAGTTCTTTGAAAAGAATCTCATCACTCAGGAAGTCAGTGGGATGGCAATAGAACTTGAAGAAATTCAAGAAGATCCATCACCTTCTAAAAACACTAGCATACATGAATTGGAGCCAGAAAGTCTCACACCTCTACTTGAAGTAACTCTCGTTCCTAGTCCCAAAAGGACAAATCGAGCTCCAAATACTTATGTCTAAATGCAGAAGTTGAGGAGTATAGTTTAGGGTCTTAATGAACCTGCTAACTATAAAGCTGCCATGTCATATCCCAAACGTGATAAATGGCAAGTAGCTATGAATGCGGAGATGAAATCCGTGCATGATAATGAAGTTTGGGAAGAAATCGACCTTCCTCTTAATGCTAAAGCCGTGTTCAATAAAAAGACTGACATGGATGGCCAGGTACACACATATAAGGCTCGTCTTATAGCAAAGGGTTATACTCAAACCTACGGGGTTGACTATGAAGAAACCTTTTCTCTTGTAGCAGAAAGGATCCATTAGGATTCTCATAGCCATAGATGCGTACTATGACTATGAGATTTGGCAAATGGATGTCAAAACTGCCTTCCTGAACGATCGCCAAGAAGAGGATATCTTTATGGCGCAACCTGAGGGGTTTGTCAATCCAAAATTTCCAAAGTGTGTATGCCAGCTTAAACGATCCATTTATGGATTAAAGCAAGCATCAAGGCAATAGAATAAAAGATCTGATAAGGAAATCAAGAAAGTTGGTTTCACTCAAAATCTTGATGAGCCATGTGTATATCAAATGGCTAGTGGAAGTAATGTTACTTTCTTTATCCTATATGTTGATAACATATTGATTATGGGAAATCACATTCCTAGTTTACAAGATGCAAAATCCTACCTTAGAAAGTGGTTTGCTATGAAGAATATGGGAGAGGCAATATATATTTTTGGAATCAAGATCTACAGAGATAGATATAGGCGTTTAATTAGACTAAGTTAAAGTGCTTACATTGATAAAATCTTGAAAAGATTTAGAATGGAGAATTCCAAGAAAGGATATCTCCTGATGCAAGAAAGACTTGACTTGAATAGTACACAATGTGCTTCTACACCTGCTGAGGTAGAGCGTATGCAAAGAGCTCCTTATGCATTGGTTGTAGGATCTATCATGTATGCCGTTAGATGCACTAGACCTGATGTGGTGTTTGCCCAAAACCTTACAAGCCGGTTTCAACAGAATCCAGGTGAAATTCGTTGGACTGATGTGAAAAATATTCTCAAGTATCTAAAAGCTAACAGATATATTTTTCTTGTTTACGGTGGGAATCTGAAGCGGAGCTTAAAGTTAACTAACATAGATATTTTTCTTGTTTACGGTGGGAATCTGAAGCGGAGCTTAAAGTAAAAGGTTACTGCAATGCTGGATACTAGGCCGATAAAGAGGATAAAAAGTCATAGACGGGATATGTCTTTGTTATCAATGGAGGCACAATGGATTGGAAGAGTACTGATATGTATTTCATTGTAGGTATTTTTAGTTGTTTTAAATTTATATTTAGCCGGTCTTATACCTAAATGACACACTTTCACGGGCAGTATCAGATGTATCCAGTGGGGTAAGTACGAGGCCGATCTCAGGAATGGTATACTTATACTTAACCTAGTGAGTTTTACAGATTTAAAGGGGGTTTTGATTGATTGATTTATACTTAAATACTAAAACAGAAAAGTAAACTAAACTAATTAACTACGTTTGTTGTGATCAATAAGAAAAAGTAGTGTTAGCCATATTACTCCTATTACATTTAGTTATCTATTTATTAGTGTAATGATTTAATTGTAGAGTACTGGTGACTTCAGGATGTATGGAGAGTATCGCCTTGGTCCAGACAATACCCCCATACTCCTATCTAACCTAGACTAGACTACTTGGTCCATGCATCTAGCCTCTACACATGTAATCTCTTAGACTATTTGGTCCATGCACCTATTTAACTACATGCATGCATTAAGTCATGTCAACTAATCTATGTGATTTATCTATGGTACCCACTTGGTCCATGCGATACCTACTCTTCTTACGCGCCACTATATTGAAGAGCACTATGTCAACTTAAGTGTTCTTGTATTATACATCTATTACCTACTTAGTCCATATAAACAAGCACATATTGAATAATAAACACATAAATTAAACAATACTAAACATTAAATCTTAATAAACGAAAATATTAATCATGTAATATTCATAACATGCTTGTTAATACCCAAGGGTGTTAGCCCATAATGTATGTAAAAGCACAAGAAGATAATTCAAACGAGAACAAATAGAAATCATGAAATTGATATGCAAATCGAATGACTAAATCCATAGGGGTATCGGGGGTTCCTGCAGGTGCCCGAAACCCCTATGGATTTTTTCGATATAGTGTTAATTTTTGAAAAAAAAAAACATCAATTTTTCCTAAATGCATCTTAAATGCACCCGATCCATCGAAATATGTTTCTATATTACTGTTCCAAAAAATTTGTGTACCCGATTATATTTGCTCCTGGTTCCATCCCTTGACTGATAAGTATAGTACTAATTAGGACTTATCAAGTACTAAGCAGACCACTACTGCCATGTTTGCAACAGAAGCTGAGTACATAACTGCTTCATAATTGCGATGGAAGCTGTATGGATTAGGAAATTCGTTTCAGTCTGGGCGTTGTTCCTTAAAACGAACAACCCATGGAGATGTATTGCAAAAATTCTGGAGCAATCATTATCACCAATGAACCAGGAGTTGTGAAAGGTGCCAGACACTATCCTAGAAGATATCACTATGTTCGAGAACAAATTGAAATTGGTGAAATCAATCTACTCAAAGTTCACGCAGATGACAATCTAGCTGATCCTTTTACGACGGCTTTGTCTAAGGGAAATCTTATTCAACATGCTGAGAGCATTGGAATTTGTTTAGCTGTCTGTCTCTTGTAAATTTGCGTTTAGTGTTTGGATAAGGGATGTAAACAATTATTATTTATAATGAATTAAAGTACTTGGTGTGTTTATTTTCATTCAAGAATAAGTTGTAACCTATATTTGCTTATTTAAATCTGTGAATGATTTTTATTGTTCTAATTGTCCATTGTCAATCAACTATTTGTGTTTAGTATTTGGATAAGGGATGTAAACAATTATTATTTTATAATAAATTAAAGTACTTGGTATGTTTATTTTCATTCAAGAATAAGTTGTAACATATATTTGCATGTTTAAATCTGTGAATGATTTTTATTGCGGTTGAATTAAGACAAATCTGAGAGATTGGTTATATACTTTGTATATTTAAGGATGAGTCCCGCCGAACTTACATGATATTCAAAAGTTGCATATCCGACTATCCCAACTAACAAGATTTTACTTTATAGATCTTTGTCATTGAGTAAATCATGTAAATGATTTCATTGTTTATCTTTAGACTTGAGACGCAAGCTGGAATGGCGCATATGGATCCCATTTCTTAAATATAGTTTAACGCTATTTGTAATTGATAGTTATAAAGGCTATTTTCAGAAGTGTTGTAAAGCACACAGATGATGCTTGTAGTCAAGATAAAATTTGTTCATTCAAATTATTTTTTGAAGAACGATGCCACTGGGCTCCTCGTGGGGTCGATCAGATATATGTGTGGCCACATCTAAAGGAGATCTGGATATGTCCCGATAAATTCGGTAATCTTGATCAATAGATGAAACGAGAAACACAATCGTTAAATTATGGAATGACTTAGGTCCATATCCATATTTATCAGGGTATTAGAAACAAAGGGATAGTAGAATAATAAATAATTTAACACTGACTTTATAAAACTACAGTCAAATATTTTTGAGAGCATTGGTGTGTTGCTAGACGCTTACCAATGTTGTTGCATTTAATTGAAACATGTCCAAGTGGGAGCTGTTGGAATATGCACATATTTCATTAACGGAGGTGATTTGTACACCACTAAAATTGGTGTGTACACCACTAAGTATGAAGTATATAGTTGTACTATATGCATTATCAACACAATTTAGTGGTGTGCACACCAATTTTAGTGGTGTATAAATCACTTCCCTTTCATTAAACGTATGTCTAGAAATTACGTGAGCCTATGGGATCACACAAGTTACATTTAAGATTCAATTTATGTAATTAATATGTTAGCGTAATATGTTAATTACTAGGTTCAAGACCCGTCCGATGGGCGGGCTAGGTTTATTAGTTTATTTTAATTAATAGTATATTAATAAAATAAAACATCAATACCGTACGAATATGAATTATATTAAAAAAAATATAATGTAAGGAATATATGTACCATTATTGGTGTCTATTGAATCATCATCATTTTCTTTAACATATCAACAAAAAATTGATTCTAATGTACTGATAATGGACTCAACAAAAGAATACAAATGAATGTTAAAGCATCGAGATTAAAGTTTGTGGTGACAAAGGGTGGCCTATTCCTCCTTCCAACGACACCGATCATGCAAACGAACGGGCTTCACATAAAGATCAATGGAATGCATCGTAAGTACTCCTAAAACTATGATAGATTAGAGAATGTGACCTATAGAAAACATGTGTATCAAATTATAAATCTCAAGTAATAAGAGTTGTGCAGTGATAGTTTAATATCTTTTATATAGAAGGCGCAACCTGGTTCATAACAATAATACGAATATTTTTCAAATAAATGAATGTGATAAATGAAAAATATAAGGTTAATAACTTCTACCATATATATTATCATGTATCAAGAAGTGTGATAACCTACAGTCTCAACTATCATGTATCAGTAACTAAAATAACGTACGGATCAAGTTTTGCGAGGAAAAGAAAAGAAGTTAGCAAATATGTATACAAACTAAATTTTAGAGAAATGAGTCTACATATGTTTGGGTTGAAATGGGTAATTTTACTAAAGGGTCTGTTCGAATTGGGCAACCAACAAACACTACTAACCATCTTTTTTACTAATGGGTTGGTTTAGATCATAGTGAAATACATGAGAACATAAACTTGGTGCCATCGTGTAAAATGCCAGTTATTTACCCATGAAACCTATGCTTATAAACACATTAATAACTAAAAAAAGTGAACCTTATAAAAAAATAAAATAAATTATTATAATATACTGTATATACATTGTTCATGTAATATAATTACGTGATGAATTAATATAAACTATTATTAAAATAGCATTATGCAAACCATAGTAAAACAACCCAGAAAATGTCTTCCATAATACATTAAGATTACCTAGAAGGCAATTGAACTTGATCATGAGACCCGTACAACCACTTATCAACTTCAGAAGATTAAGAAAGCTTAATAAACTACCCATAATACATCAAGACAATTAAAACCCATCAACAAATTTGAAAATGGAATTTGTTATCACCTCTTAAGACTTCGGTTTGTCAGCCACAATCGTTCTTTTTAAAATGTGATGTACGTTATTGTGAATACTTGGCACACTTAAACTTTTATTTAAACATCCATTTGACGCCTTCTAGTTTAGGTAACTTTATTTTTAATACTAAAATGGATCCATTAGAGACAACATTTTACCCAAATTATGATTTAGATGACACATTAAAATACCTTTCCTAAGATGAAAGCCAGAAATGTAGCTCCCTTCTTAATATTCCCTTTGCTCATTGTTGCACTAAAACCACTTACGGCCACCTTTTTACCCCTTCTCATCCCAGTCTTGGTTAGTTTATTTCCTTGATGAATCATAATAATCTTTCAAGGCATTCTCAAAGTCTTCTTAGGCTCCCCCTTTGGCTCTAACAATACTAAAAGCAAATATAAAATTAGTACATCATTGTGAAGATATCACTGAAAATAAAATAAGCAAATTTAAACTTTAAACATATCAAAAGAGCCATAAAAATATGACTTCACCAACAGTATAATATGTATGTCATAATATAACCTTCAAATATTATAAAGTAGGATTAATCCGCACCTACACAAGTGGGATTCTTTGCATTTAAGAGTTTCTGTTAACCTGTTTGAGACCGATGACTGTGTAATTTGTCCATAAGCTTATAGCTGCGGAAGAAAACTAAGTATCCACCTGGAACAACTTTGCATATTTCTTCCAAAGATGCGCCAAGTGCATCCTGTGAATAAAAATAATGACATCATACTTATAACTAATGAGAACTATTCCCATCTTTGTTTTGGTTATGAACCTACCTGGAAATCAAAGCCTTATGATATTTTGTAACTTGAGTTCAGTGGAAAATAATTTGGCCCACTGTGAATCACACCAACCCATAAGTGTAATGCAAAACTTAATAGTAACATCAAAGAAGATAGAAAACCAGTTTTGCCAATAAAAAATTTAAAAAGACTTTTCGATTACCAGTGGATCCACATTAATAACATGTGGAGCCTCTAGAGAGGTTCCAAATTGAACCCAAGTTCAAATTGGAAGGAACTCAATGGTGACAGGTCCTGTCATCACATTAAAAAGAAATTATAGGAAGGACACAATCTTGACCGCTAAAAAGTGTACAACATAACCCATAGTCACACATATCCAAAATGTTCGTGATGACAGTAGTTTAAAAAACTATATATCTCATATGCCATATATGATGTCGCTAACTCAGCAAAATATTGTTGGAAGTTCAGCCAGAGAAAATATTGATAAAGAGTAAATAGTATGATTGACAAAGAGAATGTGTTACCAAATAAATAGATGCAATATGTATGCATACACTTACCCGGATGTTAAAATCAATCACTCAAAAAGAAGTATCCGCCACATTATTGAACATAAGAGCTGGATTTAAGCACCACTGATTGAAAGCACAGGGGAACTCCTCAACAGCAAGTCCTGCTTATGACAATGCTTATTAAGGCATTTAACTATTGAAGACCAGAAATGACATTGAAACACGATCAATAAACTCATAACATGATTAATAGAAGAGCTAAAGAATAAAAGGTTGTGATTACCTTATTCAAAGAATAAACAACCTCCACCATTTCCACTGAACATTTTTGGCATACTGCAGCCACCGAGATATGCATGGAGCATATCATAACCAAGTGATAATATGCAATTTGGTAGGCAGACAGGCCCTTGTTATGCTTTCATCTCTTTAATGGCTAAAATGTATGATGTACCTGGATGTGATGTAAAATGGTTCTATTGAAAGTCCTTGCTTGTCGTAACTAACCTTGAAAAGCAAAATATCAGATAATTAGAGCATAATTTGTTTATCCAAGCACTAAAAACTAATTATGGCCACTTTAAGTTCAGAATAATCAAATAAATAGTTCCAAAACACAAATCAAAACACCCCCTATGTCAACAATATTTGTTAAAGGCAAAGTTAGCAAATGCAAGTTAATATTAAATACTGTTATAGTTGTTGGGGACTTGGGGTGACTGGATTTTCATAATTTCAAGGCATAAGCAATCCTTACAGAGTTACAGGGACAGAAATGGTTGGGAATCCAAGAACATCAACACCATCGAGCTAATTTTTAAAGTTTAGGTGTTGCATATAAAATTAATATCCACCCATTTCGCCATTTTTAAGTACAATAGAAGGAATTACTTGTTTCATTGAATTGGTTATTGGTATGTGGATCCACAACAAAGTTTATATTATGTATCAAATGTCCAATCATGCTTATAGTATATTGGCGTTGAGTTTCAAGATTGATAGTATTCTGCATGACAATAGCGGCAATGTCCTTAAACTGATTCGATAATTGTGATTCTCTTTCATTCCCTGCAACGTGCAGTTCTCCTTTTTAAAAAATCTATTACCATAATAAGTCTTAATGTAAACAGAAAAGCATTGCTTGATTGTAATTTGTAAAAACCGAATAAGAACCTAAAAACTTGAATGCAACTTAAAAGTAATCTGGAATAACCTCTAGAGAGATTTTGGTCTGATCATCGGAACCAAAAGCTGCTTTTAAAACTGATGACTTCGCAAGAACTCCTTTAGAAACATTTAAGTAAACAACTTGTGGTTGAAACACTTTGTATAGATCTTTCTCAATGATGCAGAATTGAAGTATACATTTGCACCAATAACTCGAAAACCTGATTATCATATTTAGAAAATAGAGAAAGAAAAATAAAAAATAAAATTGACCGCAAAGTAGATATCTATAACAGGAAATACAGTGGAAATTTTTGAAATTTATTTATTATCCAAATCGCGCTCTTATTGTCTTGCTGTTGATCTAAAACTTTAACATAAATACATCAAATAGAAAAACTGGTACTAAACTTTGTATCCTTATGTAAAAGTCAGCTCAACACTATTTTGAAGGATAAAACTAACATAGATAACAAATTGTAATAAGATAGCTCCAAAAAATGCCTAACTATATATATTATGGGTACATATCCAATTGCCAAGAAATTCAAATTTTAGTTCTATGAGTATATAACCAAAGGCCATAAGGTATCAAACGGTTACAGTTGTACATACTAAACTAACCCATAGAGCAATAAGTAGATAATTTTATTGAGACAGATTACTTACAATAGATAACGAATCAAAATATCACTTAAATTTGCATCTTAGATGGATTAAATTAAATGATAAAACTAAATTCAGCATACCTAATTAAAGATTCAATGATGTCATATGAATCCTAACAATTTCAAACAAAATCTTGCGTTCGGTGTATCATCGGTAAGTTGAATTATTAACCTTGGCATCATAAGTTTTCAATATTAGATCCATAGCTTTAGCATAGAACTCCTCATATCAATCCGGTCCTGGAGAGTTAATCGTGTTCATCTCAACCTTCATAAAACATCAAATCATATTTTTTATCCAATATAGTAAACATCAAAAAGCTTATCAATTTCACAACCACACAATAAATTATAACTAATTCATAAAAAAATGAAATATCAAAATACCATAATATCAAAATTAAACTATTACCTTTAATCAAAATCAAAGACAACCATTAATAGATCCAATATTATGAATCGATTAACACAAAGATTGATTCCTTGTTTTAACCGAATCCAAATTGAAAAAACGTGGTTGAGTATTATATATTCAATCTTATCATAAAAACCCTAATTTAAATCACCAATCATGTTGTGGTGATGTCTTCAGCTTGAAAAGTGGAACGAATACCATGCATAAACCGATTCTGGCATTGAATGATGAAGAAAAAAGAAGTTTGAATTAGTGCGACTTTTTTGGTGTTGATAATTTTTTTGGAAGATTTGTAAAAGGTTTTGGAAGATCTGTAAAAGGTTTATGGCAAAGCTTTATGAAATAAAAAATTACGTAAATATCTTTGCCTCCCTATTTTATCTCCTGGTTTTTCTCCTGAATTTGATTTAATTTTTTTTTTTTTGAAAACTTGCTATTTCAAGAGAAAGTGCCAGGTGTAATTTTTTTTAGAGTTTTGAGGATTTTTTTTTGATGATTTATTGTTTCTAAATATAGGAATCACACTTGTGCTTTATATAGGTTGTGATTATTTCACGAAAAAAACCACTTAACGGTCGTTAAACGCTTAATGATATTTACTAACGGTTGTTAGACGATTAAAATGGATTTAAGTGTAATTAGTATAGAGGAAGGATCTAGAATCCCCCTATACCAATATTTAGCCGATTAGAGTCCAAGAAGAGGTGGGAATGCCTTCCTTGCTCTCCAAGTTTTGATTAGTATATATAATGAACCTTAGGCTTCATTATTTTGCTAATCTTGAGATCAAAAGCAAACCTCTCTTCTTCTTCTTCTTCTCTTTCTCTTGTAAGCCAATCAGCATACCCCCTCCTCATAGGCAAGCTTGTCGATTTTGGATTGCAACACAAGTGATTGGTTTGTTTCGTGATCAAGAACTAGCATTCTAATTGAATCACTAATAAATGTGTGTGAAATCATAAAGGAATCAACACTTTCGATTCTTGTTTTTTTGTGTTGGCCGATTATTACATAAGGGAAATTAGTACCCCGAATCTTGGTTTTGCTCTAAACCGTTAGATAAAAGACTCTCCACCCTATGGCGAAATCTGGTGACTTTTCGAATCCCTAAATCCTTAAATCATTTTTTATTCTTTTTACTCATTCAGTTCTTGATTCAACAATTTTGTTATTTGTCTACTTCATTAGTGGATATCGTTTTGTCTTGCTTTGATTTGTGATAAATTTTATTTGACGATCTTAGGGTTTTTTTGGGTTATTTTCGTTTCAATTTTGTTGTTTCATTAATTGTTGGTTCATTAATTCCCAATCATTGACATCATAAATTATTATGGCTTAGGATTTATGTTTATTTGCTCTAAACCCTAACTTTTGTTAGGGTTTCTCGTTTATTGAAGTAAAGACACTACTTGCTGCTTCTTGTGTTCTTGATTTTTTGCCATAGTTTATTAGGGTTTATTTATTATGGTTAGTATAACAAACCGGAATTTTCCAAACTAATTTTAAATAATAAATGTCAATTTATTATTACCTAACTATTTATTTTAGCATTCATGAGCTTGCATAATTATTTCGGGAAGCAAACCCACACACTGTAGCTTACAGTAACTCACTACATTGTTTATTTTATCAGAAAAATGTGAATATTTCATTTTCTGACTATGACTGATTAGTTGCATATTAAAAAGAGAAATATCTCGCACACAACACGACACACGTACCAACACCATCCTAGTAATGGCATAAACTCAATATTGGTTATCCGGAATTAATAAGCTTTGTTTTTATTATAAAAACGCCCTTGTTAAAAATATTATAGCACTCCCGTCAACCTGAGAAACCCAATTACACCGGAATTCAACAAAATACGAAGTACACCTAAACCCACTAACCGGATACTCACTTTTATTTAAATTAACCCTTACTTTTATTTACACCCACTTTTATTATTTACACACACTTTAATTTAAAACTTAATAAAACAAAATAAAAATAATATATATATATATATATATATATATATATATATATATATATATATATATATATATATATATATATATAAAACGCTTTATTCTCTCTTGCACTTATCCTCACACACGTCTTCTTCCTCCCCCTCTCTTCTGCTACACCTCACCCCCACTTCCATCTGAATCGCGACCAGACCTGATCACAAAACAACAACATTGGTCCTGTCTGACCCATCTTGTCCTTACCACGAGGTCAGCACAATGAGATGAAACCATGGGGGGACGACTACCTTAATTGGTTCCAGGATAACTGACAACAAGAGGAGAGGAATCAAATCCCTCTTATTATGCCTATTAAAAACCAACTGATTTCACACAAAGCTCCACACACTCAATCAAATCATCAAAGCAAAAAGTATTGTCATTCGATTCTAAGTGGAGACGAATTCAGGGTTGTGTGAAATCGCTTGTTGAATCGGGTTCGGAGCTTTTGTTTTCGTGTCTTTCTTGCTTCTCGCCATCGACACTACTTGTTTTCGCGTGTTGGTGCCACACTCTATTTGACTCACTTGGTTTACTGCATAATCCATTGAGGTGAGTTCATGGCCCCTACTTTTACTTGCTTTATAAATATTTTGGGGGACAATACATGCTCGTTTTTAACTAAACTCAATGCTTGTTTTATTTGAATGCGCGATTGTTTACTCAAACATTACTGTTTTGCTGAAATACTTGATTGATTATTCAAATGCATATTGGTTGCATACTCGATTATTTTCTCATGGACACATGTATTTGAATCATATATGTGAGTTTAAAGCCCCACTCTTTTACTTTACATTGCTTTGCAAAACTTGGGGTGAAAAACATGGAAAACACTTTTACGGACCACACTGAAACTCATGCTTTACTTAAACTATTACGTAAATTAGCCTAAGACACTGAATCCCACATGCCCAAACTCATGAACCGTTAATTCCTGCGGGGAAGCGCGAATGCTATAAATAGATCTATTGGGGTTGACACCCCCGTTCGGTTTGGCCGGATAGGCAAACGCGAGCGTATAACATGTCGAAACACAAGTGTCACAGGATAGACACTTGCAAGGGCTTTATTTAACGTGCTTCTAGAGCATGCACACTGTCAAGCTTCGGTTGCATGAACTTAGTGCTAGCGTAATAGACTATTTACTATGTGACATTATATTCGTTGTAATGGTCACAAAACTCTTTATTGAACTCACAATACTACTATTTTATTATAAACCTATGAACTCACCAACCTCGTGTTGACACTTTTTAGCATGTATTTTCAGGTTAAGGCGATAGCTAACTATTGAAGGCTTTGGCATGGCATGGCATGGTCATAGACAACACTGACATATATTTGGGACCGCTTAAACTCTTATATGGGCCTGTATTTCCGCACTATTTTTTAGCGATGTAAATTTGAGTATTTTTTATAATGAAAGTTATTCTAAACGGTTGAGATAAAAACCGTTCTTTGTACTTGTGTTATGATACCGATTGAGTAGCACCCCAGTAACATGTATGCTTCCGCTGGACCCGAATTTTGGGGGTTGTTACAGTTAGTACGGGAGAAGTTTAATGAGGATTTATTATATAATGTTGCTGCAAGATTGATGAGTCTTGGAGGCAATACGGAGAAAGACGGGGTTCCCTCTAAACCCTGACGTGATAGCAAGTTTGAAAGTGGTGCTACGATAGCTAGTGATCCAAAGTATACTGGTTCATCGACTGCAAATATTCCAAACGCACCTGCTACTATGACTGACAACACGAACCTTTGTTCGACTAGTGTTTCAATCTGTGAGAAAACAATGGAAAAATGTGTTTTTAACACTAGGTTTGGAAGCAATGAAAACCTATGTACTGCTCCATCGAATTCGGCTACTGTTTCTTCGAAGGTAACTGATCCAAATAGTTCTGGGGCTGGTAAGGAGAAGTTTAGTTTGGGCACTGATAAGACAAGTGAGGTGACAAATGTTGAGACATAGGTTGAATCACAAACGAAGCCTTATGGTGTACACAGCCCTGTTGTTGATGATGGTAACAAGAATAATAGCCCTAGGTCGAGTACTTTAAAAAATAACATACGATCGTGTTTCGCTAGTGGAGAAGATGGATTTTGTTCTTGAAACAAGACCATCCAATTATGATTTACCCAAGGTTGTGTTATTCGAGGATCTAAAGGCTCTCAAAGAGGGGAAAGAGCCGGTTCTTAATGACTCAACTTCGTTTGCAAATAATGTTGATGCTAATGTTACTACTCGAATGGAACCTGTTAAAGAACATATGAACATTGATTATGCATGCGGTTCTAGTTTGGATTATGGTGTTAACTTCTTCTAAGATCCGTAACCTAGAAAAGCAATTGCTTGATGTAAAGCAGTTTTATTAGGTGAAGATGGAAAACCACTAAAACCTACTATTGTTAATAGGTGTGCTATGGATGATGAGGCTACACGTACTATTACTATGGTTGCGTGTAAGAGTTTTAAGGAGGCAGTGAGTCATCTTGCTTATGCTTATATGTCTTCTGATGATAAGGTAGACAACACACCAGTGACAAAAAATAATGTAAAAGCCCCCTCATCTTACGCTTCTAAAATCAGCCCTGCATCTTCTACTAAAACTAACTTTCGGTTTATTGAAGAAACGTCACATAAGGATGCTGATTATGATGTGGGATTACCTATAGATTCGGTACAAGAGGTGAATAAACGGATGAAAAATTCGCTTTATGGGTATTTTATTGGTAAAAGACTTGCATTTCCTATGGTTGAATGGTTCGTGCATAACAATTGGGGAAAATACATGATTTAGAAGTTACGATGAACGCGGATGGTTTTTTCTTTTTCAAGTTCTCGTTTATAAAGGATGTTGAGTCTATTCTCTGGGATGGACCTTGGATGATTCGTGGAATCCCGATCTTTCTTAACAAGTGGTTTCCATCGATAAGTCTTCTTAAGGAAGACTTGTCTTGTGTTCCGGTATGGGTGAAGTTTCACAATCTCCCTTTGGTTGCTTATACTCCGGATGGTTTGAGTTTGATTAGTTCTAAAATCGGTACTCCTATGATGCTAGATTCTTATACTAATACTATGTGTTTGGAGTTATGGGTGCGTAGTAGTTATGCAAGAGCTTTAATTGAAATCAATGCATCCAATGAATTTCGTGACAATTTAGTGTTGCTTGTTCCTAAACTCATAGGGGAAGGGTATGCAAAGGAAACTATTCGCATTGAATACGAGTGGGAACCACCTCGGTGTAGTACTTGTTTGCTCTATGGTCATTTGAATGATGATTGTTCTAAACCCGCTCCTAAACGTTTGGTGAATGGGATAGGTACAAGCAAAGATATTCATTCGGGTGTATCTAAGAAGCTGTCTAATGATGGATTTACTATTGTGAAGCGGAAATGTGGCAATACAAAGAAATTCAATGCTATTCGAATGAACAAACTTGAGTATCGATCGGTTGCTCCTAAGGATTTCCAAGAAGTGACCTACTAAAGATAACACAAAAGAGGCGTCTACATCTAGAGAACCAAAGAAGGCTGCAAAAGTGGTGAACAATTCAACCAACGTAGTGTCTACTTCTAAACAACCTACAAAAGATCGTAATGTGGTTAGTACTTCTAATGCATTTGCTGCTCTTGATAAGATAGATGATTCTACTATGAAAAATGTTTAACCAAGTGGTAATTCCAATACGCCTATTATTGATTTGGATGACGGTGCTACTGTTAATGTAGAATCTAGTGGTAATGTTGCTACTAATGCTGATGGAGGACACGTGGAAAACAATGAAAACATCTCTAGTTCATCCAATGTTGCTCCTTCTTCCAAGAGCACACCTGACATGGTTAAAGATGGAAAGAAGGTTGGTAATCCATTTTCTAAGGTTGGAAATTTGGTTATTTCGGATAGTGATAGTGATAATAATGAAGTTCTTGAGGACTACAATGAAACTACAAGTTTTATAGCATTTGATTGTTCTACAAGTGGTAGTTAGTGGAGTGGGCATGAAAAGCTTATTGAAGCATTGAAAAGAAGACATCTATGACCAAAACCCCATGATGATGAGTTTGATGATTGTGGTCTGACTGATACGCAATTGAAGTTTGCTAATGCTTATGACATTAGTATTAGTAATCAGCTTATATAGGTTGTTCTTTTTATTTTGCATAATTATGACATGTCATTTCTTATGCTAGTTTAGATTTTAAGTAGTGTAAGTGCTTTTAGTTTGCCTTTTTGGGCTGAGGTGTGGGACTCATCTACATCTGATATACTTAATTATTTTTTTGGAGTAATAATATTTTACCAAAGGTTAACCCTTTTACCCCAAAAAGGTAATTAGATTAGGTTATTTACTTGCACTATTTGATCTTATCTTATGTTGTTTTCTTGTGATTTATATGTTTATATTAAAGTGTGAATATGCTTAAACTCCGACAAAGTATTCACAACTTATCGCCAGGATATCGATTTATGTCGCTAAATTTCTAGACAAATTCTGTTTTGCCTTGGTTTTAACCAAAACCATGTCGAATTGGTCTCAAATTAGAGAGGAAAGTATTATGGATTGGACGGTATTATTTTTAGAACATAAAGCTTAACAAAATTAGAGATTTTAAGGTTTTAATCGGCTAATGGGGTGTAAAAAGTAATAAAGCGAGTAAAAAAAAAACGTTGATGAGGCTTTTCCGTGAAGCTTTTTCATAAAACCTGGGAAAGTTAAAGAGCACGTTTTTGTAACATTTGAATCAAAGAGTGTACATAGTTGAACACCAATCATTTCCCTTTACAAAGTACACAAAATACATCGCTTTGTTAATTGGCTTACGATGTAAATAGTGATCCCGGACATGACTTTTAGGCTGGAAATCATTTTCTTTCTAATGCCATTTGAATATGTGAGGTTCCGCATGTTGATATGATTCATAAAAGTATGAAACAACACTATCACTTTTCACAATATATACTTTATAATTTGCATGCATATAAAGTAGATCATAATATAATCATCACATGTTCATATATTAACCTAATATACCACTTGAGAACAAATTCTTTTAAGGTCATTGATGCTCAACTAATCCATTATATTGACAGCAGCAATTCTTGATTAAAAGTGTTTGGGTTTCCACGTTCAGTTGATATAATTAATCTTTGTGTTTTCTAATCACGATACATTTAGTTCAAAATTAGTGTTCCCGTGTCATGTGAGCGACAATATGTCACAATTTGATCTAACGGTCTTTAAATATTGATGAGATCATAAACATTACTTTAAAGAAGTTGATAAGAAACACCACCAACTACAATAAAGTAGTGAACATAGAACGATCTTCAGAAAATCATAAAGGGTCGTTGGTGTGACCTTGATATCACACAAAAACACGTCTTGAGATAGCTAGGAGGAAAAACATATTATTAGACTTACGGATACGACAAAGGAAATATTATTAGATAATTATAACTATCAGTATTTACACCACAAATCTATATCACATGTCTTAAGCAGGAATTAAACCCACAATCATTGGGAGCTTTTTCAAAAAACATGAGGTACTATTATGACACAAGCTCTTTGATTTTATCTCGTTCTTTTATCAGAAGACATCGCCGAAACAAATAAAGCGATATTTTACTTGAAGACAATATGTCTACAAGTACAACAGTTAGCAACAAATTTTGAAAATATTATATTTAGTTTCACTAAAAACTAGTTTAGTTGCACATGCATGAAGCAACAAATAAAGCGTTATGAGAATGAAATGTGTCTTCGATCTAACACTAGTACCATATATCATATAAACTTAATGCGAGGTCAAAAGCAAGATTAGAATTAAAGTGAATCATATTACACCATTTAATCATTTATACATCAATAATCATGCATGGCTAAAACCCAACAACATGTTATATATCAGTTATGTCATCATATGTTTATTTTACAGAGATGATGAGCTTAAGAGAGATTCTAGTGTTAATACTTGTAAAGGAATCCAATGAAATGTACACACAAACAAGAAGGCTTCATTATGCTTCTTGAAAAAACAAAACAACTCATCTGGATACATTGTACAAGCTCTTTTCTAAGGGTTCTATTGAGAAGGACTTGGCAAACAATTTGGAAATTGCACCTCTTTACGTTTGAAACTTAACTTCAGCTCGGATACCTTGCTTGTATATAACTTCTTCATATTCGAGTTTTGTTCATCAGCCAGTTTCCTTAAGCTTCTCTTAGCGTTTGCCCTAAAAGGACAATTGGATGCCAGAAAACCATCCACCAAGTGCAAATATGCTTCCAAGTCGTGACAACATGCCACATCAGCGTCCGGTTTTAGGTATGGAGAGCTTTTGGTGTTGACTACAAGTTCTGTCCCAACATGTGCATATGCCCATGGCATGTTGTTATCAAGCATGTTTAGCACTTTATTAGCAATGGTTGTCTCTCGTAGCTTTTTATCTAGTTTTTCACTTACAAACATCCCTGGCATCTTAGTGATTAGATCTTGAGAGTTCACAATTCGTAGCACTTTCACATTTTGAGAACTTAAACGTTTAGCGAAACCACGGTTTCCAACACGAGGGCCACCAAAGGTGTAGACAGCAATTGGTGGCATGTCTTTCGCGCAAGTGCTTAAATCATCTGCCACCAATAGAGCTAACGCCGCACCAAGGCTATGCCCTGTAACCGTAATACTTAGGGTTTCACCTTTATAAAGCTCCTTCAATCGTTTGATTTCTTCAACCACGGACTCAGCCAAGCTCGGGACATGAGCTCCACCCGTTTTATATAAGCTCAAAAACCCGCACTCTACTTTTGGTTGCCCATAGTTGGGATTCTTTTCTCCAGGGATTTCGACCAGCAAATCCCTCATATTTTCAGCCCATTCAAGACATGTGGCGGTCCCACGGAGAGATATTACAATATCCCTCCGTCCCATACGTGAAATCTCTTTCAGATCATCACAAACCGCCACATATCCAATACAACTAGTCCTTTGACTCATCCAGTCAAGCCCCGGTGCAAGTTTATCAACCCATTTCGGCAACCCCACCGATGATGTCGCATAAAGATTCTTCGTCACCTTATAGGACTTATCCGGCAAAGCAACTTGTCGCGGCAAAGGAGCTTCATCCGGTGACGTAGCAGGATCCGAATGAAAACAATGGTAAGCCGCTTGAATAAACTCGCCATACCTAATCATCTCTCGCCTTAGATTCTCATCTAAAGGATCAAGTAACCCTGACCAATTATTACTCCCATGATACTCCCTCCACCTATGAGCTAAACAATTCCTTGGAGAATACTCAATACCATTTTTAGACAATAACCGCCTTAAGTGGTTAAGTTGTCGCGGAGACATCTCCTCCGCGGCCTTGTTCTCGGGCCAGACCCGAGACAAGTTCAACCCTTCTAACAAACCTCTCCCTCCATTTTCAACCAACCCATCATCTGCCTTTCCATCCTCTTTCACTTCTGGCTCATTTAGAATCAAATGAGGTTGTGTTCCAATCAGTTTTTCAAGATTCATTAGATGTTGCTTGGTTGACACGTTGGTAGTTTTCATCATCATGCTCTTTGAGAAACAATTACTTCTTTCTAAATGTTTCTTAGGTGACCCATAACTACGCAAATTTCCAGTATTTTTAACCTGAAATGTATTAAGATTGATTGGTGGAAGTGTTGATCCGATTTGCATCATGGTTTTTTTTTGTAAGAAAAATGAAATGGTGGTTGTTGTTTTAGTTAGAGAATGTAGAGAGAGAAAAAGTCAATGGTTAGATGTAGAAAGTAGGGTACCATGATCGAACATTGACGAGGTTATATAAAGAATAGTCCAGGGGGTAATATTGTAAATTGAGCTTTTTATAAAAAGTTTGGATCTAGCCCTTAAACTAATAGGAATACTCAAAGTAAGTTTCTTGATATGATTAAAGAAAACTTTATCTTATCGTTATCTACAATACCAACTTTTGAAAAGTGTGTAACTAAAAAAAAAGTCATTTCGGTTTTGCATCACACGTTTTTATCATTTTGGTCTGGATTTCTTTTATGTTTTGGATCTAGATTTAGATTATAAGACATAAGTAAAGACAATACGGATATGTTTATCTGTGAAACGATCAATTTGCGTGTAAATTATATGTAAATGGGTGAATAAAAAAAAACTTAGTTAAATTCTAAGTACAATAACAATGATAATATAATCATAGATCGAGCTGTCATCTTTTTGGCATGTTAACATGAGATTTTTCTTATCATGGATTCATGTTGATTGTAAACCAAATAGAAATCATAATTTCGTACTTTATGAAAAGTGTAATGATCCAACACTTCTCTTTAAACATATGGAAATGTGATTTGCTTACGATGCATCTTGATTTACATATTATACTGTACAAGCAGATAAAGCAGAATACAACATTGTATATCTATTTAATGCATAAATGAAGAGATTGATCAACAGATATGTATGCAAATCAATTGACATATGAAAAATATTGTAATTGCATATGCTATGATGAAACTTTGTATTTTTATATAATAAAACAAAATCTATATTAATGTGTAATTTAAATATTCATGATAGATAATTATTTGAATTTCTTCGTATTAACAAACTAATAGTATTGTTTTTTCTTAAACCAATATGATGTAAATAATAATGGTAGCATCTCGTTCGATGATCAGGTATGGCTTGTTTCCGCATTTTTCATGTGTTGTAAATAATATTTGTTGTTTTATTCTATAGCAAAATCTAAAAAGTTACTGTTATCAACATAATAAAACTTACATAAAAAAAAGTTTATATATATTCATTATAAGTTAGGGTATCTAAAATCTTGGATTGTTAAAAATAAATAGAAAATTGAAAGCATATGTGTATGTATAAACCATTCGATTTGCCTATATACGCCGATTAAACATCGCGTAATGTAACTTTTTTTGTGTATTAATGTTAGGGCATGTTTGTTTAATTTTTTCATTAAGTCATGTTAATTAACAGATGACTTAATGCAGACAACCTCAATATTTTCAGTCATCTTTCTCTATTAAATCACAAACAAACAATTTTTATATACCTTAATTAATTCAGTTTGTTTCATATTAAATCAATTAAGTCGAAATCAAACACCCCTTAGCGTTAATTATTTCAAGGTAGTAAACAAAAACACTTTTTGAATAGCTTTATTATTTTCTGAATAAATAGCCACTCGTACATTATTGATATTGTTTTTTAATTATTATACACGTAAAAATGCATAAAATTATAAACACAAAAAGTAACACACACTAAGCTTTCTTCATAGAAAATGAAAAAGGGGCAGACATGTAAGAACACATATGAAAGGGGGTATTTTAGAAAGAATACGAAAGTTAGGAGAAATTTCGAACGAAGTGAAAGTTAAATGATACATCATGGGAGCTCAAAGACGAGTAAAGTTTTAAATAAGTCAAAACTCAGAACTCGTATGAACTTGACCAAATATGTGTATATTGTTTGACATTTTGAAAGAGTAGATAGTTAGTTACAAATGTTTACTATTTTCAAATTTATTGTACTTTTCTTTTGTTGTTGCACTATTTTGGTTTTATGTTCCAAATAAACTCGGATTAGATAACTGATTTAATTTCCTTTAAACTATAAAAAGAAAACATCAACTTTGATTTTTCTTAAAACTTAAAATACTTAAACATGAGTAATTTGTTATAATTCAACTAACATTTTAAATTTCAACTTTTTTCATTTTCCAAAAAAAAAAAAAAAAAAAAAAAAAAAAGTTTGACTAGTTTCTAGAAAAGTTGTCTTATAACTATCATTAAAATTTTTAACAATCACATTTAATACATACCATATCTACTTATCATTTCAACTATATATATAACACATCATTTGAAGAAAAAAATAATTGTAAAAGAAGATGAATGCTTTAACTAATTGTTGTTTATATGTTTCATTTTTCATTTTCACTAAATATTTTTATATGTTATGTGATATGTTTTAAAAATTGTTTTTTAAGTTAAATTATCGTTTGTTACAACTTTTTTCAACTATATTTTTAATAATTTACATTATATGCATACATGTTACACGAAACGATAAACCAAAATATCCAACTATAATTATTTGCAATTATAAAATCCTGTCGCCATGCACGGATGCTCGTCTAGTATTTAAAATGAGAAATTTGATGAAATGTGCTCTATTATACACACTCTCTCACCCAACTACCCAAGTGCTTCAAAAGTGCGCTCTTTTTTTAGTTTCCATTCTCCAAAAAAAAAAATACAAAACCACTTTTTCTCTCTCCATATCATGCATTGAGAACGCAAAACTAAAAAAATCTTCCTAAAAAAACTATCTTTATTGTCTCAACAATGTCACATAATATGAAAACGAAATAATTGGAACATAATCGATATCAGTCGATGCATTACGATACGTACGGCAACATCCTGCAATTGTATCAATTAATGCTATTTAATTCAAACGTCACAGTTTTTGAGAAACCTGGAATATCGATACCATTTGCGATAGCAAATTTCCCTATAAATACACCCACTTCATGCTGGGATTTTATTCTCTTCCATACAAACATTCTCTAAATACACTGGACAAATAATACATCTTAACACTTATGTCAATCTATATACAAATTCATATAAACATTCCTTTAGATCTTCATTAAAAAAATGTTTGGATCTATTATGATCTTAAAATAGGCCTTCATCACTTTATGTCATGTTAGATTTGTATCCAACTTGATAACTCGATGTCTTCATCACTTTACACCATAAGGCCTTAGGCTGTTTACCCTAATAACTTTTCACAAGGTGGAGTGAACACGACCATTGTTTAATTCGGCCCTAGACATCGCCTCATATTCCGTGAAGAAAATTGGGGTTTATTAGTCGTGACAAGGATCCTTATGCGCACCCACGTTTTTTGTTTGATTTGGATGCATTAGGGTTTTGTTCCATATCTGCATTCCTGGAAATGTAAGGGCCTATGACTAAGAAGTTTTGATAATTAATCCACCCTCAAACGTTTGCTTAACGTGGAAGGATTCTATACTCGAACTTATGCTTAACGTTGTTTAGGAAGTTTTACTCAACCGTCTTCCCATATAAGTTACTTGCATAATATTTATATCAAAATATGTTGATCCAATGATTTTCAAGTCCATTTTTGATTTAATGACTATCCAATTGGTGTAGTTTCTATCAACTTGGTCCTATCTACTTTAAGTCATATTTGGATTCCATGTATGGCCACAAATTTGATGTGGTTCATGTTGATTTGATGTATTTTTGTTTTACGAATGTATTTTTATTGTTTTATGCTTATATGTGTAATACAAAATTCACTAATAAAATCATAATCTCAACATAATTAGTTTGTGTTTTGTTTTGTGTACCTACATGTTTTATTGTTTATTGTGTGCAATAATTAATGACGTTTCGATATCCACAGAACCTTTTGGCGTTTCATTATAGTCACGACGTTTACATAACTCCATTCCACCATATGAGTAACAACCGCCATTCTTACTTTTAAAAAGTATCATCATCATCATCCATATCTTCAAAGTTCAAGCATGGCGTCCTCCTCTTTTTTCAATAATAGTTCCAACAAAAACAAACGTCCATGCCATCCCCACCACCATGGCCATCAATTTGGTCCGCAACATCAATACCAAACATACTTCTATATTCAAGTGTCTCTAATGAAGTTTTGGAGAAGCACATGAAAAAATGTTTTGGATTCAACAATATAACTTTTTAGTCAAGCAGTCTTACATAGAAAACAGAAAAGATGACGATGCTATTCACAAGTTGCTCAAATGGGTAAACATTCTGAACGAGAGAATTGTAATGTGGGAGGAGAAAATAAGGAACATAAAAAGAGGATTTACAATCCTTAATCTTAGAAGGCCTATAATCTTATGTAATCATGTTGGAATGGATACTTCATTAGTGTTTTAAACTAGGGGTGAGCATAGTTCGGTTTGGCTTGGTCTTTAGCTAAAACCGAAACTGAACTGAAACTATTATGTTTTTTTTTCTATTTAGAAACCGTTCGGTTCAGTTTGGTTTATTTTCAGTTTGGTTTTTAATTTTTTTCGGTTTTATTCCATTTATTGTGGCTTGTTCATTGGTCGATTTCTAGTGAACATAGAATAACGTTTTCAGGTTCAAGAACAAAGAAACACAAAATAATGACAAAAGAAAATTACATACATATATATATATATATATATATATATATATATATATATATATATATATATATATATATATATATATATATATATATATATATATATATATATATATATATATAAGAATTTTTTAAGCGTAATAAAGTAACACAATAAACGACAATAGAAAACTAACGTAAAAAATAAAATAAAATAAATAAATAAAAATCTTTGATGGTAATTGTTTATGCTCTATAAATGTTACATTTAAGAAGTAACTGAAACATGACTTTTTAAGATTATATGCATTTTTTCGGTTTGGTGTTTTTGCTAAAACCAATCGAACTATAAACTTCGGAATATATAAATTACTCTCAGGGTAATCAAAATGTAAAATCTATTGTGTCAGTGATACACACGATAGCCAGCGATACTTAGTCTCGCAATGAAATAATTATCGGGGTAAGTAAACCATTATATACATACTATCAAAAAGATATCTACGATACCATGCAACATATTTTTTTCCCAATAATATCATCAGCCTAACTGACATCACAGTAGACCATATTGTAGACTAACAAATCTACTATAACCAACGAGATACATCGATATAGTATTTAGAAGTGTTGAACTTTGATTTATTTTATTGAGATTATTGTGTTAAAATGGATAGGGTTAAAAATTGACTCGGTTTAGGAGGATGATCTTCATCATAAAATATAATATGGACATGACATAAGATAATCTTATATATAATCACAAATTTTTTTTGGTTAAAGGGTTTATACCCGGTAAATATATAAAAAATGATAATGTTGTTAGGTACATGGGAAGATGGTAATGAGCCACCTTAAGAAAAACCTAACAAGACACTCTATATGCTTTGCACATACACAAAACATAACAACCAAAACCGAACCACGACCTAGAGGACCTACGCAAGATAAGCAATACACATAAGGACCTCTAGATACTAACTAATCAGCCACCATCTGATATAATACTCGAAATCTTCCATGTCCTATCACAAAATTACAAAGGGAAACAACTTAAAATCTCGATATAATATTATAGAAGCTAGTCCAACAACTCTTCCACACTCTTCATCTTATACTTTTTTTAAGTATGAGAAATATGTGCATAAAATCTTCTTCTTATGTGGCTCAACTTTCCAAACCAATACTAATGAGGATTGAAGAAGTTTTGACACATGGTCAACATCACCAAGAAGTGGGGCTCAAGTTCTCTGAAGCATATGCATACAAGCCTGAGGTTAAACCCTAAATCATGATGATAAAGAGGATGAAATCTAAATAAGGGGTAGATTTGTAACACCCCAAAACCCGTTTTTAAGTATTAAATTACGAGTGTGACATTGTGTAAGTTTGCCTACGAATTTTATAAGTTGAAAGCTTTACTTGATTAGTTAGTCAAACCCAATAATCGAACTATAAGTGAATATATTATGTAAATGGTTTTAGAAAGTATTGTTTGTCACAACTATAAGAGGAAAGGACTAAAGGGACCATAGTTTCCAACTAAGAAAACTTATATAACCAATTTATCCTAATATATCCTAAATAAGTCCCATGACCTTCTAAACTTTTTCTAGTGAAATATGGTTTTTGTTGGTGTCGACAAGAGCAAAGAAAAAGATATGGAAACTTGTGGCTTGATGATCTAGTAATAAAGATTGAAGTTCTAATTCAAAGGTTAAGTATATACAACAATTTCTTACAAGTAGCTTTTCTTTAGTTGAATTTGATGATTTATGAGTTAGGGTTCATGTACTCAAATGGGGAACTTTGGGTAATTGTTGTTATAAATTAAGTATTGTGGTATTTATGAATATGGGTTATGGATATTTGATGAATTAAGAGAAAATTGATAATTTAAGGTTATGATCATGATATGATCATATAATGAAATAAAGATGGGTTGTAGTTATGGTTATGGGTGGGTTAGACACCCTTAATTATTATGGGGGTAATTATTAGTTGCCCCAAAAGTGCACATTTGATCAAATGTTGCCCAACTTTATTTTGCATATGCATTTGCTCCTTTGCGACATATGCGACTTATGCAACTTCATCGAATAGTTGACAAGTGTCTAACTTGAAAGTACATATGTGTAAGTGAAAAGTACATGTGTGTAAGTATCCTCTTATGCGACCGACGATGTACTTTTTTATGCGACTTGTACTTTTTTTATGTGACTTGTACTTTTCATGCGACTTTATACTCTTACACACTTGTACCTGTACTCTTACACAAGTACTTCCACTTACACACAAGCACTTGATTTTGGGGCAAAAAGTACGAGTTGCATAAGTCGCAAAGAGCGCATAAGTCGCATAGGGGCAAATGCAAAAACCCGAAGTAGCATGGGGCAAAGGTTGGATCAATGGTGCACTTTTGGGGCAACTAATGAATTACCCAATTATTGTATAAGTTGGATGTGTTAAATATATGTTGATGATTTTTGGTTAGGATGCAAGCAAAGAATATGATGATGGTTTATTGGTTATATAACTTGTATTTATGGTAAGTAACCTACTTATAATATATGGATGATCATGTGTTTATGTATATTGGTTGTTAATTGTTTAAGTGTTTCGTTATAAAAGGCTTAGAAGAGGTGCGGAAACTAGGCTACTTAAGCTCTAAATAATGAGTGTTCTTGGTTTGGTCATGGAACTAATTGAGGTAAGTTTTTTTTATTATTATTACTATAAAATATGATGTGATGATATGTTTGTTTTGTTATGAAGCAATTGTATGCAAGTGTTTGGAAGATTAGTGTGGAAAGTAAATTAATGAGTATGTTGATTGTTAAGTTGGATGTCCATGATATGCATGTATATATTTGATTATGTCGTGTTTGATAATATATTATTGCGGGTTACTTACTAAGTATTTTCGCTTATTATTTAGTTTTTAACTTTTTTTGTTGGTACTTATGTGAAGAAGGTAAAGGCTTAGGATTGGGCACGATTGGAAGTATTGGAATATGCATATGACGTTAGTATAGATGCCGAGCTCAATCATGTTGAACCCCCATGTTAAAGTTTAAATATCATAACATGGTTTGTAAATGATGTTATCGACTGTCAAAGCCCAGATTTGACATGTATAAATGAGCTATGCTCAAAGGGTGTTTGAAAATGCGTCAAAGCGGATGTTTGGTAAACCCCGTGAAGTATGTGTTTATTGGTCATCTAGACCACGAATGTTTATGAAAATGAAATTACATATTGTTTTAATGGAATCTGGAAAGTTTGATAAAGTATCGAGTCCGGGAAGTTAGTTTTCCAGAAAAGGTATGAAAATGTAAGTTCATGTTATCAGAATTGCTGCAGTCGGGCGGCTGGGGAACTTTACAGGGTGGCTGGAGCAAGTCTGACAGATTTTCGTCGGTCTTTGAAGAATCATATAAAATAAACCATAAGTCCGTTGCCAACTATAATTTCAAAGATAATTAAATCTACTTTCAATTAAAAATACTTACAAGGTTTGGTTCTTAAGAGAGAGAGAGAGAGAGAGAGAGAGAGAGAGAGAGAGAGAGAGAGAGAGAGAGAGAGGAAAGTCCTTGATATGTAACAAAAGGTCCGTCATGGTTAATCCGTTTACGCAAAATTTTAGTTAAATTTGAAAGGGACGTTGCAAAAAACATTGTGTATCGTTGAAAGGCCCGATATCATGTATGTATGAAAAAAAATACAAATGCTATTCATAGATGGAGTGTTAAGGGAATAAGATTAATGTTGAATATATAAACAGAAGGAAATTTAATGCCATGTAATACTCACGTGACAACATCAAATTTTGAATATTTATTGCCAGCATCACAGTATATCGCATGCGTGATCAGATTGATATTACTGACGCGATAGTTTACTTAGACACCATAACAAGTGGATGAGAAAACTGTCAAATATTATCATATCGCAACCATCGTTGAAAGTCACCAAGGTTTCGCAAAAGTTCGCGGATTATCGATTTTAGTTTAAGTTTTCAAAATACAACTCGAAACCATGTCGAAATCCATATCAGCTTAAAGAGAAAAATATTGTTGATTTAAAGATATGATTATTAGAACGTAAGACATAATAGGATTAGAGATGTCGATGCTTTAATCGGCTATGTGGTGTAAAAGGCAATGTTGCAAAAAAAGGTCTACAAGGCCGATTAATCACCGCCTAGGTGCTACAAGGCCACGAACCTTGCCGATTTATGTAACTGGGTCAAACAAATAGGTCAACCATGGTCAAAGGCGATTAACGGCGGTCAATGGTGGTCAAACTTGCCGGAAATCTGCAAATCTTGCTGGATGTACCCAAAACTTACCGTAAACTTATTTTGATCACTTATAGTAACTGTTTAAATCTATTACTTGTTGTTTTTTAGAATAAAACTTGCCGAAAATACCTAAATCTCACTGAAAATACACAAAACTTGTCGGAAATACACAAAACTTGCCGAAAATACCCAAAAATTGCTAGAAATGCTAATCTGATTAATCCCGCCTAGACCAATTACAAGCTACAAGGTGGTCGACCGTCTCACTACCGATTCACGATTTTTGCAACCTTGGTAAAAGGTAAGAACGAGAGAAAAAAAAAAGTATATCAAGAGGGCTTTTTTGGAAGGGTTTTTTTTTTTTTTTTTTTTTTTTTTTTTTTTTTTTAAGCATGAAAAGTCAAAGAGTGCATTTTTGAGTCACTTAGGTGAGAGTGTGTGTATAATGGAGCATTTTTCATTAAATTTTATTTTAAATTTGTAGGTATATGTCGTATTATATTATATTCTTTTTCCTTTGTGATAGATTACAAATTCTCGTAAAGATCAGATTAACAAATTCTAGCTATTGATTTTTTCCATCAAACTAAAAAAAACCCATTCTCATATTTCTTTTTAAAAATTAATTATCTCACAAACAATTAATCGTTATGTGAAACGAATTACTATAACGAGAATTAAATCATCTTTCTATAGATGAACACTTCTAAATACTTTCGACTAACTATTTTTCAAGTTTCTTTATAAATTTTGAAATTTACGCCCTGAAAAATCATATGTGATTTATAAAATTAGAGTTAATTTGTTATTTTAAAAGTCACATGTGATTTATGAAAAGTCACCGTCTACTGAAAGATAAAAAAAAAATTTCGTCACGATGTTATACTTTTTGTCACTTAACAATTTACAATATATTTTATTTTTAAGAAAATGTTGAAAATGTTTATTTATTTATTTATTTTTTGAAGAAAAAATGAATACTTAGATTTTGATCATTGCATCTTTAGAGAATTTATAATTGATGTTGATCTCATCGCATGTTTTTCTATGTCATAAGCTAGCTGTATTCAACATTTGAATATTAGGTCCTGCTTTTTTGAATTTTAATTAATTGCATATAAGGTCGTTATGTAATGGACACCCAATCCAACAATGATGAACCACCTTGACGTGCGTCCCTTGTTACAACTCTATCATCACGCGTGGTGGTAGGTTGTGCAGAACTAGAGACCATTTAAGTGGCGCAAACTATTTTTTATATTTTTTATGCTTGTGTGAGTATGTTTGTAGTAAAGTGATATATTATTTACGTGTTTAATTTGGTTGTGGAGAACTAGAGAGCACTTAAGTGGTGCAAACTATTTTTTGTGTTTGTGTAAGTGTGTTTGTATTAAAGTGATATATTATTTACGTGTTTAATTTGGTTATTACCATTACAATTGTTT
The DNA here is from genome assembly GCA_030686995.1 of Artemisia argyi. Taxonomy (NCBI): domain Eukaryota; kingdom Viridiplantae; phylum Streptophyta; class Magnoliopsida; order Asterales; family Asteraceae; genus Artemisia; species Artemisia argyi. The sequence goes on from CM060686.1 coordinate 149,198,157, forward strand.
GATGATCGGTTTGACAAAGAAAACGAATATTAAAATAGCGATGGTAAGCATTACATCATGAAATGACGGTGGTGGATTTGATAATATTACGTCCGGTGTGTATGCTTTCCGAACTACATTAATTTTCGCTAATTTTCTTATTTCAATATTTTATTCTCTGATATTGACCATAATACATTGAAAGTCATATAAAAATCACGCATTTCCATCTTGAACTCGTACCGTGTGTGGCAAAATTATTAAACTCGGTGTATTTGCTTTCCAATCGACAATAATTTTCGCTAATTTCTTGTTTTAATATTTATTCTCTTATATTGACCATAATACACTGAAAGTCATGCATAAAAATCACACATTTCCATCATGAACTCATACCGTGTGTCCGTGTGTGGCAAAATTATTAAACAATCATTCAAAAAAGTGATGGCTCAACATAACACGTTACGTTACACTAATTAATTATTTAAGAGTGACTTTGTGACAAATGGAAGGGACAAAATAACCACTCCCTCAACCACTCCTTTTATTTATACTGTTTTAGATTTTGAAAATGATGAAGTTAGTAAAATATGTAAATAACTTGGTTATTTTATTAGAGTTATGTTAGTTCAAGGTTTTATTATTATTATTATTATTATTATTATTATTATTTTATTTTTATTTTTATTTTTTTTTTACAAAGTTCAAGTTTTTATAAAAAGAGCAAATTGTTAAAAAAAAAATACAGATGAATATATTGATTTAGCTAGTTATGATATTTTCTCATAATTTAGATTATCTATGAAATAGTGTGAATGTATGCAGCTTTAATGAATGAAATTGTTAGTTATGTGATAATCACATTCATACACAAATTATAATATCATTTTACCAAATCTAACAAATCATTGTCTTTGTGACAATTGTTGGGCCAACTCAATGCTAAACAGTCCTTAACTATATTTAAATATAAATTAGTTTAAGTCTAAGAAAACTCATAGCTAAACATCATAAAATAATAAGGTACTTTCTACAATTCACCGAGATGAAACACCTACCTTTTTATTAACATTTAAGCTAACGAAACTATCAAGTAATGTTTCGATATCAACAAAAAGTTGTATTATATTATAAATAATAATTGAAATGACTATATTACCCTTGTCTTCTTAAACATAAATTCCTGAAATAAAAATTTTCGATGAATAATGTATTTTAGCTTATTATGTTCTTTTTGACAATATATTTACGGATATCAAGAATTTCGTATAGCCCGTGTCCGTTCAGGCTCGAACCCGTTGACCCGTGCCTGTTCGGGCTCGAGCCCGTTTGATCCGCGCTCATTCGGGCTCAAGCCCATTTGGCCCGTTGCTCATTCGGGCTTGAATATTTGTATAATGTGTTTTATTATTTGTAGTAGTGAAATTTAATGCACGAATTGTGTTTAATTTGGTTGTACAATATGCTTGATATTTTGTATTTCTTATGTAAGGGGTATTTTAATAATTGTATTTATTGACCAGTTAAATATTGGGAGATGATTTGTACACCATTTTTTTTTGCCATCCACCACTAAATTACACCAGTGATGCACACAGTACAACACTGCTATGCATGATTTAGTGGTGGATTGATAAAAAAATGGTGTACAAATCACCCCCTTAAATAATTGACTACATTAAATAGCATTAATGTGGTGTTTTGTTGTACACTATGCTTCTTGTCTTGTACGTCTGAAAGTTATGTGCATTAAAGTGTTGTACACTATATTTCTTTTCTTGTAAGTAGTAGTCATTATAGTCATTAATAACATTGACCATTTTAATAGTATTAATGTTGTAAGTCTGAAAATTATATAATGCTTATTTTGTTGTACACTATGCTTATTTTGTTGTAAATTTGAAAATTGGTTGCAGCTATTGTACTTTGTGCTTAAATGATTGTACTTTTTGTTGAATGGGTGTTTTTAATAGCATTAATGTTGCTTGATAGAATTTTGGTCTTAAAATGACATCATGCTTTATTTTGTTGTATAATATGCTTACTTTGTTGTAATTCTGAAAATTGGGTGTATTAAAGTATTGTAAACCATGTTTAATTTCTTGTAAGTCTTAAAATTTTGAAGAGAGAGTCATTCATGCTTTATATGTAGTATAGATAATAGTGTTCAAATTTTGCAAAAATTCATTTTCCAAAAACTAATTTTCCAACAATCCCTCACATGAATGGAGATCGGTAAAAAAATTACGAGAGCCTTGATGAAATTTATGCGGTTAAGTTCTGCATAAGATAGATAGGTGTGACTCTTTGAACCTTTCCCTGTGAGATGGACTTAGTCTTATAGAGTCATAGATCTGAGTAGACGCGATGTCTTTGAACTCAGCCTTTAAAAAGACAAATGTGGTCAATACATGATAATTAAATGATGTATAAGTAGCTCTGATATCACTGATGAAGAACAATGTAACAAATAACAATTTAAAACAATATATTTAACCCTTAAGAAGACAATTTGTAATATTTTTAATTCGTTCAAATAAAAATTAAATGTTGAAAAGTTTATCCTTGTGTCTTCGTTCTAAATACCCTTTTTTTTCATTAACCTACTTAATGGTTTTAATCTATGAGGTGAGTTATTTTATAAACTAAGTTTTTGTTACAAACTGAGGGACAAATCCTCACCATTCATCTAGTTTGATCTAATGGTGGGGATTAACCTAAGATTTAATAAGACAACCTAAGTCCATATTTTTTTTCTTATCTTTTTTGTCTATCTTATTTATTAATTTTTTTTCTTTTTTTCTTTTCTTTCTTTTTCTTTTTTTTTTTCTTTTTTTCTTTTTTTTTTTAACTTCACGTTTTTTCCTTTAATTCAAGTTTTTTGTTTTTTTTGTTTTTTTGTTTTGTTTTGTTTTGTTTTGTTTTGTTTTTGTGTGTTTTTTTTTACGTTTTTTCGTTTTCCATACATATTCGTCGGTTTTTTTCGTTTTCGTCAGTTTTCTTACGTTTTCGTTCGTTTTCATACATTTTCGTTCGTTTTCATACGTTTTCGTCTGTTTTCGCTCTTTTTCATCTGTTTTCACCCGTTTTCATACGTTTCGTCTATTTTAATACGTTTTCGTCCGTTTTCTTACGTTTTCATCTGTTTTCGAATTTTTTTCATACGTTTTCGTCTGTTTTCTTATGTTTTCGCCCGTTTTCATGCGTTTTCGTCCGTTTTCATATATATATATATATATACTCGTCCGTTTTCTTACGTTTTCATCTGTTTTTGAATTTTTTTCATACGTTTTCGCCCGTTTTCATACGTTTTTGTCCGTTTTCATATATATTCGTCCGTTTTCTTACGTTTTTGTCCATTTTCATACGTTTTCGTCCGTTTTCATACGTTTTTGTTCGTTTTCATACGTTTTCGTCCGTTTTTATACTTTTTCTTATGGTTTCATCTGTTTTCATTTATTTTTGTCCGTTTTCTTACGTTTTCGTTCGTTTTCATACATTTTCGTCCGTTTTCATACGTTTTTGTCTGTTTTCATTGATTTTTGTTCGTTTTTAAATGTTTTCAGAATATTACAAGGGATTTCACACTTTTTTTAATTCACGTTTTTTCAAAAGTGATATTTTGAATATCACTCTGAATATCACAAGTGATATTCTGAATATTACAAGTGATTTTCAACAATTGTTCTGTAACATAAAATTCACAAGTGATATTCCCAAAATCACAAGTGATATTCTAAATATTACAAGTGATATTCCGAATATCACAAGTGATTTTCAACTAATATTTTGTAACATGAAAATCACAAGTGATATTTTAAATATCACACGTGATTTTCAACTAACGTTTTGTAACATGAATATCACTTGTAATTTTCTGAATATCACTTGTGATATTCAGATTATCACTTGTGATTTTCATGTTACAAAACATTAGTTGAAAATCACTTGTGATATTCAGAAAATCACAAGTGATATTCAGAAAATCACAAGTGATATTCTGAATATCACAAGTGATATTCGGAATATCACAAATGATATTCCGAATATCACAAGTGATGTTCAACTAATGTTTTGTAACATTAAAATCACAAGTGATGTTCTGAATATCAAAAGTGATATTCAGAAAATTACAAGTGTTATTCAGAATATTATAAGTGATTTTCACATTTTTTTTTAATTCACGTTTTTTTTCACTTTCTTATGTTTTCTTCTGTTTTTGTTCATTTTATTTCGTTTTCATACGTTTCTGAATATCACAATTGATATTATTAATATCACAAGTGATATTTTGAATATAAAAGAAAATCACTTGTGATATTAAAAATATCAATTGTGATATTCAGAAATGTATGAAAACAGACGAAAACATATGAAAACGAGCGAATACGTATGAAAGCGTAAAAACACGCTTGGAAAGGGACAAAAACGTATGAAAAATTGATGAAAAAGGGACGAAAACGTATAAAAATTGCTGAAAAGTATGAAAACAGACGAAAGCGTCTGAAAACAGACAAAAATACATAAAAACGGACGAAAATGTTTATAAACGTATGAAAACAGATAAAAATGGATGAAAGCATATAAAAACAGACGAAAATGTCTTAAAATGGACGAAAGCGTATAAAAACAGACGAAAACGTCTGAAAACAGACGATAATGTAAAAAATTGATGAAAACGTTTGAAAGCGGATAAAAACGTCTGAAAACATATAAACACTGCCAAAACGTATGAAAATAGACGAAAACGTTTGAAAACAGAAAAAAATGTACAAAAATGGACGAAAACAGACAAAAACGTCTGAGTATCACCGAATATCACTTGTGATATTCAGAAACGTATGAAAACGTCTGAAATTGGCCAAAAAAATTTAAAAATGGACGAAAACCTATGAAAATGAACGAAAATGTAAGAAAACAGACGAATATGTAGGAAAAAGGACGAAAACGTCCAAAAATTGACGAAAACATAAAAAAATGGAAGAAAACGTATGAAATCAGACGGAAACAATTGTAAACATATGAAACCGGACGAAAACGTATAAAAACGGATGAAATCGTGTAAAAACGGATGAAAACATATGAAAACGAACGAAAACGTATGAAAACGGACAAAAACGTATAAAACGGACGAAAACGTCTGAAAACGGACAAAAACATATAAAAACGGATGAAAATGGACAAAAATGTCTGAAAACATATACAAACTGTCGAAAACGTATAAAAACGTTTGAAAACAGACAAAAACGTAAAAAAACGGACGAAAACGTATAAAAACGGTAAAAAAACGTCTGAAAACATATATAATCATATGAAAACTGACAAAAACGGACGAAAACGTAATAAAGTGAGAAAAAATCGTGAATTTATTTAAAAAAGAAAAGCTTGACTTAAAAAGAAACGTGAATTAGAAGAAAAAATAAAGGAAAAAAAAATGGAAAAAATATATAACGTTAATTGGGAAAAAAAAAAGCCTAAAAAAAAGAAGAAAAAAAAAAAGAAATAAATAAATAAATAAAGTAAATAATAAAAATGATAAAGAAAAAGAAAAAAAAAAAACATGGATTTAGATTTTCATGTTTAATCTTATGTTAATCCCTACCATTAGATCAAACTAAATGGATGGTGGAGATTTATCCCTTAGTATGTAACAAAAAAACTAGCCCCTAAATGAACTTTTCTCTTTAATCTATATATTTCATTATTTTAGCAAGTCTAATTGTCATTTCGCAAATGTATGACAAGCATAGGAGTTTAAAATATAATTTACTATTGTTAGAAATAAAAGGTTGAACGAAAATAAAGTTTTCTTATACTTTTAGATCGATGACGCATTGCGTAGAACAATTTTCATGGAATTTGGAAGGAGACAAGAAATAACATACGTTAAATGATCTCTTTTATATCAAAGAAACAAAATTAGTAGTAGAAAATAGCCACTTCGTGACGTGCTCGTGTAAGAAAATGAGTTATCTTGTATTTTAACATTTGACTGTTGAAACCTTCATTATAATTTTATAAACTTCAACTTTTAGACTTGGAAAAAGTCGTCTATCGAGTACATAAAATTTTGTAGACTTGAAAAAGGTCTATCGAATACATAAACTTTATTCGCAGCCATGCATCAATAGTCCAATACAAAATTTAATATTTTATTTCCACTATGTTATACTCCGTAATTGTTTTTCGAGTCGAGTTATTAAAAAAACCAAACATTTCTCAGGAACTCATCCCACCATCCATCTAAAAAGAAATCAATTCTTGAGATTAAAAACATTTAGGGTGCGTTTAATTGAGGGAAAACACCCTTGTTTTCCATAAAATGTTTTGTGGAAAACAAGGAAAACAGAGATCGCGTTCAAGTTAGTGTTTTCTAATAAAATTCTCTACAAAACACAAAATTCCTATTTCCAACTTTAATACACAAAACTACAAAACACTTTTTTTCCCTCTATTTTCCATTAAAATACCACAAATCCGTTTTTGTCAATTGTTTTACGTTTTCGATTGACTTTTTACGTTTTCGTCAATTTTTTTATGTTTTCGTCAGATTTTTTACGTTTTCGTTCGATTTTTTTTACGTTTTCGTCCGTTTTTTACGTCTTCGTCCGTTTTTTTACGTTTTCGTCAGGTTTTTTACGTTTTCGTCCATTTTCTTACATTTTCGTCCGATTTTTTACGTTTTCGTCCGTTTTTTATGTCTTCGTACCTTTTTTTACGTTTTCGTCAGGTTTTTTATGTTTTCGTCCGTTTTTTTACGTTTTTGTCAGATTTTTTACGTTTTCGTCTGTTTTTTTAAGTTTTCGTCAGATTTTTTAGTTTTTCGTCCGTTTTTTTACGTTTTCGTCAGATTTTTTACGTTTTCGCCCGTTTTTTTACGTTTTCGTCAGATTTTTTACGTTTTCGTCTGTTTTTTTACTTTTTCGTCAGTGTTTTTACGTTTTCGTCAGGTTTTTTAAGTTTTCGTCCGATATTTTTCGTTTTCATCCGTTTTTTTACGATTTTGTCAGATTTTTTAAGTTTTCGTCCGATTTTTTACGTTTTTGACTGTTTTTTACGTTTTCGTCAGATTTTTTACGTTTTCGTCCGTTATTTTACGTTTTCGTCAGATTTTTTACGTTTTCATCAGATTTTTTACATTTTTGTCCGATTCTTTACGTTTTAGTCTGATTTTTTACGTTTTCGTTCGTTTTTTTACGTTTTCGTCAGATTTTTTACGTTTTCATCAGATTTTTTACATTTTCATCCGATTCTTTACGTTTTCGTCTGATTTTTTACATTTTCGTCTGTTTTTTTACGTTTTTGTCAGATTTTTTATGTTTTCGTCTGTTTTTTTACGTTTTCGTCAGATTTTTTAAGTTTTCGTCTGTTTTTTTTACGTTTTCGTTAGATTTTTTACGTTTTCATTCGTATTTTTGCGTTTTTGTCAGATTTTTTTCCTTTTTTGTCAGACTTAAAAAATCAGATGAAAACGTAAAAAAACAGACGAAAACGTAAAAAATCAGATGAAAACGTAAAAAAATGGACGAAAACGTAAAAAATCTGACGAAAACGTAAAAATATGGATGAAAACGTAAAAAATCGGACGAAAACTTAAAAAACCTGACGAAAAAGTTAAAAAACGGACGAAAACGTAAAAAGCAGACGAAAACCCAAAAAATCGGACGAAAATGTAAAAAAACGGACGAAAAAGTAAAAAAACTGACGAAAATGTAAAAAAAACGGATGAAAACGTAAAAAATCTGACGAAAATGTAAAAAACAGACGAAAACGTAAAAAAACAAACAAAAACGGAAAAAACGTAAAATATCGGACGAAAACGTTATTTGATATTATATTTTAATTTTGTAATTTCTTTATTTTCTCGTATTAGATTTTTTTAGTTATTTTATAATTTATTTGGTTAGTTTGTAATATTTGTTTTTGTGTTTTGATGATGTTTTTATAATATTAATAAGGTGAATAGTGAATTGAGATAGAAAACAACACTACTTAAACATGTTTTCTAGTTTTGAAAAATGGAAAACACAAACACATGTTTCTCAGACTAAACGTGTTTTCTAAATTTTTCATTGTTTTGTGGAAATCAAACTCCCCTCCCTTTTCCTACAAAACAAGAAATAGGAAATGAAAGAAAATGTTTTCCAACTAAATGCCACCTTAATATTTCACCCATTTTTTATAATTTAAATATCTCTTAAACCTTTAATCGTCTAGTGAAAATAATTACACCATCGCGACGAGTATTTAATTATCTTTCTATAGACGGTCACTTTGATATACTTTCGACAAAAAAAAATCATTTTTTTTACGTTTTTTTCGTGTCCGAAAAAATCATATATCATATATGATATTACATATCATATATGATTTTTTCGGTCACAAAAAAAAAACGTGAAAAAAACGAAAAAAAAAATTGTCGAAAATATATCAAAGTGCCTATCTATATAAAGATACTTAAATGCTCGTCGTAACGGTATATTTTTTTTCGCTTAACGATTAACGGTTTGAAAGATATTAATATTTGAAAAAAAATAATGAAACTGAGTTTTTTTAATTGTTGTATGTAAAAAAAGTTTGGTCCTCAAATGATCTTATATCTTGTTCTTATTATATAAAAAAAAAGTTTATAACTAAAGAAATACAGAGATAATATATTTCTAGTGTCATCTTTTATAATTTATTTAGTTAAACAAATTTGCGGAAACATTATCTGTCAATCAAAGAATCTCAGCTCCCTCAAATTTATGCAGTTTGTCTCGTATGAATTACAGCAGTTTTTTATGTTTGATACTTTAAATTATACGTAGAGCTAATCTTTTAATTAAGTTTTGAGCTAAGCGAATATTTGTTCTTTATGATAATAACAAATTTTAATGAACAGCATCTAATTCTGTATTTTGAATTGAAGTTAATTTAATTTATAAAAAATTTTGTCTAATGGGTGTCCAGACAGACAACATTGGTCGAGGCTAGTATATAATATCATTGAGTCTATCTAGACACCGTATTTCGTATTTGGTTAATTTAATTTATAAGTTTAATCAATGTATACCAAATAAATTGTTTAATTTAAAAAGAAAGTAAATGCCCATTAACCATAGACTTGACCGTGCCAGTTTGACAAACGGTTTTAGTTTTAACTAGTTATAATACCTGTAGTTATAATACCTGTGCACACAATGAGTTTTTTATAAATTTTTTAATAATGTATTTTTATTTTTTAAAATATAAATAGTTTAATCTTTTGTTATTTGCTTTAATTTGGTTTATAATTAGGGAAAATTACGAGACTATATCAGTCGCTCAGCTTCACTACCTTTCTTGGACCAAAAAAGTCTCTATTTCCAACTAGACCGAGCGACTGGCGACTTATTTACTTTTGATAAAAATTCGACAAGTGGCAAAAAAAAGTCGCTTAAAAGTACAAAAAAGTACAAAAGTCGCTTAATTTAAGTACAAAAAGTACAAAAGCAAAAAAAAAAAATCGCTTACTTTTTTGCCACTTGTCGAATTTTTATCAAAATTAAAAAAGTCGCCGGTCGCTTGGTCTAGTTGGAAATAGAGACTTTTTTGGTCCAAGAAAGGTAGTCAATTTAAGCGACTGTTCTATGATGAGACGAAAAATGAACCACTTTTAGGGGGTCATTTAAGCCCGGAATTGAATTTATTTGATCAAATATTGCCCTAAATCGTTCCTTTTGTGATTTTAGGTACTTTGGGAGAAAAATCTGGAAAAGAAAGCAATTCGGACGTTTTTTGAGCATAAAAGTGAAGAAAACGCCAAAGACTTAATTTTCCAAGCTGAGAACAGTAGGTGACGGTGTCAAGGGCAACATTTTGACGGCGTCAAGAGTAAATTGCATGACGGCCCAGTACAGAAATGAAGGCGTCACAAGGAAGAGCGTCAAGAGTAAAATACGTGACGGCCTGGAAAAAGCTATAACATGACGGCGTCAGAAGTAGATCAAGGCAGTCCGAGAATTCTTTTGGCGGCGAGATGACGGCGTCACCTATTTGGTCTTGACGCCGTCAGCCTCAATTTCCTATATATAGTTTTCTAATTTTCATTTATTGAAAAAAGAGAAGTTTTGGAGAAACCCTAAGGCCGAACTTAGTACGAATTTTACAAGTTTTCAAGGGTTTTCAGCCCTTGAACCCTTTCATGTGTAATTGAGATAAGTGTTCTTCTAATTCAATCAATATGTCTATGTGTTGGTTGTCTATATCTTGTTCTTGTCTTAATTCCATCATGCTAGGCTAGATCTATCTTGTGTTTGCTTAGATCTAATGAAACCTAGATGTTAATTATGTGTTGATTACTTGTTTATGGTTGTATTGGATGAATGATTTCGATGTTAAGCTTAAGAAAACTGGCAGATCTCCAAATGGTAACATGCTTGAACGTCTTAGGAAACATGAACTGACGTGCACTAGGTTTTATTGGTTGTATTTAATGCATGAGTAAATTCTAATAATCCCATGTTAGGAGTTTCTTAGCCGGCTCGACATAGGAGTGAAGTAGGAACTCATAGGATTGGGGAATTAAGTGCGCCACCCCATGAATGGTATTAAGGAATACAATCCGTCATCCACGCAACTATAACAAGTAATTAATGTGTAATAGATATCTAGGGAGTAGTGAAATCTAAGTAAACACAATTTCTCCACTTATTACTCACAACCTTAGTTAATTTAGTTTTATTTTCATTTTTTGTATTTTATTTTGATTGCATCTTTAGTATTGGGTTAGTTGACTAGCAACTAATTCCGCCCAAATCCTTCAAACCCGAGATTTTTACTTGCTTTCTAAAAAATATAAAAATACAAAAAATAATCATCCCTCATCTTTAGAACTAGTATTTAGGTTTTCTAATCCTAGCGACACTATTCCTAGCTGAACGATCAATCCCCCGGTACTTGTCACTATACTATACTACAACGATCAGGTACACTGCCTGGTGGGGGTTGTAAGCTTCTCGAGATCCCTTGAGAGGTAAAGCCTGGTGCAATTTCTACGCATCAAGTTTTTGGCGCCGCAGCCCGAGGAATAGTTATTGTCTAGGTTAGAATCTCTTTTTATTAGGTCTACTTGCTAGATTCATTTCTAGTAAGATTTTATTTTTATTTTTTAGGTTTTCTTTAGTCTATCTTATTTCTTTATGTTTTTGTTCGTAACCCTTCACCACCCGACATCATGGACGATGGGAACATCTTTGAACCCGTCATCCCACCACAACAAAACCCACCACCAGAACCTCTTAGGCCCCGAACCTTAGGAGAGTATTCCCGACCTAGCCACCAAGGCTACCGAAACACCATTGAGCTCGCCGGAGCCAATGTGACCCCCTTGCGATCCGACACCATCCGGTTGGTGCAAAGCGGATGTGCATTCCATGGACTTCGTTCCGAAGATCCAAACCAACATCTTAAGGACTTCCTTAAAATCGTAGACTCCATAGACCTAGATGTTGAAACTAGAGAGACAACCCGATTACGCCTATTCCAATTCTCTCTACGGGATCAAGCAAGTCAATGGCTTGAGCGTTTACCCGCTGGATCCATCACCACATGGGATGATCTCACCACTCGTTTCCTTGCTCAATTTTTCCCACCGGGGAGAACTACTAAGCTTAGGAATGACATCTTGATGTTCCAACAACGTCAAAATGAATCTCTTTATGAAGCATGGACTCGTTTCAAGGACTTACTCCTAAAAGTCCCTCATCATGGCATAGATCTTTGGCTCCAAGTCCAAATCTTTTATGACCATATCGATCTCTCCACAAGGCGAGCCATTGACCAATCGGGCGGTGGTAAGCTACGTGATCTAAGTGCGGAACAATCATGGGAACTCATAGAAGATCTTGCTCTCTATGACAACGAAAGTTGGAATGACCCCCGTGATTTGAACAAAACGGTCAAGGCAATATCTTTGCCTTCGAACAACTCTAGCACTCCCGACCGTAGGATCATGGAACTTGAGGACCAAGTCAAGTTTCTCATGAAATCTTACGAAGCTCCTAAGCCTTCAAGCCAAGTGAACAAAATCACTTCTTCATGCGAATTATGTAGTGGTCCCCATGACACTCGTGATTGTGTGGAACTCCCCGGAACAGCTTTTGCGGACTACGCATCCACGCGTACCGACGAAGCGGGAGATAAGTGGTACACTTTCAAGCCCGAGCCAAACCCTTACGGTGATTCATACAACCTCTCTTGGAAAAATCACCCAAACCTTAGGTGGAAACAAAATCAACCCAATTCTTCCAATCCGCCTAATCGTTACCAACCAAACGGTCCACCCTCCAACCGTACTTTCAACAACAATCCTTCTAACAACTATGGTAGTACCAACAATCTTGAAGGATTGATGTCTAAGTTCATGGCATCTCAAGAAGCTCGCATAGCTAGGTTTGAAACCGAATTCAACCAACAACAAACGGAGATGACCAACAAGATTGACAACTTGTTGAAAGCCCTCAACAACCAAGCATTAACTACACCTAGGAAGGACACTAGGGATACCAATAATGGAATCCAAATTAAGGACCCCTCATCATCTAAACATGTCCACTTTGTCAATGTTGTCACCATTAAGCCAATAGATAAGGAGTTAGAAGAGAGTGACAAGGATGAAGTTGGAGTAGAAACCGAAACTAGGGATGAAAGTAGGGGAATTGAGGTTAGTAAGGAAAAGGAGTTAGAGGAAGTAGAAACTATAGAGAAATACTTTGATAAGATGCCCACCAAGGAAGAACGGGAATACCATAAGGATTTATTCGATAGTCCCGAGAGACCATATATCCTTGGCACACTCCTTATCAAAATGGGAGACCCCTCTAACATTAACATACCATGCAACATAAGGCATATGCATATATGGAAAGCTTACATCGACCCTAGATCCCCCGTAAACATCATGACTATGACTTATTACAATTGGGTGATGAAGAAACAACTTGATTTTAGGATGATGCCCAATAAGAATCTAATAACTAATTTTGCAGGAAGAGTGAAGGGATTACATGTGATTATAGGCAATCTCACTTATGAGATTGATTTTATGATAGTAGAAGACACTCGTCCGGTGATTGATGCTTGCCTAAGCCAAATAATATTTGGACAACCATTTGTTGAGGCCACTAGGATGAGTTATGATCCGACTCTAGGGATAGTTAGATTTAAGGAAGAGAATGATGAGGTTGCCTACCAAATGCCCTACAAGATTGAGCAATATCGCCTCCTCTCTAATTTAGAAAAGGAACACAAGCAAGCGGCTTATTATAGGAATGATGAGGATAGACGTAGAGGAGTAGAGTATGTGAAGAATAGGATGCTTGGTTTCTACAAAGAATGCGTGCAACTAGGTCTGGAATACAAAACTGGTTTAGAAGACGACCTAGAGAGTGAAACCAACGATGAGGTCACGTAGGAACCCATGACCTTGAGTCTAGCTACAAGACTCGTAAATAAAGAAAAGCGCTTCTTGGGAGGCAACCCATGCTTTGTGTGATTTTATTTTATTTTGTTTGTTTGTTATTTGCTTCCGTATGCATGCTTTATTTTTATTGTTGGTAGATCATGTTTCTCAATTAAAAAGTGGAAATACTTTACTTTGTTGTTTTGGCCTAGTCTTGACTCCACCTAAAAGTATTTTTGCAAAAGATAAGTGTAAGGGGAAACCCCAAATATGTTTTTAAGAAACAAACCGATCATGATTCTCCACAATATAAAGTGAACATGTATATTCGTATTTGTTAGAGTCAAATGCTTGTATTGAGTCAGAATGAAGTTTTGCAGGATTTTCCAGGAAGTAGGACCAAGTTTTTCCAGAAATTTTCCGGAAACTTAACATAAGAATTTCTGCAGGTCACTTCTGACGGCGTCACGAGATTACTCTTGACGGCGTCACGTGTAAAAATCTGGAAATTTTACCGGTTTTGTTTTTCTAACGGAGTCTTAAAGTTTTTGTGAATTATTAAGTTTTATAATCTCCAGGAAATCTGCAAACTTCATTCCACAAGCATTATATCTTATTTTGTTTTCTAGGATTTAGTAACTTATATAGATTGCCGCCGATTTTATGCGAGGTTGCCTTGTCTATTTTCTCAGGATTTACAGGTTATGTATGACAAGAAGATGATTTATATTCTGGAAGGGAAGCTTTGATTGTTCATTTTCTTGGAGGAAGATTTAACCTGGCCACCTTATTATCCAGACTGAGCGAATCAGGGGAGTATTTGATTTCATTCTTTTTACTTTTTTACTTTTACATTCTTTACTTGAACATTGGGACAATGTTCATCCTAAGTGTAAGGGGAGGGTAAAATGATGATACCTTACATATGCACTTTTGCTTGAGTTTGTTTTGTTTAATGGTAGATGTGTAATAAAACTATGAGAAATACTTGTTAGTGCAATTTTAGCGCCAAATTTAAAATTTTTTACAACTTTTAGGAGTGAAACTTTAGCCATAGCAAGCGTCTCATGGATAGGAGATTGTATGACTAGCACATAACCGTATATTCAGAAAAATTTTCCACCCAAATATGTGAGGTTCGCCTTTAGATTTGATAGGAAAAGCATTTACTATTAGTGCTTATGAGTGTACCGGTAGCATTTAGATTCTAGAACTTGCGTTAGTGATGCATCCCGAGACCGCTAGTGAGACTACATTCGTGTAGTAGGATTTACTACATGATAAGAGGCATTAGGATCACCCTTGTGTTAAACCCGTTCCATAATTATTTGACCATTTAAGTCATATTACTTGGCTAGTTAAGTCAATTAATTTTTCCTACACCTTAGCGTTGTACTCATTTTTAGTACACGAAACCCCTAGTACACCCCTCCGAGCCTATCTTTTCGTTTCTAACTTTAAGCATTTTACTTAAAGGAAGAATTTGTTACACCCCACTTAAATGTACACCCAAATCGCCTTAGCCTTCCGTGTATGCACTCATTTTTAGTGCATTGTTGTTATTTGTTAAACCCTAAGTTAACTATCTAATTGATTACATGGTTGCTAAGTCGAGTCATATCCTTGTACATATTATTTTGGGACGATTGGGACTCATGGGTAAAGTAATGGAGTAATGGGGAAGAACATCATATTATTACCCCCGTATGTACGTTAATCTTAAAAGTGCTCCAAGTGTTTTAATTTTCTTAATTCGAGTCATTAGATTAGTTTATTGTAAAGTATGTAAAGATTCAAGTGTAAGGGGAATGTTCATTCCCTATGATGTATTATTTTGGATGGTAGGGTAAGAGTGTATGCAAAAAAAAATAATAATAAAAAAATAAAAATAAATAAATAAACGAAAAACCAAGAAAAAGAAAAAAAAAAGAGAAAAAGAGAAAAGAAAAAAACATACGGACTACCATCCCGTTTCATTCTATGTTTATTTTGTATTTTTTTTATTTTTCATTTATTAGCTTAAGTCGAGTCTAGTCTTGGCTTAGCAACGCCATATTGTACATGTAATTAACCAAGATTGTTAACTCGCCACCAGTAAAAACTTCCTTTATCCAACAAAACCGTGTATTTCATATCCCTACACCTAACGTTACAACCCTTTAAAAGACATCTTTGATAGTTTATCCTAGGTGCTTACGCCATGTGGTGGAGGTTTGATCCTTTCCCAAGCCTATGGTAATCTATTTTGCTATGACAGGTAGTGAGAGATATCTTCCGTTTCCATATTGTAATCTGTACTTTATTACACCCGAGAGATGTGAGTATCTAAACACTATTTGGAGGTGCTAGTGTATGACCTCCGTGCTTGTCTATTGATCTTTAGTGGAATGATTATTTGTTGTAATTACTTTTATATTAGTGTTAAATGACCCCTAACTTGTATTTTGATTAGAATAAAAGCGCATTTGCTTGAGGACAAGCAAATATCAAGTGTAAGGGTATATGATGAGGCGAAAAATGAACCACTTTTAGGGGGTCATTTAAGCCCGGAATTGAATTTATTTGATCAAATATTGCCCTAAATCGTTCCTTTTGTGATTTTAGGTACTTTGGGAGAGAAATCTGGAAAAGGAAGCAATTCGGACGTTTTTGGAGCATAAAAGTGAAGAAAACGCCAAAGACTTAATTTTCCAAGCTGGGAACAGTAGGTGACGGCGTCAAGAGCTACATTTTGACGGCGTCAAGAGTAAATTGCATGACGGCCCAGTACAGAAATGAAGGCGTCACAAGGAAGAGCGTCAAGAGTAAAATACGTGACGGCCTGGAAAAAGTTATAACGTGACGGCGTCAGAAGTAGATCAAGGCAGTCCGAGAATTCTTTTGGCGGCGAGATGACGGCGTCACCTATTTGGTCTTGACGCCGTCAGCCTCAATTTCATATATATAGTTTTCTAATTTTCATTCATTGAAAAAAGAGAAGTTTTGGAGAAACCCTAAGGCCGAACTTAGTATGAATTTTACAGGTTTTCAAGGGTTTTCAGCCCTTGAACCCTTTCATGTGTAATTGAGATAAGTGTTCTTCTAATTCAATCAATATGTCTATGTGTTGGTTGTCTATATCTTGTTCTTGTCTTAATTCCATCATGCTAGGCTAGATCTATCTTGTATTTGCTTAGATCTAATGAAACCTAGATGTTAATTATGTGTTGATTACTTGTTTATGGTTGTATTGGATGAATGATTTCGATGTTAGGCTTAAGAAAACTGACAGATCTCTAAATGGTAACATGCTTGAACGTCTTAGGAAACATGAACTGATGTGCACTAGGTTTTATTGGTTGTATTTAATGCATGAGTAAATTTTAATGATCCCATGTTAGGAGCTTCTTAGCCGGCTCGACATAGGAGTGAAGTAGGCACTCATAGGATTGGGGAATTAAGTGCGCCACCCCATGAATGGTATTAAGGAATACAATCTGTCATCCACGCAACTATAACAAGTAATTAATGTGTAAAAGATATCTAGGGAGTAGTGAAATCTAAGTAAACACAATTTCTCCACTTATTGCTCACAACCTTAGTTAATTTAGTGTTATTTTCATTTTTTGTATTTTATTTTGATTGCATCTTTAGTATTGGGTTAGTTGACTAGCAACTAATTCCGCCCAAATCCTTCAAACCCGAGATTTTTACTTGCTTTCTAAAAAATATAAAAATACAAAAAATAATCATCCCTCATCTTTAGAACTAGTATTTAGGTTTTCTAATCCTAGCGACACTATTCTTAGCTGAACGATCAATCCCCCGGTACTTGTCACTATACTATACTACAACGATCAGGTACACTGCCTGATGGGGGTTGTAAGCTTCTCGAGATCCCTTGAGAGGTAAAGCCTGGTGCAATCCCTACGCATCAGTCTAGTCTCGTAATTTTCCCTTATAATTAACTTTGATGGACGTAGTAAGGGTTCATATATATATATATATATATATATATATATATATATATATATATAAAGTTCTATCACAAACTTTATAAACCAAGTTTAGTTACGAGATGTTCTGTTTTTGCATTGATAATTTATTACTCATAGCTTAATTTTATGTTTGGATATTGATGGTTCGATTACCGTGTCACTCTTGTGAGTAGTATAATGTTTATATGTTTTTGTAGATACTAAAGAAATACAGTACTAATATATACTATGCTGCAACTTTTTAACGTAGTAACCAACAAATTCCCTCAAGAAAATTAACATAGCTATACTAATTCTCCAAAGAAGATTAAAATAGCTATACTAATTAAAAATCACGCTTGATGGATACGACTATGTATCAAATAATACTACCACTCACTTTTTAAACAAAGTAATGGCTTCCAACTGCGCTACAAGTAGAATATTGCGATTTTGACTTACTTATGAGTCTATAATGCCAACCATAGCATATCCAAAGTCCATACACAAACTTTTAGGCCACAATTTTACCCTCAAATGAAGGCCTATTTTTTACCATCTCTTCTTCACCATCCGCAAAAAAATACAAACAGACTATCGTGTCCTAAATGATTTTACTCGTTGGATTAACATAACTTCTAAGAATTGTTCCAAAAGATATTTGGAATCAGTTGTTGTTTGTACTTTTAAAATACAAACGGATTATTGTGTCCTAAATGTTTTTCTCGCTAGATTAAAAATAAGAATTCTTATGCATACATGTCTTTTTTTTTTTTTTTTTTTTTTTTTTAGGTAATGATCTTAGAGCATACTCTGCCAAATGAGACCTCGGATGATTTCGAGCAACCTTATAAACCGTCCTTAACATATACATAACCTCAGGTTTTTCACAAGAGTTATGATCCAAATTAACATCCTCAATAGTAACATAAACCACACCATTTGTTGCAATTGTCTTATGTAAGAAAATTGTACCCTATCTTAGTGCTTTGACGGCGCTACTTAACTCTGGTCCCTTTATTCGACCAAGTTGGTTAGAGTCCGTGTCATCATTGTCGTTGTCAAATGAACTTGATGTTGTCACCAACGTCATAGTATAGATAGTAAAATACACGCGACATATCATTAAAATTATTGAACCTACAAACAGTGGAACTTCAATTAATTCTATATAATGACCTTCGCATTTTTTACACATATAAATAAATATAAACTTGCCCTTCACACTTATAACTTGTAAATACACAAATTGTGAACTAAACAAATTATTGAACTAAATAACACGTATGTAAATCTCACAAATAGAAAGTGTAAAAGGAAATCTCCAACATCAGGTTTAAGAAAAACTCTTAAGTACGCTCACTTTTAACTTACCATCTGCAAGATTTTGACTTAAGGTTCTCCCAGATTCCATTATATCATGACTACTCATATAGTCATATCTACAATAGTCCTTGAGATGTTATGAACCCGTGATTCGCAAGATTTATCAATAACAATCATCTTCTCATCGTGATTCCCTTTAATAGTATTACTCATTGTGGTGATAAGCATGGATGAGAGGTTTAAAGTGATGTAGCATAAATCGAATGAACATCTAATCGCCAATCATGTTGCATCCTCAAGTGTATACATAATACCCCTGGTAAAGATGACAATCGTTAACAAAACAAATAATGGCTACTTGCATGCAAAGATATGTGATATCTTTAAGAAAATATTACGCATATTGTTCGTTAACCGTTAATCCATGGTTATAGATGAAAATTTCCTAAAGGAAACTCAATAAAGTAAATATACAAACTTAGAGTAATATACTTACGAAATGGGAATGAAGTGGCATGCCAACCTCCAACATTTATATGGTATCCATCAGCTCCAGCAACTATAAATGGGAATGAGACAAACAATATACCCTGAACAACAGCTTCTTGGCAAATCCTATAAATCGCTTGAGCCATAAGGATGTGCGTGATTCTTTTAAATCAACAACATTATTATGCATTCATTTTTGACATCTTGAAAATCTATTAACTGCCAAAGAAAGTACTTTAGAGACCAAGATGGAATGAAGTGCACGTGCAGATAAAACACAACAGAGCTAAAACAACTGAATGTAAAATATTAGCACGTGTAAGCATCGACGTTGCAGAGCAGCATTATTATCCCATTAATAAAGAGCAAGGGCTGCACAAGGCCATAGGCAATGGAAGGAACATGCCAGAAAGTAGTTACTATATGTTCAATGGATTTCCGTAATATTAGTTTATGTGTATTAATGTTACGATCCTTGTTTCTACATTAAAAATCAAGAGCTTCGTTAAATCGCTCGTAAGTTAATCGGGTTTTATAAACTCAACACCTTACCTCATTTCCACTCCACCTCACATTCTAATTTTACAAAAGGTTAATTCCTTTGTTTTGGTAAACCATGTCCTCTTTTCTAATTTGAAAACACGCTAAGTCAGATAAATGGGTAAATAATGCATATGTTAAATCTTTTATAACTCGTTTCTTGCACCAAACGTCTTCACGATTTTCCGTGTTCACTTGACATTAAAACAAAAAATATCAATCATGTAATTCATAATAGCCTGTACTAGTTTTAATTTAATTTATTTTATTATTATTTTTTTTGGGCTTATAATATAATAAGTTATTATTTTAGTATTTTGTCACATCAAGTAGCTTCAAAACCATTGAACCCATTTCATTTTTAGTTTAAAAAGTTATTTCACTCGTTTGAGATACACACAAACCAAATTAAAGGACCCGTTCATAAGTATGTGAGTCAAAATTTTCATCTCTATGGAGTAGTGTTCATAGTTTACCTTGCCAACATTTAAATTTCATGGGAACTCTTACCCATTAGCTTTTTAAGAACCTCGTGAGTTTGTTGCTTCTTTAGTGAGCCTATTCCTGATAATCCGATAGCATGTAGATACTGGAAGACTAAAAAAAGGTTAACAAATGTGATAAAACTTAACACATATTCATAATGGCGAAAGTAATGCACAAAATAATGTTGTTATGTGTGAAGTAAACTATAATGATATTAACACATGCAAACTCATGCTTAATAGGTACCAAAATAAGGGTCTGATTCAATGGTGACACCATAAAAGAAAGGTACTTCAGTATTTAAAAAATAAAAAATAAAAATCTTTTCAAATAGGAAGAACTGGTCAAATCGTTCTAAGGTCACAAAAAAATATGTGTTTTTACTATAAAAATCCCTTTTATTATAGAATTCTTATAAGCTAACTTTGTTGATATAATATAGCTTTTTGTAAACATAAATGACTTTTCATTGAACGTTTGAACAAAATGATTTTTACCCGTAACATATAGGCCTATCATTGTGCGTACTAAGTACTTCCCGTGGCCAGCCGATCAATATTTGATGCACACACTCCAACCCAAAAATAAACTGGGAGCAAAATTGTCCTGCAGATTGTTTATTCAAGTAAAAAGAAAATCACAACTTTTCAAAGTAAATGGTTCTAACTTCTAAGGTTTACCTGCAATGATCCAATTAATATAATATGTATTGTATGGCCCAAAATACATCCCTCTGTAAAGAGTAATTCCCACAATTGAAACCCCAAATCCACGATACAAACCTCTAATGCCATAACATGCAAGGGTCTTGCGTATACATCGAATAACCCATTAAATTGTCGTTTTTTATTGGCTGAAGTACCTGCAAAATTAGTTTCCAGACAAGAACGATCATAGTCCAAATGATATATAAACAATGAAGTGGCGGCTCCAGCAGCACTTCCTGAAGCAACATTCCCTACAAACCACTTGACATACCTGTCTTTTTATTTTGACCGTCCAAATACACTTTTGTAGTAACCTTTGAATGCAAAATTGAATGCCTAAGGATATTTTTCAAATCTCAAACATTTAACTATCAGATCTTGATTGATGAACTGGAATTAGACATTTATAAAACAGGAATCGTTTAAAGATATACCTAAGTTGGGAAATATCGAATGTGATGAGGCGAAAAATGATCCGTTTTTAGGGGGTCATTTAAGCCCGAATCCGAATTTATTTGATCAAATATTGCCCTAAATCGTTCCTTTTGTGATTTTAGGTACTTTGGGAGTGAAATCTGAAAAAGGAAGCAATTCGGACGTTTTTGGAGCATAAAAGTGAAGAAAACGCCAAAGTCTTAATTTTCCATGCTGGGAACAGTAGGTGACGGCATCAAGAGCAAAACCTTGACGGCGTCAAGAGCAAATTTTATGAATTTCCATGACTACCCAGAACAGATTTAACGGCGTCACGTAGGAAGGGCGTCAAGAGTAAAAGAGTCATGACGGCCTGGAAGTGTATAAGTCTTGACGGCGTTAGAAGTAGATCTAGGCAGTCCGAGGATTGTTTTGGCGGCAAGGTGACGGCGTCACAAGTTTATTCTTGACGCCGTCAAACCTATTTTTCTATATATAGTTTTCTAATTTTTCACATTAAAGAGAGAAGTTTTGGAAGAAACCCTAAGTACGATTTTGGTGTAACTTTACAGGTTTTTCAAGGGTTCCAACCCCTTGATACCTTGCATGATTAATCAAGATAAGTGTTCTTCTAATTCAATCAATATGTCTATGTGTTGGTTGTCTATATCATGTTCTTATCTTAATTCTATCATGCTAGGCTAGATCTCTTTTGTGTTTGCTTAGATCTAATGAAACCTAGATATTGATTATGTGTTGATTACTTGTTTATTCTTGTCTTGGATGAGTGATTTATATGTTAGGCTTAAGAAAACTGGCAGATCTCCAATTGGTAACATGCTTGAACGTCTTAAGAAACATGAACCAACGCGCACTAGGTCTTTATTGGTTGTATTTAATGCATGAGCCACTGTTTACAATCCCTATAGTTGTGCTGGGCATGGTGTAGGAGGAGATAAGAGCTCATAGAATTGGGGAGTTATGTGTGCCACCCCATGAATGGTATTAAGGAATACAATCCGTCATCCATGCAATTATAACAAGTAATTAACGTGTAAAAGATATCTAAGGAGTAATGAAATCTAAGTAAACACATTTTCTCCAATTACTGCTCACAACTTTAGTATAAATTAGTTTACTTTCATTTTTAGTATTTTATTTTGATTGCATTTTAGTATTGGGTTAGTTGAATAGCAACTAATTCCGCCCACTCTTTCAAAACCCGAGATTTTTACTTGCTTTTCATAAAATATAAAAACACAAAAATAATCATCTCTCACCTTTAGAACTAGTATTTAGGCTTTCTAATCCTAGCGACACTATTCCTAAGCTGAACGATCAATCCCCCGGTACTTGTCACTATACTATACTACAACGATCAGGTACACTGCCTGGTGGGGGTTGTAAGCTTCTCGAGATCCCTCGAGAGGTAAAGCCTGTTGCGATTCCCACACATCAAGTTTTTGGCGCCGCAGCCCGGGGAATAGTTATTGTCTAGGTTAGAATTTCTTTTTATTAGGTCTACTTGCTAGATTCCTTTCTAGTAAGATTTTATTTTTATTTTTAGGTTTTCTTGTAGTCTATCTTTTTCTTTGTGCCCGTTGTTTGTAAAACTATTTTCATTTGTCACTATGGCAGATGAAATTCCATTTAGATCACTGACAATAGAGGAACAACTATATTTCACTAATAGATTTGATTCCTATCATTCCAATGATTTTTTGTGTGATCTTTATGACATCCAAGAGGAGTTGGGGGTAAAGTTAGATGGGTATGATGAATTTTATGCATGTGTGATTTCAATTAGACAATCATTATCAAGATCAATTCCTTTTAGTGAAACCCTTTGGAAGAATTTCGAGGAAAGTTTCCTAACCGTGAACCATAAGTTGAATGAATTGATGAGTTTGTATCCGTTAGACTTTAAGGAAACAAATGAATTGATAGGAGCACACCCCTTTGAGCATATAATTCATCCACCACTCTTTCCTCATGAGGCATATTTCCACCCTAAGGGTGTGTATCGCTACTTCCACCCGCACTTAATCTTAAGTGTAGGAAGAACCTCCCCTATTTCCGTTAAATAAGGGTAGAGTCAGGCTCGTGACTCGAAAAAAAACAAGCGCTTCTTGGGAGGCAACCCATGTTTTGTGTGATTTTATTTGATTGATTGTTATTTGCTTCCGTATGCATGCTTTATTTTTATTGTTGGTAGATCATGTTTCTACACTAAAAAGTGGAAATACTTTACTTTGTTGTTTTGGCCTAGTCTTAACTCCACCTAGAAGTATTTTTGCAAAAGATAAGTGTAAGGGGAAACCCCAAATATGTTTTTAAGAAACAAACCGATCATGATTCTCCACAATATTAAATGAACATGTATATTCGTATTTGTTAGAGTCAAATGCTTGTATTGAGTCATAATGAAGTTTTGCAGGATTTTCCAGGAAGTAGGACCAAGTTTTTCCAGAAATTTTCCGGAAACTTAACATAAGAATTTATGCAGGTCCATTTTGACGGCGTCAGGAGTTTACTCTTGACGGCGTCAGGAGTTAAAATCTGGAAATTTTACCGGTTTTGTTTTTCTAACGGAGTCTTATGGTTTTTGTGAATTATTAAGTTTTATAATCTCAAGGAGATTTGCAAACTTCATTTCACAAGCATTATATCTTATCTTGTTTTCTAGGATTTAGAAACTTATATAGGATGCCGCCAATTTTACGCGAGGTTGTCTTGTCTATTTTGTCAGGTTTTACAGGTTATGTATGACAAGAAGATGATTTATATTCTGGAAGGGAAGCTTTGATTGTTCATTCTCTTGGAGGAAGATTTAACCTGGCCATCCTATTATCCATACCGAGCGAATCAGGGGAGTATTTGATTTCATTCTTTTTACTTATTTCACTTTTACATTCTTTACTTGAACATTGGGGACAATGTTCATCTTAAGTGTAAGAGGAGGGTAAAAAGATGATACCTTACATATGCACTTTCGCTTGAGTTTGTTTTGGTTGATGGTAAATGTGTAATAAAACTATGAGAAATACTTGTTAGTGCAATTTTAGCGCCAAATTTAAAATTTTTTACAACATTTAGGAGTGAAACTTTAGCCATAGCAAGCGTCTCATGGATAGGAGATTGTATGACTAGCACATAACCGTATATTCAGAAAAATTTTCCACCAAAAAATGTGAGGTTCGTCTTTAGATTTGATAGGAAAAACATTTATTATTAGTGCTTATGAGTGTACCGGTAGCATTTAGATTCTAGAACTTGCGTTAGTGATGCATCCTGAGACCGCTAGTGAGACTACATTCGTGTGGTAGGATTTACTACATGATAAGAGGCATTAGGATTACCCTTGTGTTAAACCCGTATCATAATTACTTGACCATTTAAGTCATATTACTTGGCTAGTTAAGTCAACTAATTTTTTCCACACCCTTAGCGTTGTACTCATTTTTAGTACACGAAACCCCTAGTACACCCCTCCGAGCCTATCTTTTCGTTTCTAACTTTAAGCATTTTACTTAAAGGAAGAATTTGTTACACCCCACTTAAATGTACAACCAAATCGCCTTAGCCTTCCGTGTATGCGCTCATTTTTAGTGCATTATTGTTATTTGTTAAACCCTAAGTTAACTTTCTAATTGATTACATGGTTGCTAAGTCGAGTCATATCCTTGTACATATTGTTTTGGGACGATTGGGACTCATGGGTAAAGTACTTATTTATGGAGTAATGGGGAAGAACATCATTTTACTACCCCCATATGTACGTTAATCTTAAAAGTGCTCCAAGTGTTTTGATTTTCTTAATTCGAGTCATTAGATTAGTTGATTGTAAAGTATGTAAAAATTCAAGTGTAAGGGGAATTCTCATCCCCTATGATGTATTATTTTGGATGGTAGGGTAAGAGTTAAAAAAAAAAAAAAAAAAAAAAAAAAACATACGGACTACCATCCCGTTTCATTCTATGTTCATTTTATGTTTTTGCTATTTTTCATTTATTAGCATAAGTTGAGTCTAGTCTTGGCTTAGCAACGCCACATTGTATATGTAATTAACCAAGATTGTTAACTCGCCACCAGTAAAACTTCCTTTATCCAACAAAACCGTGTATTTCATATCCCTACACCTAACGTTACAACCCTTTAAAAGACCTCTTTGATAGTTTATCCTAGGTGCTTACGCCATGTGGTGGAGGTTTGATCCTTTCCCAAGCCTATGGTAATCTATTTTGCTATGACAGGTAGTGAGAGATATCTTCCATTTCCATATTGTAATTTACACTTTTTTACACCCGAGAGATGTGAGTATCTAAACACTATTTGTGAGGTGCTTGTGTATGACCTCCGTGCTTGTCTATTGGTCTTTAGTGGAACGATTATTTGTTGTAATTACTTTTATATTAGTGTTAAATGACCCCTAACTTGTATTTTGATTAGAATAAAAACGCATTTGCTTGAGGACAAGCAAATCTCAAGTGTAAGGGTATATGATGAGGCAAAAAATGATCCGTTTTTAGGGGGTCATTTAAGCCCGAATCCGAATTTATTTGATCAAATATTGCCCTAAATCGTTCCTTTTGTGATTTTAGGTACTTTGGGAGTGAAATCTGGAAAAGAAAGCAATTCGGACGTTTTTGGAGCATAAAAGTGAAGAAAACGCCAAAGTCTTAATTTTCCATGCTGGGAACAGTAGGTGACGGCGTCAAGAGCAAAACCTTGACGGCGTCAAGAGCAAATTTTATGAATTTCCATGACTACCCAGAACAGATTTGACGGCGTCACGTAGGAAGGGCGTCAAGAGTAAAAGAGTCATGACGGCCTGGAAGTGTATAAGTCTTGACGGCGTCAGAAGTAGATCTAGGCAGTCCGAGGATTGTTTTGGCGGCGAGGTGACGGCGTCACAAGTTTATTCTTGACGCCGTCAAACCTATTTTTCTATATATAGTTTTCTAATTTTTCACATTAAAGAGAGAAGTTTTGGGAGAAACCCTAAGTACGATTTTGGTGTAACTTTACAGGTTTTTCAAGGGTTCCAACCCCTTGATACCTTGCATGATTAATCAAGATAAGTGTTCTTCTAATTCAATCAATATGTCTATGTGTTGGTTGTCTATATCATGTTCTTATCTTAATTCTATCATGCTAGGCTAGATCTCTTTTGTGTTTGCTTAGATCTAATGAAACCTAGATATTGATTATGTGTTGATTACTTGTTTATTCTTGTCTTGGATGAGTGATTTATATGTTAGGCTTAAGAAAACTGGCAGATCTTCAATTGGTAACATGCTTAAACGTCTTAAGAAACATGAACCAACGCGCACTAGGTCTTTATTGGTTGTATTTAATGCATGAGCCACTGTTTACAATCCCTATAGTTGTGCTGGGCATGGTGTAGGAGGAGATAAGAGCTCATAGAATTGGGGAGTTATGTGTGCCACCCCATGAATGGTATTAAGGAATACAATCCGTCATCCATGCAATTATAACATGTAATTAACGTGTAAAAGATATCTAGGGAGTAATGAAATCTAAGTAAACACATTTTCTCCAATTACTACTCACAACTTTAGTATAAATTAGTTTACTTTCATTTTTAGTATTTTATTTTGATTGCATTTTAGTATTGGGTTAGTTGAATAACAACTAATTCCGCCCACTCTTCCAAAACCCCAGATTTTTACTTGCTTTCCATAAAATATAAAAACACAAAAATAATCATCCCTCACCTTTAGAACTAGTATTTAGGCTTTCTAATTCTAGCGACACTATTCCTAAGCTGAACGATCAATCCCCCGGTACTTGTCACTATACTATACTACAATGATCAGGTACACTGCCTGGTGGGGGTTGTAAGCTTCTCGAGATCCCTCGAGAGGTAAAGCCTGTTGCGATTCCCACGCATCAGAATGACATTGACTTGATTGCCCCTCCAGAATGAGAAAAAAACTTTCTTCTTTGAAGATCCTTTTGAAGCAATTACCAAAACCCGTATATAGTCTTTTGAATTGACCCCTTTTTAATAGCTCTCATTGATTTTATAGTAAAAGCTTGACTCTGTCTAATAGTGTTGCTTGCACGCTTGGATATTATAGCTCCTACACCTCCCAACAAAAAATATGAATAAAATCTCTCGGATTAGTATCTAACTGGCCCATTCTTCAGTAGACAAATGGGTTACATCCCCATCCCCGTTTCTCACTCCCCATCCCCGCCTCCATCCCCATCGGGGAACAGGGACGGAACCAGAAGACAAAGTCACCGGATGCATTTATGAGAAATCAAACAAGACTACATGCATAACTTTTTGGGACTGGGTGCATTTATAGAAAAATAGAGGTTTTATAACAAAATTAACACTACGAGACAAAAATTCATGGGTGTCCCAGGACCCCCCGGGACACCCCCTGGTTCCGTCGCTGTCGGGGAATCGTTTTACATCCCTATCCCCATCCCCAATGGGGATCGGGGATCCCCATGGGGATTCGGGGATCCCCATGGGGATTCGGGGATTTTTCGGCCTTAAAAATTGAGCATAAAAGTTACATACGTAATCGAAAATATAAACTGACCTATAAATTTCTTAAAAAGCATACATCGTACATAGTTGGATTAATTAAAATATCATTCAACTTCAAAGTATCGTAAATACTGAAACACCACATATAATATAAAAATAAACTGCATCGAATGTGTGTATTCGGACAAAATATTGGTAGAATAATATGTACTTAGTACTTAACATTTTAAAAGTATTTGATCCACTAAATATCACATATATATATACATATATACTTCAAGCATAATACTTGTCACTACTCATTAACATATACATATACAAGTACATGTAGTATTAATATACATATAACTTATACATTGTATACTTATACATTAAAAGTTCGGGTTCGGGGTCGGAGATTTTTGTTATCCCCATCCCCGCCCCATCCCCGGTTTTATAATTCGGGGATTCCCCGTCTTCATCCCCATCCCCGGTCAACTCGGGGATTCCCCAGTCAAATCGGATTTGGGGATGGGTCCCCGTCGGGTATGAATTTTTTTACCATCTCTATGCTAGACCAAAGTTTTTACCCGGCCAATCCTTGTACCCATTAGCAACAATACCTTCCTGTTTGATCTAAAATGTTGAAGGTAGTGTAATTAGACCAAAACATGATTTAAATGATAGGTGGAATTGTTCGAGTAATTTCATTATTTGACCTTATGTACTGAATTCAATTGGACATTACTAAGTGGCAATATGGGTTGGTTGGGTAATGGAGAAAATAGGTTTGGGTCAGAACAAATTTGTGTGCTGATAAAAAATTGTCGAGTCGAGAGTTTGACTTTAAGGGTAAGACTTTCAACCTAGTTGAAAACCAATATGCATATCACAGACAAATCATATCTACATCAAAAAGTTATTATTAATAAAGAGGATCATTTAGTGTCAACTATTCGTAGATGATTGCCTTGCCTGGTCAATATGAAATAATCAAAATCTTACGATTCACATATGTAAGCATGCAGCTCACCATATGTATTTTAAGAATTGATGTTATTGAATAATATTTATAAAAAAAAATTGTCTAATGGGTGTCCAGACAGATAAAATTGGTCAAGGCTAGTATATAAGAATTAATTGAGTCTATTTATACACCGTATTCCGTATTCGGTTAATTTAATTTATAAGTTTAATCAATGTATACTAAATAAATTGTTTAATTTAAAAAGAAAGTAAATGCCCATTAACCATAGATTTGACCGTGCCAGTTAGACAAACGGTTTTAGTTTTAATTTTGACTTTAGTTGTTTTTCTAACTTTATTTGTTTTATGATTAGTTTTGTCATGGTGAAACAAGTTTTGAAGCATTAAATAAAGTGATAATATCATACTTATACGTTACTTGATATCAATATTTTCTTAAATTTGTGATGTTTACCAAATTTATCATTGTTTTATATGGAAAAATAAAATTATTTTAAAAAATAAATGTGTTTTATTTAATACTTTAAAACTTGTGCCACCATGGCACAAAAACTAAGATCAATGGCATTAGAAACAGGCTTTGATTTTGTTTATATTCAGTTAATCTTTTATGAATATATTTTTAGAATGGCCATATGGCGTCATGTCGATAATAATGCTTGCATCATTAGAGCATGCTGTCCTCAAACGACTAACCCAGCAAAGAGGTAAAAACGAGGTGTGTTTGATCCAAATATATACGGCTGGAGAGATGATTATTTACAAGATGATTGTGTTTATAAACTTTAAATAGTTATAGTAGTTCGCCTTACATGATCATGATCAATAACAAAATGCTATTTTGTTGTGTAAACAAAATATTAGCACAAAGTTTCAATAAGTCACAATCAAAATTGCTAAAACTAATAAAGTATAAAATGATAATATGTCTATTAAGTCTCTCTTCTATAAAAAAGAGTCGACTCAATATCTCCCCATTATTCTGTAGTAATCTTGAGGTGTTTCGTCATTTAGATCTATTATTTCTGCAACGAGAAAACAATTTGTTAACATGAACCAATATTTATCTAATTTGGATGCAAATAAACTGTCAGTAGTAGTGAAAAAGGGTAACATTTCACTTGTAATAGAACTAGTTGGTGTATTGGAATGTCTATAACAAAGTAGTGATACAGTAAGTATGCATTTGTGTGCATAAGCGTGCCAAAGAGATCGAAGGAAGGAATTGGGATAACCTGTTACTGTCTTTTGCATACGTATGCAATCATGAAACATAAGCGTATTCAGTTTCATAATTTGTTTCTTCGTCCGCTCACTAAGAAGTTGAAAACCATATTTCTCATTCCAAACTCTAATTGTCTCTGAGGAGGAAGGGATGACCATAGTACTAACTCCAAAATCTCGAAGATCCTGCAGATATATTTTGTACAACCAGACCATCACATTTTAGTATTTTGCAAATATTAAAAAAGCACAAAAGGGTACTGCACTCTTTAACAGAAAAAAACTCACATGTTCAATTCCATTCAGTAGTTTTCCACACATTCCTTTATTTCTATGTCGTTCAGCCGTTGCTATAAATGGTATCTCCGCTATATTAGTCCCATGAATTCTAAACACAAAACAAAGCATCTCAAGACAATGAGCAAACATCTACACATGAATCTTAACCAATCTGGAATAACCCAAACGGTACCAAATGGCGTCATCAACCAAAACTTATGGGACCTTAAACTATACCTTATTGTTGCCACTGCAATAATTTCATCACCCTTTTCAAGTATGCCAGTGAAAAAGCTACTGAAATTTATCCTTTGGTAATGTGACCTGCATAGAGTTTTATCATGATTATTATCAAGTCCTAAAACTTGCTTAGAAATTTAAGTTATGGATCATCACTAACCCACAATTGTACACCACATTTTGAATCATGTTGATCCTCGTGTGTCGATCTTTTATAGGCTCAAAACAAGCAGTCAATAATCTAAATGCAACTGCTAGCTTGCTATAGCACTCAAGGCGTTTGGACGCCATGACCTCATAAGAGCCATATTCTTTATCAAACCTATGTAGCAATGTCCATGATAAACCGTCTTGAAGCTCCCTTTTCATTCCAATCTTGCTTTCTAGTTTTTCATGAACCTTTCGACAACTTTTATCACAGAAAGCTCTTGGGAAGCGATTAACGTCGATTGTTAATGATTCGTTTGAGCACTTTACGTGGTCTGTATTTATGAATGAATGAAAAAAAAAAAAAAAAAAATCATTCAATAAAGATACTACACTATAAATTTCTAATCAATTGAGATATTAATTTGCATACATTGTTTTTCACATAGAGAGCAACTGAGAGAAGAAGAATCTCTTTTGATGACAGGCATGCCGCATATCTTACAAGCACAATAGGCACAATAATATGGTTCATCAGGTACCACCTGCACATTAGAGCATTGAAAAAGTTTAGTTTGTTGAAATTAGCTATGTGTGAAGAACAAAATTGTGGGGTGTTTCGTATTGCTTATTATTTTTAAGTGCTTAATTGCTAAAAAAATAAGCATGTATAAGCAGGCAGTTTTATCCAAGCATCCAATTACTGGTTAAAAGGTAGACAACCATACTAAAATAAGCTATCACAAACGTCT
The DNA here is from genome assembly GCA_030686995.1 of Artemisia argyi. Taxonomy (NCBI): domain Eukaryota; kingdom Viridiplantae; phylum Streptophyta; class Magnoliopsida; order Asterales; family Asteraceae; genus Artemisia; species Artemisia argyi. Next base: position 149,229,614 of record CM060686.1, read on the forward strand.
TCATGATGCAATTTAATTCACCTTCATGCCTAAGCATTTCACATGAAGTGTAGAACTACATTGTTCGCAACAAATTAAATTCCCTCCATCAGCACATAAGATACACGCATCATCATAATCATCATCATCGAATCCTTTTGTGGTGATATGTTTAATCCCATGGTGTTCCGGTTCATTTCGATTTCTTAAAGCTGTTTCCATAAACTGTGAAAGAGGAATGTTGCTACCATCCCCTTGAATTCTATCAACTCCAATGGCTTCATAGGGATCGTCACAAACTTTGCCTCCCGCGTGCACATGGAAATCCCTTATGGTAAAAATGCAATGACAGCAAGTACATATAATCCCATTTCGCTCTAGTGTCCCTTTTTTGAAACCATCTTGAGTGGTAGCACCAGTATGGTAGATGGTTGCACTTTCTGGGACAATTTGGGAGTCAATGAGCCACGATAGAATGGTGACACTATTTTGCGTTTCCTTGGTGTTGCGGTTCTCGTGCCTCTTGCTTCTACGAGTGCTACTACTTCTTTGACCATCAAGTCTCCGTTTTCTGTTTGTTGATCCTCCCTCCATAGATCCTTTCTTGCTTGGATTTTGTTTCACAGGCTTTAAAGCCCTCCCTTTGTAACACTTTTCCATGAAGAAAGTTGAACTGTTACTGGCTACTACGAGTATTAGTTTACCTTTCTGATTGTTCTACGTGACAACGAAAACACAGATACTACAATTTTACTTAGGCTATGATTATTTGTTTGATCAAAATAGAGACAAATATGATTTATAGCTCTACTTAAACAAATGCTTGATAAGGTATGCAAAATAATATACTCAAAGAGAAAATAGAAATAATTGATTATTGGTTACCATGTTTCCAATTAGAGAGTATATGCCCTTCAAAACTGACAATTTCTGTCTTTGAGGAATGTATCTTTCCCATTAAAATCATATAAACAAAATAAAGTACTCTTTAAAAGTTTAAATGTTTCCTTATAAATAATCTACTGTCACTTATTGTCTCTTATAACATAAGTTGCTGAGTTTGATTATATATGGATACCATCGGTTTTTCATTTAAACCTTTTTTATTTTATCTAAGTGTATATACATCTGTCAAATACAAGTAATTAACCTTAGAAAAAATGATACAAAAGCGATCACCAAACATGTTCTGATGCTGTCGCCTAAAAGAGTACAAATGGCCAATATGTGCTTCTCGTACTACGTTTTCCCTGTTAACGAGTCAACACGGGAAACCCCAACATCTCAGCTCCTATGCATCTGATACACCTGTCAATACATGCATACTGAATCACCTTATTTTTACTCGATGATAATTTCTTTTCTTCCTATTCATTGGGTGTTTCTTGACCATCAAAGTTTACATGTTAATATTATGATCACAAAACCTTAAAAGTTAAAACAAGCTTCTGGATTTTCAGCTTATTGAATTCTTTTGCTTTTTCAAACAAGTCTTTTACACATTTGGACTGTTTTGTTGACATATCAACGACTTAGTTTAGAACTAGATAAAGATTCCTCATCAGGCATGCTAGCACATATTTATTTCAATATATATAACAATCCCAAACACCATCATATATACTTTATGAAGTGTTTAAATAACTTGAGTTTCTTCAGCACAGCACCTTTTAGCGGTATAGAGAGAATATTGTTCGGGTAATTAAGCTTTACTGGTATCAAAATGTAGTGATTGTGAAATGACTGACACGAATTGTTCATGCATCAAAGTGATTAATTTGGACATAGCGTACCATAAAATCATTCATACATCAAAATAAACAACTTATACAAGATACACCACACTAATTTATACCATGTTAGTAGCGCATAAATATAATGAGTTTTTGGTGATGCACATATCACCTCTTCAACGAAAAAGATCGAAACATGGGACAAACTTGTAAATTGTAACAAGTATTGCAAAATAAGCTAAAAGCATATATTTCAACCTGCTTTTTCAAAACTGATTTTTGTGTTTAGAAATCGCAAATCATCACTTGTTTTTCGATTATTTGAACAAGTATCCAAAAACATGTTCAACAAATCGAAAAAAAGTACATGCAAAATTAACTAGAATATGTTGAATATGGAAATTCTGTAAGTTATCAAGTGTACGTTATTAGGCTACAATATATAAAGATTACATATATAGGCAAACTAAAACAAACTCTACGATCACAAATGAACTCGGACCGACTAAGCTATTGTCTAATAGAATCGTGTGATCTCATGCTTGAGTATCAGGTAATAATAGAATAATGCCATTTGTAGTGCTCTATAGCCCAAGCTAATTGCTTGGCATGCACTATAACTTTGATTTGGTTGTGTTCTCTTTTTTTTAGGTCCAAATGAATGGTTAGATGCTTTTCAAGAAAAAAGAAAAAGAAAAAGAATGAATGCTTTGGTTGTGTTATGAGAGAAAAAAGAGAAGAAAAAGAATGAATTCTTCTTCACCACCTAGTAATTGAACCAATAAAAAATCTTAATAATAATCCGATGGTATCTCATATTAGAGCAAAGTGCAATAGCGAACGAGACTCGCCAATCCTAGGTGGCCCTCGCCATTTCGTACGCCACTGCACTAGCCCCCACCTCACATAAACTTTTACCAATTATTTGGCGTTTGTCAAATGAGTATTTTGTGTTTTTTTTAATTGGTTTTTTATGTTTTAGTTCGGTATGATGAATCTTAAAAGTGAGATTTTGGCTTAAATTATTGCAGACGGTATTTTTAGGTGTGTGGATTAGAGTTAAATGAAAAAAGAAAAACTATAAGTGGCCTTGAGATAACCCTTTAACTTATGTTAGTGCACCTTGTACTTGTCTCTTATGTAAAAAACTCGTGAATGAAATAGTTTTAAGTTTAAGTTCTGGTGAGTTGATACTCCCACCACATTTTTTGATGTTTGCACCACAACTTATGCATTATAGTATTTTACCGTACAACACTGCAATACACAATTGTGATATTTGCATCAAAAAATATGGTGGGAGTATCAACTCTCTAACTTGTGATAGACATTTGACGTTTAAAAACTTGTGAGATAAACCAAATCCACAAGATGATGACAGTGAATCAGAGGTGTAACTCCTATCCACTATCCAGCACTCTCCGTATATCCCAGTTCCGTGTTAAAATTAAAAAGAAAAAGCCCCTTCATTTGACTTTAATTGACCCGTAACTGCACTACTTTTCCACTACTTCACCCTTGGAATCCGTACAATCCCTTCCTTGTTACAAAATCTCCTGCATGTAAAAACTTCAAATCCCTAATTAATTAAAAATGGTTCTGTTTTCAATCATCAGCAAAAGATTATACAATAAAATTCTAATCGATTCAAAACATTTGCAATTCCGTACACTTTTAATTCAATCTGAATCCGTTCAGCTTCATCGACATTCGGATCAAGATTCCGGTAACGAATATATTTTCATCTTAACTTATGCATTTAATTATTTTGTTAGGGCTAGAAATGTTATTTAGGGGGTGTTTGGATTAGCTTATTTTATGGGCTTAGGAAAAGCCGATAAGCTTACTTTTTTGAGCTTATGAGCAGAAAAATATAAGCTCATGGCTTAAGCCATGGGCTTAACCTATCATAAGCCCATAAAAGTTAGCTTATCACCTTTTCCAAATTTCAATAAGCTGTTAAGCCCATAAAATAAGCTGATCCAAACACCCCCTTAGTTTAGGCTTGTTTAAGGGGGGTGTTTGTTTAAGCCTATCTATGGGCTTGTTAGCTTATTTGTTTTCAGCTTATATCTCACAAGCAATCAATTGTTTTGGCTTTTTTGAATATATTGTATATAAGTTTGTTAATTATAACAAACTTAAATAAGCTATAAGTGCCAAAATAAGCTGAAAAGGTTGATCGCTTATAAATATAAGCCGAAAACCAATAAGCTAATAAGCCCATAAATAAGCTTAAACAAACAACCCCTTAAATTTATATAAGGTAATTTACAACATTGAAGTGGCCACGCCAACCTCCTGAAAAGGGACGGTTTTACCTGGTTTGTGTGGCGACAGGCTCAATTGCTCAAACCCTGTGAATTAGTCGGCTAAAAGGTTGGAAACCATAGTAAAAAATAATAAAAAAAATTAAGCTATTTAATACTAACTTTGATTAATATTGATAATTGAGTGGAGCTCAAGAGTGCGGCTTACTTCGTCGAGCTCGTGCTTGAAACTTAATGCATCAGTTGATTGCACACCTAGGGATTGTGCAAGACGCATAAATGTGTTTTTTTTAGAAAAAGTGCTGACGGCCCACACACCCCACCCTAAGGACATTATGTTGTAGGTAATGCTGAGCTTGTGCTTCTGACCTTAGTAGCCCGCTTGGGAGAGTTTCCGGCTATATTTGGAAACATGACCGTATTTTGCCAGGCCATTCCCGCCTGAACTGAGTTACATGTCTTTGTAACTATTTGTTACATTTCTATCTAATTGTTAATCATATGGAGAAGCTATAATGCCTGAAATTTTGAACTGTGGTGGTTCGTTGAAAAGACCTTTTAGATAAGGAATATGAAATCTTATTCTTTTGTGTAATTTGTATGTTGATTTAGTAGAAAACAGATTAGTTAGAGAGATTTTGTTTGATCCTGTCTGAATTTGAATTTTGCTATGGTTTGATTGATAGGAATTATTGAAATTAATATGGATAGGCCCGAAGCAAAGAATGCACTTGGGAAGGATATGTTGAGGGGATTACTCAATAGTTTTGAAGCTATAAGTACAGATTCGAAAGCAAATGTGTTGATGATATGTAGCTCAGTCCCTAGAGTGTTCTGTGCGGGTGCTGATTTGAAGGTAGATTCTCAAATTGCTATGAAAAGGTTAATGATTTCCTAGGGATAAAGTATGGCAGGTTAGTGATAGAAATAGTTAGATTATTAGTATGGCAGACAGACATACGGTGCTAGATGATAGTCTTGGTTGACCTGTATCTAACCTAACTAGTAACAGCCTTCTGATGGTGCAAATTACATGCATTTAAAGTTCATATTTATTTGCTGATGTTGATGCTTATATCCACACTTACACATTTACATTGGCATGTATGGTACAGTCAGTTATTTTGTGCACTTAGCGTAGTCAACATTCTTCCCTGCAAATTGTAAAATGTCTCATCCTTGTCTCACGTAACTTGAGTATTTGATTGACCTCTTTGGACATCTTGTCACATAGAAGATTTTTATTTATAAAAGCTCCCCTCATCACTCTGTTTACATCGTTTGATATACTCAATTGGTCGCCAAAAACAAATCCATGAGCCAGGGGCGGGAAAATGTACATTATTCTGGTCTGTGTTACTTCTTAATGCATTATGAAGAAAGATAAGTTCTCTTGTCAGTCCATGTATCATGCTATATTACACATTTACACGCAAATTGAGTTGTAAGCTTTGGCTTTGTAAATTAGTATTGGGATGGTCAAACCTCAAACTACACGGAATAAGAAACAATGAGATCATCACAATATATCTGTCTTGTAGCCATAAGATATGGATTTTAAATTAGTTCTGCTTCCGATGACTGTAAGACCATGCCTCTGCAACATATTTTTCACGTCCTTAATAGTGCCTTTTCTGTAATTTGGATTGGTAGGAAAGAAAGGCCATGAACGTATCTGAGGTTCGAGCTGCTGTTAACTCACTAAGGTCAACATTTTCTTACTTAGAGGTGTGTCAAATTATTCTTCAATATTTTATTTATCCATGTAACATTTAGGTATTTAGTTGTTCAGTGAACGTTTCATGTTCAGGCACTTCAAATTCCAACTATTGCAGTTATTGAAGGTGCGGCATTGGGGGGTGGACTGGAAATGGCTTTATCTTGCGATCTTCGGATATGTGGTAATGCTAAGTACATATTTAATTACGTAAACTACGGTACCTCAACTTCCTTTACAGAGTGTAAACTTTTTTTTTTTTTTTTTTTTTTTTTTTTTTTTTTTTTTTTGCTGTCTTGTAGGAGAAGATGCCAAGTTGGCGTTGCCAGAAACCGGCCTTGCTATAATACCAGGGTAGGCCTCTCACTTAGTGCAAAAGCTAAAGAAAAACGCAATACTAAGTTATACCAACTAATGGATTTCCGTGACTTATCATGGGCAATTTCTCACTTGACTTCCGACTGACTACACTGTAAATAGCTCTTTAATTGAGGTCACAAGGTCGACCCATTAACCTATGAATGGATTGCTTTGGGTTGTGTTCTATTTCAACTGTGGCCTGTCTCAACCCGTTTTTACAACCCGTCTGACATGCTTTGCCACCTCTACTTTTTATGCATAGAATATAGATACCCAGAAATGGCGTTCGGATCATCTTACTTCACTTGAAGTTAATATATGTTAATTTTAATACACAACTGCGAGTCTGCGATTAACAAAGCATGATTTGTTAACTTGTATTTATATTTTAAGACAATTATTTTGCATAATATTAGTTGTCATATTGATCCCTTGCTATCTACAGAGCTGGAGGGACACAGCGGCTTCCTAGGTTGGTTGGAAAATCAATAGCCAAAGAACTTATATTCACCGGCAGAAAAATCAGCGCCAAAGATGCCTTGTCAATAGGTAATTAATTTGATTAAACCCCACCTTGTCCTTTGTCTACTTAGTATTGAAAACCACAAGACCATTCACGCAGGTCTCATCAACTATTGTGTTCCTGCTGGTGAGGCTTATTCAAAGGCACTTGAAGTTGCTCGTGAAATAAATCAAAAGGTACATTAATTTTATTTAATTGCACTATGTGAGACTCATTTAATATAGGTGACAAATTTGAAGTTCAGGCTGGTTGGGTAATAGGTTCAAATTTGGCATTTGGTTGGCTTTTGTGTTGAATACTATTAGCATTAATATAATATTTGTGTAAAGTGATTTAGGAGGTAGCATTATTTCTACGTCAGATAAAAACTTTGCCGACTTTTAACCCGTTTCCTTTTAGCAAGTTTTGTGTGTGTGTGTGCTCATTTGACCCATTGCTCATCTACTAGCGCTTCTTTGTTGCTTGGCCGGGGCACATTCGACATCTGAATGACCGTATGGAGTATGGACCCATTTATAAGTTGATGAATCATAAGTCCCACCTCCAATCATTTACTGATGGAACTTGCCCATTTGATCGGTTAGCAAAAGGATTTTATTACGGACTAGAAAGAGAGAATTTAAAATAGGTCAATCTAACTTGACTCATAAAAGTGCCATATCACTTTCTACCACTTCTATGTGGGAGCTTTAGAGACCAAATATATTTTTTTCATAACAAAAAGTTATGAAGTCTGTTTTATTAGCAAACTTGTAATCTTTATATTTTTTTGAAAAAGGGGACTGATGCATCTGCTATTTGTGTTATTTGGCTTCGATATCCTGTTGCCAGGGTCCGGTAGCTATAAGGATGGCGAAACGAGCCATTAACGAGGGTCTGGAAGTAAACATGGCCTCTGCATTGGGTGTGGAGGAAGACTGCTATGAACAGACCTTACACACAAATGATCGGCTAGAAGGCTTGTCGGCATTTGCTGAGAAGCGAAAACCCGTGTACAAAGGGGAATAATAATAACAGAATTTGACGTCAACTGTATTCTAAGTGTTGAATATGACCCTTGGTTTTAAACCTTTAACAGCTAAGTTTACATCTATGGAGATTGGACATATGAAGTACTAATTGCTTGTTATGTTCGCGTTAGTTTTCTTTTTTCAAAATTTTAGGAAGCTAAACTAATAATCAAATGTCTTAAAAGTATCTCATGACAGATACCAGCAGTCCTTCAAGTCTTCCTTATAACGTAGCAAGTCAGCGTGACTTAATCCAAAGAACGACTCTGTGGACACATTAGTACGTTACTTATCCGATTTTACCAGTTACCCTCTAGAGGTTACTGGTTAGCAGGTACCAACTACCAAGTAGTAAATGCTAATGATATAGGGAATAACTACTAATCTTTGATAAAGGTTCAATTATTGAAATGAAATTATTCTTGACCCCTAAAAACTATAACTCTTAGGGGGTGGCAATCTCTCGGCAAAACTGGCTCGGCAAGGAATACCGCTCGGCAAGATGGGCTGCCAGTCCTTCGGCATGTCCAATGCGGTGCTTCAATCGGTATATCTCACCGATTCGGTGAGATCTTTTCCAAGAAAAAAAGGAACGTTGGCATTCAATGAAAATGGAACGTTGGGTTTGATTTCCAAAAACCAAAAAAAAAAATCCTTTTAAAATCTCACTTTTGATTTTATCCTTAACTAAATCTATACTAAAGAAATGAAGATGGAATTTAAGGTACGGAAAAGTGGATAACATGGTACGACCAAGATGTGATGACATATGTTGTGTCGTGATGAAGTGAAATACTACGATGTGGGGTTGGACGACAAAGGTCACCATTTTGACTTGGTAATTATCTGACTTTTCTTACATTTTTTTCTTGTTCGAATGTTGTGGGTTCATGGTGTTTTTGATGGATTTAGAGCGCGTGTGTTACGTAGATGTGTAGAGGATGAGGAGAGGATTATGATGGTGGTGGTCGTGAGGTGCGGTGACCGGCGGTGGAGGCTGTGGTGGCCGGCCAAGGGTGGCGGCTAGGGTTTTGAAGAGAGGAGGGATGGTGTTGTGAGATGGGGAAGAAACAAAATGAAGATGGTGTGTTTGTTTGTTGCTTATATTAAAACAAGGACCATTTGTAATTTACTCTTTACTTTATAAAAATAAAATAAGTAAAAAATATAATTAATTATTTTGGTACCAAGATTGCCATTAAAAAATGATATTGAGGTATGTTGTGGTATGAAATGTGTTGCGAACATTTTATTGGTTGATTTTGTTAATTGTTGAGGCAAGGTGTGGCAAGGTTGCCACCCCTAGAGAAACGCAAGCATAAATATTATGTTTCAAGAAATTTTGTTTGGTCCCAAGATCAAATTTATGAATGGACAAAACCACATTTGGAAACTACTAGGGGTCCATGAAATGAGGTTTCTAACTGACCATAGTTTTTAAAAACCTATATTTAACAAAATATGAATTGTTAAAACTATTTAATAAAATATTTAACTATTTTTTCTTTCTTCTTACAAGCCATAAAAAACTCATAAAACATACCCAGTTTTTAGCAGCCAATCCACCATCGTCCCATGATCGTCAAGACGTCAACATGTTATCCAATCTAATCTTAAAAGGAATTGATTTGCACACTTTCTGGGACACTCTATTTGTGTATTAAATAATTGTGCAATATTGATACTGCGCTTTAATTGTTTGTACATATGAGTGTCCCAATAATATTTTAGAGTGTGCAAATCACTTCCTAATCTTAAACGAAAAATTAGTGAAATAAAAATAAAATCAGCCATTGTCATCATCTACCACGTCCTAGTCATTGCCGACCCAATATTTTACATGATGATGAGGATGCACAACACGATTCCGACATCACTACTCGGAGGAACCTATAACGAGGAAACAAACATAATATTCCGATTTGGTAAATATAGTCGTTAAATATCGGTTTGGTTGACTCCTTTCAGGGTGGATTCGATGAATTTGAGCGAATCAATAAGGACGTAGGATACTTGCATATGAACTTTGTGATTATTATGTGTTTCAAGTTGTACTTCTTTAGTCTATGATCGTGATGATAGCAACCATCAGGCTGGCTGTCATTTGTTTGTTTAAGTCAATCTTGGTCAGGCGTCAAAATTGTAAGACAATGATAAACCCCGTAGGTAATTCTTTATTATTCATTACTATTTATAGATTACAAGACATAAAGAAACCCTAATGGACCCAACCAACAAGTCGGGTTTGGGCCAACTTCTTCTCTAATACTCCCCCGCAGTTCGAGCGGTGAAATCGCGAAAGCTCGAACTGGAGTAGTAAACTAAGAAAGCAAATTTAAAACAATAAACCAAAATAAAACGGGATAACCCAAAACCAAAATAAACGAAGAAAACAAATTCGACACCAACAAAAGTCGTTTCGGGAATTGATACCCTGGATTCGACAGCAACACAAGTCGTCTCGGGAATTGATACCCTAGATTCGACACCAACAAAAGTCGTCTCGGGAATTGATACCCTGGATTCGACACCAACAAAAGTCGTCTCGGGAATTGATACCCTGGATTCGACATCAACAAAAGTCGTCTCAAGAATTAATACCCTCGATTCGACATAAACAAAAAACAAACAATAAATTTTTTTATTTTATTTATTTTTTTTTTCACGTAACTAACATAATAAGAATTAGATTCAACTTGATAGCAATAAAAGTTCAAACTCGAGTATCATTTTTTTTTCTTCCTTGCTGTGCGTCGAACAAGAGCAGTACTGCCTTTAAAGCCTCCAAAAAGAATACACTTTATTTATTTATTTATTTACTTTTTCTTCGTCCAATGATGATAAAACAAAGGGGAATACCTTTTTGTTATTATAATGCTAATGTTCTCCTGGTCCCTCCATTTCTTCTGCTTTTCGAACCAAAATAATTAGATATTACTGGATGTGTGCTTTTGTGATTAGGATTTGACGGGGCGGCCGCGGCTCAACGTAGCAACCTAGGTATGAGGATCAGACCTCTTCCGATACCATGTAAGACAATGATAAACCCCGTAGGCAATCCTTTATTATTCATCACTATAGATTACAAGACATAAAGAAATCTTAATGGACACAACCCACAAGTCGGGTTTGAGGCAACTTATGAGTTGGGTTCATTATAGTTTTTTTATGTCTTGTAATCTATAAATAGTGATGAATAATAAAGGATTACCTATGGGGTTACAGAAATCGGGTTTAACGTACTCGAAATCATAAAGAACACATACAAATATAGAGCGATGTGATGATGACGGAATCATGCCGATACCATCACCGTTCGACTATGACTATAACTAAGATGAAGGAGATGCGTACCGCGGACGTAATGGAGATAGGATAGGACGATGGGTAGTGCAAAACTCATCTTCCATGAATTCTTTATGATCGTTAGAAAATAAAAAGGAAAACAATTAAATATTATTCTAAAGTACCATGGTCATTAAAAAAAAAAAAAAAAAAAAAAAAAACTCTTGTTTTCTTCGTCTCCTATTCTTGGCAACCAAGTTATTTTTTCAAAGAACCCAATTTTTGACTATCTCCCCCCTTTTATACTAGAGTAGTAGTTAAAATAATATTTTTGACTATATTTTAAATAGTTTATTTATTTTTTTTAAATAAACAGTGTCAAAAACTATGACAACTATGTTTCATAATAGATGGTGTTTGAAATAGAGAAAATTACTGACATACCCCTGCACGGAGGGGTATGTCACAAAATACTCCAAATCTCAGCCGTTTTCAAAAATACCCTATCGTTCCCCTTAAATCCATACGCGACACCAGGGGAGGACACATGTCAAGATTCTAGCTCGGGCAAAAAAAAAAAACATTTAAAGCATGTCGCGTATGAATGTACGCGACACCCTTAAATCTATACGCGACATTATGCTTATGTGTCAGGCTTAAAATGTTGACATACGCGACACCATTAAATGTTTTCATAAAGCATAATGAAAACTCGTGTCTAGTCCTTCAACTTTTCTTTTTTCAAATATTAACCCTTGTACAATTATTTTTTAATCACCTTAATACATCACAAATATATCACATATGTACTTGAACCAAAAACTTGAAAAAAACTATTTGGTTGAAAAGATTCTTATACTATACTATATAAATTAACAACTTACTACAAGTCCTTTGATAAGTTAGCAAAGTTTTACCACACTCCTTAAAAGGTTTGGATTACCGGAGGAACCTTGAGCGCATACACTACTTGTGAGTGGCGACTTAACTTTTCCAAAGAACTAGCCACAGTTAGTGAGTAAAAGTTTCATTGATATTTTGCGTTATCGAGTAGTTTTTTTTAGGAATAGAAATGATCAAGAAACTTTTACTCACTGACTGTGGCTAGTTCTTTGGAAAAGTTAAGTCGCCACTCCCAAGTAGTGTATGCGCTCAAGGTTCCTCCGGTAATCCAAACCTTTTAAGGAGTGTGGTAAAACTTTGCTAACTTATCAAAGGACTTGTAGTAAGTTGTTAATTTATATAGTATAGTATAAGAATCTTTTCAACCAAATAGTTTTTTTCAAGTTTTTGGTTCAAGTACATATGTGATATATTTGTGATGTATTAAGGTGATTAAAAAATAATTGTACAAGGGTTAATATTTGAAAGAAGAAAAGTTGAAGGACTAGACACGAGTTTTCATTATGCTTTATGAAAACATTTAATGGTGTCGCGTATGTCAACATTTTAAGCCTGACACATAAGCATAATGTCGCGTATGGATTTAAGGGTGTCGCGTACATCCATACGCGACATGCTTTAAATGTATTTTTTTTTTTGCCCGAGCTAGAATCTTGACATGTGTCCTCCCCTGGTGTCGCGTATGGATTTAAGGGGAACGATGGGGTATTTTTGAAAACGGCTGAGATTTTGGGTATTTTGTGACATACCCCTCCGTGTAGGGGTATGTCAGTAATTTTCTCTTTGAAATATGTTGCTATTATTTCGAAATAATACAGTACAAAAGAAGATTCCAATGACCTTCTCAAACAACCACTATATATGCATAACTCATAAACCTCATTCAACACTCGTGCTTCATTAACTAAACATAGATAAGTGAAGTGGTGACATCAAGAACATCATAAAAAAAAACATAATCTTCCAACTCTTATTTCATTTGATCAAATAAAGAATGATGATGAGTGACATCCTTAATGTTCCAAACTTTGGCATGTTTCAAAATTCTACAATAAACCCTTTGCTAAATCCAGTTTTCTTACATGGGTGTGTTTCTTTGATCCAGTTCTTGTTTTTGATCTTTATATCAGTCTCATGGGTTGTTAAAAGATTAAGGATTGATCGAACCATTGTTCCGAAACAAAGTTGTAAATGTTTGTATTACAAACAAGCTTTGTTTTGTTGTGTGTCTCTTTCACTTTTTAATATTGTTTTGTGTTTTTTGAATAGTTTTTATTGGTATACAAATGGTTGGAATGATGAGAAGATTGTGACACTCTTGCATGGTGGTTTAGGAACACTTGTTTGGTTATTTGTTTGTGTTTATTTGCATACAATTGTTTTGAATTCGTCGACAGTATCTAGGAAGTATCCATTTGTTTTAAGGTTTTGGTGGGTGTGTTTCTTTTCGGTTTCTTGTTATTCACTTGTGGTAGACTATGTTTACTACAAAAAAGAAAGTAGTTCAATTTCGATTTTCTTTGTGTCTGATTCTGTGTCTAGTTTCATGGGGTTGTTTCTTTTTTTCGTGGGGTTGTCGTATAAAAGTGAGGAAGAAGGTCGAGGTGGTAATCTCCAAGAGCCACTACTGAATTCGGGTGAAATTAGTAATGGGGGTGGAATTTCATCAACTTATGAAAAAGCAAGTTGTTATAGCTTGTTAACATTTTCTTGGATGAATTCGGTTATTGCAAAAGGTAATAAAAAGCCGTTAGATCTTGAGGACATCCCTCAGCTCGCAGATATTGATAGTGTGAGAAAAGTGTTTCCTGTTTTATTAAATAAAATAGAGTCATTAAGCAATGGGAGTACTCAAATCACAACATTTGGTCTCACAAAAGCGCTATTCTATATCGTGTGGAAGGAAGTTGCGATCACGGGTTTGTTAGGTTTAGTATCGTCGTTGGCTAGTTTTGTCGGTCCTTACCTCATAGACTCATTTGTTCAATACTTGAATGGTAACCGAGCTTATGAATACCAAGGTTTTGCTTTAGTGGCTGCATTTTTCGTGTCAAAGATTATAGGGTGTTTCACGCAACGACATTGGTACTTTAAGCTTCAACAAGCTGGATATAGAGCCCGTTCTGCTATTGTTGCCATGATTTACCTAAAGGGTTTGACTATTTCTGGTCAGTCAAAGCAAGGGAACTCGAGTGGTGAAATCATTAACTTCATGGCTGTTGATACAGAAAGAATAAGTGCCTACGCTTGGTACATGCACGATTTTTGGTTAGTGTTTGTGCAAGTAGGTATCGCGTTGCTACTTTTATATAAAACCTTAGGACTAGCTGTCATATCTTCATTTATCGCTACAGTTCTCGTATTGTTGGCTAATTATCCACTAGGAAACATACAAGAAAAACTTCAAGATGAATTGATGAAATCGAAAGATAAACGGATGAAATCAACATCCGAAATATTAAAAAACATGAGGATTCTTAAACTTCAAGGTTGGGAAATGAAGTTTTTGTCGAAAATCATCAAACTTCGTGACGAAGAAGAAGGGGCACTAAAGAAATATATGTACACTTTGTCTATGACTTCATTTATTTTCTGGGTTGCACCAATCACTGTAGCAGTTGTCACTTTCGCTACATGTTTGTTTGCTGGCATCCCGCTCGAATCAGGGAAAGTTCTTTCTGCACTTGCAACTTTTAAAATACTTCAAGAGCCGATTTACAATCTTCCAGACTCAATTTCAGGGTTTTTCCAAACAAAAGTCTCACTTGATCGCATTGCCACATTCCTTCGCCTGGACGACATAGATTCTAATGCTATTAATAAGGTTCCACAAGGTAGTTCTGAAACGGCTATTGAAATTATAAATGGGAATTTCGCGTGGGATAGTAGTGTGTCTTCTAACCTGACACTAAAAGATATCAACATTAGAGTGAATCATGGTATGCGTGTAGCTGTTTGTGGGACAGTTGGGTCAGGGAAGTCAAGCTTACTGTCTTGTATATTAGGTGAGGTGTCTAAGGTATCGGGAAGTGTGAAAGTAGAAGGTACAAAGGCGTATGTAGCTCAATCGCCATGGATACAAAGTGGGAAGATTGAAGATAATATCTTGTTTGGTCGGGAGATGGATCGAGAGAGGTATGAGAAGGTTTTAGAAGCGTGTTCGTTGAAGAAAGATCTTGAAATTCTTTCTTTTGGTGATCAAACGGTTATTGGTGAGCGTGGGATCAATTTGAGTGGAGGTCAGAAGCAGAGGATACAGATTGCTCGGGCTCTTTATCAAGATGCTGATATTTATCTTTTTGATGATCCATTTAGTGCTGTTGATGCTCATACAGGAAGTCATCTTTTCAAAGTAAGCGTTTTTTTAATTATAAGCTTAGTGTATTTAAGGATTATCTGAATGTTCATTTGGTTTTTTTTCAATGACAGGAATGTATGTTGCAATTTTTGGACTCGAAGACTGTGATTTACATCACACATCAAGTCGAGTTCTTACCTGCTGCAGATCGTATTCTGGTGAGTCTTGGTTTTCATTTAGTTTGTACATATCAGCACAGAAAGGTATTAACTGATAATGTCCTATAACCCAATCCTAAATTAAAAGAAAATGTCTGAAGGACTGAAATTTCTAATTCCATTGTTTCATATATGTATAGGCAAATTACGTTATTTATTCCAGAATACATGTCCATTTATCTTGTACATATGAGCACATATCTCACTGATGTAACAACTTTATAATCAGGTTTTGAGAGATGGAAGAATCACACAAGCAGGAAAATACAATGACATTCTAGATTCAGGAAGCGACTTTATGGAACTTGTAGATGCACACAAGGAAGCATTATCATCCATTGATTCCATAGGAACAACCGTTGATCAAGCACAATCAGATACTTCCGCAAAGAACACAGCCAACACTCAGAATGATAAAACAGATGATATCTCGGTTTCAAAAGCACAACTTGTTCAAGAGGAAGAAAGAGAAAAAGGAAGAGTAGGTTTCTCAGTCTACTGGAGATACATAACAACCGCTTACGGAGGGGCACTTGCACCGCTCATAGTATTGGCACAAATCGTCTTCCAAGTACTTCAAATTGGAAGCAATTATTGGATGGCTTGGGCTTCTCCAGTTTTAGCTAGTGATCCAGCTCCTGTTGAAGGCTCAACACTAATCATTGTTTATGTAGCTTTAGCAGCTGGAAGTGCAGTATGCATACTTGCAAGAGGCTTGCTTCTTGCAACTGTTGCATATAAAGCGGCTACTATTCTATTCCACAAGATGCACTTGTCTATTTTCCGGTCACCCATGTCTTTCTTTGACTCTACTCCAAGTGGACGAATACTAAATAGAGTAAGGAAACACCTTCTATCCTTATTCATACTTATTTTTTTAGAATCTAGATGTAGCAATGAGCACGTCAAACACATCGGGTAATGGGTCAAAAGTCAAAACAGGTAATTTTTATTCAGGTTGTAATGGTCGAAACACTTTTTGTCCCAAGCTTATATTTTCTACAAATAATGCATGCTCAAATGTGATAAGAAATGTTAATTCATATAAATGGGCTAATTGCATAATAACATAACCAACTTTGATTTAATTTCTAATTCAAGCAACCACCTTACTATATAGGTGAGTAGAAAACTAAGATTTAAAAATATCAGTTAAGGTAATCATAAGATTTGACCATGTTGATTTGTTTTAAGCTGTCATTTTTGACTTAGCATCTTTTAATTTATAGGCATCTACAGATCAAAGTGCAGTCGACATGCGAATTCCCAACCAAGTCGGATCATTCGTATTTGCCATCATTCAGCTTCTTGGCATCATTACGGTTATGTCACAATGTGCTTGGCAAGTGATCATAGTGTTCATTCCTGTTGCGGGAATGTGCATTTGGTTACAACTATATTACTTGCCTTCAGCAAGAGAAATGGCACGTTTAGGTGGAGTATGTAAAGGTCCCGTGATACAGAATTTTTCTGAAACAATATCAGGATCAACCACCATTAGAAGCTTTGATCAACAAAGCAGATTCCAAGACACGAACATGAAACTAATTGACGATTATGCTAGACCAAAGTTTCATGTTGCTGCTGCTATGGAATGGTTAGGCATACGGTTGGATATGTTGTCGTCTTTTACTTTTGCTGCGTTTTTAATTTTCTTGATATCTATCCCGGAGGGAACTATTGATCCAAGTATTGCGGGCTTGGCTGTTACATATGGACTTACTTTAAACAATTTACAAGGATGGGTTTTGTGGACTTCAACCGATCTTGAAAACAAAATTATTTCGGTGGAACGAATATTTCAGTATTCTTCTATTCCGAGTGAACCTCCACTAGTTATAGAATCAAATAGGCCCGATGATCAGTGGCCGTCACAGGGTGAGGTCGATATACGTCATCTTCAGGTACTTAAATCATAGTACTATTTTCTTCAATAATGATACTGTACTAGTCAAATAAATACCCCTAGACACTTATTGAATCTGGTAATTTCTTTTGAAAAGGTTCGGTACGCACCACATTTGCCACTTGTATTACGAGGCCTTACGTGCACTTTCAGTGGAGGAAAGAAAACCGGGATTGTAGGAAGAACCGGTAGTGGGAAGTCAACTCTGATACAGACACTCTTCCGCCTTGTGGAGCCTGCAGCTGGACAGATTCTGATAGATGGAGTTAATATATCCACAATTGGACTTCATGATCTTCGTTCAAGATTGAGCATAATTCCTCAAGATCCAACCATGTTTGAAGGAACAATCCGTAGCAACTTAGATCCCCTTGAAGAGTATACAGACGATAAGATTTGGGAGGTAGCTAATAAATTACATAATAACGATTTCTATGCTTTCAAATATCATATGTTGCTATATGGGGTGTTTGGGGTTGCTTAGTTGCTTACTATAATTGCTTGTTTGGTTAATGCTTTATAAAATAAGGAAATTCAAACTGTTTTTCTTTAACTTTTAAACAATCAAAATCCCAAACCCGTTCAAATTAAGCTTCTTATCTTCTATGTTAAAAACGCGTTAAGCAGATATGACGCTCCCATGATCTAACAGTATTTTTTGTTACTTTAGGCACTCGATAAGTGTCAACTTGGAGATGAAGTGAGGAGCAAGGAAGGGAAACTCGACTCACCAGGTCGATCTTGTCCATAGTCTTTACATTAAGCATTTTCAAATTTTATTGCAGTGTCTTATTTTTTTTCATTTTACACAAATAGTTACCGAGAATGGAGAGAACTGGAGTGTAGGTCAAAGGCAGCTTGTGTGCCTAGGGCGTGTGCTACTCAAAAAAAGCAAAGTCTTGGTACTTGACGAAGCTACTGCATCAGTCGATACTGCAACTGATGGAATGATTCAACAAACACTCAACCGACACTTTAATGACTCTACTGTTATAATTATTGCTCATCGTATTACATCTGTGCTTGATAGTGACATGGTTTTGGTTCTAGAACAAGGTTCGTTAAGCAACTTTGTCAGCTCTTGTGTATGTTTCCATTCAAGTCTTGATTTAAGAAAATTTTGTTCTGTATAGGTTTGATTGAGGAATATGATTCTCCAACTAAGTTGCTGGAAGATAAATCGTCTTCGTTTGCAAAGCTTGTTGCTGAGTATAGTATGAGATCAAGTTCCAGTTTTGAAAGGTTAGCAGCGACATATTAATTTGAGTGCAAAAATTGGTGCACGTAGAGATCAGAAGCTAAATGAGTTTGAGTGCTGGCTAGCTTATGTTGGAACGAGGAGCGTGGGGCACTTAATGATCTGATCGTGTTTCCTTGAACACGCATGTTTCCACTGTTTTCTAAATTTTTGTTTTGGGCAAGATTAATTAACTAGTTTCTTCTTGTAACCTTGTTTAAAATTTACCGATGTACATAAGAATTAAAGATAATTTTCAATCGAGTTTTAACGCTTATAACTAACGGATCCTTCTTTCAGTATCATATATATCATTTCCTTTTAGGTGAAACTATGAAAATTACAATCAAGACATCAGAAAAATCACTATAAGTAGCTGTTTTGATGTACTAGAACAATGCCGAATATATTTATTAAAAAAACTTGATTGCCATATTACATTGCTTGTAAAAACCTTCCTGGATTTAGCTATGACATTCGCCAATATATTTGTCAATTAAATCCCACCATATTCATTAACCAAAGTTTGACTTACTGAATTGAAAAGTCAACTTTGTAAACTGCACTCCAGATTTTGTATGATTTAAACTAGTGTTATTCAAATAAAAGAAAAAATAATCTTACTTTCAACTTTTTATGGTGGCAGTGGCGATGGTAATGGAGATAATGAAGAGGATTGGGTTAGGACTTAATTAGGTTGTTTGCAGTTTTTTTTAGCGAATAAGAAATGTATTCCATGATTGTTGTAGGGTATCAGAACCCGAACAATGTTGATTATCAAAGTTATACTCGTACTAAACTTGGGTGGCTGAGGCGGTTTGAATTTTTAGTTTAAAAACTCTACATACATAATTAAAAACTACTATGCTTCCGGGTAAATATATCAGTAAATACGTTTGTAGCAAGTTGATCAATCATGTGGCTCATCTAACTGGTCACCTTACTGTATCCACTGTGATACGTTTGTACCAAGTACCCCTTTACATTTATAAAACTCTAGTGTTGAATTCATGAAATTTTTTATAAAATGAAAAGCTATATATATGGCTTTGTAACATGGTATGACATGTCTAATTCATGAAAATTCAAAGGAATTTATACCAATTTTAAGATCTTAGAATTCATGAAGAATTAAAATCATCGATTGATCAGTTTGCCAACAGTTGTCCAGTATAAATTAGATGTTGATTAAACCGCGAAAAGCTAGATTTACATTTAAATTATTTTATTTCAAACCATAGTTTATGTACTAAAGGAACTTATCTTTAGTATGGCAACATTGTGGGCAAGTCTCTCCTATATATAGATTTGTCATTTGTGACCACATTCTCCATCAATCACAATCTACTACTTCACCTTGAGTTTCATGCATATAAACATTTTTCACATGTTCATTACCACCAGCATATATCACATGCCATCAGCACCGGCCATCTCAACGACACTCCTTTACCTTTCACTATAAACACGCTACTAAAGTCTAAAAACCACATACCGGCCAGATCTTTGCATCAGAACACTTAAATGGCTCAAAATGGTTCAGAAGTGCAGCCCGTCTCTAACAACCAGCAACTATACCAAAAAGTAGCTAAAACATTAAAAGTTGTGACTATCTTTTGGTCCATAATCGTCTTCAACCCGGTGCTGATCATCTTTAGCCCATTGTGGGTCCCAGCCTTCTTCGTGTACTGGATGTATAGTTATGTCACTGGAAAACATCCTATTGGGGCAGACCAGGTGGACCTGGCACGTGATGCAATTCTTGACGCAGTGGACGAGGTGAAGAACAAGGTGGAACATTTGGGAAAAGATATAACGAAAGATATAGTGAAAATCAGTGGTGGTGCTGATGGTGACGAAGAAGGTGAAAAGAGCTAAATTAAGTGTGATAAAGTATAATAAATCTGTTTCATTCACTAATGAAGATGTAAAACTATTTCGAGGTTTGGTTGCCTGGATTATGTATGGTACTTGTAATTGATATGGATCATATGTTAGTTGCATTCGATGAAGTTCTTAGAGATCGTCAATCTAAATGTCACATATCAACTTTGCATTGGCAGATAGTAAAACCGTAAAAGTACTCTCAAGAATGATTTGCTTGCGTGTTTCAGCTAGTTGTTTTTACACAACTGAAACTTAAACTAAAAGTTGACCTTGGTGGAAATACATAAACCAACTTTGTATAAGACTATAAGACACAAAAAAAAAAAGGCAATTTAAGGAATGTAATACTATTAAAAGGTAAAAAGTGGTATATGAAGACACAAACAGGCTCAAACTTGCCTATAAGCGTGGTTTAACCAGATTCCAGCATGAATAAGACTTTTGCCATAAACTATATTGTGTTTATTATCTAGTAGTGTAATTGACCGTGATTAATTGGGCTGGTAAGGATTAAGCATATTAAATAGACCATTAATTTCATGGGGGAGCCTGAGATATGGCTGAGCCGAGACCCATATTTATGCTTCTCAAATTTAGACTTTATCTTAAAATACAGGCTTTTAGTCATTAAATAGCAGTGAACTTTTTCAAATATATCGATTTGTTATAGAGTATAAATTTATTGAAAAAGTTGTTTAAATGTAACAAACATTCATAAAGTGTTCTAATATTCCCATTTTGATTACATGTCATACCTAATAGTCTGACACATGACACTATTTATAATGTGACATCTCATCAAAATGAGTTATTCTAACACTTTATAAAAGTTCGTTACATTTACACAACTTTTTCAGAGTTCACGTACAAAAACTAGACTAATAAAGAAAGTCTGTTGTTATTCTATGACCAAAGCCTTAAAATATAATAAAGTTTTTAGCAAATCACAACGTTTGTCCCGTGGCTATGCTACCCGAATACTTCGTCTCTATAGATATGGTAGAGGGGTCCATTTAATCTTTACGTATCTATTAGTTTTAAGTTCTCTTCGGTGCGGGGTAGAGCAGTATGGTAGCTCACAAGGCTCATAACCTTGAGGTCCATCGTTGTCTAGCCAAGCCAACCCATTACAAAATATTAGACCGGCTGATTCAATTGAATTGATTGAGGAAAAGAAAAACCCAGTGACCAAGCACTCCCGCCCCCAAAAGCGGAGATCGAAGAACTGTCAGTTTGTCGAGCACACATCTGAAGAGGAGGCCAGCGGCCTCTTAGTTTACCACCCTACCTAAGACGTTTTATTGCCATCACGAATCATTGTTTTGAAACTTGGTAACCTCAGAAGTCCTAGCAATCGTTAGAATGGCTTGTTAAATCCTTGATCTCTTGTGCCTCGCACTCCCTCTACTCTTTCTCCACCTCTCTATGATTTCTGGCCAATACCAACATCCTCTTTTTATAAGGACTGACAGTGTTACCAAGTTTCAAAATAAGGAAGTGTCATGCGAAAAAGTATTAACAAAGTATAACCACATGGACAAACTACGTAATTTATTCTAAATTGTTTAAGTTGTGGATTTCAGCTCATCTCTTAGGGTTGTTTGGTTAAGGGGGTTTACTTGGGTTTATGGTTAAAAAGTTAAATTCAATTGTTTGGTTTAGGGATGAGCTCGGGATCAATCCCGTCCCGATCCCGTCCCGAATTGATGCTCCCGTTTTTTTCCCGGGCATGAAAGGTGTGTACCGTTCCCGTACCGAACGGGATTCCGGTGCCGGTGCCGGTGCCGGTTCCGGGATACGGGACCGGGAAATCGGTACGTATCGGGTTATTCTCGTTTTTTTTAAAACTTGAATGATATTTAAAACTTGTATTGTACAAAGAATGTACGAGCCATTTCCATATATATGTGCATGCTTGTTTCAAGAATGTACAAATAAGCACATAAATTAACAACAAAAGTCTGTAGATGTTTGTTAATCTCTACGAATGATATAATCACTGATATAGTGATATCAAATGATATAATAATCATTCATATAATCAATGATATTGAATGTAGAAATATGGACACCCATTCGAATGATACAGATTAAAGTCATTAAACATAAATATTAAACATACCTCCATTGTTTTCCAATCATAAAGATTGAGATGACTTATGTTTTCCAATGATATGAATGAAGAACCGTTGTTGTTACTAATTAGTAGCATCCAGTAGGGGTTTTTTTTTTTTTCATTTTTTTTTTTAATTTTTTGGGACCTTTGGTTAGCCTGATGCATGGAACAAATGGGTTTTTGAATATAATTCCCTAAAAACCATGGACTATTCTAATTCCGGTACCCAATCGGGATTTCCCGAATAAGTCCCGTCCCGAACCCGAAAGTTCCCGATTTTTTTTAGCCTTATTTAGTAGTCCCGGTACCGTACCATATATATGGACTCGGTATGGTTTCGGTACGGTACCAGTACGGTTTCGGTTCGGTTACGGGAATCGGGTCAATATGCTCATCCCTAGTTTGGTTGTAGTTTTATGATTTGGGTTTAGATACTAATTTCAAATATAAATGTGTGTGCTAAAGTTAGAGGGTTTGATTAGTTTTATTAAAAAGGTGGGACCACATGTTATATCCTTCTCATATTTTTCTTTTTATCCCCTAACTATTTATATAAATAATTTTAAATTTATATTTTAATATGTATTATATTTTTAAATATTATATCTCTCTTTTATCTTAAATTCAAATTCAAACCCTAAACCAATTTAAATCGAAATCCTAATCATAAACCCGTCTACAAACCAAATGAGCCCTTTTATGATCCGACATTTTTAAAAAGTAAAAAATTAATGTCAGAGTAATTGACATTAGATTAATAGGAGTGTTTAATTTTGTCATGTATGAAAAATTGAGTCATCACATTAGCTAATATAAAGTCAAAATTGAAATAATTTAATGAAAACAATCTAAATTTCATTTAACAGAAAAATATGTATAAAAATAAATGTGCCGATTTTGTAAAAAAAATAAAAACAAAAGGGTAATTAATAAAACTTTATTTATTAAATTTTAAGTAAACAATATATTTAAGTAAACTTATCAGTTCTATGTTTTTAATAGACACCTCCTACACTTTATACCGTCTAGATTTTATATTATTTTTTTAAAGACAACATATATGTTGTTATTATTTATAAATATTATTATCATTATATATTAAGTTAATGTATATAAACGAGATTATAAATATCAAAATGAAAGCACGAGTTACTGTTATATGTAAACAAATACACGAGATTGTACTTATACGAACAACTTATGTTATTCCTCTTTATGACATTTAGTAATAATGTCTAGAATTCTTTTATTTTTTTTACTATTTATCTTACTATTTAATAATGGAGGAAGTCAGGAAGGCCTACTTAAATTAAAAACTCTTAAAATTCAGCGTTGACAAATGATAAGCTCGCTGAGGTGTTGACACAATTGAAGGAGCAGCCTCCTACTCCCCGATCCGCTTAACATTTGTTGATTAAGGTACACTCGGTGTTTCATACACATTTTGTTTTGAAGTAGGAGGTGGATTTGGTAAACCTGGTGGATTATACTCATTTTGTTAAGAAGTAATGCATTCGGTAGGATTTGGTTTTTACACTTCGTGTATAATACACTCTTTTGGTTTAGAAGTGGCACGTTTGGTACGATTTGATACACTATGTAATATGATATTTTCATATTCGTCTAACTATTAGTTTGGGTTTCAATTGCGCGTTCGGAATTATTTAGTTGTACATATTTGTATATTACGGAAAAAATAGCCAAATGTTGTTTTTTAAATGCAGTTTTTTGTAATGGAATTGTAACAGAATCATTTTAGTGACACTCTGTTGAGAACTCGTCACAAATATATTGCAAACTTATACCGTTGCAATTTTGTAGCAAATGTATTCCGTTGCAATCTCGTAACAAATGTATTTCGTTGCAATCCCGTACAATATATTATCCGTTGCAATTTTCTTTCAGCATCTACCATAACAAAATCGTAGACAAACTGTTGGAATATGATTCGCTGCAAACACGGTTGCTAATTTAGAACGGATTTTTCTTGGTTGGAAAACCGTTGCAATTTTTTTAAACCCCGTTAGAAATCCGTTGCAATTTAAATTTCCATTGAGCATTAACGCTACAGTAGGTATTTGTTGCAAATCCGTTGCAAATGGCCATTTGCAACGGATTTTCAACTGATTCCTACCGTAGCATTAGCCCACTTGTGTGTGAGCAATCCAAGTTATAAAAGCTAAAAATACAAGTAACTAAAACACATTTTCTAACATTAAATATAATTACAAGTTCTTAAGATAAAAAAACAACTAATTCAGCATTGTTTATTATACTAAGAAATACAATTAAAACACAATCAAACCACAATTAATTTGGTCAAGATATTTAATGTAGTCAATTAATTAACTGTTCAATAAATACAATTAATGCAGTTATTAAAACACCTCTTACATAAAAAAATATAACTTATCAAACATATTATACAACCAACTCGATCACAATTATTAAATGTCACTAATACAAATAATAAAGCACATTATACAAATATTCAAGTCCGAACAGGTAACAGGCCAAAAGGGCTCGAGACCGATTGGACACGGGCCAAACGGGCTCGAACCCGAACGGGCACGAGATAAATGAAATTCTTGATATCCGTAAATTTAAATTATAAAAAAGAACATAATAAACTAAAATGTATAATTTACCGAAAAATTTTATTTCAAAATAATTGCCGCTGTAACACGCGGGTACCCTACTATATTAAATAATCACTCGTATCCTTTTATATGTTTAAGCCACAAACCTCTAGTTTTATCTCATTTTTACCCGGACTCAACACACACAATTATAACAACCATAAATCAAAAACTGTTTTCCACCATTGACAATTATAAGAGGAGAAGGTGTGGGCTCGCCATGGCAGCTCGTCGTCCGACGTGGAGCTCGCCATGGCTAGCTACCACACCAGCTGCAGCTCGTTGTGGCTCGCCAAAGAGAACCTCGTCGTCTGCGTGATGAGGGAGAGAGCCTGCCATGTTGTCCTTTTTTTTTCTTTTTTTCTTTTTTTCTTTTTTGGGTTATATTGTTTTTGTATGTATTTTGTAGAAAATGATTTGTATGAAATGTTAAGTGAAGAATGAAATTGTGAAACACCGATTCAGCATAACATTGATATTACTTGAAACAACGACTACAACAATAACCTACGATACGATAACTAAGAAACAGAAATTCGAACCACTAAAAAACGATACGATAAATAAACATAAAACTATGATTCAATAAAATGAATCATCCGACACATATCCCTCGTGACTCGAGTAGGAGGCACTTGAGTCATCCTCACTCGATGGCACAGGTGGAAGTCCCTGAGCCCAACGCCATACTGAAACACCGGAAACAGATCTTCCGGCGGTGTGTTTTGTGGGGAATTGTCTTCAGGTGTGCTTTGTGGTAGAGTGTGAGACATTCTTTTTGAAGAACTAGACAAAATTCTTTGATGAATGTGAGTGAATTGTGTGTGTATTCAGCAAGGTTCCCCAATGGGTTATAAATAGGAGGAGGAGGTGGAAGTATCCTGCTCATAAGTTTGAATTCAAAATTTCAAATGTATCCCGCTCAGAGTTTTGAATTCAAAATTTCAAATGTATCCCGCCCTCTGTTTTAAATTCAAAATTTGAAATGTATCCCGCTTTCAATAAACCCCTATTTATACCATGCAATATCCCTCTGTTTTACACACACTGCAATATTTACACACTACAATATTTACACACACTACAATGACAAACCGTTGGTCAATGGAAGAAGAATACGTTCTAGCTACCATTTAGCTTGAAGTTCATGATTCTACATCCGCTGTGACTAAACGTTCCTTTTGGAATGAAGTTACAAAAAGGTTCAACAATTAAAGTGATGGTTCGCACCGTAATAAAAATTGTATTACGGCTCTATGGAGTAGGATGAATGCTGAATGTCAAAACTATAATGCTATTTACAAAGAGTTGTTGCGTACAAGTGATGACCCTTGTCGTCTCAGCAATGCAAACCGTATTTACTATGAACGTTATGGGAAAAGGATTAAGTATCAACATGTGTGGTTCGCTCTAAGAAACACAAGGGCATGGGACAGAGACGATTAGTAGTTGTGTTTTATGTTAACTATTTCCGTATCGTGTGTATTTCTGTTTCCGTATCGTGTGTATTTCTTTTCCGTATTGTTGTACTGTTGTGTAATGTTTCGTGTTGTTGTAACCACCTTTTTATGTGAATTTGAATTTTCAGTTTGAATTCTAAATTATCTCGCTCAGTTGAAATTTTAATTTTGAATTTGCACACATTTTTATTGTTTTGTTTGAAATTTTGAAATTTGAAATTTAAAAATTTTAAAATATCCCGCCGTCTTTTTTAAAATTTTGAAATTTGAATTTTGAAATTTTAATAATATCCCCGCCCTCTGTTTCGAAATTTGAATTATTATGTTGTATCATTTTGTATAATTTGTTAAATGAATTTAGTTTATTTATTGAAATGAATTAAAAAAAAATGGTAAGTGGTGAGCCTCAAATGAGTAAGTTGAGGTTAGTTATGAGTCAGGAGGAGTTAGTTGAGGTTAGTTGTGAAGAGGTGTTGGGGTGATGTGGGCCCCAAATGAGGAGCTTGAGGTTTGTCACTACACCTCTCACTCTAAAGCCATTAAAACTGTTTATGAATTAAACGTCATTTTACTCCGATAGGACGTAAGTACGTACAAAAGGGACCAAACACTAATGAGCTCATGACCAACTTGTCACTCTTCTATAAAATTTGTTTACAGAAACAAACAAAGATGAAGAAGTTACGAGGAAGTTAATCAGATGTTGAAAATGAAAGGGCATATTGGTTGACCAGCTGAGCGAGTCTAAGCCTTGGACATTTTTGGTTCAAAGTTCAAACCTTGATTTACGATTCATATTTTTCTCGTATTGTTTTCCGTTTTAATGTAATGATATGTTATTAAGGGCTCATTTGGTTCAAAGAGGGTAAAGAGAAAAGCAATGATAAAAGAAATACAATGCAATATAATGATCATTCTTTTCAATTTGTTAAAAAATAGAGTATTACCCAATACTAAGTAATTGAGCATTATATTTCATTTAACCAAGTTTCATCAATCATTATCTTACCTATTGCTTACCCTTAGGCTTGTGACAGTTGTGACCCATATTGCATCATCTTTCCGGCTGTCATCTCAGTTTTCTCTCTCCTCAACACATATTCATCTCTCTCAACACAGTGACAACCCATAATGCATCATTTTTTTTAAACATTTTTAACACAAGCACAAATTTTATTAATAAAACCTAAATCTTACATAAACGAAACGATACGAAATAAAACCATTAGAGCAAGGGGTACCATTGGCTGCTAGGGTGGCGCCATCGCACCAGCCCAAAAAATCCTTTGGCGCACGACATCGTGGGTGGCGCCGTCGGCTGCTGCGCTGTGGTGGCCAGCCCACGCGGTAAGTATTTTTTTTCTTTTTCTTTTGAATTCAATTTGAACGTTGGAGTGTTTGAATATTTTTTTTGAATGTTGGGCACTTTTACAACGGGTATATACCTGTTTCTTTTTTTCTTTTTTTTTTAAATTTAACACCCCAAAAAATTATAAATACTCCCCAAATCAATTCTAAAAACTCATTGTCACACCCCGCCACGACGGAAACGCGCGGGTGTAACTTCATGGATATCATCACAACACCTGGTGTCTAAATAGAGAACAACTACATGCACATAAATAGAGCAATGTACAAACACAAAGTGTTGTAACAATACCCCAAAATAAAATAACCAAAACAAAACATAAATCCAAATAAAGATGATAAACCACTTCCAATGCAACTAAGGTCTCGTCTATCCACATCCTTCTATCTTATCCTTAGAATGCTCACCTGAAAATGATGCTTAAAACGTCAACATAATGTTGGTGAGATTCATAGGTTTGAGACTCAACACACAAGGCAACCGAATTTACTGTGATTACAAAATATAGCTGGACAAATAAATTATAGTTATCATATAGCTACATGCATTTGCAAGTTAATATCCACACATAAGGCAACAACACTCATAAGGCAACCATTGGGCGGAACGTGCCCACCGATCCAAAGTAGTACCCATCAATATATCATCAATTAGGTCGCATGCGCGAGCGACAGGGTAAGCACCCTCCCAATTGAATCCCAAAAACCGGTAACGAGTAGGAGTATTACTCTCCAATTGGATACTCTCCCCCAATTGGACCACACAGCATTATCACCACATTATCCAATCCACATAGTTTGGTACGAGCAGGAGTATTACTCTCCAATTGGATGCTCCCGGTACTTGTCACTATCCTAGCGACACTATTCCTAAGCTGAACGATCAATCCCCCGGTACTTGTCACTATACTATACTACAACGATCAGGTACACTGCCTGGTGGGGGTTGTAAGCTTCTCGAGATCCCTCGAGAGGTAAAGCCTGTTGCGATTCTCACGCATCAAAAACTCACCCCAAAAATTTACCATGGTCTCTCATAAACATAGAAGCTAATCCCAGAAGGCCATGGAACAATAACACACACAAGTATTCACAAGAAATTCAAACTTGACAACTACTCAAATTCGGATCTGAACGCACACCAAAAAGTTTTGATTTTTAATAATTACTTCCACAAGTTTTTATCGCGAATCCTCTTCATGGTAGTCTAATATAACCTAAAACTTAACTATTCCAGAAGACCAAGTCAAAATACCACTTTTACAACCACATGCCAACCTCAAACTTTTACTCAAAATCTGTCCCGGTTTGACAGCTTTGGCACCTTAACAAAGAAAAATCAAAAGACCGACTTCCCTACCTCAAAATTGATCGTGGCTGTACTTTTTCGAAAGCTCTTTCATTATACTTCAATTTAGACTTAAAATTCGTGACTTAACTCATCACCATCTGTTATATACACTCACATCTTTACAGCCTTACAAATCTGCCCAAACCCTAACTCAACAACTAGCATGTTTTACGCTCAATTCCTTTAACCAATCATCATACTATTATCATTAATTGATCCCAACATGTTTAATAACATTAATTTACAGAAGTTAACACAAACTCTAATCCATCATACTTTATATTACATGAATTAGATCAATAACTAATTAATTGAATGAAAACTAGTATCGAAAATAACCTTGATCTTGATTTTAGCTTCAATAATAAAAACTGATGCGTGGGAATCGCACCTTGCTTTACCTCTCGAGGGATCTCGCGAGGCTTACAACCCCCACCAGGCAGTGTACCTGATCGTTGTAGTATAGTATAGTGACAAGTACCGGGGGATTGATCGTTCAGCTTAGGAATAGTGTCGCTAGGATTAGAAAACCTAATTAATAGTTCTAAAGATGAAAGATGATTATTTTTTGTGTTTTTATATTTTATGAAAGCAAGTAAAATCTCGGGTTTTGGAAGAGTGGGCGGAATTAGTTGTTATTCAACTAACCCAAAAACTACTTTATAACTAATTAAACTAATGAAAATGAAATTAAGCTAATATTAAACTAAGGTTGTGAGCAGTATTTGGAGAAGTTGTGTTTACTTAGACTTCATTACTCCCTAGATATCTTTTACATGTCAATTACTTGTTACACTTGTATGGATGACGGATTGTATTCCTTAATACCATTCGTGGGGTGGCATACATAACTCCCCAACTCTATGAGCTCTTATCTCCTCCTACACCATGACCCAACACAACTATAGGGATTGTAAACAGTGGCTCATGCATTAAATACAACCAATAAAGACCTAGTACGCCTCGGTTCATGTTTCTTAAGACGTTTAAGCATGTTACCATTTGGAGATCTGCCAGTTTTCTTAAGCCTAACATATAATATCATTCATCCAAGAACAAGAATAGACAAGTAATCAACACATAATCAACATCCAGGTTTCATTAGATCTAAGCAAACACAAAGTAAATCTAGCCTAGCATAGTAGAATTAAGATAAGAATAAAAGATAAACAACCAACACATAGACATATTGATTGAATTAAGAGTATACTTATCTCAATTACAATGCAAGGTCTCAAGGGTTTGGAACCCTTGAAAAACCTGTAAAAGAGGCACCAAAATCGTCTTTAGGGTTTCACCAAAACTTCTCTTTTTTTTTAATGAAAAAACTAGAAAACTATATATACGAAAATCGTCCTGACGGCGTCAAGAGTAAAATCTAACGCCGTCAACTCGCCGCCATACACTTCCTCGGACGCCCTAGATCCACTTGTGACGGCCTTGGTGACGCCGTCACCACCTACGGTAAATTAATCTTGGCCTCTTTGACGCCGTCATCTCTCCATCTGACGCCGTCACCAGCTACGGTAAAATATTCATCTTGTCTGACGCCGTCAAGAGCAAACCCTTGACGCCGTCACCTTGTATTTCCAGCTTGGATTTTTGGTACTTTGTCGTTTTCTTCACTTTATGCTCCAAAAACGTCCAAAATAGCCTCTTTTCTAGAATTCACTCTCCAAACACCTAAAATCACAAAAGGAACGATTTAGGGCAATATTTGATCAAATAAAGTCGGATTCGGGCTTAAATGACCCCCTAAAAACGGATCATTTTTCGCCTCATCATATACCCTAAGTTTTTCTTCTTCCATTGCCTCCCATGAACGACCAAAACCAGAGAAAAAGGTTTTTGGGGTGTTTTGGTTTTGTATATATACTATCCTAATATAATTCTAGATAACCCTTTTAGTTAGGAGTTGTGATTGGACTTAAATTTGGTTTCCTTTTTCCCTTATCTTTCCTTCTAGCCGAATTTTACACCATATATATATTTTTTATTTTTTTTATTAAATTTATTTATTACACTCAAAACCTCATAATTTTCATATTTTATAAACTCCCAAAACAAAACCTAACGTCTTACGCGATAAACCTTAATTTTACGATAAACCGGAAAAATATAATTTTCAAAACAAAGTTTCCAAAAATAGAATTTCACACTCTTTTTGAAATATAACTTATAAAAACAAATCCCACGTAACTTATTAACGCTCAATTACTTGAACGAAACCTCGTTACGCAAAAACACAAAAACACCAAAACTACACAAGTTATTTCTACACCACAAAGGTGTTCAAAATGAACTTTTCCAAATTTCAAACTTTCCAAATCACAATAAAACCATTCACGCAAAGGGATTTAGTGCTAAAACTCACCTATATCACACTTATATCACTTCAAACACCTAATACACACCAAACAAACGTCAACCGTGTCAAGACTATCAGTCAAACTGACCTGCTAAAACCACGGTTGTTACATCATCCCCCACTTAGGGAAATCGCGTCCCGAGATTTCAACTACTATAGTCACCACTCACAACAGCAAAAGGAAATTTATGGATTTTTAAGCGGAAAGATACCACCCCATAAAATCACAGAGAAAGAATCGCAAAAATGTGAACCGACTAATACCCGAATTCACACGATAGAAAACATATCGATACTCCAACAATACACAAAAATAGATACATTACATCGATCAATAACACCAAAGATCCGAACGACTTCTCACAGGTAGGTACGATACTCTCGAACCAAATGAAAACCCAAATGGTAACCGCAAGACGCACTCACAAATAACAAATACCCATAAAACAAACATTTATGGATACCACGCATCTAACTTCCACGATCTAAAATCCAACTACAAACGATCTACTTCACCAACCATATCAGCAAACAAAATTGGGTAGTTAAATTTCATCGGATCCTCACGTTCCCATGTAAACTCAGGACCACGCTTAGAATCCCACCATACCATTACCAACGCTATCTCACCAAACTTCAAACCCTTAACATCTCGATCCATAATCTCAACAGGTTTCTCAACAAAACGAAGAGTCTTGTCAACCTTACATTCATCTAATGGCACATGCAGACTAGCATCCGCCAACCACTTCTTTCCATTAGATACGTGAAACGTATCATGTACACCACTCAATTCCTCAGCTAACTTCAACCGGTATGCCACAAATCCAATTCTTTACGAAATCTCAAACATCTTACGTATCTTGGTGCTAACTTGCCTTTCTTACCGAAAAGCACAACACCTTCCCAAGAAAACTCTTTCAGCATCACAAAATCACCAACACCAAATTCTAAAGACTTACGACGATTATCCACGTAACTCTTTTGGCAATCTCTCACTGCCTTAAGTCTTTCCTTGATCTGAAAGACCATATCCGTAGTCCCTCGTTCTAGTTCAGGACCAATTAGTTGGCTCGTTCCAACCTTTTCCCACAGAACAGGTGACCTACATTACCTTCCATATAATTTTCACACGACACATACTCAATACTAGAATGATAATTGTTGATATAGGAGAACTCAGCTAAAGGTAAATGTATACCCCGGCCTCCTCCAAAATCAATTACACCCATGCTCTCAGCTCACCATCCATATCCTGATTTGTACGCTCACTTAGTTCACTCATTTAAGAACGATAAGTCGTACTCATCTTCATACGCGTTCTCAAAACTCCATAACACGTTTACCACTGTCGCGAAGTAAATATTTCATCATGTTTCTTGATGATCAACGCGACACCCCATCACTCTTTACCAACTCACCGAGCGAAAAGTCTCGCCTACTCCTCCATACATCTCTTGCTAAGGTAATAATACGTCTTATCCATTCTCGGATGTATCAAATACCTTTCATGATTGATATCCTTACGCTTCCTCTCAATGAAACCAATAGATGGTCCGCAAAGTACATTCCTCCATCTTCGTTCCTTTCCATTTACTGGTCTAAACCAAGTAATTATTCTTCTTACATGTTCTCATCCTTGAACCTCTCTCTCTAGGTTGTCACCATCATCCTCTTAACTCCGAACCGAATTATCATAACCATTGCTCACAAACATCCAAGTTTCACTCGTTCACTCTCGCTCAGCGCTCTTACCACGATGTCTGCCCTTCCTTTACAGTGGCGAATCAGACAATCGTAGTCACTGATAAATTCCACACCCAACTTCTCTTAAACATATATTAGCCTCTTGTCAAATATATGCTAAAGATTCTTATGATCTTTGTAGATAACACTTTCTGCTCCATACAAATATCATCTCCAAGTTCTACTCCCCAACTTTAAATCATGTATCACACAGTTCCCCTTATGGATCTTCCACCTCCGCGATGCCCACGCAATCTGAAGAATGTACATCTTAAAGCTAAACCTCTCACTTAAACAAATTGGCAAACACCCTCTTCCTCTTCGACGAACAAATCGATAATCAAAACGACAATCTATCCTAAGTAAACGACGTGAACCATAAAACCGGTCGAACAAAAACGTATATCAACGAACTCAAAAGGGGTACAAATTACCGACCAACGAAGTGACGAACATCAAAATCAAAGCTAGAAAAACACAATGAGAAATTTTCCCCCAATAAAAATAGACACGGATAAAATGTTCATGAAAACCCATACAAAGAAAATATAAGATGCACGCACCCATAAAACATCCACAAGCGTACCTCAACGAAAGAAACACTCAATGAACCAAATACATAACAAGTTTGGTAAATGAGAACCATAGACAGTTCTTATTCCCGTACTCAACCTTCCCAAAAATAAATGAACACCGGTTTTCGCAAGACATATCTTAAACTTATACATTTCTTTATAAAATATATATAAACCATTTTATGTAAGACATCAACATAACCATTTTCTTTCCACACTTCATTTTCACCTTAGAAATAATAGTTTCCAACAAATGACCTTGAAATACCCAAAACGAATTTGTAAAATACCATAAAGATTCTAACACAACCTCGTAATCGAACGCGAAAGACATTGAAGAATTCCGTAACCAAAATAATCCTCAAACGAACTCATACCAGTGAACACTCACGCAAATGCATTGCAAACCAAACGAAGAACGCAAAGACTCATTCGTACAACAATCAAACCAAAATCATAGAAAAAAACACTGATACTAACAGGTCACAAAAACATGTCACAAACTTCAATTGGTGTGTAAATGAGGGATCAAATATCCACACCAACTCGTCACGAACCACCATACATGAAGAATAGCATAACATTCATCCGAAGAATGAATGTATGGAATAACCAAAGAAACGAAACAGTATCCAACAAAAACGAATTTGATTTCCCAACACCTATCACGACGTCGAATAGAAAGAATATGGCATACGTACCATCGTGGTACGAATAGGAATGCCAATAAAAAAATTAGGTATACAAACGGAGCGTCTAGCAAACGAATCAACTTAAATACCACAACATAAGTACCTACCGATAATTGAGGTATCAACATATGATAGGTAGGATGGAATCTTACCACCTACACACCCTAACATATAACGATTGCCCAAACGGTTAAGAGAATACTTCTCTAACCATACAGCCATCACCAACATGATATCACATACCATCTACCACAACATATAACAACAAACATCAATCAATGCGATAACGGTCACAAGTCCACGTGTGTGATACTCTTATAATTATGTTCGCGACCATAGTTATAAGCCTATTCCACACGCATACTTACTTCCAAAACCACACATCTCAATGATAACGCACATATACCACATAGCACCTAATACACCATGCAATCCATGCTATCATACTTGCAAGTCCACTTGTGTTGTGACGCATGTATAATTATGTTGGCCACCATAATTATCTATGCCCCCTTTCACAAATGTACTCCCTCCTATGACAACACATCATGCAAACCAGCACGCAAACAAAAACAAAAGGCGTCGCAACAATCATCTCACATGGAACAATTCCAACGATAACGTAAACTCTATAATCAGAATCACTTGGATAAGATCGATCCAGCATCCAAGAGTAATCACGCTCCAACATGGCTCCAGACGGCAAAAGACAATATACAAATTCCAAAACATGTCACAAAACAAAAGACGTCGCATAATGGCTCAACTCCACTCTCACACTTATCTCCCCACTCAGATCAATTCAACTTACTACTCGCTGTGGACTCTAGATCCGAATCCACACCATTTCACCCTAACTCCCTTTCATCTTTACTCAACCAACCATTCATGTTTCCTATACGTTGAGGTAGACGAAAACATGCAAAACCATCTCCATTCCTTTCTTCCAATTCTACATAATTCACAAGTGCATACAAATCACGAGGTTTAGACTAAACCACATCTCCTTCCTATGTGAAGTGAGGATACTACCAAGGGTGTTTGGTAATGGCTCCATCTCCAGAAGTCATCATGGTTCCAAACCTCTCCACTTCTTCTCCACCAACGTTTCCCATAAACGTCCTCTCCTTGTCCGAACATTGATACATGCTAGTGAGAACTCAGATTCTGCGGTTAGTCCGCTTTATCCTACCATTTCTATCGCATCCGATAGCAACAACGACAGTCCAACGAAGCATCTTACGCGCGGAATACGATATAATAAAGTCGATATATACAATACTACGTATACGGGATAGAATATACATCCAAAACTCAATCAAACATCACATAAATATAGGAAAATAGACATATAAAATACTATACTTACACATAGGTCCTAAATGCAACTATATGAAGGACTCCTAGGCTATAGTCTAGGCTCAACCACCTAATTCTCTATAACCAAGGCTCTGATACCAATCTGTCACACCCCGCCACGGCGGAAACGCACGGGTGTAACTTCATGGATATCATCACAACACCTGGTGTCTAAATAGAGAACAACTACATGCACATAAATAGAGCAATGTACAAACACAAAGTGTTGTAACAATACCCCAAAATAAAATAACCAAAACAAAACATAAATCCAAATAAAGATGATAAACCACTTCCAATGCAACTAAGGTCTCGTCTATCCACATCCTTCTATCTTATCCTTAGAATGCTCACCTGAAAATGATGCTTAAAACGTCAACATAATGTTGGTGAGATTCATAGGTTTGAGACTCAACACACAAGGCAACCGAATTTACTGTGATCACAAAATATAGCTGGACAAATAAATTATAGTTATCATATAGCTACATGCATTTGCAAGTTAATATCCACACATAAGGCAACAACACTCATAAGGCAACCATTGGGCGGAACGTGCCCACCGATCCAAAGTAGTACCCATCAATATATCATCAATTAGGTCGCATGCGCGAGCAACAGGGTAAGCACCCTCCCAATTGAATCCCAAAAACCGGTAACGAGTAGGAGTATTACTCTCCAATTGGATACTCCCCCCCAATTGGACCACACAGCATTATCACCACATTATCCAATCCACATAGTTTGGTACGAGCAGGAGTATTACTCTCCAATTGGATGCTCCCCCCCAATTGGACCAAACATATATATCCACACAAGCAAATAATCACACATAGCATACATACGACAACATTATAAGTCCAGGCTCTTTAATACCACACACATAATCACAGTAAATCAAATCATTTAAGACAAGCATCATTCCCATCCCAAGTTTAAAACAAAGTAAAATTATGGGACTATGAACTCACCTTAAACTCCGCAGCTCCACAAAAACAAATCACAAATCTAAACAACACAAATAAATCCACATTACACAAGGTCAAGCTAAAAACTACAACCCATGTAATACACATATGATGGATGTCTAAGACTCATATGACCCACCATGGATCTCCTAGACACCACACTAACCACTACCATAACTTAATACTCACTAAATCCCTTGCACTCTAAAACTCAGAAAATGCAGAATTTTTGAGTACATTCACTCACATGAAATCACAACAAATAAAGCTCAACAACTCACACCAAATATTTACCATGGTCTCTCATAAGCATAGAAGCTAATCCCAGAAGGCCATGGAACAGTAACACACACAAGTACTCACAAGAAATTCAAATTTGACAACTACTCAAATTCGGATCTGAACGCACACCAAAAAGTTTTGATTTTTAATAATTACTTCCACAAGTTTTTATCGCGAATCCTCTTCATGGTAGTCTAATATAACCTAAAAATTAACTATTCCAGAAGACCAAGTCAAAATACCACTTTTACAACCACATGCCAACCTCAAACTTTTACCCCAAATCTGTCCCGGTTTGACAGCTTTGGCACCTTAACAAAGAAAAATCAAAAGACCGACTTCCCGACCTCAAAATTGATCGTGGCTGTACTTTTTCGAAAGCTCTTTCATTATACTTCAATTTAGACTTAAAATTCGTGACTTAACTCATCACCATCTGTTATATACACTCACATCTTTACAGCCTTACAAATCTGCCCAAACCCTAACTCAACAACTAGCATGTTTTACGCTCAATTCCTTTAACCAATCATCATACTATTATCATTAATTGATCCCAACATGTTTAATAACATTAATTTACAGAAGTTAACACAAACCCTAATCCATCATACTTTATATTACATGAATTAGATCAATAACTAATTAATTGAATGAAAACTAGTATCGAAAATATACCTTGATCTTGATTTTAGCTTCAATAATAAAAACCCTAAGTTTTTCTTCTTCCATTGCCTCCCATGAACGACCAAAACCAGAGAAAAAGGGTTTTGGGGTGTTTTGGTTTTGTATATATACTATCCTAATATAATTCTAGATAACCCTTTTAGTTAGGAGTTGTAATTGGACTCAAATTTGGTTTCCTTTTTCCCTTATCTTTCCTTCTAGCCGAATTTTACACCATATATATATTTTTATTTTTTTTATTAAATTTATTTATTACACTCAAAACCTCATAATTTTCATATTTTATAAACTCCCAAAACAAAACCTAACGTCTTACGCGATAAACCTTAATTTTACGATAAACCGGAAAAATATAATTTTCAAAACAAAGTTTTCAAAAATAGAATTTCACACTCTTTTTGAAATATAACTCATAAAAACAAATCCCACGTAACTTATTAACGCTCAATTACTTGAACGAAACCTCGTTACGTAAAAACACAAAAACACCAAAGCTACACAAGTCATTTCTACACCATAAAGGTGATCAAAATGAACTTTTCCAAATTCCAAACTTTCCAAATCACAATAAAACCATTCACGCAAAGGGATTTAGTGCTAAAACTCACCTATATCACACTTATATCACTTCAAACACCTAATACACACCAAACAAACGTCAACCGTGTCAAGACTATCAGTCAAACTGACCTGCTAAAACCTCGGTTGTTACACTCATACACTTCTATAAAACTTATCTCTATTATTTCTTTTGCATCCAAAATGAACCCCAACCAAAAATGGATCAACCAAATGCTAAACGACCCGAGCAACCAAATGAATCCCACCCAAACGCCGGGTTCGTCTTCTCAATCGGGTTACCTTCCAAGCTTCCAAACGCCATATATGAATCCCGAAGATTTGGCATTATTTAGTCAATGGAAAATACAACAACAACAACAACAACAACAACAACAACAACAACAACAACAACAACAACAACAACAACAACAACCATTTACTCAATTTACTCAACCTCAAACAACCCATTCCCAACCAAATTCGGACCATGCATCCTTCCATCTAGTTGACGAAGACATAGAAGATGAAGAAGAAGAAGAAGAAGAAGAAGCGGAGCCGACACCGACATCAAAAAAGTCGAGGGCAAAAACAATGGCGAAGAAGCCAAAGGCAAAGGCAAAGACGAAGAAAAACAACAAAGAAAAAGAAGTTGATGAAGATGGTGTCCCGTCCCGAGCTCGCACTTTTTGGACCCAAGGCGAGGAGTATCTATTAGCGGAGTGTTTCATTCAAATTTCCGAGGATCCAAAGGTAGGGGCGGATAAAAAACAAGATATGTTTTGGTACAAAGTGCTCGATGTATACAACACCGAAGCCAAGCGGCTCAACTATGCACCTCGTACCAAAAACTTGTTGACGGGAAAGTGGACTCCAATGAATAGAGATGTGAAGAAGTGGAATACGGTGGTGGATGAAACGGCCGTGATGAGTGGGGAGAATGATAGGGATTTTATGACCCGTTGTCACATATTGTTTAAAAAAACAACGGGTAGTGATTTTAAACACATGAGTGCTTGGGAGTTTTTGAAAGACAAGCACAAGTGGAAAAACCCCGACTCGACTTTGGCAAGACGTAATCGTATTCGGCACACTCAAGAGGAGCCCGAGCATTTTGGACCCGACGAGGTGCCACGGCCCGACGGCATGTATCGGATTTCGAAGAGTCAACGTTCGTCTAACTCGACCGCTAGTTCCGGTTCAAACCCGGCATTGTTTCAAGAAATGTTGCAAATGCAAATCGAGTTAGACCGTAAGGAAAAAATGGATGTACTCGAGCGAGAGTCAATCGCACGAGTTAATTTATATGAATCTCAAAAGATTGCCGAGGAGATGCGGGTGCTCGAAATGGACACAAGCAAGATGAATCCGGTCAATGCAAGGATCGTGGCAGCACAACAAGCTCGAATCCGGGCAAAATATCCCGAAGAGGATTAAGCTTTTATTTCTATTTATGTATTAGGATTTTAATTTTATGCATTTTTAAATGTATTGTGTGCTTTTAATTATGTAATGTGTGTATTTTAAATTAATGGAGTTTATTTTAGTTAAAATTATGTATGTTTTATTTTATGTGAAAAAAAAAGCTGACGGCACCAGAATTTCTGGTGCCAACGGATACGGCCAGAATGTGATGCCGTCAGATTTCTGGTGCCATAGAGATTTTTGCTGACGTGGCACCAAAAAAACCCCATGGCACGAGTCCTACGGCTCAAGGGTTACCAATGCTCTTACAACTAAATAAAAAACTTAAACAACTAAAAATTAAACACGACAACACTTATTTAAAAACTAGTAATTTAGCTTGTAGCATTCCTTCATTGTGGAGTGTTTTTCTTTGACATTGTGAATATTGATGAGAATTTGAAGCTCTGTTTAATTATCTAAAGGAAAGGAAGGAATTGAAGGAAAATGATGATAGGGAAAGTTGTGGGTCTAGCTAAGTGTATGTTTAGATGGTAGTGAAGTTTGTAATGGTTGTCAACATGAGATCAATCAATAAAAATCTGGGTTTTGAACAAATTAAATTGTTTGGCAATCAATATTTTTCATATTGTTTAATTCTTTAGTTTGACTGTTACAAGTCAATTTGGCTGTTTGATTATTAGATGTCTAAGTAATTAAACTATTTGCCTTTTTAACCATAGTGGTTGTTTGGATTAGCAATGGCATATTGGAGTTACATAATAATATAGGTTCATCAAATGTTTAGTGGCCACTGTGTTTGGTTTTGCTGATACAAAGGTGTGATCGTTTGTGGTGCGTACACAATCACATTTAGCATTTTAAATGTCAACGAATAGCTAATATGTACAGCCATAAAATTATACTCCGTAATGTATTAGACAACATGAGAATGACTTAACACATTCACTATTAAGCATTTACCATATTTGGATAGTTTAACTTATAGTAGTCAACTCGTCAAACAATGTTTGATACAACATGAAAATGAATTAAAACATTGTCTGATACGAGGTTCTACTGCTAATTAACACAAAATTGGAGAAGGCAATGCGACATCCACTACACAGCCTTCACCTGATAAACCTTCTAACGATATACATACTGGAAGTGGATTATCAACATACAAAAACATTCATCCTGTCACTGATGGGCAAACTGCAAATGTGCCTGGAAAACCAAGTATCCAAACACCAAATATTCAAGTTATATAAGGTATAATTGGTGTAACGTAATATAAAACACAAGCCATGCAATTCAAAATTGAAAACTTACTTAGGATGGCTTGTTGGCACAAAGGGCCAGTACACAATTGGTAATCTTTTCACTGCTTTTAAAACGTTTATTAGCACCACTAGGCACAACATCACAATCACCAGGCCCATCAGCAATGTTTTTCCCATCAAAACCAGGAATTTCAACCATTATAGCCTTCCCGTTCCCATCAAAACCTCGCTTATAAGTTTTTACAACTTCCTCGCCCCTTTTCCTCTTGCAAATTGTCCTCTTCCATAATCAGCTTACCCTTTCCCTTATTTTTAATGATTTTGTCATGGATAACATCTTTTTCCTGTTTGCTGGTTTTGTCATGGATAACATCTTTTCCCTCTTTGATAACAACGCCAACCTGCAATTTGTTCTTATCTATACCCTTCCATTTACGGCGAGTCATAAAAGGTCTCCCACTTGACATTCTAAAGTTGGCATCTTCCTCTAACTAACCCACAACCTCAAAACCAATGTTTTTCAAGTAAAATTCTGCTAACATCTGGGGCCTATGTATAACAAAGATATCAACTGACTCATGTGTTTCCGCAAAATCATATAGCTTAACAACATCTTGGTCCCTATAAATCAAGTGCAAACCATTTTCTAGCGATTTATTTGGATAACAAAAAAACACCGCTCATTTTGGTTCCTTAATCTCTGATAATAGATTATCTAGGGTTGAACTAAAGATACCCGTATCATACCTAAAAGCATTAACATTAATAATGGATCCGCCTTCATACCTGAGTGGGGTATATTCAAATCTCTCATTTGTGTGAATCCGGAACAATACTTCTCCTTCATCTTCTGGTTCTGAACATTTAAATGTTGTCACACATATGTTCCTTTCCATTAACTTGCATCAACGTTGTTTCTCACAATGTGGAATGACTGATTTTTCTCTGTATTGGGTTATTATGAAACTTTTTAGGGTTAAGTTGGTCGGGTCATTGGGTCAGGTTTATTGGGGCGTTACCCAAACGAATAACTTTAGCGTATTGGACAATTTTGTGTAATTTCGCCCTTGGTCCCCAACCTTGCCAACGTTTACGTTTGTATACTTAAAATTCCCGCCATTTAATAACTTTACTCTTTACGATATAGTAATATCAAATTTGGTCATTGAATTTGTAACGTCATCAGTTCAGTCAGTATTTAAGGGCCCGTACCCCAAAGGTTTTGCATACCAAACACACAATTAAGTTACTTCCCAAACATAAAACACCAAGAAAATGTTAGAATTCCCACGCCTACAGGAACTTGCAACCGCCACCGGTTCCCACGAAATTTTTGCTAGCATTGCTCTGTACTATAAACGCGAGAACGACAAGGATATAGAGCTTGCAAAAGGACTCCTCAAGTGTTATGTGGATTTGGTTCATGTGACCCACGAAACCCAAGAGCTAATGGCTGAACTAGAAGGATGGCGTACTTCCCTTATGTCATAGAGGCTTCTACAAGATCTTAAGAAGATTCAAAAGAAAAATGTCATCAAGGCTATGGAGATTAACAAGATGATTACTGAAACCCATGCTCAGGTGTGGGGCAGGAACAATTTCATTGATTTTCTTAGGAAAACTTGATTTTCTTATTAATCATTAATGGTGAAACATTTAGTGTGTAATGTGTGTTGTCTTTTGGGCCTTATGAATTATGTATTTTGCTTGATCTTCTAGTATCACACTATCATGTACTTTTGATCTATGTTATCGATTGAAATGAAGATCTACTTTGCTTAATCCGCATTTGTTTTTGGTTTTTGTTTGTTGCTTGTATAGCTTAAATGCTTAATCACTTATTGACATTGGTGTTATATGTTTGGTCCTTCGTGAAACAGTGTAAACATATTGATTTCGTATGTTTCGTCCCTTACCACGTCTTATGCTTACCATAAAGCTATATGGATGCTTTTATAAGTACGGTTGTATTTTGACCATTAGTATCCCCAAATTCAAATTCAAAACAAGTCTAGTATTTCCCCCTAAAATTGCTTATCAATGGGTAGATCTAGATCTCGTAAACAGATGAAATGCTCTAATTGTCAGACCGTTGGACATAATAAGACAAGTTGTCACAAGAAACGATCTCC
Organism: Artemisia argyi; assembly: GCA_030686995.1. Taxonomy (NCBI): domain Eukaryota; kingdom Viridiplantae; phylum Streptophyta; class Magnoliopsida; order Asterales; family Asteraceae; genus Artemisia; species Artemisia argyi. Next base: position 149,272,931 of record CM060686.1, read on the forward strand.
ACAACCCCAAAACGAAAGTAACATACAAGGAAAAAAAGGCATGTTGATGGGAGAAGGCAACAGGTATGCAAACATTGATCGCATGATTCACTGATGATCTATTGTGTTTAAATAGGATATGATGTCTTCATATATTAATTTTCTTTTTTATTTTATATTTTTTTATTAGTGGATGGATGAAGAGGAGATAAGGCAGGCTATGGAACAAGAGATTCTTGAATATCTTTTTTTACAAGAAGAAGAATATAAAATGTTAGATGAAGATGAGGAGCAGTTAAACCTAGCAGAAGAAGCATTCCACCAGTTTTTGGAAGAAGAGAAAATGTACAAACAACTTGAACAACAACAGGAACCTCATCTGGATAACTTTCTACTAAGCTTTGAGGAAAATGTGACAGCTTATGAAGATGGTTGGAACTTTGATAAGGATCGGGAGCTGAGCAGATTGGAAGCTCAGTTAGATGCAGAGAGGTTTGTGAGCTTTGATCCTTACGACGACGGTTACGACTCAAACAACTCTCAGACTTGGGATCACCCGGAATATAATTGAAGTTTAAGTTTGTGATGTTGGTACTTTGCAATAGTCAACAATTTCAAAAACTTGTAGTCTTTTGGCTGTATTGTATGCATTTACCCGTGTCTTTAATACTACCTACTTGTTCAACAACCTCATTGAACCTTTATCCTTTTTCCATCTATTATATAATACATTATCATCAACTCTTGATGTATTCAATTGCTTTTCACAATAGATCCACAAAATGGTTGTCATTTGGTCTGCATTGACTGTTGGGTTGAAAGTGAAAACATGGCTGGATTGATGTTTTTTGCAAGGCGTCCCCCTTACAAAGATTTTATGTGGTATACTTGTCCATCGTGCTTTGAAAAAATGGGAACCCCATCTTACACCACAACAGCTGATGTTACAACAGCTGTTGTAATTCATTTGTTATAACAATGCAGTTTGATTACTATGTTGTTTTTTGGGTATATGTTGACTTTAATAATCAAATTAAGTTATTCCAAACACTACAATATACTACATATGCGGTTACAAAGTAAAAACCGTAAACAGGTAAAGCAAAAATGTAAAATCCAACTATTTCATTAGCCATCATCATTCCAAAAAGTTAACATCTTCATTACATAAACCACTAAAAATAGCAAGTGAACTTTTTGATGGGAGACTTGATATTCATAGTGGGAAAGTTGAGATCTTTAGGGGGAGGCACATACCAATGTTTCCTCTTATTGCTGCTGCTTACATTTGCCGCAACAAGACCTAGTACAACATTTGTAACCATTTTACTTGGTTTTGGATTTTTATGAACAATGGTGCTAACAGTTTGTGCATTTGATGCATCAACCTCTTTTTCTTTAGAATTGGTATCTGGAAATACAACAAAAACACAAGGACATAAGATTTTAACCATTAATACTATCTTACTTTTCAGTCACTATGTCAATGACACAAATAGAGTAAACTAAACTAACCTTTGATCGATTCGGCTTCTTTGACAAATCTGCATAAATCTTCATACATCTCATCAGACATTTCATCACTTTCTAACCAACTAACACCATATTTTTCCTTCACATACTCTACCATCTTATCCGTCACTTGTGGCTTACTAAGCTCCATGTTTGCCATTCTTTGGCTTTTTTTTTTTCCTTTTGTTTATGGAATAACTATAGGTACCGTTGTTGAGGGTTGTTTTCAGTATATGTTGTAAGTTACAATGTGTATGCTACATCATCGGGACTTACTAAAAAATCAACGGTTAGTATGGGTTTATTGGTTCCCGCGAAATAATTAATAAGCGTATCTGAGAAGTTGTGGTCAAGTTGTTGACAAAGAGTATATAAGAACACAGTTGGTCCCTTAAATTGAATGTCGGGTTAGAAATAAATCATACCCTAGTTGTAAATGTGGTTGGACTATATTGCCCTTGGAAAATTAACCAAAACTTAGCGTTGACCTCCTTATTTCTGGTCAAGAGACGCATTCGGCCTCAAAATCCGTAGTTTTGGACGCCAGGCGACGATTTTGTAATGTTAAGGGCCATGGCGATGTTTCGTAGAAAGTTTAGAGACCAACGGTGTATTTTTGTCTTTTAGAAATTCGTCTCTTTATATTTTTCCTATCTATTATATATAGATATCCGTTGTTAGCGGTTACATATAGTAGACATTCGTATTAGTACTTTTTTTTCCGGCTTGTATATCATGCATAGTGGCACGTTTGATAGTGTTAAAGGAGAATGACTGTTTCTTTAAATGAATTCATTTCAAAATGAGGAATGTTACATCCGTAAAATTTACAAAATAATGTGACATGCATTCATATAAAAAATTAAATAAATAAATAAAATAAAATAAAATAAAATAAACAACTTAATTAAGATAATTTTTATTAGTAACAAGTAATCTTGTGAAATATTTTCTTTGAACATTCTGTGAACGTAGCAAAAAAAACTTAGCACACTTGATTTATTTATCGATATCGTATGGTGTTTAATTGATTCTAAATCATGTGTATTATGTATTCGTACGATAAAGCTTCTAACATGTAGAAGAAAAAAAATACATCGTTTCAGAGATGTTTGATCGTTTTGCTGCTATAAAGGAAAAGTTGAAACAAATTTATTTATGTGTGAACTCGAAAGAGTCAAAGTCAATATAATAAAAGTCTTGGTTATTATACGAGACCGTATCTTTGTCGCCACATCGATCCATTCGTGTGCATTGCATATTTGTAGCAAGTTGCCGGTTCTTGGTCCTAATTTTATCTCTTCTCTTTGGAATAAATAATATAGAACACCATTCGAATCTTTCTTTTTCATATTATGTTGTAACTACTTTTTTTTTTTTTTTTTTTTTTTTTTTTTTTTTTTTTTTTTTTTAACGGCGCCGTATTATTAAGAAAAAACTAGCAAAATGCTAGCATTACAAAGGCGATTTAAGCCAATCAGTCCAACTAATACAATTTTTTCCTCTAAACTTTAATCAAGAAAAAGAAAAACAACAGATGTTATAAAAAATGTCACATTTTCTCATAACTTGAAGATTGAAAATGTGATTATTCCTAAAACGCCAAAGCATCCAACATGAGCGAAAATAACTACTTACTATAACTATATTTTCATCTTCTAGAAACCCTGCGTATGTTTCTTAAACTTGACGGAACACCAAGTTGAATAATACATAATTAATGATTTGAGTTTTTGCCTTCGACAAAGACAGATTATTATAAATCTAGATATCGACAAGGTTTTTTATACAATCTGGCTCTTTAGGCCTTTTGGATCTTGCATGTCGAACAATGTAATGGTGACTTTAAGCTAAAAGACAACAACTTAACCCGTTTGATGATGAATATTTAAGAAATTGATTATGAAAGGGAAGCTCGCTTTAACCGTTTGAGTTCATATTTTATCCACAAAACTAAGTCGAGGTAGTTATCGTTATTGAGCTAACCTCAGAAGCACAATAAGCACCATGTAACATAGTGTATATAATTACATTAATTTTTAATTTGATTAGATAAATTAAGATTACGTTATAACAAGCTACACAACATGTGCCAGTAGTCAATGGACACATATTATCAGATCGTATATTTGTACTCGATCGTAACTATAGTCCATAATTAAATGACTCAAACTAAACGAAAAAGGTAGGTTTAGAAACAACAAAATGTGATTTGCGCAACATTAGGAATCAGTTCTTGTTAGGGCTGCAATCAAGTCAAGCTTTTATCAAGCAACTCGAGCTCGAGCTTGATTCGATCGAGTCAAGCTTTTATCAAGCTCAAGCCCTAAAATTAGCTCGAAATATTTAATAAGCCAAGCTCAAGCTTTGGATAGCTTGGCTCGAGCTCGTATCAAGCTTGAATATAGATATTTTCATATAAATTTCATATAAGTAATTAGGAGCAAATTTGGTTATTAAGCTAATTATAATTTATAAGGGTTTAGTTCGTAAATATTGGATAATGTATTCTAGAAACTTTTAACCCTACCAAATGTCCAAACGATTTGTATTCTAATGATCTAATCTAACGCTCTGTTCTCAAGTCAACTTTTAAAACAATGGAAGGGGATGGGATGGGAAGGAAAAAGTAGGGAATGACACAGTGAAGAAAGTGGTTATTTTTATTTGTGTTTTTGAGTTTTTATTTTAAATGGAAAGGGAAGGAAGAAATCTACCCAAATTATCAATATACCCTCAAAACATAATTTACTCTATCATGTAGTATTTACGAGCGGGGCTACCCGCGCGTTGCTGCGGAAATGTTGTGATTAATCTAAACTCGAAATAAAACGATTGAAAAAAATTATTTTTGTTATTAAGGACTAAATTTGCAAAAGATCTATAACCGCAAGTACTCTTGAAATTAAAAATTAACCAGAGGTGGTGTAAAAAAAAAATTGGTGAACAGTGTTTTTAACGAATGAACAGTAATTTTTAACGGGATCGATATGTTGCAAAATTAGTCATTTGGGATTATCTTTGAAATTATAATTTAATCTGAGGTACTATTTTTGTTAAATATATAATAACCTCATGGTCAAAAATTAAAAAAATAAAAACTAAAACTAAAACTAAAAAAAAAAAAAAAAAAAAAAAAAAAAAAAAAAACTTTGCTACAGTAACAGTGCTACAGTACGTGCTCACATATTTACTGTTATAACCACTGTAGCAACACTGTTGCTACAGTGTTTGCTACAGTGTTTCTCACTCCCTTTTAGTATATATATATAACAAGCGGGGTAGCCCGCGCTTTGCCGCGGATTTGTTATTTTTTTTTATGGTGTTGTATTTTTCTTTGTATTTTTGTTTTGTATTGTTTTTGTTATTTGTTTTTTTTTTAAACAAAAATGAATGACCGCATAATAAAATGTTTTTGTGCAAGTTTTGTATTTTTTTTTATTTAAGGAAAATTATTCACAGTTTCAAAAAAAAAAAAAAAAAAAAAAAAAGAAAAAAAAAAAAAAAAAGCTACAATACATATGCTACAGTAACGTACAACATGGGACAGCACACATGTTACTGTTTAGTCAACTGTGCGGTACAACTCGCGCGATGCTGCGGGCGTGTTTTGGAATATAGTATTTGTACATTTTGTGTTTTTTGGTTTACAATGTTTGTAATAGGATTTTGTATTTTTTTTTACCTAATGTTTATAACTTTATAAGATACCCGCGCGTTGTTGCTAGAATGTTGTGTCTAAGCTAAAATTGAAATAAAACGATCGGGGAAAAAAATTATTACAGACTAAATTAAAAATTTAAAAAAAAAAAAAAAAAAAAAAAATGTTGCTACAGTAGCGTGCTACAGTGCCGGACTCACACAAAAACACTGTTTAGTCAACTGTAGCAAACACTGTAGCTGCTACAGTGTTTGCTACAGTAAAATCCTGCCTTTTTAATATATTTATAATTAGTTGTATCGACCAATGTGTAAGGATCTTGACACCACAATTCAAAGATGGCCTGGATGGTCATTTGTACATGCCTATCCTCTTAGTAAATATTGCTGCGATCCATATTAACTGAAAGATTGTTGCTACTTTGTGTATATTATAATTATCTTGGTAGTGTAACATACTACCTTATATGAACATACTTTACTTTTAATTTTTATGATATTATAACCTTTTTATCTAGCAGATGTCACCAAAGGCACCGCAATCTGATTATGCAAATTTTAAACAAAAAAATAAACCATTTATTAATAAAATTGTAGGAAATATTTGGGTCGAGTTATATCAAATGAGTCAAACAAAAAAATTAAGCTGATAAAAAGGGAGGTATAAGGTTTATTCTAAGGCATGAAAAACATCCTGGATAGTTTTACTAAAGGATTTGCAATCTGAAGCTAAAAATAAGTCATCATTATGAACATAAGGGCAACTTGATTTTTAACTGTGATCACAATAACACAATAATCACAGGCATGTACACAAGAGTTGATAAATTCTTACCGCAATATGGTGACATAAGAAACAAGGATATAATTGTAATTTAACCAAAGCCCATGTTCTCAGTTGTACCCGTTCCCTCCTGATCATCTCAAATATGGCGGATTACAAATACACACAAAAGCCCATCCATTCCATCCCTCCCACCTTCCCTTCCCCCACCTTTCCATCTTAAAAAAACTTAAGAACGCCCCTTTTTTGATTTCCCTTCTCACCCCCTTCCATTCCTTTATAAAAAAAACTCTAGAAACTTTTAACCCTACCAAACGTCCAAACGATTTGTATTCTAATGATCTAATCTAAGCGTCTCCTCAATCTCCTCACTCATTCAACCATCAAGTCCAAAGTTTCCATTTTTTTTTTCAGAAGTATTCGTAAGTTCAGTTATCAATTTATCATTATCAAGATTTTTAATTTAATAATCTTAAGTGTTGCATCATCAATCTATATTATATACATGTACCTGTGTTTTTTATCTTGCCATTGTTAAGTGTTAGCATCATCAATCTATTTACGCAAGTACTCCATATATGTAAAATATTTACGCAAGTATTACTTAATATTGTGTTGCTACTGTTGCTTACTTAAAATACATATACTTATTGTTTAGTTTAGCTATTGAATAAAATATTTTTGTATTCATTCAAGCTTTTCAAGCCAAGCTCAAGCTTTGCTCGAACCTACTCAAGCCTGGATGATGAAAGTTTGACAAGCTATCAAGCCAAGCTCAAGCCTAGTGTTTTTCTTTCAAGCCAAGCTCAAGCCTTGTTGAGCTTGAGCTCGGCTCGACTCGATTGCAGCCCTAGTTCTTGTATCATCAGAACATTCTATAACTACAATTTCACTCTTACTTTTCAAGGTATATCTTTTCTTGCGATAGTATTGTCTATAAGGTTGTAAGATTACGATTTCATACAAATTACTTGCAATATATAGCGACGAGATGACTCGGCAAAAACAATGTATAGCCAACAAAACACAAATTAGTGAAACTAGCATGTCTTATCCAAGAGGAATATTAAAGTCATCAAATAATGCAACTTGCAACATATATACTCCGTATTACGGAGTATTTTTATTTGAACAACTTGCAACAATTTATCACATGTCTAATATCCCACTATCATTAATCATTTTTAATCACCTTCCATGAAGCATCCATTTTCCTCATGTCAAACAAAGTTACAAACAACTATTATAACTTTAATATTTTTCAAAAGAATTATCCATACTAAGTGCATGCACCTTTCCTAATCGTCACACCTATATATATCTTTCGTATCATTTCATTAACCGAAAACCGTCTCACATTCTCCTCATATCTCACAAAATTTATAAAAACCAAGTGTCCGTTACGATATACTAAAAACTTTTTTTTTTTCTGCTTATCTGTGTTTTAGTACACAAGTCAAAAAACCGTCTAGCTCGTTTTTCTTACCGAATATATTTTAAAAAATGATGAGAAATAATGGGTTCGACTCCGATTTTGCTCTTCTCGAGTCAATAAGTCGTCATTTACTAGACGACACCGCTCCGACAATGTCATGTCGGAGCAGCAACTGTTTGTTTCCACATTTATCAGAAACATGGGGCGAATTACCCTTACAACAAAACGACTCCGAAGACATGTTGATAGCAACATTCCTCAGCGAAGCACTAGACTTCCAACTTCCACCTTCGCCGGAGATGACGTCATCTCCAGAAAACACCATGGTTGTCAAATCTGAGCCTGAAACTTCTAGCTTTCAGCCAGAATCACTTGGAGCGCAAAAGGGCAAGCATTACCGCGGCGTACGACGGCGGCCGTGGGGTAAATATGCGGCGGAGATACGTGATCCGGCGAAGAATGGAGCTAGGGTTTGGTTAGGAACATATGAGACGGCGGAAGACGCGGCAGTTGCTTATGATATGGCGGCGTATCGCATGCGTGGGTCACGTGCTTTGCTGAACTTTCCATTGAGAATTAATTCTGGTGAACCTGAGCCGGTGAGGATCACATCGAAACGGAAAATGACGTCATCATCGGAGGGTTTGTTGGTGAAGAAGGTGAAAGTGGAGTCGGAAATGAGTACACGTGGCAAATTCCCATTGGTTTATGGATGTACTCTATGATTTTGGTCCACCATTGTTTAATTTTTTTTGTTAGTGGGCATAATGTATATAAAGTATTTTTCTATACTTTGTTGCAAGTTCATATCTTCGCACTTCAGTTTTCTCTCTCTTTTTACTTTCTCGCACAACCTTTCATCATTTAACCCTAATAATGTCATAGTACATCAACTCTAATTAAAATAATCATTTTATAAAAATATATATCACTAAATACCTCACACACATTCACAAACAAATATACTAACAATAATAAAACACAAACTTTTACACAAATGCATAGAGGGAGCTGACCCACGACTATAGGTAGGGATGAGCATGATATCAGAATAGTATCTAACCCGTACCGAATTGGTGGTACCGATTTTTTTCCGAGCATGAAAATGGTTACCGGTACCGTACCGGACGGGATTCGGATACTGAAACCGGTACCGAAAAATAGGTACCTATACGGTTCTTCCCGTTTTTTGTTAAACCAAAAAGGATTCCAAGAAAGTGCAACAGAAAATAGGGAAAAACATGCATTTCTAAATGATATCAAACCACGACTTGGCACAAAACGTAACCAACACTAAAATAAATACAACACCAAGATATTCATAACATAAAAACGTTCCAAAACTTTTAAAATAGCTTCGGGTTTAATTTTTTGGAGGGTTTATGAAGGATCTGTAGTTGCCACAATAAGTTTTTCGAAACTTTAGTTTCTTTCTATATGTTTTACATGACTATTGTTTGACATAGAACATGTTAAATGGGTGTTTGGATAAGTTATTTTATTCAAAAACATGACTACTCAAATTCGAGATTTTTTTCGGTAGTTTCCGCTTTGGTACCGGTACCATATGAGTGGTACCGAATTTTTTATGGCTCGATTCATGGTACCGGTACCGTACCGTGTATTAGGAGTCGGTACCGTTTCAGGATGGTACCGGTATGATTCCAGTTCAGTATCAGGATTCGGGTCCAAATGCTCATCCCTAACTATAGGGCTGGTTTGAGGGAGATGTGCGTGACCTTGTTTGTAAGTAATGGAGAAGTTATGTGATAGTGAGCTCCTCACACCCATTACCTTTAGGCTAAACAATGATATAGCTATGGTATATAACAGAAATTACGATTTGTAAACCTAATTTACAATAAAAATATTATGGGCGTGTATATATATATATATATATATATATATATATATATATATATATATATATATATATATATATATATATATATGACCCTTTTCTTGTTTGCAAGCACGAAAACCCTTCACAGTTTCAAGATATTCCTTTTGTGTTTGTTGTGAAAACATAGTCTTCAACTCCTGAAGCATGTCATATGCACCAAAATGCTTCAGATTCTTTTTAAGATCCGGAGTCATGCTAACGAGCATAAGAAAAGCGATTTCCTTGCATGCTCTAACCTACCGGGTGTGAGCAACAAGAACATCAGCAGCAATCTACTATCTAGTCGAGGAAATTTGCAATACCAGTCAAGGAAATTTGGGCCAGAAAGTTTTTCTTTTTTAAGAAAAGACCTGAAAATCGAATTGTTGACGGACTAACCAGTTGGCGTCATCTTCAATTAAAAAAGTTCAAAATTTTAGTATCTTTGATAATTAATTATCTAAAAAACTTAATTACCCATGTTTTTAAGAAAAACCATTAATTAACTAAAATACTGAGATCCTACTTGAAACACCACTCATCACAGTAGTCTGACTCCAAATAAGTCTTGTAGGTGCACGAAGTAAGCGACGTGTGATAATTACAATAGTACGTGACATACACTCATCGGAAGATCATAATTTAAAAAGAAGAGAGAAAATTGATTAAATTATTTTTTATTAGTTACAAATTATTTTGTGAAATATTTTATGTGAAATTCTTTGAATGTAGCCAAAAAAAATTATTAGTTACTAAATCATGTGTATTATTGTATTCGTACGATAAAGCTTCTAACATATGGAAGAGAAAAATAAAAGGCTAATTGTCTAAAAATGCATCAAAAGTAAAAACTTTTTCTTTTTGTAAGCATCCATTTTTCGTAGTGAATGCAAATTCTTTTTTAATTTTTCTATTGTATCATTTGACTTTCTTAATTTTTCTATTGTATGCATATATCTGACGTGATATGATTTAATCAAGAGTTAATTACAAAAATTTACATAAATCGTCCTTGTGGCCCTAAAAATATTACACCAGTCGTCCTTGAGTTGATTACATAAATCATCCTTGTGATTCTAAAAATTTACACCAATCGTCCTTTTGCCCATTCGTCCTTGAGTTAATTACATAAATCGTCTTCGTGGCTCTAAAAATTTACACAAGGACGACTCGTGTAAATATTTTGAGCCATAGGGATGATTTATGTAATTAACTCAATGATGAAAAGCCACAAAGATGATTGGTGTAAATTTTTAGAGCCACAGGGACGATTTATGTAATTAACTCAAGGACGAATGGTGTAAATTTTTTTAGAGACACATGGACGATTTATGTAATTAACTCTTGATTAAGTCATGCCACATCAGATATATGCATACTATATGAAAATTAAGAAAGTCAGATGCATAAAAAAATTAAGAAACAATTTGCATACAATAGAAAAATTAAAAGTTGATGTCTACAAAAGAAAAATATGTTAGCTTTGATGTCTTTTTAGACAATTAGCCAAAAAAATGGTTTTAGAAATGTTTGATCGTTTTGCTATAAGAGCACACACAATGGTAACTTGTGTTAAAACTTAACACAATGCAACGTCAGCGCCACATCAGCTTTAACCTTTTAACATTAACTCACAACCATAACTCAGCTTTAACTCAAATATATTCATATTCAACCCCTAAACTAACAATTCATTTAATAAACGACATAACATTAAATCTTAAACATTACAATACGAAATATATGAAGAAAAAAAAATTACAATGATTAAAGTAAACGAAACATAGAAAATTTCAACCATACAAATTACAACAACTTATTCATCGTCTTCGAAGTATTCTGCTTCCTCATGTTGTTTTCATTGAAGACGTTTCTGCCAAACATGCTCCATAATGTCTCGTTGGAGTTAAGTATGCATTCCGGAGTTGCGCATTCCCTTGTCTTGCGACGCTGCGTATCACATCTGTCGATCCTCCTTTCTTGCCTTAAATGTTGTGCCAAATCCACCCACATTTTGCCATACTCACAGAGTGTAAATTTTTTATCTTTCAGAATCATGTTATGCAAAATAATGCAGGTACACATGATTCGTTGTATTTTGGCAATTTCCAATGCACGTTCCGGTTGTTGTAGTATACCCCAACGTCCTTGAAGCACACTAAAAGCACGTTTGACATCCTTTCATGCACTTTCTTGCTTCCTTTTAAAATAACTATGTTTCTCGTCAATCGTTGCCGACAAGGACTTGACAAAAGTTGCCCACTGTGGATAAATTCCGTCAGCTAAGTAATACCCCTGTTCATACCTTCTTCCATTTACCATATAAGGTGCCCTTGGGGATTCGTTAGCAAGCATGTCTTCGAACAAGTTAGAGTTATCTAAAATATTAATATCATTATTTTCCTCTGCCATACCAAAAAATGCATGTCAAATCAACAAATCTTGTGAAGCCACAACTTCAAGCATTATTGTTGGATATCTTTTATCACCCCTACCAAATTGCCCCTGCCAAGCTACCGGACAATTGACGTACGGCAGATGTACACTTCATTAGAGCACTAATACTCGTTCGACCCGTACGATCGGGTCCTACATTAAAGTATTTAAAATTATCTGGAAGAGGATCGGATTCATATGATTCAATACCTTTGACTATTTGTAGAAATACTCTCCGGCTCATACGAAACCTTCTACGGAATTTACCGTGCGTATACTTACAACCTTGAACGAAATAGTCTTTTTGCAAACGTTCTTCAGCAAGCTCACGTTCACGATATATGTGGGTTCGAGCCACCTGAGGATGAGCTGCTTCTTGTTCTAAGCGTTGCTGATACTCGTACGCGGCAACCATAAACTGTATATCTTCTTCGTCATCAATGTCTGACTAGCTCTGAGCTAATTCGTTATTTTGATTTGGATCAATTGTGAATGAAGAAGGTTTTTTTTCTTATAGAGGAATAGTTGAGAATTAGTAGTGGATGTGTGAAAAAAATATGTGTTAAGTTGGTATTTATAGTGGTGGTTAAATAATTTTGATCTTTTTTTTAAATTGCAAATATAGCCGTTGTACATGAATTTCAGGGGCTGAATTTGATTTTTTTTTAAATAACGGCTATAAATGTAGACGTTGGAGGGGGTAAAACATTTATTTTCTTTTTTTTTCCCTCACAAAACATCTTAACGTGGCGTTAGCCAGTTAACGTGGCCTTAACGCAAACCCGTGCAATGATTAACATGATCTTAACGCGCATTAGTGGGTGTTTAACGCAAGATTTGCGTTAGTGATGCGTATGCTCTGAAGGAAAGCTGATACAAATTTATTTGTGTGGGAACTCGATGGAGTCAAAGTCAATATAATAAAAGTCTTGGTTATTAACGAGACCGTACCCTTGTCGCCACATCGATCCATTCGTGTGCATTGCATTTACTGCTTGCAAGTTGCAGGTGTTTGGTCCTAATTTTATCTCTTCACTTTAGAATAAATAATTGAGAACACCATTCGAATCTTAATTTCTTTTTCATATTATGTTGTAACTACTTACTATAACTATATTTTCATCTTCTAGAAACCCTACGTATGTTTCTTAAACTTGACGGAACACTGAGTTGAATAATACTTAATTATTGATTGAGTTTTTGCCTTCGACAAAGACAGATTATTATAAATCTAGATATCGTCAAGGTTTTTTATACAATCTGGCTCGTTTGGCCTTTTGGGTCTTGCATGTCGAACAACGTAATGGTGACTTTAAGCTAAAAGACAACAACTTAACCCGTTTCATGAATATTTAAGAAATTGATTACGAAACGGAAGCTCGCTTTAACCGTTTGAGTTCATATTTTATCCACAAAACTAAGTCGACGTAATTAGCTCGAGTTATCGTTGTTGAGCTAACCTCAAAAGCACAATAAGCACCACGTAACATAGTGTAATTACATTCATTTTCAATTTGATTAGATACATTAAGATTATGTTAACTACACAACATGTACCAGTAGTCAATGGACACATATCATCAGAACGAATATTTGTATTCGTAACTATTGTCCATACTTAAATGACTCAAACTAAACGAAAAAAGGTAGGTTTTGAAACAACAAAATGTGATTTAATTTGCACAACATTAGGAATTAGTTCTTGTATCATCAGAACATTTTATAACTATAATTTCACTCTTACTTTTCTTACTTTTTAAGATATATCTTTTCTTGCGATCGTATTGTATATAAGTTTGTAAGATTATGATATCTTACAAATTATTTGCAAAATATAGCAACGAGATGACTCGGTAAAAACAATGTATAGCTAGCCAACGAAACACAATAACAATCGGCATGTCTTATCCAAGAGGAATATTAAAGTCAATAACTAATGCAACTTGCAAATATATTTCTTTTTGAACAACTTGCAACATTTAATCACATGTCTAAATCCGAAAATCATTAATCACCTTCCATGAAACATCCATTTTCCTCGTGTCAAAGAAAGTTACAAACAACTATTATTTTTAATATTTTTCTAAAGAATTATCCAAAGTAAGTGCATGCACCTTTCCTTATTGTAACACCTTTATATATCTTTCGTATCATTTCATTAATCGAAAACCAGCTAACATTCTCCTCATATCCGAAATCTCACAAATATTATAAAAACCAATTGTCTTTTACAAACTGTTTTCTGCTTATTTGCTTTTTTTCTTACCGAATATATTTTAAAAAATGATGAGAAATAATGGGTTCGACTCCGATTTTGCTCTTCTCGAGTCAATAAGTCGTCATTTACTAGACGACACTGCTCCGACAATGTCATGTCGGAGCAACAACTTTTTGTTTCCACATTTATCAGAAACATGGGGCGAATTACCCTTACAACAAAACGACTCCGAAGACATGCTGATTGCAACATTCCTCAGCGAAGCACTAGACTTCCAACTTCCACCTTCCCTGGAGATGACGTCATCGCCAGAAAACACCATTGTTGTCAAATCTGAGCCTGAAGCTTCTAGCTTTCAGCCAGAATCACTTGGAGCGCAAAAGGGTAAGCATTACCGTGGAGTAAGACGGCGGCCGTGGGGTAAATTCGCGGCGGAGATACGTGACCCAGCGAAGAATGGAGCTAGGGTTTGGTTAGGAACATATGAGACCGCGGAAGATGCGGCAGTTGCTTATGATATGGCGGCGTATCGTATGCGTGGGTCACGTGCTTTGTTGAACTTTCCATTGAGGATTAATTCTGGTGAACCTGAGCCGGTGAGGATTACATCGAAACGGAAAATGACGTCACCGTCGGAGAGTTTGTTGCTGAAGAAGGTGAAAGTAGAGTCGGAAATGGTTTATGGATGCTGACTATGATTTTGGTCGATTATTGTTTAATTTTTTTGTTAATGGGTGGAAAGTGTAATGGATCTTTTTGTGCATAAATGACAAATTTCTTATTTCTTTTGAAAAATATATCAAATATTCTGGGTACTTTGTTGCAAATGTGAAATGTAAAGATTGTAAACTAGTAAACGATGACATAGCCAGGGTATATAACTGAATCGACTCTTTGTAAACTTAAATTACAATAAAAATATTACTATGTTGCCAATAAATACCGAAAACAAATTAGCTCTAGTGGACAATGCTTGAACACAATCCGAACAACTGTATTACTCTTTAAATGTTTGAATATGGTGTTCATAAGAATTGTTTCAGCGAAGAAGTGCTTGGCACGCCTATGTGGCGTTCACCGTCACTCGCCACAATCTTGCCGTCACACCAGACAACGAAGATAAAGACAAAACCTTTTTGTCAGTGAACCCATAACAACTGATGTAATTTTAAGTTCATTACTTTTTCTTTTCTTTTCTTTTCTTTTTGTTAACAAACATAAATTTACACTATAAATACTAACACACTTTAACAATTTTTACACAACTTATCTTTCAAAACACTACATCTTAATAACTAATAAACATGAGTGATTCATCCCATTCATATGAAAGTGATCTTGATGAGATATCGGAACTGAAGATGATTATGAAACAATATGAGTTTGAGCAATCGTTGCAACAACAAGAAGCCGAAAGTTCAAACCGCAGTACTTACATCTATTGTGAACGTGATGTTGATGAAGCACATTTAATAGTCGACTATTTTGCTGATAAAGCAAAATATCCCAGAGGCGGTTTTTAGGTGTCGCTATCGTATAAGCCGTAAAGTATTCTTAGAAATAGTCGAAGGTATTGAAACATATATTCAAACTGTTCGTCCTCTTCCACAACATTTTCATTTCTTTAGAGTTTGACCTGATGGTACGGGTCAAATGAGTTTTAGCGTGATTATAAAATGCTCATCCGTCATACGCCAATTGGTATACGGCATAACACCTGATGCATTAGATGAGTATTTACAAGTGAATGAACATTGTGCACGTGGTTGTCTAGATCATATTACTCTGTGCTTAATCCAATTGTATATGCCTCAGTTTTTAAGAAAACCAGACGTGAATAACATTCACAATTTATACAACGCACATAACACGGTTTACGGGTTACCGAAAATGCTTGGAAGCATTGATTATATGCACTGGGAATGAAAAAACTTCCCAAAGAATGGCAAGGGCAATTTTACAGTTGTGATAAAAAAATATCCAACTATAATGCTTGAAGCCGTTGCGTCATACGATTTGTAGATTTGGTATGCAATTTTTTGGGTTAGCGAGTGCTTACAAGAATCTAACTATTTTGCGTAATTCTCCGTTATTTGACAATATGCTTGATGACATCGCCCTCGTGGTTCCGTTTGAAGTAAACGGAGTTACATTTCAACAAGGGTATTATCTAGCTGACGAGATTTACCCAGCGTAGTCATCTTTTGTCAAATCATTTACGGTTGCAAACTCCGACAAGAATGTCGTATGTAACGAAAACAAAAATTGCTCGAAAAGACGTTGAAAGAGCTTTTGGTGTCCTCCAAGGACGTTGGCATATTATAAACCAGCGGGCACGTATCTGGACTATTAACAAGTTAGGGAGGGTCACGCATACGTGCATCATATTGCATAACATGATTTTGAAAGTGTTAATACAAATATCGTCTAAAAACGTTATTTATATTTTACGATCTTCTCTAAGTTTTGTTAATGACAAATGTAAACTTTTGTTTCTAAGTAAAACATAATCTTAGTTTTAAAGACTTGCATAAACTAGACTTTTGCTACATTTTACATTTCATAAAACACAACACTTCTTATTTTCTAAAAACAGAATTGTCACATCACATTTATGGCAAGTTTTGTCATTATACATTTATGAAAAGAAATGTGTTTGACTTACTTAGATGTTGCTTGCAAGTTTAGTGTTTGACTTGATATTATGTGATATGACATTGTTTGGTTTGCAAGAGTAATGAGATGTGACTTTGTTCGGTTTGCAAGATTTATTGCAAAACCAACTGCAAGCCCGGCGGTACCCTGGAGGTACATGGGCGGAACCCTTCTCAGGGGTCCGCCTGATCCGCCAGACCTGCAGAAGGTTTTGGCTATAAATATTGAGCCACAAGTTGAATTTTGGCTCATCACTTGACATTATATTTTTACACACACATTCATTCTTTCATCTAACCTCTTAACATTTCATATGTTAAGTTTCTTTTTGTAGCAAAGAGATTCACAAGCTTACTAAAAGTAACAAGTATTCAACACAACGTTGCAATACTTGTTAGCTTAGCATTGTGTAGACTTGTGTAGTTTACACTTCATTTGATTGTGTATTTTCAGTAGTGATCGGTTAGTATTTTAGTCCTCAAAATAAAAAGTGTAAAGGGAGTAGTTGTACCCTTGTAAAGAACTAACGGGAGTGGTTGTACCCTTGGTAAAGAACTCGACATCTAGCTTTGTGTCGGTAAAAGTATAAGCGACGTGTAAGGTTTTCTCCACCGGTGAAAGGTGCTTGTTGACTAGTGAAAGAAACTCTCGAGTTGGATACTCGGGGCGTGGACGTAGGGCAAGGAAAAAGAGTCCTTGTAGCCGAACCATGATAAATACTCGTGTTGTGGTTTGATCGTTTCTTTCATTTACTTGCATGTTATATGTTGTGTTTGTGTACATATCTTTGATCAAACAGAAAGTTTCAAAGCTAACTTAACAAGTTAAAAAAATTTTAATCGGTAAACTATTCAACCCCCCTTCTAGTTTTCCACAATTGGCATCAAGAGCTACGTTACTCAAGCTTTTAAAATATATTGTGTTTTAAAACTTGAAACGATCCATGGATTTTGAAAATTACAAAGAAGGGCAATCTATGCAAAGACCACCACTCTTTGAAGCAAATGGTTTTATATATTGGAAAAACCGTTTTGAAACTTACGTGAAATCTAAAGATATAGATTTGTGGTATATAATTATTGATGGTGATAACGTAGTTACTAACATCAAAGATGATGATCAAAAGAAATTAATAGGTAAAAATAATGAAGCTAAAATGATGCTTTACAATGCTTTGCCTAAGAAAGAATATGAAAGAGTCTTTTTGTGTAAAACCGCCAAAGATATTTGGCAATCTTTAATTGTCACTCATCAAGGAAACTCACAAGTTAAAGATAACAAAATTGATCTTCTTGTTCAACAATATGAACAATTTGTTATTTCCGAAGATGAGATTATTGATAATGCTTTTGCTAGATTTAATACTATTATTACTTCACTTAAAGCACTTGACGAATCTTTTTGTAGTAAGAACTTTTTCAGGAAATTTCTTAGAGCACTCCATCCGAAGTGGAGAGCAAAAGTGACGGCAATTGAAGAATCCAAAGATCTTTCAAGCATGTCACTTGATGATCTAATTAGAAACCTCAAAGTTCACGAAATGGTAATGGAAAAAGATTCGGAACTAGTTAGAGGCAAGAAAGAAAAAGTTAAGTCCCTTGCCTTGAAAGCTAGAGTCCAATCTAGTGATGATGAAGAATCTACTTCGGTTAATGACGACGAGGAATATGCTATGGCCGTTAGAGACTTCAAGAAGTTCTTTCGTAGAAGAGGAAAGTTTGTAAGGCAACCTAAAGATGACAAGAAAACTTTCCGAAAAGATCGTGATGATAGGAAAGGAAAGGTTGAAAGAAAGTGATATAGGTGTGGAGACACAAGTCATCTTGTAGGAGAATGTCCAAAACCACCCAAAAGCAAACCTCAACAAGCTTTTGTGGGTGGTGCTTGGAGTGACTATGAAGGAGATGACGATGAGCCAAAGAATGACGATGTTGCTCTCATGGCTCACAACTCAAATGAGGTATTATCCGACTCATCTTACTCCTCTATTGATGATGACACTTTACAAAAAGAATATAACAAACTTTGTGAATTGAGCTTAAAAATCATAAACAAAAATAAATTTTTAAAACTAAAAAGGAGTTTTAAGAAAATGAAGTTTATGAGTTAAAAGAAAAAGCTAAGAGATTAGAAAAGAGTAAAAGTATTGACACACCTTGCAAATCATGTGAAGAGCTTAAACTAGAAGTTGAGAAACTCAAAATTACTCAAAATGATCTAATAAAATAAACCACAAAGTTTAAGAAGTTCGATAAGAGCATTTCTTGTGCGGATGAAATTATGAAACTTCAAAAGTCACCCTTTGATAAAACAGGACTAGGATTTATGAAAATAGAAACTTCAATGGGTCAAATGAAACAAGAAAAGATTGCACAAGAAACAAATAAATTTGCTACAGCAGCCTGCGGATCAGGCGGAACCCAATTTAGGTTTCCGCCCGTTGGTCCCGAAGGTTCCACCAGGCCTGCTGCAGCAGTAACCTCATCCACTTCGGATCGTTCAAAATTTGTTAAAGTTACATACAAAAGTGGAACAAAACCTGTGTTTAAAACTGGAGTAGGATTTAGTAAAAATGAATTTAGAGCTAAAACTACTCAACCAAGACCTAAGACTCCAATTCCCAAACGCCCCTTTCCAAAGAGCAACTTCAACGCTCGACCAAACTACCAACATGTTTGGAACCAAAACAATCATAGACATTACCAAACTCCAAACCACATGCCATGGAACCCTTATGCTCTATTTTCATACTTGGAACAAATTAATGGCATGCTTAACCAAAATGGACCCATGAGAACCGGATGAATGGATTAAAGATAGCGGTTGTTCAAGGCACATGACGGGTAACAAAAGCCTCTTCACTTTTTATCACAAATGTGACGGAGGTAATGTTACGTTTGGTAGTAATGCTAAGAGCAAAATCATCGGAAAAGGTACAATCTCTCATGACTCCCTCTTTATAGATGATGTAGCTCATGTTGATAACTTAGGTTTTAATCTCCTTAGTATTAGTCAACTTTGTCGTAATAAGTATAATGTTCTTTTTAGTGAAAACGGAAGTAAAATACTTAAAGATGGTATAACCATAGCCAAAGGTGTCCTTAAGAATAACGTATATGTCATGAAGATGGATCCAACATCTAGAGACAAACTTTGTCTTACCTCATTAGATGAATCTTCAACTTGATGGCATAGACGTTTAGGACATGCTAACATGAGACTAATCCAAAACCTCTCATCCAAAGACTTAGTTCGAAACCTACCTAAATTGAAATATGACCAACACTTCTGTGATGCTTGCAAAGTCGGTAAACAAGTCCATAATAGCCATAAGGCTAAAAACTTGGTTTCTTTATCTAGGTGTCTAGAACTTTTGCATATGGATTTATTTGGTCCATCCGCTATACAAAGTTATGGAGGCAACTTCTACACTTTGGTCATAGTTGATGATTACTCAAGATATACTTGGACAAAATTTTTGAAAAGTAAAAATGAAGCTTTTGATAAATTTGAGATTCTAAGTAAGAAAATTCAAAATCAAGTAGGATCTAATATTGTCTCTATTAGAACGGATCACGGTCGTGAATTTGATAATGAATTTCAATTTGGAAACTTTTGTGATAATAATGGTATAACTCATAACTTTTTGGCTCCACGTACTCCTCAATCTAATGGTGTAGTAGAACGTAAAAACCGGACATTGCAAGAAATGAGTAGAACAATGCTTAATGAACAAAACATTCCACAAAAGTTTTGGTGTAATGCCGTTGACACATTAACATACATTTTAAATCGAGTCTTAATTAGACCATTTTTGAATAAAACTCCTTATGAACTATATAAAGGTAAAAAGCCTACATTAGGATACTTTAGAGTGTTTGGGAGTAAATGTTTCATTCTTAACACCAAGGATTATCTCACCAAATTTGACCCAAAGTCTTATGAAGGTGTATTTCTTGGATATTCACAAAATAGTAAAGCGTACATTGTTTTGAACAAAGAAACCTTAAGAGTCGAGGGATCGATGAAAGTAACATTTGACGAGAGTCCACCTCCCTCTAAGACATCACCTTTGGTAGATGATGACTTAGTTGAAATCCAAGCAATAGAAAATCAAGAAATTTTAAGTGATGACAAATAAGATGAACTATTTAACAAAGAACTTGTCAATGTCAAAGAATCTAAAAGTCATCCATTAGATGGTTGATGCGTGGGAATCGCAACAGGCTTTACCTCTCGAGGGATCTCGAGAAGCTTACAACCCCCACCAGGCAGTGTACCTGATCGTTGTAGTATAGTATAGTGACAAGTACCGGGGGATTGATCGTTCAGCTTGGGAATAGTGTCGCTAGGATTAGAAAGCCTAATTACTAGTTCTAAAGGTGATAGATGATTATTTTTGTATTTTTATATTTTTATGAAAGCAAGTAAAATCTCGGGTTTTGGAAGAGTGGGCGGAATTAGTTGCTATTCAACTAACCCAAGACTAAGATGTAATTAAAATAAAATACTGAAAATGAAACTAAACTAATTTATACTAAGGTTGTGAGCAGTAATTGGAGAAAATGTGTTTACTTAGATTTCACTACTCCCTAGATATCTTTTACACGTTAATTACTTGTTATAATTGTATGGATGACGGATTGTATTCCTTAATACCATTCATGGGGTGGCATACATAACTCCCCAATTCTATGAGCTCTTATCTCCTCCTACACCATGCCCAGCACAACTATAGGGATTGTAAACAGTGGCTCATGCATTAAATACAACCAATAAAGACCTAGTACGCCTCGGTTCATGTTTCTTAAGACGTTCAAGCATGTTACCATTTGGAGATCTGCCAGTTTTCTTAAGCCTAACATATAAAATCATTCATCCAAGACAAGAATAAACAAGTAATCAACACATAATTAATATCTAGGTTTCATTAGATCTAAGCAAACACAAAAGAGATCTAGCATAGCATAATGGAATTGAGACAAGAACAAGATATAGACAACCAACACATAGACATATTGATTGAATTAGAAGAACACTTATCTCAATTACAATGCAAGGTATCAAGGGTTTGGAACCCTTGAAAAACCTGTAAAAGTTGCACCAAAATCGTCTTTAGGGTTTCTCCAAAACTTCTCTCCTTAATGTGAAAAACTAGAAAACTATATATAGGAAAATAGGGGTGACGGCGTCAAGAGCAAGGGTGTGACGCCGTCATCTCGCCGCCAAATACTTCCTCGGACGGCCTTGATCTACTTCTGACGCCCTGTGTGACGCCGTCATCAGCTACAGATTTTTATTCTTGGGATGTTGACGCCGTCATGAGTTACTCTTGACGCCTTCATGTACTGTTCCCAGCATGAAAAATTGAGACTTTGCCGTTTTCTTCACTTTTATGCTCCAAAAACGTTCAAAATGACTTCTTTTCCAGAATTCACTCTCCAAGTACCTAAAATCACAAAAGGAACGATTTAGGGCAATATTTGATCAAATAAATTCGGATTCGGGCTTAAATGACCCCCTAAAAACGGACCATTTTTCGCCTCATCATATACCCTTACACTTGAGATTTTCTTGTCCTCAAGCAAATGCGCTTTTATTCTACTCAAAAGACAAGTTAGGGGTCATTTAACACTAATATAAAAGTAATTACAACAAATAATCGTTCCACTAAAGACCAATAGACAAGCACAGAGGTCATACACAAGCACCTCACAAATAGTGTTTAGATACTCACATCTCTCGGGTGTAATAAAGTAATATAACATTATGGAAATGGAAGATATCTCTCACTACCTGTCATAGCAAAATAGATTACCATAGGCTTGGGAAAGGATCAAACCTCCACCACATGACGTAAGCACCTAGGATAAACTATCAAAGAGGTCTTTTAAAGGGTTGTAACGTTAGGTATAGGGATATGAATTACACGGTTTTGTTGGATAAAGGAAGTTTTACTGGTGGCGAGTTAACAATCTTGGTTAATTACATGTACAAAATGGCGTTGCTAAGCCAAGAATAGACTCGACTTAAGTTAATAAATGAAAAATAACAAAAAACATAAAATGAACATAGAATGAAAACGGGATGGTAGTCCATATGTTTTTTCTCTTTTTCCTTTTTCTATATTTTTTTTTTGATTTTTTTTTTCGATTTTTTTTTTTTTTTTTTTTTTGCATACACTGTTACCCTACCATCCAAAATAATACATCATAGGGAATGAAAATTCCCCTTACACTTGAATCTTTACATACTTTACATTCAACTAATCTAATGACTCGAATTAAGAAAATCAAAACACTTGGAGCACTTTTAAGATTAACGCACATATGGGGGTAATAAATGATGTTCTTCCCCATTACTCCATAAAATAAGTACTTACCCATGAGTCCCAATCGTCCCAAAACAATATGTACAATGATATGACTCGACTTAGCAACCATGTAATCAATTAGAAAGTTAACTTAGGGTTTAACAAATAACAATAATGCACTAAAGATGAGCGCATACACGGAAGGCTAAGGCGATTTGGTTGTACATTTAAGTGGGGTGTAACAAATTCTTCCTTTAAGTAAGATGCTTAAAGTTAGAAACGAAAAGATAGGCTCGGAGGGGTGTACTAGGGGTTTCGTGTACTAAAAATGAGTACAACGCTAAGGGTGTGGTAAAAATTAGTTGACTTAACTAGCCAAGTAATATGACTTAAATGGTCAAGTAATTATGATACGGGTTTAACACAAGGGTGATCCTAATGCCTCTTATCATGTAGTAAATCCTACCACACGAATTTAGTCTCACTAGCGGTCTCGGGATGCATCACTAACGCAAGTTCTAGAATCTAAATGCTACCGGTACACTCATAAGCACTAATAGTAAATGCTTTTCTTATCAAATCTAAAGGCGAACCTCACATTTTTGGGTGGAAAATTTTTCTGAATATACGGTTATGTGCTAGTCATACAATCTCCTATCCATGAGACGCTTGCCATGGCTAAAGTTTCACTCCTAAATGTTGTAAAAAAATTTAAATTTGGCGCTAAAATTGCACTAACAAGTATTTCTCATAGTTTTATTACACATCTACCATCAAACAAAACAAACTCAAGCGAAAGTGCATATGTAAGGTATCATCTTTTTACCCTCCCCTTACACTTAAGATGAACATTGTCCCCAATGTTCAAGTAAAGGATGTAAAAGTGAAAAAGTAAAGAGAATGAAATCAAATACTCCCCTGATTCGCTCGGTATGGATTATAGGTTGGCCAGGTTAAATCTTCCTCCAAGAAAATGAACCATCAAAGCTTCCCTTCCAGAATATAAATCATCTTCTTGTCATACATAACCTGTAAATCCTGAGAAAATAGACAAGACAACCTCGCGTAAAATCGGCGGCATCCTATATAAGTTACTAAATCCTAGAAAACAAGATAAGATATAATGCTTGTGGAATGAAGTTTGCAGATTTCCTGGAGATTATAAAACTTAATAATTCACAAAAACCATAAGACTCCGTTAGAAAAACAAAATCGGTAAAATTTCCAGATTTTAACTCCTGACGCCGTCAGAATGGACCTGCAGAAATTCTTATGTTAAGTTTCCGGAAAATTTTTGGAAAAACTTGGTCCTACTTCCTGGAAAATCCTGCAAAACTTCATTATGACTCAATACAAGCATTTGACTCTAACAAATACGAATATACATGTTCATTTAATATTGTGGAGAATCATGATCGGTTTGTTTCTTAAAAACATATTTGGGGTTTCCCCTTACACTTATCTTTTGCAAAAATACTTTTAGGTTGGAGTTAAGACTAGGCCAAACAACATAGTAAAGTATTTCCACGTTTTAATTTAGAGACATGATCAACCAACAATAAAAATAAAACATGCATACGGAAGCAAATAATAATCAAACAAATAAAATCACACAAAACATGGGTTGCCTCCCAAGAAGCGCTTTTCTTTATTTACGAGTCTTGTAGCTAGACTCAAGGTCATGGGTTACTACGTGACCTCATCATTGGTTCCACTCTCCGATTGTAGATATTCCTTGTAGAAACCAATCACCTTTTTCTCAACCGCCCCCATAATCATTTGGGCAAATTCTTCATCGACTTTGTACCTTGGTCCAAGGGCCAAGCAATCTTTGTAGTAAAGACTCCTTTTTTCCCATACATAGTCCATGCCCTTTTTCTTTTCCTTCTCATCAATATCCTCAAAAGCACTAACGTTGTCCTTATCCAAACGAGATATAAAGCGAAATTCTTTCATCCTATTGGGCATCCTATAAGTGATACTATCGGTGTTACTTGCAAATCGGATCGTGCCTTCTACCTCATCATATTCTAACTTAGACTCCTCAACAAATGGTTTGCCAAACACAACATTGGATAATCGACAATCAATAACATTAGCAAGATCCTCCACAATCATAAAGTCGGTGACAAAAGTGAAATTACCAACAAAGACACGTAAACCTTTAACTCTCCCGACAAAGTTACAAACTCCACCGGGGTACTTGGGATCCCTTCTAGGTTCAAGTCTTGTTTTCACTATATCATTGTAAACCGTTGAGGACATAATGTTGATTGGAGATTTAAAGTCAATGTAAGCATTGCTAATGTGCCTATATCCAATCATACATGGTATATTAGCATTCTTAGGATCGCCTCTCTTGATCTTAGGTTCAATTATGGTGAAAGGAGATCACGGGTTATCAATAAGATTATTATAATATGCAATCTCCTCCTTAGTGGGGTATAGATTAAAGTAGTCGTTAAGCTTCGGATCCATTTCCTCCTCTTCTAGTCCCTCAACAACATTCACAAAGTCATTAGGCCCTAGGTCCTTATTTGAATACAAGGCGGTTGCTAGGTCACTAAATGTATGTTCGAGTTCAATCTTAATCAACCTATTAAGCTCTCTAAGCTCCCTAATCTCACTCTCAATTTGTTCACGTAACACAGCCACTTCTCTAGGGGAAAGGGGTGGATTCGCGTTTTCTATAATGGTCAACGGAACAGTCAATGAGTTTAATTTACTAACAAAGGCACAAAGAAATAGATAGACTAAAGAAGACCTAAAAAATAAAAATAAAAATCTTACTAGAAAGGAATCTAGCAAGTAGACCTAATAAAAAGAAATCCTAACCTAGACAATAACTATTCCCCGGGTTGCGGCGCCAAAAACTTGATGCGTGGGAATCGCAACAGGCTTTACCTCTCGAGGGATCTCGAGAAGCTTACAACCCCCACCAGGCAGTGTACCTGATCGTTGTAGTATAGTATAGTGACAAGTACCGGGGGATTGATCGTTCAGCTTGGAAATAGTGTCGCTAGGATTAGAAAGCCTAATTACTAGTTCTAAAGGTGAGGGATGATTATTTTTGTATTTTTATA
Organism: Artemisia argyi; assembly: GCA_030686995.1. Lineage (NCBI taxonomy): Eukaryota > Viridiplantae > Streptophyta > Magnoliopsida > Asterales > Asteraceae > Artemisia > Artemisia argyi. The sequence goes on from CM060686.1 coordinate 149,298,888, forward strand.
TTTTTATGAAAGCAAGTAAAATCTCGGGTTTTGGAAGAGTGGGCGGAATTAGTTGCTATTCAACTAACCCAAGACTAAGATGTAATCAAAATAAAATACTGAAAATGAAACTAAACTAATTTATACTAAGGTTGTGAGCAGTAATTGGAGAAAATGTGTTTACTTAGATTTTACTACTCCCTAGATATCTTTTACACGTTAATTACTTGTTATAATTGTATGGATGACGGATTGTATTCCTTAATACCATTCATGGGGTGGCATACATAACTCCCCAATTCTATGAGCTCTTATCTCCTCCTACACCATGCCCAGCACAACTATAAGGATTGTAAACAGTGGCTCATGCATTAAATACAACCAATAAAGACCTAGTACGCCTCGGTTCATGTTTCTTAAGACGTTCAAGCATGTTACCATTTGGAGATCTGCCAGTTTTCTTAAGCCTAACATATAAAATCATTCATCCAAGACAAGAATAAACAAGTAATCAACACATAATTAATATCTAGGTTTCATTAGATCTAAGCAAACACAAAAGAGATCTAGCCTAGCATAATGGAATTGAGACAAGAACAAGATATAGACAACCAACACATAGACATATTGATTGAATTAGAAGAACACTTATCTCAATTACAATGCAAGGTATCAAGGGTTTGGAACCCTTGAAAAACCTGTAAAAGTTGCACCAAAATCGTCTTTAGGGTTTCTCCAAAACTTCTCTCCTTAATGTGAAAAACTAGAAAACTATATATAGGAAAATAGGGGTGACGGCGTCAAGAGCAAGGGTGTGACACCGTCATCTCGCCGCCAAATACTTCCTCGGACGGCCTTGACCTACTTATGACGCCCTGTGTGACGCCGTCATCAGCTACGGATTTTTATTCTTGGGATGTTGACGCCGTCATGAGTTACTCTTGACGCCTTCATGTACTGTTCCCAGCATGGAAAATTGAGACTTTGCCGTTTTCTTCACTTTTATGCTCCAAAAACGTTCAAAATGGCTTCTTTTCCAGAATTCACTCTCCAAGTACCTAAAATCACAAAAGGAACGATTTAGGGCAATATTTGATCAAATAAATTCGGATTCGGGCTTAAATGACCCCCTAAAAACGGACCATTTTTCGCCTCATCAATGGTGTCATTGGCAACATTAATGAAAGAACACTAAGATCAAAAGTTCAAAATGAAAGCAACTATTTTTGTTTCGTGTCAACCATTGAACCTAAAAATATTAAAGAAGCCATTAAAGATGAGTCTTGGGTAATTGCAATGCAAGAAGAGTTAAACCAATTTGTTAGGAATGATGTATGGACATTAGTTCCTCAACCAAAGAGTCAAACTATAATTGGAACAAAATGGGTATTTCAAAATAAAATGGATGAAAATGGAATTGTGTCTAGAAACAAAGCTAGGTTAGTTGCAGAAGGATATAACCAACAAGAAGGCATTGACTACGATGAAACTTTTGCTCCGGTTGCTAGGCTCGAGTCAATTAGAATCTTACTTGCATATGCATGTGCACACAATTTTAAACTTTTTCAAATGGACGTCAAAAGTGCATTTCTAAACGGAGTCATTAATGAAGAAGTGTATGTTGCTCAACCACCGAGCTTCATCGATTTTGAAAAACCAAATCATGTTTACAAACTTAAAAAGGCTCTTTACGGACTTAAGCAAGCTCCAAAAGCATGGTATGATCGACTTAAAACATTCCTAGTTGACCATAAGTATACCATGGGCTTAGTTGATAATACTCTCTTCACTAAGAAGAAAGATTCACATATTATCATAGTCCAAATCTATGTTGATGACATTATATTCGGATCAACTTGTCAAGAATTATGTGTGGATTTCTCGAAAATCATGCATGACGAGTTTGTAATGAGTATGATGGGAGAACTCAACTTTTTCCTAGGACTCCAAATCAAACAACTAGAAGATGGTATTTTCTTTAACCAATCTAAATATATTAAGGACATGCTTAAGAAATTTGGACTAGAAGATTCGAAACCTATCAAAACTCCCATGTCCACGGAAACTAAACTCACCAAGGATGAGGAAAGTGAATCCGTAGATAGCACTAAATATAGAGGTATGATTGGTAGTCTACTTTACCTAACAGCTAGTAGACCCGACATTATGTTTAGTGTTTGTCTATGTACTCGTTTTCAAGAAGATCCTAAAACTACCCATCTCGAAGCCGTTAAAAGGATTTTTAGGTATATTAAGGGCACTACACATTTAGGTTTATGGTATCCCAAAGGAACGGGAATAGACACTATAGTGTATGCCGACTCGAATCATGCCGGTGACTATGTCGATAGAAAAAGTACAAGTAGTATTTGTACTTTTGTTGGACATTGTCTCACTTCATGGTTCTCTAAGAAGCAAACGGATCTTGCTATCTCAACAACAGAAGCCGAGTACGTTTCGGCCGGAAAGGCATGTCAACAAGCTCTTTGGATAAAGCAAGCTCTTGTCGACTACGGAATTCAACTCAACGACATCATAATTCTTTGTGACAACAAAGGTGTCATTGATCTTAGCAAAAACCTGGTTCAACATGCTCGTACCAAACATATTGAAATCCGTCATCATTTCCTTCGTGACAACGTTCAAAAAGGAAATATCTCAATTGAGAAAGTTTCTTCCAAAGACAACATAGCCGACATTCTCACAAAACCCCTTAAATGTGAACCTTTTAACCTTCTTAGGCTAGGCTTAGGACTCATGGAACCTACATTATAGTTCTGGACATTAGACAAAAATCACAAAAATCAAAACAAATCCATAACTATTTTTCTCAGCAGGGTCGCCGGAACCCTCACACATAACGGGCGGAACCCACTTCTGGGGTCCGCCGTATCCGCCGACCTGCAGAACCAAAATCTTTGTTTATATTAAACCAAACACCCATTATCTCATACCACCACTTCCAAACTGCTACTATTCATTTTACCATTCATCCATACCTACGAATTCTTGGTCTTTCATTCATTTACATTGCAACTAAATCATCATTGTAAGTATTCTAAACATGATTACAATCTTGATCCGAGTCTAGGAATTCTATTTCTTGCACAAAAACAAAAACTTGGGGTTATACATTAACTTGAAAAACTCATGCATTAGATTAGGTGTTTAATAAAACTAATCATGTTTCCCATAGTTAGGAATTGCATCTTTAATTAGTATAAACATGTTTGCTAAAACACCCCACGTCAAATCCTTCCAAAAATTTCTCACATGTAGGACAAATATTTTTTCGTCTCACATTGAGAATACAAAATCAAAACGTTATGTTTAAAACATCACTTGCATAATGTCTCTTGAATGCTAAAGGGAATACATAACCAATATGTATTTTCGGGTACATTCAAACGAAGCTACATTGAACTAGGAGCGTTTGGGTTATCTTTTGTTTTATAACAAAACTTGCATAAAAAAATTTTGAAGTATCAAAATGAGTCAAGATACCCGCACCTCTACATTGTTTTCATATAGGCACACACTAGAACTTCCACATTATAATAGTAGTTTACGTAAACTAAAATGTGAAATTTTGTTGTTCTAGGAATCATCATGCCTCCTCTAACCCACTACGACCACAAGGACACCATTAAGTACCTACCAAAACACCACAAAACCAAAGGCCTTACCGCAAATCAAGTAAACGTTTTCAAAGCCCAAGAAAAAAACTATGTCCATGAGGGTAGAACCATTGACCCGTCCTTCCTAGAAGGCACAAACCTTTATGCCGATTTTGCCACAATCAACTTTGAGTGTCTTTTGAATATTGACGAGCCTATTTGTCCTAGGTTCATTCTAGAGTTCTATGCATCCTCCGTCCTCTCCACGGATGATTATGGTCATATGTCTATCAACTTTAGGGTTAGCGGTCATCAATACTCCTTCACTCTTGAGGAGTTTGCTCAAATCCTAGGTGTTCCAAACCGTGGTACTTGCCTCTATTCCGACTTGCACTCCCTCTCAACTCTTGACAACCTCCAAGACCGTATCCACCCTTATGACACACCCATTTTCTCAAAAGACGTTCTCCGTGACCACCTCTTTGTCAGGACCACCACCACTAGGAGAACCCGTTCGGGGAATGAGGTCGATAAGGACCCATATGGAATGGAAATGAACGAACTCAAACCCTAATTCAAGAAATGGGAGGAAGTCCTTAGAGCCAATGTCATTAGCACAATAGGGAACCGTGACCATATCAACCTTTGCCTTTGCTACATGCTCTACTCCTTGTCCGTTAGGCAACCCTTCAACCTTGCTTACTACATGGCCAAGAGAATGGCCGACATTCCCGTGCATGGTACAACGGCTATGCCGTATGGAATGCTCTTGACCCGTCTCTTTAGGTTCATCTCACCCATTCCACCAACTCCAAACGGTCTTCGCCTTAACTACTCTCTCACCCCACACACCTTTGTCCCACTAAGTGATAAGAGAGTGTATAAAGCCCAAGGAAAACGTCCACATCCTCCTACCTCATCTTTGTCTTCCTCAATGAGTGAAGATGGCAATTTGCCAAACTCTAGGCTCCCTCCTCTCGAATACCTTTCTCAACTTCCGGATATTCCTAATGAGTCGGAGGAGTTCAAGCAAACAAAGGGGATGTTTAAGAATCTTGGAAAGCTCAAGGACAAGATCGACCATCAATGAGTGCGGGTGTGTAGGAGTGTTTGGCACTAGGTGCTATTTGAACAAATTTGGTCGTTTAAACAATATTTGTGATGAATTTGTGTGTTAGTACAATGTTTGATACAATTTGGAACATGTAGTATCTAACTTTGATGCAGGTAGACAACTATTGGCAAGTTGTCAAATTTTCAAGTCTATGATATTTTCACTAAGTATAGTGAAATTCTCGACCTCAAGGTCAAAGTCCTATGAAATGCATATTTACGTGTCTATTTTTTGCATTGCCCAACCAGAAATGCCTTATCTTTTTGATTTTAGGAGTTTTTGAAAATTTTGAAAATCGTCTCGCGGGTCGAAAACGCGGACTGCCAATTTTTTTGGGTTTGGCGGTACCCAATATTGGGTTCCGCCAGTGTAAATTCTGGGAATTCCAGAATTGGCCCAACGGACCAGGCGGCACCTTCAAATGGGTTCGGCCTGTGTATTCTGTGGGTGCCGCCAGCAACCTGCAGAATTTTTGTTTTCATTTTCACCAATTCAACATCCAAACACCAAAATCCAATCCTTTTAGGTAGAAACCCATTACTTGCAATGTGTTTAGCATAATAGGATACTCCTTCTTCCATAAACTTAACCAAAACCAATTCCCGCCAAAATTCAAATTTTGCCATAACAACCTCAAGTACCCCTCAAACATAAAGGAAGGAACCCTTTTAAGGGATCCTTGAAATCCCTGAGATTTATACTACCACAAATCCACCAAAACCACTAAGCATTTAGTGCAAAACTTGTCTTCTCACTTCACCATTTTCATTGGATTGACTTCCATGATATGACAACCCACAATTAGTTTTCCAAATCATTAGAAACCTCCATTTTTGTATGGACTAACATCAAATCCAAACACTCATTTCCATAATCCATCAACACTATAAATTAAGCCATCCTAAACACCATCAAATCACACCTTCTTTAACATAATTTCTGAAACTTATAAACCATTTTTCACCATGACTAAGTCAACAAACATCTCTCAACCATCAAGACCCATCCGGAAAACCGCCCGGATTAGTGTTAAACCACTATGGTCTAATCAACCCATCAACCTAAGCTCCTCATCCTCGGATGAATTCACATCACCAATAAAAAATGAACACTTTTTGAACCTTGCATCTCCATCACCATCATCCAATGAACCAAATGAGCTCACTCCACCACCAACTAAATCACCTATTGACCCAACTCCACCAAGTGCTCCAACTCAACCATCCAAAACTTCATCACTATCACCATTACCCAAAATTGAGCCAATGGAACTATTTGGGTCTCCTCCCACATCACCACACCCATTTGTCCAAGATCTTATTGATCTTCCACCAAGACCTACACAACCACCACCTTTTGCAAATGAATCACCAAGGTCAATTCTTGACCAAGATGACCTTTTTAACCACATTCAACCACCACAACAAGTGTACCATAAACCTAAACCATTATTGTTTCACCCCATCTACCATGACATCCATGGTCCTCTATATGGAGAACCAAACTTTGAAAACCATGATCACCCAAATCCACCACACTCTCAAGCTCAAAACTTTGAGTCTTTCTTTCCCTCATATGAGGATATACAAAACATGGTTGAAAACCACCTCCATCAAGCAATGGAATTTCAAACCACCTTGTTTGATTCAATACCAAACCCATCATCCACCCAAGAACCACAAACCAAACAACCCTCAAACCAAGAAACCAAAACCCACCCATTTCCACCCACTCATCCCCATGTTTGCTCAAATTGTGAGCAAATGGGTGCAAGCATCAAAACGTTGCTTCACCAACTCCAAGATGAAACCCGGTTTGCATTCCAACACGTTATAGAACGTTTGGATGCTCTTTCCCACCCAAACAAATCCTAGACAACCGTTTGGAGGCCGTTTGCCCCAATTTAGGAACCTAGGCTTTTATTTTTCTTTCTTGGTTAATTTTTAAGTTTTTAGAAGTAGAAGAATATTACTATTTCATGTCCTTTGACTTTTATAAGTCAGAATTTTACTTGGAATGCTAATTCTTTCTACTTACTTTCGTGCATTGTTGGTTGATCATTTGTATTGTGGTTGCAATGTGTGTGGTAACTACAAACTTGGCTTTATATATATATATCACCAACTAACCATTTTTTTGTAGGATCCAAAATCCATGTTTCCCACCTTGGCACTCCTTTTAGGGGGAGTAACAAGCAAGAGGGAGCAAGTGCATTTTTCCGCTTCGCTACTCTACATTTCGTTTCGACAAAAAGGGGGAGAAGTATATTGAAATTTCAAAACTTAATATGATTTTCATAAATCAAGTAAAACAAGTTTAATATAATTTTTTTTAAGTCTTAAAAACCAAGATTTTGTGAGTTACTTAAAAACAAAGTGTATGTTTTGTCATCAACAAAAAGGGGGAGATTGTTAATACAAATATCCCCTAAAAACGTTATTTATATTTTACGATCTTCTCTAAGTTTTGTTAATGACAAATGTAAACTTTTGTTTATAAGTAAAACATAATCTTAGTTTTAAAGCCTTGCATAAACTAGACTTTTGCTACATTTTACATTTCATAAAACACAACACTTTTTATTTTCTAAAATTAGAATTGTCACATCACATTTATGGCAAGTTTTGTCATTATAAATTTATGGAAAGAAATGTGTTTGACTTACTTAGATGTTGCTTGCAAATTTAGTGTTTGACTTGATATTATGTGATGTGACATTGTTTGGTTTGCAAGAGTAATGAGATGTGACTTTGTTTGGTTTGCAAAATTTATTGCAAAACCAACTGCAAGCCCGGCGGTACCCTGGAGGTACACGGGCGGAACCCTTCTCAGGGGTCCGCCTGATCCGCCAGACCTGCAGAAGGTTTTGGCTATAAATATTGAGCCAAAAGTTGAATTTTGGCTCATCACTTGACATTATATTTTTACACACACATTCATTCTCTCATCTAACCTCTTAACATTTCATATGTGAAGTTTCTTTTTGTAGCAAAGAGATTCACAAGCTTACTAAAAGTAACAAGTATTCAACACAACGTTGCAAGACTTGTTAGCTTAGCATTGTGTAGACTTGTGTAGTTTACACTTCATTTGATTGTGTATTTTCAGTAGTGATCGGTTAGTATTTTAGTCTTCAAAATACAAAGTGTAAAGGGAGTAGTTGTACCCTTGTAAAGAACTAACAGGAGTGGTTGTACCCTTGGTAAAGAACTCGACATCTAGCTTTGTGTCGGTAAAAGTATAAGCGACGTGTAAGGTTTTCTCCGCCGGTGAAAGGAGCTTGTTGACTAGTGAAAGAAACTCTTGAGTTGGATACTCGGGTCGTGGACATAGGGCAAGGAAAAAGAGTCCTTGTAGCCGAACCACGATAAATACTCGTGTTGTGGTTTGATCGTTTCTTTCATTTACTTGCATGTTATATATTGTGTTTGTGTACATATCTTTGATCAAACGGAAAGTTTCAAAGCTAACTTAACAAGTTAAAAAGATTTTAATCGGTAAACTATTCAACCCCCCTTCTAGTTTTCCACAGAAAGATTAAAAATTTGCGATATAAAAAGGAGCGAGATTTATATTTGTCCGCGAGTACATTTTCAATGGCCATGGATCGAGCGATGGGAAGCGCAACGGAAGAATCCAAGGAACTCCATGATAAACAAATACACTCAAGGTTTTAACGAAATATGATTGAGCATGTTTGGCAACGACATCTATGGCAAGATTATCTACAACAACAACAAAATAAATAATTTGATGTATTTTTTTAATTGTATTTCTTAAGTTTCGTATATTTTTTTCCCATCATTATTTTTATGTTTCTATATTTTTTAATATGTTGTATTGTAATTTTATTTTATGAATGAATTTTATTTTATTTGAAAAATTGAAAAAAAAATGAAAGTGGTGGGACTCAAATGAAGAAGTTGCGTTGTGTTATGATAAAAGGGTTATTTTGAAGAGGCTGTGTTATGGTGATGTAACACCGGTAGCGCCAAAATGAAGAGGGGAAGTTTGTCATGACACCTTATGCTCTTAGTGCCATAGTTGAAAAGGATAATTATAAGACATATAAAGCATTTTAACATTTCACTTTTATTTTTGTAAGCTATATACTTATTAAAGCATTTTTTACAATTAACTTTTGCAAAACTTCATAAATAAATTGACTAGTCAATAAATATCATTAATGTAATGTAGTTCTTAAAATACACTTTAAGTGAAAAATACAAATTATAAAGTCCATTGTATAACCTATGTATCACAAACTTCTTTACCATGGTCTCAATTAATGCATCATCGACCAAGTCAAGTTTCAATAACTAACATTAAAAATCAAGAAACGACTTCAGCCACAAGTCAAGAACAACAACAACTCTTTCCTAACTCTTATCCACAACAAAAAATCAGTCAACAAAGAAACAAGCACAACAATACCACATTCATCTCTTCGATTACAACAAACCACAACAAAAATTCCATCCACCTCAAGATCTTAAACAAAAACGAAAGTTTCAAATAAAAAGATCTCAGATTTTGTTTTTGAATTAATCAAAGATCTTTAAAGATCCAACACAACCCATCATTGATCTTTTGAACAAAACAAAGTATTTACCAAAGACCTTATCAAAGATGTTGAATCCAAAACTCAAGAGCAAGTGTTTGTGTTCGTGAAACAGAACAAGAAAAGGGTGAGACTTGGTTCGAGATTAATAGAGATAAAAAGGAGTTTTGTGTTTATTGTTTTGTGTTATTCGATTGCAAGAAAACCAAAAATTTCTTTGGTGGCTAAGTTTGAAATGAAAGAAAAAAGAAATTCGGGAAGCGTGTATTGTTAAGTGAGTTAGGATTGTGAAGAGGTATTATATTAGGGTAGAAATTGGTGAGCTGATTTTATATTAAGTTGAATTGGCTAGATATATTGATAAAAGAGTGGGCTGAGTAGTTCAAAAGAGTTCGTCTGAAATTTTGTATTAGTTTTTGTGTGGGCTGAATTTCGTTCGGACTAAGTAGTGTTATTCTAATTGAGCTGATATTTTGAACTGCAACTTCGAATTAGGCCGAAGATAGAGTTTGTTGAATTAAGCTAACGAGCTATTGTTCATTGAATTACGCCCCAAAGTTTATGTGCCATAAACTATTTTATGTCGAGAACTTGTTTGTCAAAGTATATGATTTGGAAATGAGTTTTGTTAGATTATGAGTTTTAAAGGGGGCATTTGGATTAAGCCCTTTGTTATTTGAAGAATACGCTTCCACGCAATGTTTATGTAAACTTTTGTACATAAAAGATGTTTCATATGTAGAAATTGTAATTCAAGAATTACAAGTTTTACGAAAATGTGATTATGTCGTTGATAAGTCCTATATTATTGAATACTTATCATATGTTATTTGCTCATATTTTGCATATTTATATCTGAATTGATACTTAATTACCTAAGTTTTCCTATTTCAGTTATTATGGAGCAATGTTATTAAAAGTATTGATTAAAGACATGACTTGGAGCTATTTTGTATGTAAGATGTAAAAGAGCATACGATGTAAGCAACTCTGGCCTTACGCCGTATTGGTACATGGAAGAATTCACTTAGTCTTCATGGATATTGAAGAATACGGCATATTTAACTCTGGAAATGCGTTGTAATTGGAAGCTCTACACTCAAAGCCCAAGTCAACTATTAAAGGATTACGACGTAGGAAACTGTGGTCATACACCATAATGAAGATCTTATCCCCCGTCCAAGTGTATCGAAGATTTGAAGGTTACGGCGTAACAAATCTCTAGTTTATGCCGTATTTTAGAAGATACTCAAAATATGCTTGGAATATACTTTCTTCGTCAGCAATCAAGATATCTAGATTACACAATATTCCCCTTATGTATGAATAAGCCAAAATCTCGTCATAACAGAAGTCTATAAATACAGGCCCTAAACGGGAGTTTTTGATAACTTTCAATCACCACTTTCAACCACAATAGAATTTTACCAGTCCAAGGCCCCAAGATCAGTCCCAAGAGCTATGATAATAAGGTGAGAAGGTCTTGTATCATCACATTAGGCTTAATCATTCGGTTTGCATGTTGTTTTCACTATGATTTGTGTATCGTTTGAATTATGCATTTGTGCTTTTACATAAATTATGGGCTAACAATCTTGGTTGTCAGCCATGTTTATGAATATTCTATAATAGTATTTTCGTTTGTTTAGATCTTTTGTCTTGTATTGCTTAATTTTTTTGATTATCGTTTCAATCCTCGTTTATTTGTTTAAGTAGTTTAAGTCTAGTATCACATGGGCCAAGTGGGTATTGGATGTATATTATGAGAACATTTAAGTAGGGGTGTGCTCTTCTAACATGGACCAAGCAGAGAATGAGTACGGCATTACATGGCCAAGTGGATACTACTGATAAATCACATAGATTAGATGATATAACTTTATGCATGCTTGTAATCCAATAGATACATGGAGCAAATGGCCTAGGAGATTACATGTATAGTGGCTAGATACATGGACCAAGTATAATTAGATCATTGAACTAATGAACGGAAAACTAAAATAGAATAGGATTAACATGGCTTGCACCTCTTTCTCTCATTGATCACAACTTTAGTATAATTATTTTAGTTTACATTTCATGCTTTCTAGTAGTTAACTAATCAAATCAATCAAAACCCCCTTTTAAACTTGTAAAATACATTAGATAGGATTTAAGCATACTATTCCCGATATCGACCTCGTATTTACCCTACTGGCTACATCTGATCGGGTACACTGCCTGTGAAAGTGTGTCTTTAAGATATAAGTCCGACTAAATATAAATATTAAAACTTGAATATAAAAATACCTACAACGAAACACACATCAGTCGTTTTGGCTAAGTGCAGAAAATTGTCACAGAGAGTTCAAGTCTGAGTTGCAGGGTATACGACGTATACGACATATATACCTTCTATAGTGTATACGACGTATGGATCTGACAGTTAAAAAAAATCAGTTTGAGTTTGTAAATACCCTTTTCCACCATATAAGTTTTCACCAATCTACTTTTTCTTGTCATTTAATTTTCTTGTCTTTTAGGTTAATATTAGTTTAGAATCAAAATCTCCAAAACCCAAATAGTTACTTTCTTTTAATTAAAATATGATATACTAAAAAGATTCTTCTAGCATCTCTTAGATCAATACGTCATACTTTACGGCTCTACCTCACTATTCCTTTAAAAAAATGACAAAACCTCCGATCTTAGTTTTACTATATTACTACGATTAGGTACATTGTTTAAAGAATTGTAAAACTTTGGTGTCTGCAAACTATGCTTCAATGCTTAAGCTCTGTCTCAAATTTTTTATGTTGTTTTTTAGGTGGTTAAGTTTAAGTTTAAACTAGACACCCGGGTTGGTGGAATTGCAAAATAAGAGAGCTCAGCACAAGGGATTGTTGGTCTGCCATTTGCCCTGATAAAGCACGAATGACTCACCATTCTGCATCGTTCGTCCCGCCATTTGGCTTTTAGCCATTGCACCCACATACACTGTTTGTCCTTTTTTTATTTTTATTTATTTATTTTTTTTTGTGAGTGAATGTGTATTTTTGGTAATGTTTTTTGGGACTTACAAAGTGTTATTGTTTTTAGTTGGGGAGGGTGTTTTAATTAGAGAAAATTTCGATATTAGACCAGTCACTCAACTTTTTAACAATTTCTAACCAAAAAAAAATCTCTTCTCAAAATAAGCCGAGCGACCTGCGGCTGATGACATCAAATAGTCCTGATATTTAAGTGTCAATTTTCCCCTAATATGCTCATTATTTGTACTTATTATTAGGATATATACTTTGATTTTGTTATATTTTGAATCCAAGTTACAAATGAGCATATGAGTTAAAGAGACGCGGAAATTGGAAAGAACTGGCAAAAGACACACAACTATAGTATGCTGAAGAAAGCTATGGCGTAACTTACACTCTCCATTACGCCGTCTAGGAATTCAAATATGAAGAATAGAGTCAACACGGACCAAGGACTACGGCATTACCATAATCCTTAGTTACCCCGTAACTATTTTAAGACTTAGAAGAATTCATTGTGATGAAGGCTACACCGTAACCATTATGTGAAGTTACGGAGTAGCAATGACACCGAAAGTTATGCACGATCTAGAATTAAGCTACGGCTTAGCCCTCTTGAAGACTACGACGCATGTGAAACTCTAAAAGAGATTATGAAGTAACTGATTACATCAACTACGCCGTAACCATTGCTATTAGATAAGATCGTTTTACGATTACACTAGCTACGGCGTAACCAACTCATAGAGTTACGTCGTAGCAGTGTCAGGTCTATAAATACAACCCTAATTTCTGCATTTAAAACAACCCCTACACCACCAAAAAGCAGAGAACGAAGGAGGGTTCTACCAAGGCATTCCACAACAGCATATGGAGCATTTTCAAGGGAGAGATCACGCCACAAACACCATAAGTTTTAGTTATCATTGTGTTAATTACATTATCGAATTATGTCTTCATTTCTTATGCAAAACATTGATTTGGTTGTACTTTTCAACATGATCGGCTAAGCACCTTTGGTGCTAGCCTAGTTATGAACCTTATATTGTTATTATTATGTTTTCGTACTATTCCATAATACTTCTAGTATGTGCATGCTTAGTTTATCATTAGATCCTCTAATTGCGGTAGTTTTGAAGAACCGGTTGTACCCGGTACACTAGGGAAATAAACCAAACGAACCTAATGTAGTTGGGTTGTAAGGGAAATGGGAAAGCAGACCGTAAGTGCTAGTTATTGACCTTGTGTGCATATCGACCAAAGGACTACCTTCCGGGTTAGATACACTTAAGTACTTAGATGTATGGTCTAAGATCCGAAAGGCCGGGCAATACAAAGATAAGTCTAGCATGTAGTAGCACTTAATGACTCAAACTAGTCTACCGTACATCGACTTACTTACAGAGGGTAGGGCCTTTGGTTCCCGACAGGATTCTAGGGAGATAGGCTAGGGAACTAGACCAAATGAACCTAGTGATATATATATGTCCGCCCCACTTGTTGCATTCGAATAAATTTATAGAAAACATAGTCATGGCAATATAGGATGACCAGCTAGGCTAGTATACTTTCTCCCTATTACTCACATCTTTATTTACTTTCAGCTTTCATTTAATGATTGTTTATATAGTTTAATTAATCAATTCTATTCCCAACCAGTTTAAAACGTGACACCTAGACTTAGATAATTGAGACTATTACTAGTCTCCACACGACCGGATACACTGTTCGTTAGTGCATTATGGTAGACCTTAGGTAATTGAGACTATTATAAATTTAAGACATGGTCAGTAAAACCTGCATCATCGACTTTTTTATTTATAATGTGTAAAGGTACTTTTGTCATTTCACAAAACACATTTTCACATCTATTTTACTTTCTTTTTTCTCACTCTCATCCACCAAAAACACAAACCCAGTTAAAATTCTATTTCATCTTAATCTTCATCTTCAATTATTTTCCCCCATTCAATACAACACCATTCTCTCAACCTTTTTAGCTCTGAAAATCGTCCCTGTGATTCTTAAATCAATCCGAACACAACCTCACTCCCAACACATCTTTAATTACAACAAAACCGACCAAACAACAACAACATAAGTAATCACATCTCCTCACTTCTCCATAAAAACCACAAGACCAAGACTCGAATCAAAAGGAACAAGAACACATAAGATCTCATAAATGTTCAAACTTTCGTAACGAATCTTTAAAGATTACAAGTGGTTGAACAATAACCCATCATAGATCTATAAAAAAGCGTAGCTTTTCTTTTAATTTTCAAAAGTTATCAAGGAAGAACAAAACCATCAGGTTTCATCCATTTCTTTTCTTTAGGTTTGACAAAAACAAAGAACGAAAAATGCAAATGATTCTAACTCGTAACCTACCTGAGACCCTTTGAAAGGATTGGTGTGTGCTTATTCACACACCTTTTTCTTACCAAATTAAGACCAAAACGACCAAAAACTAACCAAAAATGCCAAAGATATTGCGTTTTTGTGTTTGTGATCGTGCAGGAACGGATATTGCAAAATCACATATAATTGAGGCCAAAAAGACAAAAAAAACGAGCACGAGATTTAGAAAATTGTCAAAAGCCGGAGTTTGGATGGGAAACGAATCATAATGGAGCATTACCGGATCGACTCGACACAATTTTGAAGAAAAACGAAGAAAATGAAGAAAAGTCAAAGTCAAAGTCAAGATCGGGAATGTGACATGAAGGGAGTGTGGAAAACCAAACCCAAAACCCGTAATCACCATTTTACCCTTAACCTTAACCCAAAATTACCAAAATACCCTCACCCGACACCAAAACTACCAATCTCTCCTTTTAACCCCGAGACCTAATTTCGAAATCATTTTCAAAAACCAAAACCATTTTCAAAATAAAAATCCTGAACACATTTTTTTCAAAACCTTTTATTTTGTTAAAAAAAACTTTTCATTTTTACTTATTATTATTATTATTATTATTATTATTATTATTATTATTATTATTATTATTATTATTATTATTATTATTATTATTATTATTATTATTATTATTATTATTATTATTATTATTATTATTATTATTGTTAGGATCATATTTTATTTATAAAAAGTGTCGGTCATTAACGTGTAGTTATAGGTTGCTTTAGGATATCATTATGATGAAGTTTATGTGTATTATTCATGATTTTATAAAGTCTAAGGGCTAGTTATGTAATAAGGTCAAAGATTAGAGAAGCCCTAGACTTTGTGTATAAATACTCTTGTAAACCTCATTTGTGAGGTTGGTTCTCTAGTTGGTTCTCTTAGTAATAATATTGTCTTAATTTCACACACTAGAGTTCCCATCCACTCTCTCTCTCTACTTACTTTCTCTCTCTAGATCTAGGCTTGAATCATAAGTGATTTGGTTGTTCTACGGTCCTACAAGTGGTATCAATCGCCTAGGGATAATATAGGTTGTTTTAGGTTTGATTTGGTTGAAAAACTTGGTATAAAAGTGAATTTTGAGGGATTCGGTTACTGTTCATCAAGTATTATCGAGTTAGAAAATTTTGTTTTCGAGTTAGGCACAAAATTTCGAGTTAGAAAATTGTGGTTATCGAGTTTGGATTGCTTATCGAGTTTGGGTACAATCATTATCGAGTTTGGTTACAATTTTTATCGAGTTAGGATATAAGTTTTTATCGAGTTAGGTTATTTGGCAGTTTTTATCGAGTTAGGGTAAGTTCTTATCGAGTTTGGTGACTCAATCTTATCGAGTTAGGAAACTATCATATCGAGTTTGATATTTTGTTATCGAGTTTGGAACTCAATCTTGCCGAGTTAGGCAAATTCACCTAATCGTTTATCGAGTTAGGTTCATTGGTTATCGAGTTAGGGAAAACTCTGCCCAATTTTTCAAGACATATCGAGTTAGGACTATCATCTGCCTTATCGAGTTTGAACACACTAAACCTATCGAGTTAGACACCAATACATCTATCGAGTTTGAAACCAATACACCTATCGAGTTAGAAACTTAATAACCTTATCGAGTTAGATACCATCTTAAAACTTATCGAGTTAGAAAGCATGGCATCAAAGTTATCGAGTTAGGCATCCAAAAAAAAAAAAAAAAAAAAAAAAAGTTTTTTGGCGGGAAATTTTGAGTAAAATTTATTTTTCACACGAGACTTTACGTTCAATTTTTACGCGAGATTCAAAGTTTGGTATAACGTTGAAAATTTCGGCCGAAAATTCAAATTTTTAGGCCAAAATTCAAAAAATTTCGGTAAAATTTGGCGAAAAAATTTTCAAAACTCAAATTTTTCTGGTAACCTTAGAATTGTATTTCTTTAAGATTTTCAAATTCTGAGAAAGAAAATTTTCACACTCGATTTTTGGCGGGAAATTACGAAATCAATCAGATCAACCGAGAACGTTTTTCATCTTCACCATACCATCTAATCTACAACAACAACCTTTGTTATCTTTCAAAAGATCCTCAGAACAACGTTTCACTTTGAATTGAATCAATGGCATCTCACCATGACAGTATCACGAGTACTTTGTCCAATGGTTTTGCATCAGCTTTCAAGGCATTTAACAGCCAACGACATAACAACAATCAGCAAGGATATGCTTCGAGTATACAAATGGGGAACCAGATGCAATATGCAGGGCAGTATGTAGGAAATCAGATGGATCAGAATGTGAATCAGAATGTGATTAATCAAAATGGGATTGATTGTTACATGACTTCGATTCAGAAACCTACATCAGCAAGTCACAGCAGAAACAATGTCAATGCCATGACGATGGTAGAAAAGATTCAGTACTTGATTATGCTTGCCAATAAAGAAGAATCGGGAATACCGTTGACTGCTGAGGAACATGAGTTTAGAGCTACAACAAGAGTTAATGACAATTCAGCAGACCTTAATGCTACCTACAACTTTATGGCAAATCAGCAGGCAACAACATCAAGCAGTAGCAGTGATTCTGATCTACCTCCCACTTATGATTCAGATCCATTCCATGAGGTACCAAATTATGGTAACAATGCTACTTCGTTTGCTCATGAGAAGCCACATCTTGGGCCATCTGAACCTAATTATGATACATATGTGGGGGAACAAGTTAATAGCAATGTTAACTATGAAACTCCAGATATGGATCCTAGTAGAGTTCAAGTTGCACAAAATGGTGCTAATGATGAGGAAACCCGTGCTTTCTTTGAATCTTTATTGAATAATTGCAGCATTGAAATTGAGAAAGTGAAAAAGGTAAATCGCGATGTTAAAGCCGCGAATGTTAAATTGACCGCTGAGCTTGAGAGTTACAAGAAAAACGCTAATGCTTTTGAATTTCATAACAAAAGATTGTCTGAATTAGAAACTGGTTATCAAAATTCCGTTTCAAGAGAAAAACAATTGCAACTCAAGTTTGATACACTTGATGTCAATTCTTTCAAAAAGATAAAAGCTTTAAACGCGGAAATTTCTGATTTACAAAACCAACTTTCTAAACAAAAAACAGCTTATACCAATCTTGAAAAAGAAAGGGATGAGTTGAAAAAGGATTTTGCAAAGAAAGAAGACAAACTTTTGGCCGAAATCGTAGAGTCAGAACACATGATTGCTCATTTAGAAGAATTAGTGGTTAAGTCGGGTCAGTCAAGTCAAACAATGAAAATGATTTCAAATCAAACTAATCCGGTTTACCATACGAAACATAAAGTGGCTCTCGGTAACAACAACCCCAGTAATCACAAGAAAGCTCAGCAAGAACAGAATGTTTTGTATAATGGTAATGTGCTTTACACTAAACATGATCCTCCCGTCGTTCGGGATTCTGTGCAAACGATAGAACATGTCGAAGAGAGCATTTCTAAAATGAAACAAAAGGATTTGAAACCCATTGATTACAATAAATTGAACAAACTTTCGGGAATTACTTTTGTTCCACAAAAAGAACCATCTGTGTTTTCCATAAAACGACCATTCTCAAAAATGTTTTCTAAGAAAGTAATTGTTTCAAAATCTCTTTCAAAAATGGAACAAATGTCTTCTAACAACACTTTTAATACAAGTGAGGCTAGAAACATTCTGGATGACGTTAAAAAGAGAATTCAAGAACTTCAAAACATTGTTGCTTCTAAAACTACAATCGATATTAACAACTGGCATTCCAGTTTTCATATTGAGCAGAAAAAAGCTTTTGAAAACGAAATTACTATCCCACTGAATAACATCAGTGCGAGGGTAATCCATTTTGAACGTGCTTTCTTAAAAGAAACGGCCGAATTTGTCAAGGACCACAAATCCCTGGTAAACGAAGCTAATGATACTCGTGAAAACATGAATGTTTTGGAAAACCTTAATGATTCTCTCTTCGAAGCTGTTATGACTACTGATATCATGTCCATCATTTTACAAACATATTCTGTTCAAGACGATGAAAGACTGAGAGCTGAGACCTCCGCAATTGTTTCAAAATATGAAAATGCTCTTATAAAGCTTGAAAAAGAAAATGTGTCATGTTTTAAACAACTTGATCGAAAAAATGAAGAATGCAAGTATGACAAATTGTCGTATGAGCGTGCCTTCAAGAACATGAAAGAGCAAAATGATCTTTTGAGGGCTCAGCTTGAAAGTCTAAAAGGGAAGGGTGTAGAAACTAAGTTTGCACAACCATCGACTTCAGAGACACCAAATGTTTCAAACACGGTTCAAAAACCAAAAATGTCAATTTCACGGTTTGCTCCAAAAGTCGATGAGAAAAAGGATTTGTCAAAACCAGTCACTCCACCACCCTTGCCCAAGGAAAAGGTAATGGAAAAGATTGTTGAAAAACAAAATTTGTTTGTTGAAAGATACAAAAATGTGATTTCACCTGGCTCTTCTAAGTATAGTACACCAAATAAGACAACAAAAACTGTTAATGAGTCTGTTGGTTCTAATGACATGGTCCTCAACCATCATCTAGAAGAAGCTAGAAAAAAGGCACAACTTCGAAAAAATGGAATTTTAGGTGCAAAACCTAGTGTGATGAATTCTACAAGATTCCAAAGCACCGCTAGTAGTAGTAAACCATTACCTAGGAACTTTCAACAAAATACTAGGGATTGGCTTGCATCTAAGAGTAGTGGCACAAATAAGAATGCTAGGAAAGTAGAATGCAACACTAAGAATTCCAAATCAAGTGTCAAGACCCAATCCACTAAGACACCAAATCAAAACAAACCCGTTGAAAAGAAGCAAGAGGTTAAGAAACCTAATAGGTGGATATCTAAAGAATGTAGTTTTTCCAAGACTGAGACTTCCGCTGCATCTGATAAGAAAACTACATCTAGATCTTACCTTAGGTGGATTCCTACGGGGAAAGTTTTTAAAACTGTTGGTCTTAGGTGGATTCCCACAGGGAAGATTTTTGATAGTTGCACCAAGACAAATAATAGTGATAATATTCAGGATAAGGAAGTAGAAACCACAACAACCGTTGATAGTCAACACCCGCAGAGTGATGCTTCATGTACTTCTAACACTGTTATTTGTGAAACCTCTTCGTCTTTGGTTGCAGGTGCTTCAACTATCTCTGAACCTAGTTCTTCAGAGGGTTCAAATTCTGTACATTCTATAAAATCAATCTTTCAATCTTCCATTTTTGATTTTCCATTTCTTTTATAAAAACAAAAACAAAATACAAAAATATAAAATTTCAAAAAATACAAAAACATTATAAAATCAAAAAATCCAAAAATATTCTTCTCACGACATGTCTCTCGTATAAATCAATATTCTGTACGTTTCTAGAAATGTCATTCAACAATGATACGGACATGTACAGATGCTTGAGCGGGAGTTCTTTTTAATGTTTTTCTAAACACATGTCGTTTCTCAAAAGTTTCTTCACAATGGCTTTCGTATACTTCAGTACGAAACCCGGACCCGAATGATGACTTCTGATTATTTCAAATCAAGGACTCGCATTTTCAAGGACGAAATCTTATTCAAAAAGTTCGAGTCTAAACAAACGAAAAAGACTTCAAACAAAAACTCGTTTTCAAAACAGTAATCTTGAGCACTTTTTCAAGATTCATCAAAAGATTTTTCAAAATCTTTCAAATGAGTGCTCAAGATAACTCCCTCAAAACCCTTAATTGATTTTAAAATGTGCTATCATTAAGGGGGAGTACAAAAACAAAATGTTCCGAATTCATGCAAAATGAAATTTGTCTTTCTCTCCAAAAAGCTTTTTCTTAATCAGTTGATATCAAAAATATCACGATATGCTATTTTTGAGGGGGGGAAGACATGATTAAAATGTGATCGAAGATGTTTAAAGCTTGTGACTGAATCTCAAAAGAGCTCGACTCAGAATGTACCAATGAATTGACGGAGCTTAAAATGTCAGTAATCGAAAAGACTTATCCTCGACGGGTAATAACATCAAGTTAGTTTCTAGAGCTAGTTGTCACCTAAAATCTGACAATGGAACTCTTTAACTAGCCACGTAAGCGTGTCTCGAAAAGGATTTGTCTTAGTAGAAATGTACCGTTTCGAGAAACTCTCTGTGGATATGACCAGGCCGGGTAATAACTTCAAGCTAATCTAACTAGTGATGTAAGCGTGTCCCGAATCGGTCATGTTCACTGAAAGTGAATCAATTCAAAAAGTGCAAACTCCTCATGCATGTGCAAATTTCTTAAAAAATTCATGAGCACATGTGAAGGGGGAGTCCTTCAAAAGAAACAAAAACTCTCAAAGTGTCAACAAAAATGTGTTTATATTCATAAACACTTTGAGAGATTTTCAATCAAAGGTTTCATGGCAATTATAGGATTCATGGAGTTATAAGGTGACTAAGGTTAGGAAAAACCGTCCTATGATCCGCCAGAGCCGGAGGGATCTACCCAAGGACAATTCCAATAGATTAGAATTAGAAGTCCTTAGGTATGATTGAAAAAAGGAGAAAATGAGAAAGGAGAAAGAAGGGGTTGAAGAATTAAAAAGAAAAGTTATGAATAAGGGTGAAAAGAAATAGCCCTCCATATGTTCAACCTTAGGGCAGACACCGGGTTCAATTCATATGCTACTGGTTGTTACTAAGGTGACACTGGTATTGAAGATAAAGACGTCATGGACCCAGTGACGTACTGCACTAAACCTTCTAGCCACTCAAGTTCTCTTAAAAGAGCTTGTTTCATTCTCACGGGGAACCGGCATAATCTATCGACCTGTCTCCTAGAGATGGTTGATATTGAAGCAGGAGACCTCTCCCTAATCTCCGCATAGGAAATCAAATGTGCACTTATCGAGTCTAGAGCCCCGAGATTCATCAAAAGATCTCATAGGAACACATGATATTTCTACATTGGTTGTTCATCATTAAGGACGCCAGATGTATACTTTAGAGTCCTACACAGATCTTAGCAATCTGCCAGAACATTTATGAGAGGATTCACTTTTGTGATTCTCAATGATTGAATGGAAATTCCTGCCAGGGTCAACATCAAACAGCCCTGACAGCAGGTCACTTCGGTAATTCTTTATGGGTTACGCTTAGTGTTCGCGGTGGTTTCAAACGATCTACAGTCGTGGAGTGATCCCCAGCGACTCACCCAGTCATTGAGCTACTTAGTAGGTCTCGTAAGCTCTTTCGGGAGTATCTGATATGGGAACGGCCATGGTAAGGGTTAGAAGGAGTCTTCACACTATGCTGTTGACGATCTCTAATTCCTTATCTGTAAGTACCGGTTGATTTATTGCTAACTGTTTACCTGCAGCTATACATCATCTCCATGGCGAAAGATTCTACATGCTCATACATGCATCACAAAGTCAAAGGAAAGTTCTCACAAAGATCAAAGGATAGCAACAGTCAAAGAAAGATTCTACGCCAAAAAGAAGAATCTACAAAGTAAAGTGACAAAGATCAAAGTGAAAGAACGGAAACAACAAATGTATGTATGACAAAGACTTAAGACGTATGAGCATGTTGGAATGGCAGACAACCACCACAAACACAGAAGTGACAAAAGGCAGATGACATCATTGGATCACTTCATCAACAATGAACAAGGAACAATGAACAATGTACACTGTCTCATCTAGTGATTCTTGAAAGACGTCAAGAGCTATGAATGATAAAGTTTAAAGACAAAGATGATGACGTCGCGCAACCTCAATGACCAACACTTAGGGGGAGATTGTTAGGATCATATTTTATTTATAAAAAGTGTCGGTCATTAACGTGTAGTTATAGGTTGCTTTAGGATATCATTATGATGAAGTTTATGTGTATTATTCATGATTTTATAAAGTCTAAGGGCTAGTTATGTAATAAGGTCAAAGATTAGAGAAGCCCTAGACTTTGTGTATAAATACTCTTGTAAACCTCATTTGTGAGGTTGGTTCTCTAGTTGGTTCTCTTAGTAATTACAAGGTTATTATTTCACACACTAGAGTTCCCATCCACTCTCTCTCTCTACTTACTTTCTCTCTCTAGATCAAGGCTTGAATCACAAGTGATAAGGTTGTTCTACGGTCATACAATTATTATTATTATTATTATTATTATTATTATTATTATTATTATTATTATTATTATTAAAAAACTACAAAAATATTTTTTGTACAAATCAGTTTTATTTTAATAAACCTAATACTATAATTAACTAAAACTTAAAACGAAACTAATACTTAACTTAATAATAATCCTATCCTAATAATACTACCCCAACCCAACACACTCCCAATCCAATACACCCCAGCCCACTCTACAATTAACTAAAACTTAATACTATAATTAACTAAAACTTAAAACTAAACTAATACTTAACTTAATAATAATCCTATCCTAATAATACTACCCCAACCCAACACACTCCCAATCCAATACACCCCAGCCCACTCTACAAACTTACCCACTCCACACCTTACTCCACAATTTAAACCAACTACTAATCCAACCCAAACCCCTATAACCCAATCCACCCCATACCCTGTTCTAATAAAAACACGCTTTTTATACCTGGTCAGTTGACCAGGTCAAACCCACCTTTCTTCTACCTCCACCCTTTACCCACCAGACCCTAAACCTTCCCCACGTTTTCTCCTGCAACACGCCTCCCTTACCTCAAAAGCTCCATTCTCATCTGCTCCAAGAAACCCCTCATGGGTATCCTCCATGCCAAGTCACCAATCCACACCAATTGGGCGCCAAAACCGAATTCAATGGCTTTGATAAATTGAGACCCATCCTATGGTTGAGATTAACTCAACGAAGCACAAAAGTTGTCCAGCTCAGCTTTTAGCTCACAAAAGAAACACAAAGAGCAAACATAAGGAAAAAGACAAATTGAAGTGCAACTTTTTTTATCTCAGTAGTATAAATATGGTTTGAAGCCAATTGAATTTGGCAGTAGGTTTTAGTAGTCGGTAGTTAGGTTAGAATTAGGGTAATTTAGTTTAAAATTCTGTAGATTTTTAGCTTAAATTTATCTCTTAAATTCTGTTTCATTCAAGTTTAGTACTCATCTCTTTTTTGTTTTAATGTAATGTCAGTTATATTTTCAATTTTGTTTCATATTAAGTTTTGTTGCTTGCACTTATATAATTTACTGTTTTATAAGCTTTTCTAAGCTCTCTGGTAGCTCATTAAAATCTTATAGTTGTTTCTCATCTCAAAAATCATAGCAGTTATGACTTAAGAGAGTTTTTGGATCAGTGGGTATTTTTAAGTTTTTGTCACTTTTGGTCATTTAATCAACTTGCATCAGCCTAGTTTTAGTAATCTTAGAAGTTGTTAAGTGATTTCTAGTAATTCCATAAGGTTTCATGACTTTTCAATAGATTTTCTAAAAATCTTAAGTTATCAGAGTTAGATTTTGTTAAATCTGTCAAACGTTGAATGAGAGTTTTGTAATACAATCATTTTAAGTTTCAATAACATATTCAATTGTGTTGGTCAAATACACAAGTCAAGTGGTCAAAATTATAGTCTGTTTCAAAACCAAATTGTGCCTAATTGGTTTCTTAGTTACCTTAATTCAAGTGCCCAAACCTTTGTCAAATCTCTTAAAAATGGTTTTTATGTGATCTTTAGTTGTCAAACTTAATTTCTTTTCAGCTTTTGCACATTAGCTTTTTCATTTGTTGCTTAAAAATGTTCTACTGTCTACAATTTTATCTCTTTTCTGTTTATTATTGCTTTTTGGATTCTTATATTTTGCTTATCTAGTTGAACTCACTATCTCACTTTCATCCTCTAGATAGTTTTTAGTTGTAAGTTTATCTACTTTAGCATTTAGTGGATTATGGAGCTTAACTAGGGCTTAACCTTATAGCTGCTAGTAGGTCAGTTAGGTAGAATTGCTTAGCCTTGCTTTGTATCAGCCCCTTTTTGATCTCCATTCTAGGATAGCTTATGTAGAAACTAGGTTATAATATTGTTGGCTCCAATAGTTAGTAGTATAGGGATTTTGTGTTTAGGCTTGTTTAGTATTTTATGCTCATTTGGTTTCATTTTCTTGGGCTGCAAAAAGCCTCCAGCAGGCTTGCATTTTAGCTTGTTCCAACGGCCTTCAAATAGGGATTTTTATTTTGTTCAATTCTTGTTTTCATGACCTGGAAATTGGGTTCTAGCTTCTTTCCCAGCTTGTTTACATGCACTTATTTTAAATTTATTTTTGTGAATTTTTCTACAGCTTATTAATAAGCTCAAAGTAACCCCAGCAGGCACTGTTTCATTGCAGGCCTCTACATCAGTTGTGTTCAAGCTTATTTAGTTATTAGGTTAAGTGCTTATTCTCTTCCCTCTAGCTTATTAGGTCTCCCCTATTGGCCTTAGTCTAATTTCTCACTACGTAGTTTGTTGGTAGCTTATTACTAGCTTATTCAACTCCCATTATGTTGTTTGTTTGTTTAGCTTTTTCTGAGTAGTGTGTTTATTGGCTTTTGTCTCTCCTTTTCAGTCTAAATTAGTTCATAAGCTTGTTTATGATGGTTGATGGCTTGATGCGTGGGAATCGCACCTTGCTTTACCTCTCGAGGGATCTCGCGAGGCTTACAACCCCCACCAGGCAGTGTACCTGATCGTTGTAGTATAGTATAGTGACAAGTACCGGGGGATTGATCGTTCAGCTTAGGAATAGTGTCGCTAGGATTAGAAAGCCTAATTAATAGTTCTAGAGATGAAGGATGATTATTTTTGTCTTTTTTATATTTTATGAAAGCAAGTAAAATCTCGGGTTTTGGAAGAGTGGGCGGAATTAGTTGTTATTCAACTAACCCAAAAACTACTTTATAACTAATTAAACTAATGAAAATAAAATTAAGCTAATATTAAACTAAGGTTGTGAGCAGTATTTGGAGAAATTGTGTTTACTTAGACTTCATTACTCCCTAGATATCTTTTATATGTCAATTACTTGTTACACTTGTATGGATGACGGATTGTATTCCTTAATACCATTCGTGGGGTGGCATACATAACTCCTCAACTCTATGAGCTCTTATCTCCTCCTACACCATGACCCAGCACAACTATAGGGATTGTAAACAGTGGCTCATGCATTAAATACAACCAATAAAGACCTAGTACGCCTCGGTTCATGTTTCTTAAGACGTTCAAGCATGTTACCATTTGGAGATCTGCCAGTTTTCTTAAGCCTAACATATAATATCATTCATCCAAGAACAAGAATAGACAAGTAACTAACACATAATCAACATCTAGGTTTCATTAGATCTAAGCAAACACAAAGGAAATCTAGCCTAGCATAGTAGAATTAAGATAAGAACAAAAGATAAACAACCAACACATAGACATATTGATTGAATTAAGAGTATACTTATCTCAATTACAATGCAAGGTCTCAAGGGTTTGGAACCCTTGAAAAACCTGTAAAAGAGGCACCAAAATCGTCTTTAGGGTTTCACCAAAACTTCTCTTTTTTTTTAATGAAAAAACTAGAAAACTATATATAGGAAAATCGTCCTGACGGCGTCAAGAGTTAATTCTGACGCCGTCAGCCAGCCGCCAATAACTTCCTCGGACGCCCTAGATCCAATTGTGACGGCCTTGGTGACACCGTCACCACCTACGGTAAATTAATCTTGGCCACTTTGACGCCGTCATCTCTTCATCTGACGCCTTCACAACCTACGGTAAAATATTCATCCTTTCTGACGCCGTCAAGAGTAAATCCTTGACGCCGTCACCTTGCAATTCCAGCTTGGATTTGGTACTTTGTCGTTTTCTTCACTTTATGCTCCAAAAACGTCCAAAATAGCCTCTTTTCCAGAATTCACTCTCCAAACACCTAAAATCACAAAAGGAACGATTTAGGGCAATATTTGATCAAATAAAGTCGAATTCGGGCTTAAATGACCCCCTAAAAACGGATCATTTTTCGCCTCATCATATACCCTTACACTTGAGATTTGCTTGTCCTCAAGCAAATGAGCTTTTATTCTACTCAAAAGACAAGTTAGGGGTCATTTAACACTAATATAAAAGTAATTACAACAAATAATCGTTCCACTAAAGACCAATAGACAAGCACGGAGGTCATACACAAGCACCTCACAAATAGTGTTTAGATACTCACATCTCTCGGGTGTAATAAAGTAATATAACATTATGGAAATGGAAGATATCTCTCACTACCTGTCATAACAAAATAGATTACCATAGGCTTGGGAAAGGATCAAACCTCCACCACATGGCGTAAGCACCTAGGATAAACTATCAAAGAGGTCTTTTAAAAGGGTTATAACGTTAGGTGTAGGGATATGAATTACACGGTTTTGTTGGATAAAGGGAATTTTACTGGTGGCGAGTTAACAATCTTAGTAAATTACATGTACAAGATGGCGTTGCTAAGCCAAGACTAGACTCGACTTAAACTAATAAATGAAAAAATAACAAAAATATAAAATGAACATAGAATGAAAATGGGATGGTAGTCCGTATGTTTTTTTTTTTTTTTTTTTTTTTTTTTTTTTTTTTTTTTTTTTTTTTTTGCATACACTCTTACCCTACCATCCAAAATAATACATCATAGGGGTATGAGCAATCCCCTTACACTTGAATCTTTACATACTTTACATTAAACTAATCTAATGACTCGAATTAAGAAAATCAAAACACTTTGAGCACTTTTAAGATTAACGTACGTATGGGGGTAATAATATTACGTTCTTCCCCATTACTTCATAAAATAAGTACTTACCCATGAGTCCCAATCGTCCCAAAACAATATGTACAAGGATATGACTCGACTTAGCAACCATGTAATCAATTAGAAAGTTAACTTAGGGTTTAACAAATAACAATAATGCACTAAAAATGAGCGCATACACGGAAGGCTAAGGCGATTTGGGTGTACATTTAAGTGGGGTGTAACAAATTCTTCCTTTAAGTAAAATGCTTAAAGTTAGAAACGAAAAGATAGGCTCGGAGGGGTGTACTAGGGGTTTCGTGTACTAAAAATGAGTACAACGCAAAGGGTGTGGGAAAAATTAGTTGACTTAACTAGCCAAGTAATATGACTTAAATGGTCAAGTAATTATAATACGGGTTTAACACAAGGGTGATCATAATGCCTCTTATCATGTAGTAAATCCTACCACACGAATGTAGTCTCACTAGCGGTCTCGGGATGCATCACTAACGCAAGTTCTAGAATCTAAATGCTACCGGTACACTCATAAGCACCAATAATAAATGCTTTTCCTATCAAATCTAAAGGCGAACCTCACATTTTTGGGTGGAAAATTTTTCTGAATATACGGTTATGTGCTAGTCATACAACCTCCTATCCATGAGACGCTTGCTATGGCTAAAGTTTCACTCCTAAATGTTGTAAAAAAATTTAAATTTGGCGCTAAAATTACACTAACAAGTATTTCTCGTAGTTTTATTACACATCTACTATCAAACAAAACAAACTCAAGCGAAAGTGCATATGTAAGGTATCATCTTTTTACCCTCCCCTTACACTTAGGATGAACATTGTCCCCAATGTTCAAGTAAAGAATGTAAAAGTGAAAAGTAAAGAGAATGAAATCAAATACTCCCCTGATTCGCTCGGTATGGATTTTAGGTTGGCTAGGTTAAATCTTCCTCCAAGAAAATGAGCAATCAAAGCTTCCCTTCCAGAATATAAATCATCTTCTTGTCTTACATAACCTGTAAAACCTGACAACAAGACAAGGCAACCTCGCGTAAAATCGGCGGCATCCTATATAAGTTACTAAATCCTAGAAAACAAAGTAAGATATAATGCTTGTGGAATGAAGTTTGCAGATTTCCTGGAGATTATAAAACTTAATAATTCACAAAAACCATAAGACTCCGTTAGAAAAACAAAACCGGTAAAATTTCCAGATTTTTACTCCTGACGCCGTCAAGAACAATTGCCTGACGCCGTCAGAATGGACCTGCAGAAATCTTTATGTTAAGTTTCCGGAAAATTTCTGGAAAAACCTTGTCCTACTTCCTGGAAAATCCTGCAAAACTTCATTATGACTCGATACAAGCATTTGACTCTAACAAATACGAATATACATGTTCATTAAATATTGTGGAGAATCATGATCGGTTTGTTTCTTAAAAACATATTTGGGGTTTCCCCTTACACTTATCTTTTGCAAAAATACCTTTAGGTTGAAGTTAAGACTAGGCCAAACAACATAATAAAGTATTTCACATTTTAATTGAGAAACATGATCAACCAACAATAAAAATAAAACATGCATACGGAAGCAAATAACAATCAAACTATTAAAATCACACAAAACATGGGTTGCCTCCCAAGAAGCGCTTGTTTTTGTTCGAGTCACGAGCCTGACTCTACCCTTATTTCACGGATAAAGGTGAGGTTTTCCCTACACTTAGGATTAAGTGCGGGTGAAAGTAGCGATACACACTCTTAGGGTGAAGGTATGCCACGTGAGATAAGATTGGTGGATGAATTATATGCTCAAACGGTTGTGCTCCTTTCATCATAACCTTACCTAGTTCACTTTGGTTAATGAGTGAGTTGAAGTTTTCTCCTAAGAAGGGATCATTTTCTATCAAATTCGAGAGATTCCTAGTTGGGGATCTATTTTGACCTAATAAACCCGGTTTAAACCCATAATGTTTCTTACGATCAATCATGAATGGGTGATGTAAGTATGTAAGGTCATGGTCCACTCCTATGTTGGCTTCTTCTCTACAAGGCTTGGGGTCTACTACCTTCAACGTAAAACTACCCGGACTACATGGTTTGATGGGTGGATCGGGACCTATTTCAATTCCTAAATCTTCATCCAAGGATGGAAGATTAGGTAATGGTTTTGGTTGAGGCTCCGGTTCATCAAAACTAGGAACTTCTCTAGAACTAGGAGTAAGGTTATCACTACAAGTGTTCAAACCTATATTCTCTGGTGGTGCTTGGTCCAAGGGTTCTACCTCAATTGGGGTTCCTATAGTCTCTTCTACTTCTTCCGGGTAAGTCACGGGCGGTGTATGTGCCTCAAATGATGGTAGGACTTGTGGGGTACTTTGTGGGCTTGGATTATCCACCTCATCCTCCATTGTACCTAGATTACCTATATGTTTGTTTTGTACTATGATATTAGGTGCCATCCAACTAGGTATCTCAACATGAGTATATTCATCCCCCAACAAACTTCCTGTTTGCTCCATCAAACTTGTTTTTGATTGATTTGTGATGTTGTTTGTTGGGTTGTCTACTCTATAATAATATTGGGCACAGTTTTCTATGGTATCCCACGCTTCTTCATTATTTAATTCCCTAGGGCCCCCTTCGGCAAAATCATCGATGCGCGTTTGGTCACATTGGCTGACACGATAGTAAAAGGTTTCGGTTAGGGATGATAAAGAGAAACTATGATGAGGGAATTTTCGAAGTAGAATTTTAAAACGAGTCCATGCATCATATATGGGTTCATCTCGATATTGTTTGAAATTCAAGATGTCAATAGGGTAGAATGGCCTTTGTGGTTGGTGGTATGGTGGATTCGCGTACTCCATAATGGTGAACGGAAGAGTCAATGGAAATTACGAACAAACACACAAAGAAAAAGATAGACTAAAGAAAACCTAAAAATAAAAATAAAATCTTACTAGAAAGGAATCTAGCAAGTAGACCTAATAAAAAGAAATCCTAACCTAGACAATAACTATTCCCCGGCAACGGCGCCAAAAACTTGATGCGTGGGAATCGCACCTTGCTTTACCTCTCGAGGGATCTCGCGAGGCTTACAACCCCCACCAGGCAGTGTACCTGATCGTTGTAGTATAGTATAGTGACAAGTACCGGGGGATTGATCGTTCAGCTTAGGAATAGTGTCGCTAGGATTAGAAAGCCTAATTAATAGTTCTAGAGATGAAGGATGATTATTTTTGTCTTTTTTATATTTTATGAAAGCAAGTAAAATCTCGGGTTTTGGAAGAGTGGGCGGATTTAGTTGTTATTCAACTAACCCAAAAACTACTTTATAACTAATTAAACTAATGAAAATAAAATTAAGCTAATATTAAACTAAGGTTGTGAGCAGTATTTGGAGAAATTGTGTTTACTTAGACTTCATTACTCCCTAGATATCTTTTATATGTCAATTACTTGTTACACTTGTATGGATGACGGATTGTATTCTTTAATACCATTCGTGGGGTGGCATACATAACTCCCCAACTCTATGAGCTCTTATCTCCTCCTACACCATGACCCAGTACAACTATAGGGATTGTAAACAGTGGCTCATGCATTAAATACAACCAATAAAGACCTAGTACGCCTCGGTTCATGTTTCTTAAGACGTTCAAGCATGTTACCATTTGGAGATCTGCCAGTTTTCTTAAGCCTAACATATAATATCATTCATCCAAGAACAAGAATAGACAAGTAACTAACACATAATCAACATCTAGGTTTCATTAGATCTAAGCAAACACAAAGGAAATCTAGCCTAGCATAGTAGAATTAAGATAAGAACAAAAGATAAACAACCAACACATAGAAATATTGATTGAATTAAGAGTATACTTATCTCAATTACAATGCAAGGTCTCAAGGGTTTGGAACCCTTGAAAAACCTGTAAAAGAGGCACCAAAATCGTCTTTAGGGTTTCACCAAAACTTCTCTTTTTTTTTAATGAAAAAACTAGAAAACTATATATAGGAAAATCGTCCTGACGGCGTCAAGAGTTAATTCTGACGCCGTCAGCCAGCCGCCAATAACTTCCTCGGACGCCCTAGATCCAATTGTGACGGCCTTGGTGACGCCGTCACCACCTACGGTAAATTAATCTTGGCCACTTTGACGCCGTCATCTCTTCATCTGACGCCTTCACAACCTACGGTAAAATATTCATCCTTTCTGACGCCGTCAAGAGTAAATCCTTGACGCCGTCACCTTGTAATTCCAGCTTGGATTTGGTACTTTGTCGTTTTCTTCACTTTATGCTCCAAAAACGTCCAAAATAGCATCTTTTCCAGAATTCACTCTCCAAACACCTAAAATCACAAAAGGAACGATTTAGGGCAATATTTGATCAAATAAAGTCGAATTCGGGCTTAAATGACCCCCTAAAAACGGATCATTTTTCGCCTCATCATGGCTGCTTGGTCTTGTCAGATGGCTTATTCAAGCTTGTTTGAGCTTATAAGCTCATAAGCAGTTAGTTGTAGGTTGGTTGTTTGTTGGTGTTAACTGATAAGCTCATCCCAGCTTATTAAAGTGATTTCAGATAAAAAGCATTTTACAAAATTGGTTGTCTATTTAAGTTGTATCAGTTTCAAAAGAGAAAAAAAATAGATTGCAAAAAAGGGGTGAGACAGGATTCGAACCTGGGTCACCCTACAGAACCATCAGACAACTCCACCTTACCATCTATGCTATGGATTCTTACTTGTAATGTTTCATTTAGTCTAGTATTTATAGTAGTGTTAATTCCATTAGCTTATTTTGCTTTGCTTATTATTCTGCTTATTCTCTGCTTATTTCTTCTTTTAATTTTTCCTAGGTTAGAAGTAGTATTATTTAATTTCCAAAAAGTTTCCTTATTTTAAAAAATTAGTTTTATTATTTTTTTTATAATTTAATTTAGTTTAAATTGTTTTTAATTCATATTAATTAATTAAAAAAGTGAAGAAAAAAAAATATTTTTCTTTCTCCAATAATTTTAATTTATCATTAGAAAGTAGGAAAATTAATTTCATACCTGTAGGATTAGCGTAGCTCTCAATTCATGTTTTATTTTGCGCGTTTACGTTTTTTTTTTAAATTAATTTTCGCGTTTTTAAATTTAGATTACGTGTAGGGTTTCCGTAGCTTCCGATTATTATTCCCTTAACCTTTTTAATAGTTTTTAAGTTTTATTTTCATTCCTTGTTGATACGTGGGAATTGCGCCCTCGCAACAGGTTTTACCTCTCAAGAGATCTTGAGAAGCTTACAACCCCCACCAGGCAGTGTACCTGATCGTTGTAGTATAGTATAGTGACAAGTATCGGGGGATTGATCGTTCAACTCAGGAATAGTGTAACACCCCAACCCGACAAGAGTAAAAGTGTCACAATAATATGGTGTTACATCAGAACAAACAGAATAGATCAAAAGCGGAAATCTTAAATAAATAACTTACTTCAAATAACTTTGGTCAAAAATCTTTAATTCAACCCTACTCTCAATCACAGAAACCATCCCAAAGCTAGCTTGATTACCTGCCGCGGTAAAAGAAAATGCGGCTGAGCTTAAAAAGCCCAGTGAACAGATATATAGCAAAATGAAACGAAATATAAATACTTAAGTACAAGTGAAATATTTTTGGGGAAAACACTTTTAGGTATAACAGATAGTGTGGAAATAAAAATGTGTAGGTTAGGTTAGGAATTCATACAGTCACCTGTATAAAAAGAGTTAGAACCATAAAATGCCATGAGCTCAGAAACAGATAACTTATCATAATCATAATCATACATCTTCATAAACATATAGAGGGGAGACCTCTCAGATAATCAGACAATAATGAGGGGTGTCCTCATATGGGTGGAGTAGCTAGCTCCCAGAAATGTGAAGAACGTGTATTGCACACACAGCCACATTCACCAGACTAATCATATCATATCATATCAGAAACAGAAACAGATCTAGGATGCATCCATACGCCCCTACCCATTCACATGCAGACCAATCAAAGGGACGTGGCAGAACATCACTCTACTGCCCTAGAGTCATGTCAGGGGTGCATCCCTGACACGGACATGGAACCCCCATGCCTAGTGAAACTCATGTAATCAAATGTTTCATATTTAAGGGTTCAAAACATAATTTTTACATCAGAAAGTTCAATAGCAAAGTTTTCATATCAAAGGTTCAAACATAGAAGGTTCATAGCAAATGTTTAAATCAGAAGGTTCAAAACAGAACGTTCATAACAGAAGTTGTAATCACGAAGGAAACCTTAAGAATAAGGTCAGAATATCCGTACCTTAGCAAAGAGTTCAAAAGGAAATGAGCTCAGAGGGAAAGTTCACTTTTCTTCTTCAATATATATATATACCTGAATTAGGGTCACTTTATTATTAATAACTTCATCTTAAATTGAATTACTCCTTAGACGGCTTTCCAATTTTAGTAACTTCTATTTTTAGGTAATTATAGTTTAGGGTTCAATAATGTAAATATACCAAAGTTTAAGGTCCAAAGTGTAATTATTACAAATTCCATATTTTATCCAAATAATCCATAAATTAACAATATTTACCAATCAATCCTTAAGTTACAAATGTTACATTTTAACCCTTTGTTTATATTTTATTTCAATTTAATCCTTATTAATGTTTAAATTATAATTGTATCCCTAATAATTCATATTAGCACTTTTACCCCTTAATTATCATAAATTACACATATTAACCTCCCTTTTAATATAAGTACCAAATAAGCCCTTAACTTCCATAATTTACAAGTTTAACCCCTTAATTAAAATAAATACAATTTATACCTTTTAAATTATATTAATTACAAACAAACCCTTTTAATTACTAAAATTACACTTTAAGCCCCTCAAATAATCTATATTCAAATTAACCCTCTGGTTTTCATAATTTACAAAATGGTCCCTCTATTTTTAATTAATTCAATTTCGGATCACATAATTATATAACTTGCTCTTTAAACCTTTTAATTGTAAAATTTACATATAACACCCTCATATTATATTTGTCCCACTTCACCACAGATTTAATACACCTTATATAAATAACCCACAAGTTTATAAAATTACAAAACACAACCTTTTACTTTTTATATCAAATCGATTTACAAGTTAAATCCACAAACCCTAACCCTAAATTTACCCAATCATCACCAACATTAAATTTAACCTTAAACACCATTAATGACCAGGTTACATATCAAAAACCCTAACCCTAACCCTAATTCTATTTCTTTTCTTTTTATTTTCTTTTTACTTAATAAACCGATTATAAAATAATTCCCAAACATGTTTTCTAGGTCTTGAAAATTATGAAACTTATTTTTCTGATGTTATATAATGTTCATAGGACCTGAGAAAAATATAAACCAAACCTCAAAAATTGAAATGGTTGTTTTCATAATTTTAATTCGATTTAGGGTTTATTAACTTATATAATTTTGTATGATCATATTAGCTTGCATGAATTGATTCTACTATTTTCTACAGATCATATATGATATAAAGAGTTATAGAAAAATACCAGAATGATTTTGTAACATGTGGATTAAGCAGAATAATTTTGAGTTCTCGGCTAGCTTAAATCGACACCAACAAAACTCCTAAGTTCAAACGATCGAACCTGAGACCTTGGAACTATTTTTCTGGTATTCTTAAACTTAAAAAAACACTTAGGAAAAATAGGATAGAGCTCCAGAAATTTTAGAATCGACTATGGGGGTTTTAGGGATTTGATTTGGATTTAAAAGTCAATTTTAGGGATATCCAAAAATTATAAAACGTGTCTAATGTATATATATAGGGTATAATATTTGTCTTTGGCTGGAATATATTGTGGTAAGTCCAAATTAAAAGATTATACATGTTTCCTATTTACTTTGGGATTTATTTCTTAATTTAAATACATATATTTAATATATATATATATAATATATATAAATCGATTTTATTTATTTATATGATAAAAATTATTTTACTTTAATAAAAAAAATGTACAAATTTTATTTATACATAATTTATTGTGATCACATGTTGCAAATTTTCAAATTTCTAAAGTTTTCTTGGTATTTATTTAAATGTTAATACAAATTCTTAAACTTGGGGGCATTTTGGTTATTTTGCTTGTTTTAAAATTTGAGGTATTACAAATAGTGTCGCTAGGATTAGAAAGCATACTAAACTAGGTCTAGAGGTGAGAGATGTTTCTTTTTGTATTTTTATATTTTATGGAAAGCAAGTAAAATCTCGGGTTTTGAAGGAGTGAGCGGAATTAGTTGCTAGCTAACTAACCCAATTAACTAAGATACAATCAAAATAAAATAAAAGAAATGAAAATTAAACTAATGTACTAGTGGTGGAAACAATAATGAGAAAGTTGTGTTTACTTATATTTCATTACTCCCTAGATATCTTTTACCGGTTGATTAGCTTGTTACAATTGCATGGATGACGGGTTATATTCCTTAATACTAGTCGTAGGGCCGTGTACAGTATTCCCTAACTCTATAAGATTCTACTTCACTCCTATGTTGAGCCGTTAAAAGCTCTTAACATGGGATCATTAGAATTCACTTATGCATTAAATACAACCAAAAATCGTAGTACACCTCCGATTATGTTTCTTAAGACGTTCAAGCAAGTTACCAATGGAAGTCTGCCAGTTTTCTTAAGCCTAACATCGAATACAATCATCCGTAACAATTATAAACAAACAATCAATCAATAATCAGCATCTAGGTTTCACTACATCTAAGCAAACACAATAAAAGCCTAGCCTAACATGTTAAAAGAAAGATAAACATAAGATAGAATCAAACAATACATAGACATATTGAATGATTATTGAAATACTTATCTTTATTAAAACATGGAAGAAAGAAGGGTTTGAAACCCCTTCAATATGTAGGAAATTCGACATAGGGTTTGTGCACAACTTGTTCCACACTTTACAATGAAAAATTGGAAAATATATATATATAGACTAAGCATCCTAACGGCGTCATGTACTAGCCTCTGACGCCGTCAACTCGCCGCCAAGTTGAAATTCGTATTGCCTAGATCCACTTCTGACGCCTTCATGTGCAAATCTACTCTGGGCCGTCACTAGTATTTGGACCCTGACGGCCTTGGTGACGCCATCAGGCCATTAACAAAGAAAATGTTCTGGGCCGTCATGTTATAAATTCCACATCCACCTCTTTTGTCACTCTTGACGCCGTCATGTGTAATGTCTTAACGTCGTCAGGTACTGTTCCCAGCAAGGAATTTGAGACTTTGCCGTTTTCTTCACTTTTATGCTCCAAAAACGTCCAAAATGCTTCTTTTTTCAGATTTCTCTCCAAAATTACCTAAAATGATAAAAGGAACGATTTAGGGCAATAATTGATCAAATAATTACGAATTCGGGTTTAAATGACCCCTAAAATGATAAAAGGAACGATTTCCCGCAAAGGGAACGATCGATATTTATATCGATCGACCGATTTGGTCGATCGTTTTTTTCCGACCCACTACCACCAGCCTAATGGGCTAATGCCATCATAACTCATTATCAAAGAGGAATATTAAAGTCATCAACTAGAAGCCTAAAGCCAATGACATCGATCATCCTCACCAACAAATGCAACTTGCAACATATTATTATTTTCTTTGAACAACTTGCAACATTTTATCACATGTCCAAAATCCCACTATCATTAATCACCTTCCATGAAACATCCATATTCCTCATGTCAAACAAAGTTACAAACAACTTTCATAATTTTAATATTTTTCTATAGAATTATCCATAGTAAGTGCATGCACCTTTCCTAATTGTCACACCTATATATATCTTTCGTATCATTTCATTAACCGAAAACCGTCTCACAAAAATTCTAAAAACCAAGTGTTCAGTCACCATATACTAAGTACTAAAAACTTTTGTTCTACTTACACTTAAAAAATGAAGAGAAATAATGGGTTCGACTCCGATTTTGCTCTTCTAGAGTCAATACGTCGTCATTTACTAGACGACACTGCTCCGACAATGTCATGTCGGAGCAGCAACATTTTGTTTCCACATTTATCAGAAACATGGGGCGAATTACCCTTACAACAAAACGACTCCGAAGACATGCTGATAGCAACATTCCTCAGCGAAGCACTAGACTTCCAACTTCCACCTTCGCCGGAGATAACTTCACCTGAGATGACGTCATCGCCGGAAAACACTGTTTTCGTCAAATCTGAGCCTGAAACTTCTAGCTTTCAGCCAGAATCACTTGGAGCGCAAAAGGGTAAGCATTACCGTGGAGTAAGACGGCGGCCGTGGGGTAAATATGCGGCGGAGATACGTGATCCGGCGAAGAATGGAGCTAGGGTTTGGTTAGGGACATTTGAGACCGCGGAAGATGCGGCAGTCGCTTATGATA
Source organism: Artemisia argyi (assembly GCA_030686995.1). Lineage (NCBI taxonomy): Eukaryota > Viridiplantae > Streptophyta > Magnoliopsida > Asterales > Asteraceae > Artemisia > Artemisia argyi. Next base: position 149,336,801 of record CM060686.1, read on the forward strand.
TGGCGGCGTATCGCATGCGTGGGTCACGTGCTTTGTTGAACTTTCCCTTGAGGATTAATTCCGGTGAACCAGAACCAGTTAGGATCACGTCAAAACGAAGGTCAACATCGCCGGTGAATACGGCGGAGATGGTAAAAAGGGTGAAAAAGGAATTGGGTGATGGATGCTGAGTGTCATTGTGGGACAAGTTTGGTTTAGTTAAATTCTTTTGTTTATTGGGTGGAAATGTGAAATGCTGTAATGAGTGATTTTGTACATATACGATGACAAATTTCTTGCTTCTTTTATAAAATACAAACGTATTTTGCTCATTAGCACAGACAGACATATTGAGGTTGTTAAATAAAGAATCAAAAACAATTACGGAGATATACTGATCAAACGGTATATATATTAGCGTTTTTCTAACTTATGCTATATGACACAAGTTAAGCTCATTAATAATAGAGAAAACTGCAAAATACATCCATGTGGTTTACCTATTTTGGCATCTTACATCCTATCAGAAACTTTTAGCAATATACATCCCCGTTAAGGCAAACGTTTGCCATAATACATCCCTCGTTAACAATGAGGACTAATGGTGCAAATTTTTTCTCCGTTATCTTTTAACGAGACTGAAATTAACCGTTAGTCCTCTTTTTTAGGGTTTTTTTTTCATTTTTTACGTTTTATCCGTTTTTTGTCAGTTTTCTTTTCCCCCTTTTTTGTATGTTTTATCAGTTTTTTAACGTTTTAATCCGGTTTTGTACGTTTTATCAATTTTTTGTCATTTGTTTTCCTTTTTTGTAAGTTTTATCAGTTTTTTTTTACGTTTTCATCAATTTTTTGTACGTTTCATCTATATTTTATTAGTTTTTTTTACGTTTTTATCCGTTTTTTGTCTGTTTTTTTTTTTATGTTTTTATTCATTTTTTGAACATTTTATCGGTTTTTTATGTTTTAATCCGTTTTTTGTACGTTTTATCTATTTTTTGTCAGTTTTATTTATATTTTGTCTGTTTTTTGTACGTTTTATCCGTTTTTTGTCAAAAAAATGGATTAAACGTTAAAAACTGATAAAACGTACAAAAAACTGGATAAAACTGATAAAAAAATGGATTAAACGTAAAAAAAGGGAAAACAACTGACCAAAAATGGATAAAATGTACAAAAAACGGATTAAAACGTTAAAAAACTGATAAAATGCACAAAAAACCGAAAAAACTGACAAAAACGGATAAAACCGTTAAAAAGGGATAAAACGTACAAAAAGCGGAAAAAAACTAATAAAAAACTGATAAAACGTACAAAAAACGGAAAACAACTGAAAAAAATAGATAAAACGTACAAAAAACGGATAAAACAGTTAAAAAACTGTTAAAACGTACAAAAAACTGACAAAAAACGGATAAAACGTACAAAAAACGGGAAAAAAAAATTCAAAAAGATAAAAATTTAAACTTTCAATTTCGGCTGTTAGTAATGATGCAAGTCATGACACTAAAACAAAGTGATAGTTATTTCTGACACTAAAACAAGGGTTTTTCTAACTTGTGCCCTGGAGGCACAAGTTAAGCACACCAAAAGGACAGACGGTCCCACGAAAAAGTACAAGAAAGTACTTAGGGACCCATGAATTTTGTTGTGCTTTCTTGTACTTTTTCGTTGTACCCTCTGTCCTTTTGGTGTGCTTAACTTATGTCCCCAGGAACAAGTTAGAAAAACCCCTAAAACAAAATGATGGTTATAGTTAGAGGTGTAAATTCGAGTTGAATTCGGGTTGACGAGTTCGGATTGACAGGTTGGCAGGTAAAAAATCCAACCTGAACCTGACTCATTTAAATTATCAGGTCAGTTATGTCAACCCTAACCTGTTTATACATAACCCGAACTTGAACCATTTAACTCGTATATATACTTAGGTTGGCGGGTTAAAAAGTTACATGGGTTAAATAGGTTAAACGGGTTTCGGGTTCACCCATTTAACTTATTTTATATAAAAAAGCTGGCACATTACATGAGTTAAACAGGTTAAACGGGTTTGCGGGTTGAGCCGTTTAACCCATTTAACCCGTATAATAAAATATAATTAAATTTTAGTTTAAGAAAAAAAATCTTAAACGGGTTGGCGGGTCAACCCACTTAAATAATTCACAACTTGAACCTGACCTGTTTAATAAATGGTTTAGATGGGTCGACCCAAACCTGACCCAAAATCTAATTAGACTCAACCCGATTCTGTTAATTTTCGGGTCGGTTTCAGGTCGAGTTCCGTATCGGTTCAGAAATTGTCACCCCTAGTTATAGTTATGAGAGGGGATATTATATATGAAATTCTTAATTATCCTCTTAAAGGAGAGGGTGTAGTTTTAATGTGTTTCTTCATTAAGAGAGAATAAGGGTTAGTCCCGAGTTTTCTCTCCACTAAAAGAAAAGTAAACACCCCTAAAACATAGTTATAGTTATGACACCACTACATATTTCATGCATTGTGATTGGATCTCACTTTTGTAACATAAGGCCAACATATGACCAGTGGGAAATCTTTGTCTAAAAAATAGAACATAGCAACAAAATAGTGGTATATACATAACTGGAAACAACCATTTTAAAATAATAATAATAATAATAATAAAATAACATTGATATGTACCTATTTGATTTTATTTTGTACATATAAAATTACATAAGATTTTTTTGTCATTGCTATTTAATTTTATGTGTGCAAAGTAAAATGATAATAAAAAAATTATATCCAAATCATAGTTATCTTTTTGACATGATAACGAAATGATGGGTTGATTTTATAACGTCGAAGTATTGTATACTGAATTTAAAGCTAATATACTAAAGTAGGGGTGTTCATCGGTTCGATTATCGGGTTATTCGGTTTAGTTAAAAAAAATTCTTGGTCAAACCGTAACCGAACCGGACCGAATTCAAATTTGATTCAACCGAACCGAATAACCGAATAACCCGAATTACATAATTTTAATTATTTTTACATATTATTATATATGTTTTTAGAACAAATTTTTTTTCAAGTTTAAATAATGTTTTATATATATATATATATATATATATATATATATATATATATATATATATATATATATATATATATATATATATATATATATAGAATCCGGATCGGTTGAGAAGGTTTTGAGATTGAGAAGAATGAGAAACCATCCTGACCCTTTATTTCATCAAACCTTGTAAGGGTAAGATTGGAAATTTATATTTTCTATTAAAATGTTTTTTTGATTCATTTGATATATTAATAGCATGATTTTAGGAAATACCTGCAAATCAGTTTCTTTTCAACTGCTGGAGATTAGAACGTATCAAAATAAAAATCTTCATATTTCAGAAAGTCACGCATCAAAAAAACAACCTCCATACGTGTTCTTCTTCAAAATAATCTATCCTTAACATACTAAAATAGTTACCATGTCCGACGTTCAATATGAAAATGATGCAACAATTATGATAACTGATGATATTGAGTCGAACCAAGAGGTTTCCTGTAAGTTTTTGGTTAATTATTATTTCTTATTGTAGCTTTTCATTCATATGATGATGTATTTTTTTATACAACAAATGAATCATAAAAACCCTACGCGTATAAGTGTTTGAATCATCAAAGACGTGAATAAAACCCTACACACATTATAATAGTATCCGGACAAAGATATGTATAAATTTTGGCTATTTAGGTTTGTGAATCTTTATGACAACATGTTTACTTGGCCAACAAGTACCTTTTTAACATGATGCAACTGATTCACAAAAAAGTCTTTTTTTAATCTTTATTTGTGAATCAAATAATCACGTTAATTATATACTTGTTTGTGAATTAGTTATATACTTGTTAGCATGTTTATATTGGTTTGTGAATCAGGTATATACCCTTTTGTGAATCAATGATCAATGATCAATTTATTAATTAGTCCATGAGTTCTCTATGTTTGCATGGCCAACAAGTATTTTTTAATCATGTTGTGTGAAACATGATGTATTTATGAATCTTTGTTTGTGAATAATATCTTGTTTGTGAATCAATGATCATCAGTTATATCTTGTTTGTGAATAATATCTTGTTTGTGAATCAATGATCATTAGTTACATCTTATGTCATTAAAATAAAAGAATCAAGTATAAGTTATTCTTTGTTCAATCTTTATTTGTGAATCAGTTATTTTTTGTTATCAGTTATCTAGTTGTAGTTAATTATTGAATCTGATGTAAACCATCATTTTACACGAACTTGAAACTTGAATCACACAATATAATTCAGTTTTGTACTTACATGATTGTCTTCGATGTCCGTTACAAGTATTCGATAATTTAGTTTTTATATTATGCATCATTAAATTGAATCATTTTTAACAGATATTGAAAGCGTTCCAGAGCCTCAATCAATTGGCAATGTGCGTGTTACTCCAAGAGGGTCTAGATATTGGACGCCAGTTGTTCCTGATAATGAAAAGCCGGTGGAAAAGATGTTGTTTGATTCATTGGATCAAGCTTTTGAATTCTACAGCAACTATGCCAGAAAAAGTGGATTTGAACCTCGTAAGTCATCAGAAAATAAAGGTAAGTACGGAGTGATTACACGAAAATATTTCTTGTGTAGTAAGGAAGGTCAAAACCCAAAGACATGTGCTAATACTTTGATAGAACCAACTGGAAAACATGTAACCACATCAAAACGAACCGGTTGTGAAGCCCGCATTATTTTAAAATTGAATCGTAAAAAGAATAAGTATGAAGTTGTTGAATTTGAGGAAGAGCATAACCACAGTATGGTTCATAAGGATGATTCACATTTTCTCAATTCTCAAAGGCAACTTAATTTTTGTCAAAAACAAACTTTAATGGACGTAGGGAACTTAAATATGGGTCCGCGTAAAGGGTTCAAGTTTTTGAAACAGGCCCGCGGTAGCTTTGACAAAGTTGGTACCACTGAAACTGATTCTAAAAATTATAAAAGGGACATAGACTTATTTATCGGGGAGGGGGATGCCCATATGGCGATTGAGAAGTTGGAGAAAAAAAAAAGAGTTGTTGCCGGACTTTACATTTGAATTTATGCAAGGGGAGGATAAAAAGTTGAGTGGGTTATTCTGGGCTGACGAGACTGCAAAACGTAATTACATTGCGTTTGGAGATATTGTGGGATTTGATGCTACTTTTCGCACCAACAAGTAAGACATTTGTTCCCAATTATTTTATGCTTCATAAAATTAATTTCCTTGTTTTAATCGACTTATAAGTATCATATGTTTGATTTGGTACAGGTATTTTATGATATTTGTTCCGTTTACTGGAATCGATAACCATAAACGATGTGTAACATTTGGTGCCGGTTTGCTATCTAATGAAACTGTAGAATCGTATGAGTGGCTGCTTAAATCTTTTAAGAAAACAATGTCCCACGAACCTAAATTATTGGTAACCGACCAAGATCCATCAATTAAAATAGCAATTCCAAAAGTTTTCACAACCGCAAAGCAACGGTTGTGTATGTGGCATATTACAGACAAGTTTGGAGACAAGGTTTGATTCACATTATATTCGTATGATTCAAAAATACTTTTACCCTTACTCTCTTTTGTTTTTTGATTCATGTTACAGTTCGGTTCAACATTAATGAATTACGAGTTTTTACAACGTATCAATGGTATTGTTTGGAGCAAAACATTAACACCGGAGCAGTTTGAGCTTAAGTGGGCTTCACTTATGAATGAGTATGGCCAGCAAGAACACAAATGGCTATCTGATATGTACGATATCCGTGACAAATGGATACCCGCTTATTTTCGTGACTTACCGTTGGCTGGACTTATGCAAACGACATCTCGTTGTGAAGGAGAAAATTATTTCTTTGGGCTTTTGACGAACACTGATTTATACCTTGTTGAGTTCATCAACCACTTTGATACTGCTATGGACGCCCAAAGAAACATCCAAAGAAACAATGATCATGATTCACGGTACAAGGTACCTCAACTCAGAACTGATTTTTTGTTCGAGAAAGAAGCGGCTGAAATCTTTAAGCCTGCAGCTTTTAAGGTTATTCAATCCCAAATTTTGAAATCAATGCTATTTTGCATGTCGTATAATGTGATTGACATTGAAGGGGGTAAGAGATACTTTATTAGGGATGTCGATGACGATGTCAAGTTTCAAGGTCAATTTCAGGTAATGTTTTAGAATTCTTACTATTTTTCAAGATTCAATTATTATGCATTTACTATTTTATGCATTTACTATTTTAGAATTCTTTATTAGGGATGACAATGTCAAGATTCAATTATTATGCATTTACTGTTTTTGAATTCTTACTGTTTTTCAAGTTGATTTTGTTAAGTCAGAGGTTACTCTTACGTGCAGTTGTAAGCTTTTTGAGTTGGAGGGGTTTTTGTGTCGCCATTGTTTCTATGTCCTACGTATGCGCAAGATTAAAGAGTATCCGAAACGATACATTCTAAGGTGCTGGACAAAGGACGTTGTTCCCCCTCCATCTTATGGGGGCAATTTTAGCCGACATGACATTTCTGAAAACAAAGAAGAGATTCAAACACTTATACGCGAGTCAGTTTTTTTCCTTGAATCAGCTGTTGATCGTTTGGTGAATGATCCTTCTAAGCTAGCACTCTTTCGAGATAAGCAAAAAGAGCTTATGGAAGAAGTCTTTATTGATATGCCATATCAACTTCCAATGAAGAATAAGGAAGTTATCGCGACAATACTTGGTGTAACACAACCGCAACCTGAGGAACAAATCTGTGGTAATCCAAATATATGCGGTAATAAAGGTGGAATACGAGGTAAGAAAAGGTTGATCAGTTTAAAAGACCAGGCAATTGCTAAATCTCAAAAACCAAATGGGAGGCGATGCAACTACTGTGAAGAATATGTGACAGATCATGATAGTCGTAATTGTCCAAAGAAAAAGGAAGATCAACTGAAGGAACTTGAAGCACAAAAGAAAAGGGAAGAAAATAAGAAACGTGCAGCAAATCAAGTGTCTACATCTGGTTCAAAAGACTAAACTGTTATGTAATTTTTTTTATATCACTTTTGGTTGTTATTCTGAATCAATATCATTATGACTATTTCTTAAGGTACTGATGTTTGTTTTTCATGTTTTATACATGAATAAATTGTTGAATCACAATATTAATGCTATATAATGTGTTAAAGGTTGTTTGCCTATTACTTTAGCATTATGCCAACACCAAAAATCAAATGTCAAGGTTTAAAGCCGTTAAATTTACTTGTCAACTGATATTAGTTATTTGTTGAATCATTAAGGAGTTTTTGAATCAAAATATAAAAAGTGTAAATCTACTGATGTTTGATGTTTGTTCAGGTATTTGGGCTGTTCGCCTAGTACTTTGGCGTTATGCAAAACACTATAAATCAGATGTCAAGGTTTAAAGTGTTAAATTTACTTGTGAACTGATATTTACTTATTTGTTGAATCATTAACGAGTTTGTTGAATCACAATATAAAAAGTGTATACGTACTGATGTTTGTTCAGGCACTATGTTTGTTTTACACTTTTTATACATTAATAAATTGTTGAATCACAATATAAAATGTGTAGAGGTACTGATGTTGGTTCAGGTACTGATGTTTGATTCTACCTGAAACATGAAGCATAAAATAAAAGTGAAGCAAGACGACCCATTCAATTAAAAATATTCCAAAACAACCCATTTAGATATTGGTATTTGATTCAACCCATTTGGTTAATACACATCCTAAAACGACCCATCACTTTAGTACAAAAAATACCCAATTATTCGGCGTATGCTCAATGATTCACAATTAATAAATTGTTGAATCACAATATTAATGCTATATAATGTGTTAAAGGTTGTTTGCCTAGTTCTTTAGCGTTATGCCAAACACCAAAAATCAAATGCCAAGGTTTAAAGCCGTTAAATTTACTTGTCTACTGATATTAGTTATTTGTTGAATCATTAACGAGTTTTTTGAATCAAAATATAGAAAGTGTAAAGATTGATGTTTGTTCAGGTATGTGGGTTGTTCGCCTAGTACTTTGGCGTTATGCCAAACACTAAAAATCAGATGTCAAGCTTTAAAGTGATAAATTTACTTGTCAACTGATATTTACTTATTTGTTGAATCATTAACGAGTTTGTTGAATTACAATATAAAAAGTGTAAACCTACTGATGTTTGTTCAGGTACTATGTTTGTTTTACACTTTTTATACATTAATAAATTGTTGAATCACAATATAAAATGTTTAGAGGTACGGATGTTTGTTTAGGTACTGATGTTTGATTCTACTTGAAACATGAAGCACAAAATAAAAGTGAAGCAAGACGACCCATTCAATTAAAAATATTCCAATACAACCCATTTAGATATTGGTATTTGATTCAACCCATTTGATTAATACACATCCTAAAACGACCCATCACTTTAGTACAAAAAATACCCAATTATTCGTCGTATGCTCAATGATTCACAATTATAAATCAAACATCCCAAAATTTGAAGCAAAATATAAAAGTGACGCAAAATGACCCATTCAGTTAATCATGTCCTAAAACAACCCACTTAGCAAAAAAAAAAAAAAAATCAACACATTCGGTTAAAACACATCCCAAAACGACCCATCACCTTTTTAATTTGATACCTTAATAAATTTTTGAATCACAATATATATTTGTTAATTTTTTTGACACTTATAATTCGATGCTCTCGAGGTAACTATAACCAAGTTCATGGTACCATTTATACGCCACTTAAATCAGCACCCAAACACCAATCAAAAGATTGACGTAACTCCCAAAATCAGTACCCAAACACCAATTAAAAACCAATCCATCCACAATTATAAAATTATGATATAGAATAAAAAACAATCATCAAAATTCAATAACATAATAACATCAAGTGCATTGAATCAATATTCTAGGCACAATCCATCGAAAAAAAGACCAAATGAGTAAGAAACAATCATAAGATTTTGAATAAAAAAAACATGTTTTTCTGAAGCGACAAAGCATTCTACCCAAAACTAGCCACTCGTGATTCCCCTAGCACCAACCCACGTTGCTTCAAGATATTTTTATCCTCTTTTCCAAGTTTATCAAAGAAGTGGACTTTCCTCGTCAATGCTTCTTTGTGTTTGTTGATATCTGCTAGCAGAATTTTTGTGGCATATTTTCTTCTAAGCTCATTCAACTGCTCTTGTTGAGCAACCCCCTCTGGAGCTAAACCATATTCCATTTTGTTCAAGCCTTTGTATATCTCCATATGCCTCATCAAGAATACCCCACAATCGACACAATTGTATCTAGTTTGCCAGCTAAACTCTAATCGGACGGGCTTAACTTTCCCAATGGCAACAGCTTTGTGATGATTTATTTTTCTCAAGTATCCAGCAAACTTACTAATCTATTCATTATCGAGCATACAAGTAAACAAATAAATCATTTGATTCAGTTCTTCTTTTTTACGGTTCATATTTATTATTAACCAAACAATGTATACACGTACCAATTTCTCAGGCAATTCTTTGTAACCCGGACAAATTGCCAAGTTGTCAATAACATGAACCTCATCCTTCATCAAGTCGAACGTGATGTAGTAAAAGTGGCCGGATTGGACGATTGGGAAACAAACCTATTAAACACAGTAGTGATTACATTAAAACATATTATGAATCATTAAAATATTAAACATATATGTGCATGATTCCATACCAACTCGATGTTATTCAATTTTTCATGGTTGTAAAGCTTCAGACAAGCCTGCAAGTTTGTGTTAAATAAATCACACTTACGAGCATTCGACATTTTTTTATCCATCATGGCCTCACCCTATTAAAGTTACAAACATCATGTTACCAATTCAAGATGATAAAAAAATTATTAGTCATTTAATACTAATCCACCTATATTTAGAATATTTGGGTTAAAAAATGAATGAGTACAGCTACCATGATGTCAGAATGTACAAAGACCCTTGAACGTGCACTAGTGGAACGTCTTTTTTCCAAATCGTTTTGAATTGCTACCCAAATATCAACCACAGTAGCATGAATTTTTGAGCGAGGCATTAGGCTCTCCATGATACCCTTGTATCCAATCAATTGCCCATGTGCTTCAAATATTATTTCACTGTCAATATAGTCGAAAGCGTTATTATTATTGTTCCACCAATCATGCATTAAAAAGAAATAAAAAATATATTTATTAAAATACTTACTTGTCATCTTCGGTACATACAAATAACCAATTCGAAACCTTTTTCTCATCTGCCTGAAGTCGTCTTTTACAATCCACAATCCGATTTATGTAGGGTGATTTAAGTGAATTAGGTATCTTTACTTCCCTTTTTTCCCTTATTTTTTCAAAAACTATTTCATTCAATGATCGAGGCCTACTACTAATCATAGAAATTCCATCACCTACTGGTTTTTGACCATCACCTTTATTAAAAACTTTCTCATGTTCTACATTCTTATGTGATTCTAATGAGTTTTGAAATAGTTTAAACTTGCTTGCGTCCAATTTTCTAACCACGTCCTGAACCATTTCAGGCGTTACTTCACCTGTTTTAGTTTTTGAATCACTATCATGCAGACAAACATTACCATTGTTCTCTTCATCTCCATCATCTGGAAAATGGATGCTTATTGGTTGCAACCCTTTATACTTGCTATCTGCTTCCTTCATTGACGCTTTAGCTATTGATGATTCAAATATCGCATCAAATATTACATGATCAGTAAGAGTTTGAGTTATAATGCCTGGAACTTCAACATTTGAATCATTCAGATTTTCTTTGTTTGAATTATCATCTTGCTGAAATATAAAACCATGTGAGTTTCCTGAAGAAGATACACCAAATAGTACATCACACTGTTTTGCCAATGTGAGGAGATCCTTATTATTCGGGAACAAATCAAGTCCCTTGCAAATGTTCTCATTTATTAATGCCTTTGCATTTGCAATGACTGAAAAGTTCCTATTCACCTCATTCACAATATCCTGCATTGTTTTGATTTGATAAAATATTATTACGTCATTAAACATCAATAATGATTCATGATTTAATTGAAATAACATTACCTCGAGACTCATTTCTTTATCATCACAATCATTTGGCTCTTCATCACCACAATCATTTAGCTCTTCATCACCACAATCATTTGGCTCTTCATTACCCCAATCATCATCTTCAAACATATCACGATATTCTTGCGTAGAATAATCATTGTGCTCGTCGTAGTACCCATCACGGTATGTATTTTCATTTGGAATCATAACTATCATGTCAGATTTTGATTCATGTATCCTTTCCTTATATGTCCCGATGGAAGGTGCTTTAGTTATGGTATTTCCAGCAGCTACAACGGGGGTATCTACTCTCTTTTCTGGTACTTCATGATGTTTAGCTTCAACATATCCAACATCATCCACAAATAGAACGTTAGGTGCAAATACCACTTTTCCGAACCCACCCTTTTTAACTTCTTTACTTTGCCTATCTTTTAGCTGTTTTGTTGTCCAACCATTCATGCTTGGAATAATTCCACAAACTGAATCTTCACCATTTAACATTGTAGACTTCATGTAAAATACCTGCGTCGTTGTAAAAAACAAGTGCAAACAATAAGGATTTAGACAAATGAAACTACTTCATATAATCTCAAATAAATTAATGGTTCAATGAATTTGATTGCTGCAAAATATGAATCTATCGTACCACTAAGAACAACAATGGACCGGTGTAGAAGTTTGATGGGTCCAACCTGTTCCATGCCTTTCTACTTTCATTCAAGCAATCTAAAGTGTAAGTACACCAATCAAGGTTATCAATAACCGTATTTGCTTCAATGTTTGCTAGAAACTTTTGGTTTACCGGACCATTACTACTACTCTCAATCATTACTGTAACAAACAACACAAGGAAGTTCAACTGAAACATTCTTCCTCCTTCTTTATCTTCTAACATTTTTGGTATCACATCACTTACCTTTATTCTACCATTTTTTTATGACAAATTGTCTCTTCCACTCTTCAATAACGTTGTCAAGCTTTTTAGATTTCTTAAAACTTTTAATCGGCATTTCACCCATCGGAACCCCATAGACATCATGAATCACCTCCCTCGTTATCAACAATGACCTGCCATTAATATTTAAGCTACTATTTTCAGGGTCATAATTGGTTAATAGCCAATAACCAAGTTTTTTTGGAATCTTTTCAATTTTTAGAGACAACACATGTTCGAATCCCATATTTTTGGCCCTTTCCCGTTGCGCATCTGTAAATTTTTTTATCGAATCAATTAAAATTTTTGGTGGATGCCGCCTATTCACAGGTAGATATGTTTTCCCTTTCTTTCCATACTTTTTTGCACTATCTCTATCATTATTACATTTTTGCGTCTTCTTCGATTCATTTTTATACCCACTCGCTTTCCTTTTAGGGCTAATCAAATTAGGTCGTGTTGGCGACTTCACAAAATCATCATCTGAATCACTAGGATACTGATGTTTTTCTGAACTCTTGAATTCTTCTATGCCCTTCACAACTTTTTCTGCATACATCCATAATAGGTATCAAATTTACAAATACCAACATGCTTACTTCATAACAAAGTTTAACTGATTCACAAACAAGATATAACTTATTCACAAACAAAGCTTGAACATCTGGTAATGCAACATTCATACAACATGATTAAAAAAAAAAGATATAACTTTCAAACTTGATTCAATTTTTTTGAACATCTGGTAATGCAACTTTCATACAACATGATTCAAAAAAAGATATAACTTTCAAACTTGATTCAATTTTTTATGACATGGACTAAAAAAGATATAACTTTCAAAGATATATCATTGATTCACAAACAAAAATTATAAATCTGGCCATGCATGTTTCATACAACATGGACTAATAAACGGATCATTGATCATTGATTCATAAACATGGGTTGATCTTGATACTAGAACTCATAACAAACATTATATCATCTCAAACCTAAATAGCAAAAATTTGTACAATGATTCAAATATTAAGAAGACTATCTTGAACCCTAAATTAACTTACTTAAAAAATAAAGAGATAAATCGATTCATTATCATAAACAATGATTCACAATAAGAAAAAAATTACCACCAGTATACATTTAAAATAAACTAATTAACGTGATTCAAAAGAAAATAAAAAATCTAACCTTTGTTAGTCCGAGTTTTCTGTAGTAGTTGTTTTGATTTTCTATTCATCTTTCACAAAAAAAATGATGCGAACTTTTGAGACGGAATTGAATCAGTGAACAATATTATATGTATCAAATTTTAGAGAAACTATAATCACGCTCAAAAAAATCTGTGATATGATTTGGTTATTGCCAAATTTAAATTTTTGGAAAGCAAAAATGTAGGGATATTTAGTTCTCTAAATGCATTGATTCAATTACCTATTTACCCTTATAATTATTTTAATTAATTAATTAAATGATTCAAATTGGATGGCCAAGATTTCTTCTCAACCTTCTCAATCTAAAAGTCTTCTCAATGGAACCGGATTATATATATATATATATATATATATATATATATATATATATATATATATATATATATATATATATATATATATATATATTCGATTTTTGGTTCGGTTTTCGGTTTTCATTGTCAAGCCCATATCCAAATCGATAACCAAATATTTAGTTCGGTTCGGTTAGGTTTTGACCAATTCGGTTCGATTACGAATTCGGTTCAAGTTTTTTCAGTTCGGTTCAATTTTGATTTTTGGTTTTTGTGGATATTACCCGATCCGTGAACACCCCTAGACGGCTTGACCAAAGGTGTAATCTCGACTTTAGATATTGAGCCTAACTCTTAAAACAAAAAAGCCCAACTATCTTTCAGGAATAAAGACCCCACATTTGTTTAGGCTATATTTTTAGCGGCTTTGCATAAATCTTGCATTTCCAGTTTTTTTTTTTTTTTTTTTTTTCCTTCCTTCACTTCAATATTCCGTTTGTTTCTTTTTTACCATATGGGGAGAGATAGTGGGACTAGTAATTTAATAAGTAGTATTTCTTTTTCAAATGAGACTGACTATTTTCATTGTTTGGTTTATATTCACAAGACAAAATTATGTTATCTTTTAGAATAAGTGGCTTATATATATGTGGACCTCACATGTCTCTTAATATAGAGAGAAAAAAAAAGAAATACCCCTCAGGCTCTCAATGCTTGGTAAAAAGGTAAATATGAAAACAAAAATCATGAACTCTGCTCAAATCATTAGATAAGGACAAGTTTTTAACTCAAACATTTAGCAACATTTTAACTTAGACATTAGATCTGTAATCTATCTCTATATTATTTTGATTCAGATACAAGAGAGGGGGGGAGGGGAGGGGAGGGGAGGGGGGGGGGGGGGGGGGGGGGAGGTTTAGTGTATCTAATCAACGAACATTTTTGAGTCAAGAATAATGACCCCATTTGTTAGCAAAGGGTCCTCACTTTTACAATATACACTGAATTTTCTTTATTTTTGTTTTTTTAAGGAAAGATAAACGCTTTATACAAAATCAAGGTAGGGGTGAGCAAAGGGTCCTCACTTTTACAATATACACCGGATTTTGGTTTTGGGATGGATCGTTCCAACCTGAAACCGATCCATCCCAAAACCAAAATCCTGAAAACCCAAACCGAATCCCGACCCGAAATTACTCGGTTCGGTTTAGGATGAGTCGGTTTCGGTCGGTTTTCTCGGTGTTGGTTGTGTTTTCTCGGTTTTCAGCCGGAACCGATCCATCCCGAAACCGAAATCCTTGAAAAACTTAGTTGAAGCTAACTTATATCAATGATTGTTCTTCAGGTATAGATTTTTGATAAAGAACTTAATGTTGAAGCTAACTTTTATATATATATATATATATATATATATATATATATATATATATATATATATATATATATATATATATAGTTGCAAACAAGCTTAGAACCCGTGTCAAAGGCAAAAGCTAGACTATAAGTAAATCTATCATAGTTAGCTTGTGTTAATATTTCACAAATGCTTTTACTCTTCTTGTTAGATATTATATTATCTTTAAAAGTCATGGATATTGTTTGAAAAGCAACATATAGCTACGGTACAATGACATGAACAAGTTGTTCTATATACGTAACCGAGCAAATCGTTATAAATTGCAACTCCTTTGTACTACAATTTAATTTTACCCATAGACTTCAAATACCGTTACCAATATCATTCGATCATCTAATCTCTTAATTATGAAAACTATCAAACTTAAAATAATAGAAAAAATAAATAGTAATAGGAGTGTTTCTAAAAAAGATATGCATGCATACTTGTCTTTCACAAGATTTGAACCCCATATTCATGTATTTTCTCTAACACTAATTCAAAACTATACACAAATTTCTGTTGTAAGTCTTGAACCCATATTTTGTGTATTTTTCATGACACGTGTCTAAAAGACTTGTTGGTAAGTGCATAAACATGTTGCATGTTATTTTGGTCAAAATTCCCGGTATTATATATTTAGTTATACATAAATACTATTATAACAATAGCGACTATTCAACTCCCATTATCAAAATGGAAAGGGATTTTCTTTCCTCTTTAGCTATTCATATTGTTCACATTATTATACGTTCACGGGTCACATCTAATAGAAACAATACAAAAAATGTCTCGATTTGGAACCTTCCAAGCTAGTGACGATATTATGGACGTACTCAATCCCACAGTTCTATAAATACTTATTTCCACTCGTTACTCCATTCCATAAAAAAACCATCTTCTACTAATTTGCTAAACAAAACATAATCACTTAATCATGACAACACCGGATGAAGTCGCAGCACTCGAGTTCATTCGTCAACACCTTCTCGACGAATTTGAGTCGTTTCCTATAGATGGTCGTTTCACAACAAGTTGCAGTAGCTCCATATCGACCTCTCATTCAGATTGCTCGAGTTCAACTGATTCAAATGCATATAACCAAAGTTCTTTATACGAAAAAGAAGTAACGAAACATGAAATAATCGATGTTGACTCGTTAAAAGCGGTCGAAGGAATAAGGAGAGAAGAGAGGTGTTATAGAGGTGTAAGACGTAGGCCGTGGGGAAAGTTTGCAGCCGAGATTAGAGATCCAAAACATCGCGGCCGCGGGTCTAGAGTTTGGTTAGGTACGTTTGATAGTCCTATTGAAGCTGCAGAAGCTTATGACAGGGCTGCTTTTGCTATGAGAGGTAGCAAGGCTATTCTTAACTTTCCACTTGAGGTTGCAAATGGTAAAAAGATTTCAGAGGGAGTTGATGATCCTGTGACACCCTCGTCGAATTGGAATACGAGTGTTTGGGATTAATCTGGAACCAAAGTGCTTAGGAGATATGATATGAAGCTTGTTATATATGAGCTGAAAAACCATGGTGGAAAATATCAAAAGAAACAGATTTGAAGTTAACAAACATGGAATGTTTTGTTTTTGGCACTTGCTTATAATCTGAGTTTTAATTTATGGTCGAAACTTATTTAAGATAATTTAGAGTTCTTGAATTCGAGTTTTACACAAATGTATTGTTTGTGATCATATGATGGCTATAACGACTCTTTTGTATCGTATGTATGTGGAAGACATGGAGAAAACTATATGTAATTTCGGCACATCAATTAACATGTCTAAAACTTAATTTTGTTGCATTCAATCTAGTGACACACGTACTATTGGTAGTTTACAATGAAAAAATAAAAATATTTGGTAAACTTGTTTAACATGTATCGCTCTTAAACATATATTGTTTCGGATTTTTATGTACTTGTAGTAGAGGTTAAAAAAAAACATTTGCTAGTCTATATATACGTATGTAAATTCCACTAAGAGCACCCGGTGCAAGGCTGTCGTTTGCATTCGCCGTCCGACGTGGAAGCCACAACGGTGAGCCGAAGCTCGCCGCTACACCAAAAACGCCTCGCCGTTGCTCTTTGTTGGAGACTTCTTCGTGGCCACGGCGAAGTTAATTTCTGACAAAAAGGAGGGATACGTTGGGTTTGCAGAAATGTTAAACGGCTATATGACCGTTTGGTTTGCAACGGTTGTGTTTGTTTGTATTTTTTTTTCTCCCTTCACTCTTTTACATAAACACTATAAATATTAAACTCATTTTCATTTCTTTTCACTACATTTCAACAAACTAATCTAAAAATTTCTATACCTCTTCTCCAAATAAAACAAAAATGTCTCAACATCCGAACGAAGGGGGCTATTTAACGAACCTCCTAACGTCAAACCAACGTCAATACGGGGGAGCCTCAAACTCTTCTACTCCCTCGTCTCAAAGTCCAAACCCTTCACCGCCATACGGCTCGCAACCATTAAATCCGAATGAAATTTACCGTAACCAACAATATGCGTTTCAACAAGGATTCGCAAGTCAACAACAATTCAATTCATCACCACAATTTTATAACCCAAATCAACCATCCACGTTTCCTCCATCACAACCATCTCAAGGTACGTTTAAAGTACCTAAGGCACGATCACCGACCAAAGGTAGAGGAAAAAAACCAAAGCCCAAAGAGGAAAAAACGTCGTAAATTTGGACGTGGAGGATGACGATGACTTGGAAGAAGCTGATCATACGCGTGCGCGAAAGTTGTGGTCCAAACAAGAAGAAACGATTCTTGCGGAAGCGTGGATAGAAATTTCCTTAGACTAAGAGCTGGGAAATGACAAAGAGAATGACTTCTTTTGGAACGAAATTCATGCACTTTTCAACGAGCGGACTACTGAAGACCCTCGAACCAAAAACATGCTATCCGGTAAATGGTCGAGGCTCAATGCCGACTGCCAAAAATTCCACGCTATTTATAAACATATAGAGCGTCGCAGTGGTAAGAATGAGCATGATCATATCGAGAATGCCAAAACGAACTTCGCACAACGTTTTGGATAGAGGGGTTTCACTTTGGTTCACGTTTGGGAGATCCTGAAACGCTACCCGAAATGGGATGCTGAAGAACCTCTAGACATTACATGTCTAGAGGATATATTCAGGCCGGACAAATGACCTCGTCCCGAAAGAAACAACAAACGAGCCGGAAAGAAACAAAAGTCGACAGAAACGTCGAGTGCGGCGAGCTCCAGTGGGAGTCAAACGAGTACTTTTTCAGGACAATTATCCGAAAAGTATAATCAAGCAAAAGACGCTCAAACGGCTTGTTACGAGGCGCGGAGGAAGAGGGAGGAAAAAGGCGTTCGAGAAAGAAGTTGCGGCGTTGGAGTGGCAGGATATGCAGATGTTAATGCTCGATCCAAACACGGTTACTGACCCGGTTAGAGCCGAAATAATTCGCAAGAGACAAGCAAGAATAACTCAGAAATACCAAAGTATCGACCGCGAAGATGACGAATAAAATGTTTAATTTTCATATTAGTATCGTATGTTTTTTCTTCGTATTGTATGCTTTTTTTCCGTATTGTATGTGTCTTTTTTTTTCTCGTATCGTATTTTTTTTTCCGGTGTTGTAACTTTCTAATTTAATGAAATAAAATTAGTATGTTGTGTTATTTTTAAGTAATTGTGGAATGAATTTAATAAAATTAATTAAATTAATAAAAAAAATAAATGTGTAAGATGTGGTGCTCTAATGAGGAAGTTGAGGTTTATTGTTTGGTGAGGAGGGTGTTTGTTGTGAAGAGTTGAAGTTGAGGTGTTGGGTGATGTGGCAGGAGTGGGACCCGAATGAGGAGAAGAGGCTTACCATATACACCTTGCTCTAATGGTTGTCGTTTGTCTTAGTGAAATTTGTTTTACGGAGCTCTTTAATGCATGATGAGTTGATGACTTTAGGGAAAAAAATATAATATTAACGAGGCATGCAGAACCCGTGCTACGTACGGGCTAAGAATCTAATTGTTAATCGTGTATTCTTTCTGTATATTGGTGAGTGTATACTTAATTATTATTTAGTATGTTGTATGAAATGTTTTAACTTTCTTGTATAAAAATTTAAAAGTGTTTGATGTTGTTTTGCTTTTGTGGTGTTGTATTTTATATATGAGCTTTTGGTTAATAAGTTGTGATGGCTTTATTTCTTTTTGCCTATTACTTATTTGCATGATAAAAAATGACTTTATTTCTTTTGGTCTATTACTTAGCCCTATAATACTTGTCCATTAGATGTTTTTTGCATGGTAATATGAAGCAGATCTCCAAATGGTAACATGCTTGAACGTCTTAGGAAACATGAACCGATGTGTACTAGGTTTTATTGGTTGTACTTAATGCATGAGTAAATTCTAATGATCCCATGTTAGGAGCTTCTTAGCCGGCTCGACATAGGAGTGAAGTAGGCACTCATAGGATTGGGGAGTTAAGTGCGCCACTCCATGAATGGTATTAAGGAATACAATCCGTCATCCACGCAACTATAACAAGTAATTAACGTGTAAAAGATATCTAGGGAGTAGTGAAATCTAAGTAAACACAATTTCTCCACTTATTGCTCACAACCTTAGTTTAATTTAGTTTTATTTTCATATCTAGTATTTTATTTTGATTGCATCTTTAGTATTTGGTTAGTTGACTAGCAACTAATTCCGCCCAAATCCTTCAAACCCGAGATTTTTACTTGCTTTCTAAAAAATATAAAAATACAAAAATAATCATCCTTCACCTCTAGAACTAGTATTTAGGTTTTCTAATCCTAGCGACACTATTCCTAGCTGAACGATCAATCCCCCGGTACTTGTCACTATACTATACTACAACGATCAAGTACACTGCCTGGTGGGGGTTGTAAGCATCTCGAGAGGTAAAGCCTGGTGCAATCCCCACGCATCAAGTTTTTGGCGCCGCAGCCCAGGGAATAGTTATTGTCTAGGTTAGAACTTCTTTTTATTAGGTATACTTGCTAGATTCCTTTCTAGTAAGATTTTATTTTTATTTTTAGATTTTCTTTAGTCTATCTTTTTCTTTGTGCCTTTGTTAGTAAATTAAAATTCATTGACTATTCCGTTGACCAATATGGAAAACGCGAATCCACCCCTTTCCCCTAGTGAAGTGGCTGTGTTACATGAACAAATTGAGAGTGAGATTAGGGAACTTTGGGAGCTTAATAGGTTGATTAAGGTTGAGCTCAACCAAGCATTTAGTGACCTAGCGACCGCCTTGTATTCAAATGAGAACCTAGGGCCTAATGATTTTGTGAATGTCATTGAGGAACTTGAAGAGGGGGAAATAGATCCGAAGTTAAATGATTATTTTAATCTATACCTCACTAAGGAGGAGATTGCATATTATAATAATCTTATTGATAACCCGCGATCTCCTTTCACTATAATCAAACCTAAGATAAAGAGAGGCGATCCTAAGAATGCTAAGATACCATGTATGATTGGGTATAGACACGTTAACAATGCTTACATTGACTTTAAATCCCCAATCAACATTATGTCCTCAAATGCTTATAATGATATAGTGAAAACAAGACTTGAACCTAGAAAAGATCCCAAATACCCTGGTGGAGTTTGTAACTTTGTTGGGAGAGTTAAAGGTTTACATGTCTTTGTTGGGAATTTCACTTTTATCACCGACTTTATGATTGTGGAAGATCTTGCTAATGTTATTGATTGTCGATTGTCCAATGTCGTGTTTGGTAAACCGCTTGTTGAGGAGTCTAAGTTAAAATATGATGAGATAGAAGGGACAATCCGATTTGCAAGTAACACCGATAGGATCACTTATAGGATGCCTAATAGAATGAAAGAATTTTGCTTTATATCCCGATTTGATAAGGATAACGTTGGTGCTTTTGAGGACATCAATGAAGAGGATAAGAAAAAGGGCATGGATTATGTATGGGAAAAGAGGAGTCTTTTCTACAAAGATTGCTTGGCTCTAGGACCAAGGTATAAAGTCGATAAGGATTTTGCCCAAAGGATTATGGGGGCGATTGAGAAAAAGGTGATTGGTTTCTACAAAGAATATTTACAATCGGAGAGTGAAACCAGCGATGAGGTCACGTAGTAACCCATGACCTTGAGTCTAGCTACAAGACTCGTAAATAAAGAAAAGCGCTTCTTGGGAGGCAACCATGCTTTGTGTGATTTTATTTTGTTTGTTTGTTATTTGCTTCCGTATGCATGCTTTATTTTTATTGTTGGTAGATCATGTTTCTAAACTAAAAAGTGGAAATACTTTACTTTGTTGTTTTGGCCTAGTCTTAACTCCACCTAAAGGTATTTTTGCAAAAGATAAGTGTAAGGGGAAACCCCGAACATGTTTTTAAGAAACAAACCGATCATGATTCTCCACAATATTAAGTGAACATGTATATTCGTATTTGTTAGAGTCAAATGCTTGTATCGAGTCATAATGAAGTTTTGCAGGATTTTCCAGGAAGTAGGACGAAGTTTTTCCAGAAATTTTCCGGAAACTTAACATAAGAGTTTCTGCAGATCACTTCTGACGGCGTCACGAGTTTACTCTTGACGGCGTCACGTGTAAAAATCTGGAAATTTTACCGGTTTTGTTTTTCTAACGGAGTCTTAAGGTTTTTGTTGAATTATTAAGTTTTATAATCTCCAGGAATCTGCAAACTTCATTCCACAAGCATTATATCTTACTTTTTTTTCTAGGATTTAGTAACTTATATAGGTTGCTGCCGATTTTATGCGAGGTTGCTTTGTTTGTTTTCTCAGGATTTACAGGTTATGTATGACAAGAAGATGATTTACATTCTGGAAGGGAAGCTTTGATTGTTCATATTCTTGGAGGAAGATTTAACCTGGCCACCTAATTATCCATACCGAGCGAATCAGGGGAGTATTTGATTTCATTCTTTTTACTTTTTCACTTTTACATTCTTTACTTGAACATTGGGGACAATGTTCATCTTAAGTGTAAGGGGAGGGTAAAATGATGATACCTTACAAATACACTTCCGCTTGAGTTTGTTTGTTTGATGGTAGATGTGTAATAAAACTATGATAAATACTTGTCAGTGCAATTTTAGCGCCAAATTTAAATTTTTTTACAACATTTAGGAGTGAAACTTTAGCCATAGCAAGCGTCTCATGGATAGGAGATTGTATGACTAGCACAAAACCGTATATTCAGAAAAATTTTCCACCCAAATATGTGAGGTTCGCCTTTAGATTTGATAGGAAAAGCATTTACTATTAGTGCTTATGAGTGTACCGGTAGCATTTAGATTCTAGAACTTGCGTTAGTGATGCATCCCGAGACCGCTAGTGAGACTACATTCGTGTAGTAGGATTTACTACATGATAAGAGGCATAAGGATCACCCTTGTGTTAAACCCGTATCATAATTACTTGACCATTTAAGTCATATTATTTGGCTAGTTAAGTCAACTAATATTCCCACACCTTAGCGTTGTACTCATTTTTAGTACACAAAACCCCTAGTACACCCCTCCGAGCCTATCATTTCGTTTCTAACTTTAAGCATTTTACTTAAAGGAAGAATTTGTTACACCCCACTTAAATGTACAACCAAATCGCCTTAGCCTTCCGTATATGCGCTCATCTTTAGTGCATAATTGTTATTTGTTAAACCCCAAGTTAACTATCTAATTGATTACATGGTTGCTAAGTCGAGTCATATCCTTGTACATATTGTTTTGGGACGATTGGGACTCATGAGTAAAGTACTTATTTTATGGAGTAATGGGGAAGAACATCATTTATTACCCCCGTATGTACGTTAATTTTAAAAGTACTCCAAGTGTTTTGATTTTTTTAATTTACAAATGGCTTTGAGCAAAAATTATGTAATTTTTCTTTTACATTCATTATTCAAGTTGCATGCTTATATAAACTAATCATGCTAAAAAGTACTCCCTCCGTCCCATTTTAATTGTCCGCGGGCCCGAATTTGACCGTAAATATTTTTGTTTGTATTATATAACACTTGATGAAATTTATATCATTGAAAAGTTCGTTTAACGAACTTTTCAATGATATAAATTTCATCAAGTGTTATATAATACAAACAAAAATATTTACGGTCAAATTCGGGCCCGCGGACAATTAAAATGGGACGGAGGGAGTATCATTTAACCATTTAAATGTTGCTTTACATACATGCTCGTGCACATTTTCTTTAATCAGTTCGCACATGTGAGCTAAATCAATAGAAAACACACATAAATGACTTGTATATGAAAATGCATTAACATAATACTTATATCTATAGATATTGCATTAGGTTAAATCATCAATTATTCTTACAACCTTTTCAACTTCATCTCAATCCATAACCGACTTTTAATTCTATACTAATTACTAAATATCATGTGATAAATTCCGGCAAGCCTTGCACTTCCATCTCGATGTTGTATATACTTCACATTAAATGCACCGGTTTTGTTTTTCGATAAAAGTTTGAACTTTTGCTTATGTTTAAAACTCAACTTTTTTATTCGATATTATAATTTACAAACGGATTTTAGTTGATGAGGCGAAAAATGAACCACTTTTAGGGGGTCATTTAAGCCCGGAATTGAATTTATTTGATCAAATATTGCCCTAAATCGTTCCTTTTGTGATTTTAGGTACTTTGGGAGTGAAATCTGGAAAAGGAAGCAATTCGGACATTTTTGGAGCATAAAAGTGAAGAAAGCGCCAAAGTCTTAATTTTCCTTGCTGGGAACAGTAGTTGACGGCGTCAAAAGTACCATCCTGACGGCGTCAAGAGTAAATTGCATGACGGCCCAGTGCAAACATGAAGGCGTCACAAGTAGAGCGTCAAGAGTAAAATGTGTGACGGCTTGGAAGAGCCTAACACATGACGGCGTCAGATGAAGATCAAGGCAGTCCGAGAATTATTTTGGCGGCGAGATGACGGCGTCGCCTATTTGGTCTTGACGCCGTCAGCCTCAATTTCCTATATATAGTTTTCTAATTTTCATTCATAAAAAAAGGAGAAGTTTGGAGAAACCCTAAGGCCGAACCTATTACGAATTTTACAGGTTTTTCAAGGGTTTTCAGCCTTTGAATCCTTACATGTGTAATTGAGATAAGTGTTCTTCTAATTCAATCAATATGTCTATGTGTTGGTTGTCTATATCTTGTTCTTGTCTTAATTCCACCATGCTAGGCTAGATCTATCTTGTGTTTGCTTAGATCTAATGAAACCTAGATGTTGATTATGTGTTGATTACTTGTTTATGGTTGTAATGGATGAATGATTTTGATGTTAGGCTTAAGAAAACTGGCAGATCTCCAAATGGTAACGTGCTTGAACGTCTTAGGAAATATGAACCGATGTGCACTAGGTTTTATTGGTTGTATTTATTGCATGAGTAAATTCTAATGATCCCATGTTAGGAGCTTCTTAGCCGGCTCGACATAGGAGTGAAGTAGGCACTCATAGGATTGGGGAGTTAAGTGCGCCACCCCATGAATGGTATTAAGGAATAAAATCTGTCATCCACGCAACTATAACAAGTAATTAACGTGTAAAAGATATCTAGGGAGTAGTGAAATCTAAGTAAACACAATTTCTCCACTTATTGCTCACAACCTTAGTTTAATTTAGTTTTATTTTCATTTCTAGTATTTTATTTTGATTGCATCTTTAGTATTGGGTTAGTTGACTAGCAACTAATTCCGCCCAAATCCTTCAAACCCGAGATTTTTACTTGCTTTCTAAAAAATATAAAAATACAAAAATAATCATCCTTCACCTCTAGAACTAGTATTTAGGTTTTCTAATCCTAGTGACACTATTCCTAGCTGAACGATCAATCCCCCGGTACTTGTCACTATACTATACTACAACGATAAGGTACACTTCCTGGTGGGGGTTGTAAGCTTCTCGAGATCCCTCGAGAGGTAAAGCCTGGTGCAATCCCTACGCATCATTAGTCAAAATTATGTATTTTTTCCTTTCTATTCATTCATTACTCGATGTGATATTTTTAATATGTCGTATTTTGCTATTATGGCAAAATCATTTAATGGGCGTAAATATTGGTTTCTCACTAATGATTCTACATATAGAAAAAGAAAACACTTTGCGATGCGCGAACCTTCTTCTTTTCAATAATTATTCAATTGCACACGATAAATTTATTCTAATATTTTTCAAAGAGCATTCGAAAGCAGCTACTTACATAAACTAATCGCTCTAAAAAGTATCATTTAACCATTTAAATGTTGCTTTACATACATGCTCCTTCACATTTTCTTGAATCAATTCGCACATGTGAGCTACATCAATATAAAACGCACATAAATTACTTGTATATGAAAATGCATTAACATAATACATATATCTATATATATGTTTATCTATAACAATCACCTAAACATGTAAGAAACAAAGAAAGTAGTTGGTATCCCAATCTTTGGTTCCATTTAGCTGAGCATGCATGATCTTGTGTGATTTTCATGATACCTGCATATGATAACTAAATTAAGAAAAAAAAAGACCAAGTTAATTACAAAGAGCTAAAAAGATGTGTGAATCATCTCCAAAATGTTGCAAAAGAGAATTTATATACCACTACCAACAATCAAAGATCTAAAAGATGTGTGAATCATCTTCAAATGTACATACTAAATGTGATTTTCGCCGGTTTATATATGCATGAATTATCTTTGACTTGACATATTTCTTGATGAAAGTTGATTATATTTTTCCAAATATCATTAGCCGTTTTACAAAAATACATTCTTTCATATTTGGTACTAAAGCTTTATAAATCATTGTTTTAGCTTTAGTATTTTTATCAAGTTTAAGATAGTTATCTTGGTTTTCAAAACTTGTTCTTTGGTTTGAAATC
The DNA here is from genome assembly GCA_030686995.1 of Artemisia argyi. Lineage (NCBI taxonomy): Eukaryota > Viridiplantae > Streptophyta > Magnoliopsida > Asterales > Asteraceae > Artemisia > Artemisia argyi. The sequence continues at coordinate 149,362,654 of CM060686.1, forward strand.
ACCAAAAGAAATAATATGCCAAAGATCTTGATTAATTGATTTCACATAGTTTTCAAGATTACTTTTCCATTCAAGTAAGTTTTCTTTTTCAAATAGCGGTGGGTTTTGAATAGGTTGCCCTTCTTTGAGATTTTCAAAATCCATGGATCGATCCAAGTTTCAAAATACACTATATTTTAAAAATCTTGAGTAACGTAGCTCTGATGCCAATTGTGGAAAACTAGAAGGGGGTTGAATAGTTTACCGCTTTTTAACTTGATTATCTTTTTAAAACTTTACATTTGTTCAAAGATGCAAGTACAACTTTGCATGTTTAATTCTTTGAAAAGCTTTACATGTGAATAACGATTCTAACTTTACTTGTTTCATTCTTTGAAAAGCTTTACGTGTGATTAACAATCTTAACTTTGCTTGTTTAGTTCTTTGAAAAGCTTTATGTTTGTTTAAAGATATAAACACAACTTTAGTTGTTTAATTCTTTGAAAAGCTTTACGTGTGATTAGCAATTCTCACTAAAGACAATATGTAATAAGCAAAGATAAAGAAAGAAACGATCAAACCACAACACGATTGTTTATCGTGGTTCGGCTACAAGGACTCTTTTTCCTTGCCCTACATCCACGCCCCGAGTTTCCAACTCGAGAGTTATAAGCACTAATCAACAAGCTCTTTTCCCGGTGGAGAAACCTTTACAACGTCGCTTACACTTTTACCGACACTAAGCTAGATGTCGAGTTCTTTTACACGGGTACAACCACTCCCATCGTCGCTTACACTTTTACCGACACTAAGCTAGATGTCGAGTTCTTTACCAAGGGTACAACCACTCCCGTTAGTTCTTTTACAAGAGTACAACAACTCCTGACACACTATGTATTTTTAGGCCTAAAATACTAACCGATCACTTCTATACAAGATACACATGAAGTATAAACTACCAAAGTCTATACATAATAAAGCTAACAAGTCTTGCAACTTACAGTTGAAACTTGTAACTTCTTAGATGAATATGTGAACTCCTTTGCTACATAAGAGAATTACACAAGTTAGTAGCTACTGAGTATAATGAGAGAATATGTGTAAAATATGACTCTAAGTGATGAGGGATTTCTTGCAAGTGCTTTGGTATTTATACCAAAGGAAGTCAGCAGTCTGGCGGACACGGCGGCACCCTCAGAAGGGTTCCGCCCGTGTTCTTCCAGGGTTCCGCCAGAAATGTTCAACATAACTTACAATAAATCACTCCAAGACAAACAATGTCACATCTACTAAATACTAGTCATCATGCATTGCACCAAACATGGAATAGTTCCAAAGTGTGTAAGAACTTCATGGATAGTCAAACACATAAACTTACCATAAATGCACATTGATGAGATGTGAAACTTTCTTAATAAAGAAATACTTTCTTATTAAAGAAATAAAAACAATGTTAAGTTTAAAAAGAAATGTAAAGACTAGTTATACAAGACTTAAAACTAAAATGACGTTTTACTACAATCTAAAGTTTGTTCTTTGTCATTAACAAAACTTAGCAAAGATCGTTAAAATATAAATAACGTTTTTAGGCGATATTTGTATTAACAATCTCCCCCTTTTTGTTGATGACAAAACATAAACTTTATTTATAAGTAAGTCACTAGTTTTAGTGTTAGGTCTTATAAAGTTAGTACAAAAACTTGTTTTTGCTAAGATGATGTGATATGCAAAATTTTTTTTTGAAACAAGTACATATATAAATTCTCCCCCTTTTTGTCGAAACAATAAGAAGAGTAGCGAAGCGGAAGTATGCACTTGCTCCCCCTTGGACGATACTCCCCCTAAAAGGAGTGCCAAGTTGGGAAACATGGATTTTGATCCTACAAAAAAATGGTTAGTTGGTGATATATATAATCAAGCTTGTAGTTACCACACATAATGCAACCACAATAACTACTCAAGAATGATCAACCAACAATGCAAGTAAGTAAGTAGAAAGAAATATCATTCCAAGTAAAATTTGACTTTTAAAAGTCACAGACAAGAAATGGGAAAGATTCTTCTACTTCTAAAGAAAAACTAAAAATAACCAAGAAAATAAAAGAAAATCAAATCCTACTTTCCAAAATGGGGCAAAAGGCCTCCAAATGTTGTCTAGGATTTGTTTGGGTGGGAAAGAGCATCCAAACGTTCTATGACGTGTTAGAATGCAAAATGGGTTTCATCTTGGAATTGGTGAAGCAACATTTTGATGCTTTCACCCATTTGCTCACAATTTGAGCAACCATAGGGAGGAGTGGCTGGAAATGGGTTGGTTTTGGTTTCTTGGTTTGAGGGTTGGTTGGTTTTTGGTTCTTGGTTGGAGGATGGGTTTGGTATAGAGTCAAGCAAGGTGGTTTGAAATTCCATTGCTTGATGGAGATGATTCTCAACCATGCTTTGGATTTCCTCATAGGAAGGAAAGAAAGACTCAAAGGTTTGGGCTTGAGAATGTGGTGGAGTAGGGTGATCATGGTTTTCAAAATTTGGTTCTCCATAAAGAGGACCATGGATGTCATGGTAGATAGGGTGAAACAACAATGGTTTGGGTTGATGGTACACTTGTTGTGGTTGTTGGGTGTGGTTAAAATGCTCATTTTGGTTAAGAATTGACCTTGGTGTTTCATTTGCAAAAGGTGGTGGTTGTGTTGGTCTTGGTGGAAGATCATTGAGATCTTGGACAAATGGGTGTGGTGATTTTAGAGGAGACCCAAATAACTCCATAGGTTCAAGTTTGGGTAATGGTGATGGTGATGGAGTTTTGGATGGTTGGGTTGGAGCACTTAGTAGAGTTGGGTCAATGGGTGATTTAGTTGGTGGTGGAGTGAGCTCATTGGGTTCATTGGGTGATTGAGATGGAGATGCAAGGTTTAAAAAATGTTCATTCTTGATTGGTGAGGTGAATTCATCGGAGGATGAGGAGCTTAGGTTGATGGATTGGTTAGACCAAAGTGGTTTGACACTTATCCGGGCGGTTTTCCGGATGGGTCGTGATGGTTGAGAGGTGATTGTTGACTTAGTCATGGTTAAAATGGTTTAAAAGAGCAGAAATTGTGATGAAGAAGGTGTGATTTGATAGTGTTTAGGATGGTTTAATTTATAGTGATGAAGGAGTGTGGGAAGGAGTGTTTGGATTTGATGTGTTCCATACAAAGATTGAGGTTTCAAATGATTTGATGTCAATCCAATGGAATTGGGTGGAGTGAAAGACCAACATATGAACTCAATGCTTTGTGGTCATGGGAAGCGATTTGGTTTGAAAATGTTCCAATGGTTTGAAGGATCCTTTAAAAGGGTTCCTTGGGTTAGTTATGTTTGAATTCGAATTTTTGGCGGGAAGCGACTTCCTAATTGTTTTAATGAGTGAGAGTTGTCATAGTATGGTTATTGGAGAAACGGGAAGATGTTTCTTACTAAAGAAAATGATTTGACACTTTATAAGTTTTGAACTTAAGAAAAATGACAAAAATTTTCTGCAGGTGACTGGCGGAACCCTGAGACAACACAGGCGGAACCCTCCCTGAGGGTTCTGGCTGGTCCGTTGGGCCATTTCTGGATTGCCCAGAAAATACACTGGCGTAACCCATTTTTGGGTGCCGCCAGACCTGAAAAACTTGACAGTCTGCATTTTTGACCCGCAAGACGATTTTCAAATATTTCGAAAACTTCTAAAAACAAAAATATAATTCATATCTGGTTAGGAAATGCAAAAATTGGACTTGTAAGGACGCATACGATTGGACTTTGACCGGGGGCTAGCGAATTTCACTATACTTAGTGAAATTATCATAAACATGAAAATTTGACAACATGTCAAATGTTTTCTTCCTGTATCATTGTTAGTTCCAACAAGTTCCAAATAGTACCAAATATCTTACCAACACACAAATACATAACCCGTAATGTTTAAATGACCAAAATTTTCAAATAGCACCTAGTGCCAAACACTCCTACACACCCGCTCTCATAGATGGTCAATCTTCTTCTTGAGCTTTCCAAGAAATCTCTCGATGTTTTTGAACATCCCCTTTGTTTGCTTGAACTCCGCCAACTCATTTGGAATGTCCGAAAGTTGGAAAATGTATTCTAGAGGTGGGAGCCTAGAGTAGGGATGGCAATGGGCGGGAAAAAACCCACAACCCGCGGGTACCCGCCATAAATGGGTGGGTAAACGCGTCAGTCTTCACCCACGGGTAGGTTGTGGGTGAAAATCCTTACCCATCAGTGGGTGGCGAGTTGGTGATGGGTGAGCCTAACCCATCGCGGGTAAACCCATGATACCCATTTAAAATACCCACGGGTATACCCGTCAAAATACCCGTAGGTGTACCCATAAACCCATGTTAAAATTAATTATACTAATTAAAACATTTATGATGTTGCATATACATTTAACAGTTACTACCAAGTCTAAAAAAACACATTAACCTAAAAGTTTATTTGAGTTTCAAGACTAAAAAGAGAGTATGAAAGATCAAATAATCAAAGTTGTATTTGGCAAATTGATTGGTGTCTTATTACGCAATTTTGTAGTTAGTTTTCATATCATTGTTTTGTTATTTTGTTGCATAACACTAACCCATGGGCAACAAATACCCACGGGCAAAGGCATGGGTAGACATTTGTACCCATCGGTAGGTGACGGGTGGGTGATGGGTGAGAAAAAATCTACATGGGCGGGTGACGGGTTAAAGGTACCCGTGCCCATTACCCACGGGTGCCATTCCTAGCCTAGAGCTGGGCAAAGCCTAGAGTTGGAAAATGTTTACCTTGGGCTTTGTAGATTCTCCTATCACTTAGTGGGAGAAAAGCGTGTGGAATGAGAGAGTAGTCTAGGTGAAGACATCTAAGAGTTGATGGAATGGGAGAGATGAACCTAAAGAGACGAGTCAAGAGCATTCCATACGGCATAGTCATTGTGCCTTGCACGGGAATGTCGGTCATTCTCTTTGTCATGTAGTAGGCAAGGTTGAAGGGTTGCCTAACGGACAAGGAGTAGAGCATGTAGCAAAGGCAAACATTGATGTGATCCCGGTTTCCTATGGTGCTAATTACATTGGCTCTAAGGAGTTCTTCCCATTTCTTGAATTGGGGATTGAGTTCATTGAATTCCATTCCATATGGGTCCCTGTTGACCTCATTTCCGGTTCTAGTTCTCCTAGTGTTGGTGGTCCTAATGAAGAGATGGTCACGAAGTGCATCTTTGGACACAAGAGGGGTATCATAGGGATGGATGCGGTCAAAGAGTTTGTCAAGAGTTGAGAGGGAGTGCAAGTCGGTGTAGATGCAAGTACCATGGTTTGGGACACCTAGGATTTGAGCAAACTCCTCGAGAGTGAAGGAGTATTGATGACTACTAGCCCTAAAGTTAATAGACATGCGACCATACTCATCCTTGGAGAGGGTGGCAGATGCATAGAATTCTAAAATGAACCTAGAACAAATTGGCTCGTCGATTTCTAAGAGACACTCAAAGTTGATTGTGGCAAGTTCCGTGTAGAGGTTTGTACCTTCTAAGAAGGATGGATCAATCCCTTATGGACATATCGTTTTTCTAAGGCTTTGAAAACAACGATCTGAGTTTGAGTAAGACCTTTGGTTTTGTGGTGTTTGGGTAGGTACTTGATGGTGTCCTTGTGGTCGTAGTGAGTTAGAGGAGGCATGATGATTCCTAGAAAATGAAAATTTCACATTTTAGTCTAAGTAAACGACTATTGTAATGTGTATGTTCTAGTGTGTGCCTATATGAAAACAATGTGGAGGTGCGGTTAACTTGACTCATTTTGATGCTTAAAAACGTTTTATAATGCAAGTGATGTTTCAATGACGTTTTTCATTTGTTTTAACAATGTGGTGAACGGTGGTAAAGTATGGTTGACGACCAAGGGTGGATATGTCAATTGCCCTTTGTTTCAAAGAGCGACACAAGGGTGAACATAGGTTTATGTATCATGAAAGGTGGTTTAATCTTAATTGGTTAGGTTATAGTGGGGATGACACACTTGTTTGGTTACATTGTGTAATCTTCTTGTGAAGATGACTAGGTGGAGTTATTGGTGAAGATGATATTGACTCTTGGTTTCTTTGAGGGCATGGAAATGGTGGATGACTCGATATTGATAGGACAAAGGATAACTCAGTTTCTCATTTCACATTGGTTGTTTGAGGTTTGAGTGATGAAAGGTTATGAGGAAGATGCTTGAAGTTTTGCTCATTTAGTGAATCTTATGGGCTGAGATATATCACAAGGCGAATGTGATGAGATTTTGTTTGAAAATGCAATTATGATAAGAATACTTACAAAGTTGATTGGATTGGAAGAGATGTAAGTGAGAGCCCTAATTTTCGTGTGGTAAGGTGTTTGTGAGTGAGGAATGGCTGTTGGTAAGTTGGAGTTGTGAGTGAAGAGGTGTTTGGTTTTGAAATTAAAAATAAAACATGCTGCAGATTTGGCGGACCAGGCGGAACCAAAGGGAGGGTTCTACCCGTATGGTCTGAGGGTTCCGTGGGAACTGCAGAGAAAAAAATTCAAAAGGGATTATCTTGATTTTTGTGGTTTTATCCTAATGTTCAAAACTAAGGTTTTAGGTCTTATGAGTCTTTGACTAAGCCTAGGGATGATGAATGCTTCTCATTCAAGAGTTTTTGTGAAAACGTTGATAGAATGGTTAACGTATAAGACTTTCTTAGTTAAGACGTTCCTCAATGAACATTTTTACCAAGGCGATGATGATGATGGATCACAATATGTCAATAAAGAACATAATGGATTGAATTGTCGCCGAAGTCTATGATTCCTTTGTTGAAGGGATAAAAGAGTTGATAAAAGAATTTCGTTGTTGACATGAATTTGCTTGTTCAAGCGGAGCTTGTTGATGTGCTTCTCCATCCAATACTAATTTGAGAACCTTACGCGTTTTGGAGAATCATTGGGTAAGTAAGTATAAAAGTGCAAGTACCACTTGTGCTTTTCTTATCAACTTATTACCTACATAATTCCATTATGCATACACTATGGTTTCTATTCCCGTTCTTTTGGGATACCATAATCCTAGTTGTGTAGTACCTTTTGATGTATCCAAACAAGCTCTTCCTAAAGAGTTGTTTTAGGATCTTCTCTAAAATGAGCACATAGACAAACACTAAACATAATGTTGGATCTAATTTTTATGAGAACAAGTAGTCTTCCGAACATGTCCCTATGTTTAGTTTTACCTACGGATTTGCTAATCTCATTCTTGATAAGTCATCAATAACTTAACCATTGAGAAAAGAGAGTAACTAGGAATGTCTTTAAGTTAAAATCCCTTGCTTTTGGGGCTTGCATTTATTATCAAAAAGTCTTTCAAATATTGACACTATAATCACTTCATTACTTTTGAAAAATCTGTGGAAAACTAGAAGGGGGGTTGAATAGTTTACCGTTTAAAATCTTTTAACTTGTTTGATTAGCTTTGAAACTTTCCGTTTGATCAAAGATATATATACACAAACACAATATATAACATGCAAGTAAATGAAAAAAATAATCAAACCACAACACGAGTATTTATTGTGGTTCGGCTACAAGGACTCTTTTTCCTTGCCCTACGTCCACTCCCCGAGTATCCAACTCGAGAGTTTCTTTCACTAGTCAACAACCTCCTTTCACCGGTGGAGAAAACCTTACACGTCTCTTATACACGTTTACCGACACTAAGCTAGATGTCGAGTTCTTTTACAAGGGTACAACCACTCCCGTTAGTTCTTTTACAAGGGTACAACAACTCCCGTCACACTTTGTATTTTGAGGACTAAAATACTAACCGATCACTACTAAAAATACACAATCAAATGAAGTGTAAACTACACAAGTCTACACAATGCTAAGCTAACAAGTCTTGCAACTTTGTGTTGAATACTTGTAACTTTTTATGAACTTGTGAATCTCTTTGCTACAAAAAGAAGCTTCACATATGAGATGTTAAAGGGTTAGATGAAAGAATGAATGAATTGTGAAAATATGATGTAGAGTGATAAGCCAAAAATCAAACTTGTGGCTTAGTATTTATAGAAAAACCTTCTGCAGGCCTGGCGGATACGGCGGAACCCTCAGATGGGTTCCGCCCGTGTACCCCCAGGGTTTTGCCGGGCTTTCAGTTGGTTTTTCAATAAATCTTGCAAACCAAACAATGTCACATCTCATTACACATAGTCAAACACAAAACTTGCAAGCAAACATATGGTTAGTCAAACACACTTTCTTTCCATAAATGTATATTGACAAAACTTGCCATAAATATGATGTGACATTTCTATTTTAAGAAATAAAAAGTGTTGTGTTTTATGAAATGTAGAATGTAGTAAATGTCTAGTTTATGCAAGTATTTAAAACTAAGATTATGTTTTACTTAGAAACTAAAGTTTACATTTTGTCGTTAACAGAACTTAGCAAAGATCATAAAATATAAATAACGTTTTTAGGCGATATTTGTATTAACAATCTCCCCCTTTTTGTTGATGACAAAACATAAACTTTGTTTTTTAGTAACTCACAAAATCTTAGTGTTTAAGACTTAAAAAAATTATATTAAACTTGTTTTACTTAAGTGATGAAAATCATATTAAGTTTTAAAGGTTTAATATATTTCTCCCCGTTTTGTCGAAACAAAAAGTTGAGTAGCGAAGCGGAATAATGCACGTGATCCCCCTTGGTTGTTACTCCCATAAAAGGAGTGCCAAGATGGGAAACATGGATTTTGATCCTACAAAAAAAATGGTTAGTTGGTGATATATATAGTCAAGCTTGTAGTTACCACACACATTGCAAGCACAATGACAACACAAAAATGATCAACCAACAATGCAAGTAAGTACGTAGAAAGCAATATCATTCCATGTAAAATTTGACTTTTAAAAGTCAAAGACAAGAAATGGGAAAGATTCTTCTACTTCTAAAAGAAAAACTAAAAATAACCAAGAAAATAAAAGAAAATCAAATCCTATTTTCCTAAATGGGGCAAAAGGCCTCCAAAGGTTGTCTAGGATTTGTTTGGGTGAGAAAGAGCATCCAAACGTTCTATGACGTGTTGGAATGCAAAACGGGTTTCATCTTGGAATTGGTGAAGCAACATTTTGATGCTTTCACCCATTTGCTCATAATGTGAGCAAACATGGGGATGAGTGGGTGGAAATGGGTTGGTTTTCGTTTCTTGATTTGAGGGTGGGTTGGTTTTTGGTTCTTGGGTGGAGGATGGGTTTGGTATAGAGTCAAGCAAGGTGGTTTGAAATTCCATTGCTTGATGGAGGTGATTCTCGACCATGCTTTAGATTTCCTCATAGGAAGGAAATAAAGACTCAAATGTTTGGGCTTGAGAATGTGGTGGAGTTGGGTGATCATTGTTTTCTAAATTTGGTTCTCCATAAAGAGGACCATGGATGTCATGGTAGATAGGGTGAAACAACAATGGTTTGGGTTGATGGTACACTTGTTGTGGTGGTTGGGTGTGGTTAAAATGCTCATTTTGGTCAAGAATTGACCTTAGTGTTTCATTTGCAAAAGTTGGTAGTTGTGTAGGTCTTGGTGGAAGATCATTGAGATCTTGGACAAAAGGGTGTGGTGATGTTGGAGAATACCCAAATAACTCCATAGGTTCAAGTTTGGGTAATGGTGATGGTGATGGAGTTTTGGATGGTTGGGTTGGAGCACTTAGTGGAGTTGGGTCAATGGGTGATTTAGTTGGTGGTGGAGTGATCTCATTGGGTTCATTGGGTGATGGAGATGGAGATGCAAGGTTTAAAAAATGTTCATATTTTATGGGTGAGGTGAATTCATCCGAGGATGAGGAGCTTAGGTTGATGGATTGGTTAGACCAAAGTGGTTTGACACTTATCCGGGCGGTTTTCCGGATGGGTCGTGATGGTTGAGAGGTGATTGTTGACTTAGTCATGGTTAAAATGGTTTTAAGATCAGAAATTGTGATGAAGAAGGTGTGATTTGATAGTGTTTAGGATGGTTTAATTTATAGTGATGAAGGAGTGTGGGAAGGAGTGTTTGGATTTGATGTTAGGCCATACAAAAATGGAGGTTCCTAATGATTTGGAAAACTAATTGTGGGTTTTCATATCATGGAAGTCAATCCAATGAAAATGGTGAAGTGAGAAGACAAGATTTGCACTAAATGCTTAGTGGTTTTGGTAAATTTGTTGAAGGATATTTCTCAGGGATTTCTAGGAACCTTTGGAAGGGTTCCTTCCTTTATGTGTGAAGGTTCCTTGGGGTGGTTATGGCTATTTTTGAAATTTGGCGGGAAATGGTTTTGTTTGAGTTATAAGGAATGAGAAGTACCCTATTGTGCTAAACAAATTGCAGAAAATTGGTTTCTATCTAAAAGGATTGTATTTTGTTGATTGGATGTTGAAATATTGAAAACTAAAAAAAAAAAATCTGCAGGAAATCAGGCGGAACCTTCACGATACACAGGCGGAACCCGTGTGAGGGTTCCGTCCGGTCCGTTGGGCCAATTCTGGGTTGCCCAGAAAATGCACTGGCGGAACCCATTCTAGGGTGCCACCAGATCCGCCAGGCCTGAAAAAGTTGACAGTCCGCGATTTTGACCCGCGAGATGATTTTCAAATTTGTCGAAAACTCCTAAAATAAAAAAGATAATGCATTTCTGGTTAGGCAAACCAAAAAATGGACATGTAAACACACATACCATAGGATTTTGACCGGGGGGTCGAGAATTTCACTATACTTAGTGAAAATTTCATAAACGTGAAAATTTGACAACTTGCCAAAAGTTGTCTACCTGCATCATTGTTAGTTAATACATGTTCCAAATAGTATCACACAATGTACCAACACCCAAATACATCACAAACATTGTTTAAACGACCAAATTGTTCAAATAGCACCTTGTGCCAAACACTCCTTCACACCCGCACTCATTGACGGTCAATCTTGTTCTTGAGCTTTCCAAGGAATCTTCCAAGATTCTTAAACATCCCCTTTGTTTGCTTGAACTCCGCCAACTCATTTGGAATATCCGGAAGTTGGGATAGGTATTCGAGAGGTGGGAGCCTAGAGTTGGGCAAAGAGTCATCTTCACTCATTGAGGAAGATGATGAGGAGGTAGGAGGATGAGGACGTTTTCCTTTTTATCACTAAGTGGAACAAAGGTGTGTGGAATGAGAGAGTAGTCAAGACGAAGACCATTTGGAGTTGGTGGAATGGGAGAGATGAACCTAAAGAGACGGGTCAAGAGCATTCCATTCGACTTAGCCGTTGTGCCATGCACATGAATGTCGGCCATTCTCTTGGCCATGTAGTAGGCAAGGTTGAAGGGTTGCCTAACGGACAAAGAGTAGAGCATGTAGCAAAGGCAAAGATTAATATGATCTCGGTTTCCTATGGTGCTAATGACATTTGCTCTAAGGACTTCCTCCCATTTCTTGAATTGGGGCTTGAGTTCATTCATTTCCATTCCATATGGGTCCTTTTCGACCTCATTTCCCGAACGGGTTCTCCAAGTGTTGGTTGTTCTAACAAAGAGGTGGTCACGAAGTACATCTTTTGACACAAGAGGGGTGTCATAGGGATGGATGCGGTCAAAGAGTGTGTCAAGAGTTGAGAGGGAGTGCAAGTCGGAGTAGATGCAAGTACCACGGTTTAGAACACCTATGATATGAGCAAACTCCTCAAGAGTGAAGGAGTATTGATGACCACTAGCCCTAAAGTTGATAGACATGTGACCATACTCATCCGTGGAGAGAGTGAGGATGCATAGAATTCTAGAATGAACCTAGGACAAATAGACTCGTCGATTTCCAAAAGACACTCAAAGTTGATTGTGGCAAATTCGGTCTAGAGGTTTGTGCCTTCTAGGAAGGACGGATCAATGGTTCTACCCTCATGGACATAATGTTTTTGTATGGCTTTGAAAACATCGATTTGATTTTGGGTAAGGCCTTTGGTTTTATGGTGTTTGGGTAGGTACTTAATGGTGTCCTTGTGGTCGTAGTGGGTTAGAGGAGGCATGATGATTCCTAGAAAAACAAAATTTCATATTTTAATCTAAGTAAACGACTACTGTAATTAGGTTGTTCTAGTGTGTGCCTATATGAAAACAATGTGGAGGTGCGGTTATCTTGACTCATTTTGATGCTTCAAAAATGTTTTATAATGCAAGTTTTGTTATAAAACAAAAGATAACCCAAGCGCTCCTAGTTCAATGTAGCTTCATTTGAATGTACCCGAAAATACATATTGGTTATGTATTCCCTTTAGCATTCAAGAGACATTATGCAAGTGATGTTTTAAACATAACGTTTTGATTTTGTATTCTCAATGTGAGACGAAAAAATATTTGTCCTATTTGTGAGAAATTTTTGGAAAAATTTGACATGGGGTGTTTTAGCAAACATGTTTATACTTAGTAAGAATGCAATTCCTAACTATGGGGAACATGATTAGTATTGTTAAACACCTAATTTCATGCATGATTTTATCAAATTAATGCATAACCCCAAGCTTTTGTTTTTGTGCAAAAAAAAATAGAATTCCTAGACTCAGATCAGGATTGTAATCAAGTTTAGAATACTTACAATGATGATTGATTTGCAATGTGAGTGAAAAGAAGACCAAGAAATCGTAGGTATGGATGGATGGTAAAGTGAATAGTAACAGTTTGGAAGTGGTGGTATGAAATAATGGGTGTTTGGTTTAATATAAACAAAAAAATGGTTCTGCAGGTCAGCGGATACGGCGGACCCCTGAATTGGGTTCCGTCCGTTGTGTCTGAGAGTTCCGCCGACCCTGCTGAGAAAAAGAGTTATGGATTTGTTTTGATTTTTGTGATTTTTGTCTAATGTCCAGAATTACAACGTAGGTTCCATGAGTCCTAAGCCTAGCCTAAGAAGGTTAAAAGGTTCACGTTTGAGGGGTTTCGTGAGAATGTCGGCTATGTTTTCTTCGGAAGAAACTTTCTCACAAAGATCAATGGCACCTTTGTTCTCATAAAGAATTATGATGTCGTTAAATTGAATTCCGTAGTCGACAAGAGCTTGCTTCATCCAAAGAGCTTGTTGACATGCCTTTCCAGCCGAAACGTACTCGGCTTCCGTTGTTGAGATAGCAAGATCCGTTTGCTTCTTAGAGAATCATGAGGTAAGACAATGTCCAACAAAAGTACAAATACCACTTGTACTTTTTCTATCAACATAGTCACCGGCATGATCCGAGTCGGCATACACTATGGTGTCTATTCCCGTTCCTTTGGGATACCATAAACCTAAATGTGTAGTGCCCTTAATATACCTAAAAATCCTTTTAACGGCTTCGAGATGGGTAGTCTTAGGATCTTCGTGAAAACGAGCACATAGATAAACACTAAACATAATGTCGGGTCTACTAGCCGTTAGGTAAAGTAGACTACCAATCATACATCTATATTTAGTGCTATCTACGGATTCACTTTCCTCATCCTTGGTGAGTTTAGTTTCCGTGGACAAGGGTGTTTTGATTGGTTTCGAATCTTCTAATCCAAATTTCTTAAGCATGTCCTTAATATATTTAGATTGGTTAAAGAAGATACCATCTTCTAGTTGTTTAATTTGGAGTCCTAGGAAAAAGTTGAGTTCTCCCATCATACTCATTTCAAACTCGTCATGCATGATTTTTGAGAAATCCACACATAATTCTTGACAAGTTGATCCGAATATAATGTCATCAACATAGATTTGGACTATGATAATATGTGAATCTTTCTTCTTAGTGAAGAGAGTATTATCAACTAAGCCCATGGTATACTTATGGTCAACTAGGAAGGTTTTAAGTCGATCATACCATGCTTTTGGAGCTTGCTTAAGTCCGTAAAGAGCCTTTTTAAGTTTGTAAACATTATTTGGTTTTTCAAAATCGATGAAGCCCGGTGATTGAGCAACATACACTTCTTCATTTATTACTCAGTTTAGAAATGCACTTTTGACGTCCATTTGAAAGAGTTTAAAATTGTGTGCACATGCATATGCAAGTAATATTCTAATTGACTCGAGCCTAGCAACCGGAGCAAAATTTTCATCGTAGTCAATGCCTTCTTGTTGATATATCCTTGTGCAACTAGCCTAGCTTTGTTTCTAGACACAATTCCATTTTCATCCATTTTATTACAAAAGACCCATTTTGTTCCAATTATCGTTTGACTCTTTGGTTGAGGAACTAATGTCCATACATCATTCCTAAAAAATTGGTTTAACTCTTCTTGCATTACAATTACCCAAGACTCATCTTTAATGGCTTCATTAATGTTTTTCAGTTCAATGGTTGACACGAAACAAAAGTAGTTGCTTTCATTTTGAACTTTTGATCTTAGTGTTCTTTCGTTAATGTTGCCTATGACACCATCTAATGGATTACTTTTAGATTCTTTGACATTGACAAGTTCTTTATTTAATAGTTCATCTTCCTTGTCATTACCTAAAATCTCTTGACTTTCTATTGCTTGGCTTTCAACTAAGTCATCATCTACCAAAGGTGATGTCTTAGAGGGAGGTGGACTCTCGTCAAATGTTACATTCAACGATTCCTCGACTCTTAAGGTTTCTTTGTTCAAAACAATGTAAGCTTTACTATTTTGTGAATATCCAAGAAATACACCTTCATAAGACGTTGGGTCAAATTTGGTGAGATAATCCTTGGTGTTAAGAATGAAACATTTACTCCCAAACACTCTAAAGTATCCTAATGTAGGCTTTTTACCTTTATATAGTTCATAACGAGTTTTATTCAAAAATGGTCTAATTAAGACTCGATTTAAAATGTACGTTGATGTGTCAACGGCATTACACCAAAACTTTTGTCGAATGTTTTGTTCATTAAGCATTGTTCTACTCATCTCTTGCAATGTCCGGTTTTTACGTTCTACTACACCATTAGATTGAGGGGTATGTGGAGCCGAAAAGTTATGAGTAATTGATGAGGTGAAAAATGGTCCGTTTTTAGGGGGTCATTTAAGCCCGAATCCGAATTTATTTGATCAAATATTGCCCTAAATCGTTCCTTTTGTGATTTTAGGTACTTGGAGAGTGAATTCTGGAAAAGAAGTCATTTTGGACGTTTTTGGAGCATAAAAGTGAAGAAAACGGCAAAGTCTCAATTTTCCATGCTGGGAACAGTACATGAAGGCGTCAAGAGTTTTTCTTGACGGCGTCAAAACCCCAAGAATTAAAATCCGTAGTTGATGACGGCGTCACACACAGGGCGTCAAGAGTAATTTGTGTGACGGCCTAGGCCTTTACGGCGTCAGAAGTAGATCAAGGGCGTCCGAGGAAGTATTTGGCGGCGAGATGACGGCGTCACACCTTTGTTCTTGACGCCGTCATCCCTATTTTCCTATATATAGTTTTCTAGTTTTTCACATTTAAAGAGAGAAGTTTTGGGAGAAACCCTAAAGACGATTTTGGTGTAACTTTACAGGTTTTTCAAGGGTTCCAACCCCTTGATACCTTGCATGATTAATTAAGATAAGTGTTCTTCTAATTCAATCAATATGTCTATGTGTTGGTTGTCTATATCATGTTCTTGTCTTAATTCTATCATGCTAGGCTAGATCTCTTTTGTGTTTGCTTAGATCTAATGAAACCTAGATATTGATTATGTGTTGATTACTTGTTTATTCTTGTTTTGGATGAATGATTTATATGTTAGGCTTAAGAAAACTGGCAGATCTCCAAATGGTAACATGCTTGAACGTCTTAAGAAACATGAACCGAGGCGTACTAGGTCTTTATTGGTTGTATTTAATGCATGAGCCACTGTTTACAATCCCTATATTTGTGCTGGGCATGGTGTAGGAGGAGATAAGAGCTCATAGAATTGGGGAGTTATGTATGCCACCCCATGAATAGTATTAAGGAATACAATCCGTCATCCATGCAATTATAACAAGTAATTAACGTGTAAAAGATATCTAGGGAGTAGTGAAATCTAAGTAAACACATTTTCACCAATTACTGCTCACAACCTTAGTATAATTAGTTTATTTTCATTTTTAGTATTTTATTTTGATTGCATCTTAGTATTGGGTTAGTTGAATAGCAACTAATTCTGCCCAAATCCTTCAAACCCCGAGATTTTACTTGCTTTCCATAAAATATAAAAACACAAAAATAATCATCCCTCACCTTTAGAACTAGTATTTAGGCTTTCTAATCCTAGCGACACTATTCCTAAGCTGAACGATCAATCCCCCGGTACTTGTCACTATACTATACTACAATGATCAGGTACACTGCCTGGTGGGGGTTGTAAGCTTCTCGAGATCCCTCGAGAGGTAAAGCCTGTTGCGATTCCCACGCATCAAATTTTTGGCGCCGCAGCCCGGGGAATAGTTATTGTCTAGGTTAGAATCTCTTTTTATTAGGTCTACTTGCTAAATTCCTTTCTAGTAAGACTTTTTATTTTTATTTTTAGGTATTCTTTAGTCTATCTTATTTCTTCGTGCTTTTGTTCGTAACTCTTTACCATCCGACATCATGGAAGGTGGTAACATCTTTGAACCCGTCATCCCACCACAACAAAACCCACCACTAGAACCCCTTAGGCCCCGAACCTTAGGAGAGTATTCCCGACCTAGCCACCAAGGCTACCGAAACACCATTGAGCTCACCGGAGCCAATGTGACCCCCTTGCGATCCGACACCATCCGGTTGGTGCAAAGCGGATGTGCATTCCATTGACTTCGTTCCGAAGATCCAAACCAACATCTTAAGGACTTCCTCAAAATCGTAGATTCCATAGACCTAGGTGTTGAAACTAGAGAGACTACCCGTTTACGCCTATTCCAATTCTCTTTACGGGATCAAGCTAGTCAATGGCTTGAGCGTTTACCCGCGGGATCCATCACCACATGGGATGATCTTACCACTCGTTTCCTTGCTCAATTTTTCCCACCGGGGAGAACTACTAAGATTAGAAATGACATCTTGATGTTCCAACAACGTCAAAATGAATCTCTTTATGAAGCTTGGACTCGTCTCAAGGACTTACTCCAAAAAGTCCCTCATCATGGCATAGATCTTTGGCTCCAAGTCCAAATCTTTTATAACCATATCGACACCTCCACGAGGCGAGCCATTGACCAATCGGCCGGTGGTAAGCTACGTGATCTTAGTGCGGAACAATCATGGGAACTCATAAAAGATCTTGCTCTCTATGACAACGAAAGTTGGAATGATCCCCGTGATTTGAACAAAACGGTCAAGGCAATATCTTTGCCTTCGAACAACTCTAGCACTCCCGACCGTAGGATCATGGAACTTGAGGACCAAGTCAAGTTTCTCATGAAATCTTACGATGCTCCTAAGCCTTCAAGTCAAGTGAACAAAATCACTTCTTCATGCGAATTATGTAGTGGTCCCCATGACACTCGTGATTGTGTGGAACTCCCCGGAACAGCTTTTGCGGACTACGCATCCACGCGTACCGACGAAGCGGGAGATAAGTGGTACACTTTCAAGCCCGAGCCAAACCCTTACGGTGATTCATACAACCCCTCTTGGAAAAATCACTCAAATCTTAGGTGGAAACAAAATCAACCCAATTCCTCCGATCCGCC
The DNA here is from genome assembly GCA_030686995.1 of Artemisia argyi. Classification (NCBI taxonomy): domain Eukaryota; kingdom Viridiplantae; phylum Streptophyta; class Magnoliopsida; order Asterales; family Asteraceae; genus Artemisia; species Artemisia argyi. The sequence continues at coordinate 149,380,266 of CM060686.1, forward strand.
TAACCGTTACCAACCAAATGGTCCACCATCCAACCGTACTTTCAATAACAATCCTTCTAACAACTATGGTAGTACCAACAATATTGAAGGATTGATGTCAAAGTTCATGGCATCTCAAGAAGCCCGCATAGCTAGGTTTGAAACCGAATTCAACCAACAACAAACGGAGATGACCAACAAGATTGACAACTTGTTGAAAGCCCTCAACAACCAAGCGTTAATCACACCTAGGAAGGACACTAGGGACACCAATGGTGGAACCCAAATTAAGGACCCCTCATCATCCAAACATGTCCACTTTGTCAATGTTGTCACCATTAAGCCGATAGATAAGGAGATAGAGGAGAGTGACAAGGATGAAGTTAGAGTAGAAGCCGAAAGTAAGGATGAGAGTAGGGAAGTTGAGGTTAATAAGGATGAGGAATTAGAGGAGGTAGAACCTATAGAAGAATACTTTGATAAGTTGCCAACCAAGGAAGAACAGGAATACCATAAGAATTTATTCGATAGTCCCGAGAGAACATATATCTTTGGCAACCCCCTTATCAAAATGGGAGACCCCTCTAACATTAACATCCCATGCAATATCGGGCACATGCATATATGGAAAGCTTACATCGACCTTAGATCCCTAGTGAACATCATGACTAGGACTTATTACAATTGGGTGATGAAGAAGCAACTCAATTTTATGATGATGCCCGGTAAGAATCTGATAAGTAATTTTGCAGGAAGAGTGCAGGGATTACATGTGATTATAGGGAATCATACCTATGAAATCGATTTTATGATAGTGGAAGACATTCGTCCGGTGATAGATGCTTGCCTAAGTCAAATAGTATTCGGAAAACCATTTGTTGAGGCCACTAGGATGAGTTATGATCCGACTTTAGGGATAGTTAGATTTAAGAAAGAGAATGATGAGGTTGCTTATCAAATGCCCTACAAGATCGAACAATACCGCCTTCTCTCTAATTTCGAAAAGGAACATAAGCAAGCGGCTTATTATAGGAATGAGGAGGATAGACGTAGAGGAGTAGAGTATGTTAGGAATAGGATGCTTGGTTTCTACAAAGAATGCTTGCAACTAGGTCCGGAATACAAAACTGTTTTAGAAGACGACCTAGAGAATGAAACCAATGATGAGATCACGTAGTAACCCATGACTTTGAGTCTAGCTACAAGACTCGTAAATAAAGAAAAGCGCTTCTTGGGAGGCAACCCATGCTTTGTGTGATTTTCATTTTATTTGTTTGTTATTTTCTTCCGTATGCATGCTTCATTTTTATTGTTGGTAGATCATGTCTCTAAATTAAATTGTGGAAATACTTTACTTTGTTGTTTTGGCCTAGTCTTAACTCCACCTAGAAGTATTTTTGCAAAAGATAAGTGTAAGGGGAAACCCCAAATATGTTTTTTTTAGAAACAAACCAATCATGATTCTCCACAATATTAAATGAACATGTATATTCGTATTTGTTAGAGTCAAATGCTTGTATTGAGTCATAATGAAGTTTTGCAGGATTTTCCAGGAAGTAGGACCAAGTTTTTCCAGAAATTTTTCGGAAACTTAACATAAGAATTTCTACAGGTCCATTCTGACGGCGTCAGAGGTTTACTCTTGACGGCGTCAGGAGTAAAAATCTGGAAATTTTACCGGTTTTGTTTTTCTAACGGAGTCTTATGGTTTTTGTGAATTATTAAGTTTTATAATCTCCAGGAGATCTGCAAACTTCATTCCACAAGCATTATATCTTACTTTGTTTTCTAGGATTTAGAAACTTATATAGGATGCCGCCGATTTTACGCGAGGTTGTCTTGTCTATTTTGTCAGGTTTTACAGGTTATGTATGACAAGAAGATGATTTATATTCTGGAAGGGAAGCTTTGATTGTTCATTTTCTTGGAGGAAGATTTAACCTGGCCACCTATAATCCATACCGAGCGAATCAGGGGAGTATTTGATTTCATTCTCTTTACTTTTTCACTTTTACATTCTTACATTCTTTACTTGAACATTGGGGACAATGTTCATCTTAAGTGTAAGGGGAGGGTAAAAAGATGATACCTTACATATGCACTTTCGCTTGAGTTTGTTTTGTTTGATAGTAGATGTGTAATAAAACTATGAGAAATACTTGTTAGTGTAATTTTAGCGCCAAATTTAAATTTTTTTACAACATTTAGGAGTGAAACTTTAGCCATAGCAAGCGTCTCATGGATAGGAGATTGTATGACTAACACATAACCGTATATTCAGAAAAATTTTCCACCCAAATATGTGAGGTTCGCCTTTAGATTTGATAGGAAAAGCATTTACTATTAGTGCTTATGAGTGTACCGGAAGCATTTAGATTCTAGAACTTGCGTTAGTGATGCATTCCGAGACCGCTAGTGAGACTGCATTCGTGTGGTAGGATTTACTACATGATAAGAGGCATTAGGATCACCCTTGTGTTAAACCCGTATCATAATTACTTGACCATTTAAGTCATACTACTTGACTAGTTAAGTCAACTAATTTTTCCCACACCCTTAGCGTTGTACTCATTTTTAGTACACGAAACCCCTAGTACACCCCTCCGAGCCTATCTTTTCGTTTCTAACTTTAAGCATCTTACTTAAAGGAAGAATTTGTTACACCCCACTTAAATGTACACCCAAATCGCCTTAGCCTTCCGTGTATGCGCTCATTTTTAGTGCATTATTGTTATTTGTTAAACCCTAAGTTAACTTTCTAATTGATTACATGGTTGCTAAGTCGAGTCATATCCTTGTACATATTGTTTTGGGACGATTGGGACTCATGGGTAAGTACTTATTTTATGGAGTAATGGGGAAGAACATAATATTATTACCCCCATATGTACGTTAATCTTAAAAGTGCTCCAAGTGTTTTGATTTTCTTAATTCGAGTCATTAGAATAGTTGAATATAAAGTATGTAAAGATTCAAGTGTAAGGGGAATTTTCATTCCCTATGATGTATTATTTTGGATGGTAGGGTAAGAGTGTATGCAAAAAAAAAAAAAAAAAAAAAAAAAAATCGAAAAAAAATCAAGAAAAAGAAAAAAAAAATAGAAAAAGGAAAAAGAAAAAAAAAACATACGGACTACCATCCCGTTTCATTCTATGTTCATTTTATGTTTTTGTTATTTCTCATTTATTAGCTTAAGTCGAGTCTAGTCTTGGCTTAGCAACGCCATATTGTACATGTAATTGATCAAGATTGTTAACTCGCCACCAGTAATAACTTCCTTTATCCAACAAAACCGTGTAATTCATATCCCTATACCTAACGTTACAACCCTTTAAAAGACCTCTTTGATAGTTTATCCTAGGTGCTTACGCCATGTGGTGGAGGTTTGATCCTTTCCCAAGCCTATGGTAATCTATTTTGCTATGACAGGTAGTGAGAGATATCTTCCATTTCCATAATGTTATATTACTTTATTACACCCGAGAGATGTGAGTATCTAAACACTATTTGTGAGGTGCTAGTGTATGACCTCCGAGCTTGTCTATTGGTCTTTAGTGGAACGATTATTTGTTGTAATTACTTTTATATTAGTGTTAAATGACCCCTAACTTGTCTTTTGACTAGCATAAAAGCGCATTTGCTTGAGGACAAGCAAATCTCAAGTGTAAGGGTATATGATGAGGCGAAAAATGGTCCGTTTTTAGGGGGTCATTTAAGCCCGAATCCGAATTTATTTGATTAAATATTGCCCTAAATCGTTCCTTTTGTGATTTTAGGTACTTGGAGAGTGAATTCTGGAAAAGAAGCCATTTTGGACGTTTTTGGAGCATAAAAGTGAAGAAAACGGCAAAGTCTCAATTTTCCATGCTGGGAACAGTACATGAAGGCGTCAAGAGTTTTTCTTGACGGCGTCAAAACCCCAAGAATTAAAATCCGTAGTTGATGACGGCGTCACACACAGGGCGTCAAGAGTAATTTGTGTGACGGCCTAGGCCTTGATGGCGTCAGAAGTAGATCAAGGCCGTCCGAGGAAGTATTTGGCGGCGAGATGACGGCGTCACACCTTTGTTCTTGACGCCGTCATCCCTATTGTCCTATATATAGTTTTCTAGTTTTTCACATTTAAAGAGAAAAGTTTTGGGAGAAACCCTAAAGACGATTTTGGTGTAACTTTACAGGTTTTTCAAGGGTTCCAACCCCTTGATACCTTGCATGATTAATTAAGATAAGTGTTCTTCTAATTCAATCAATATGTCTATGTGTTGGTTGTCTATATCATGTTCTTGTCTTAATTCTATCATGCTTGGCTAGATCTCTTTTGTGTTTGCTTAGATCTAATGAAACCTAGATATTGATTATGTGTTGATTACTTGTTTATTCTTGTTTTGGATGAATGATTTATATGTTAGGCTTAAGAAAACTGGCAGATCTCCAAATGGTAACATGCTTGAACGTCTTAAGAAACATGAACCGAGGCGTACTAGGTCTTTATTGGTTGTATTTAATGCATGAGCCACTGTTTACAATCCCTATAGTTGTGTTGGGCATGGTGTAGGAGGAGATAAGAGCTCATAGAATTGGGGAATTATGTATGCCACCCCATGAATGGTATTAAGGAATACAATCCGTCATCCATGCAATTATAACAAGTAATTAACGTGTAAAAGATATCTAGGGAGTAGTGAAATCTAAGTAAACACATTTTCTCCAATTACTGCTCACAACCTTAGTATAATTAGTTTATTTTCATTTTTAGTATTTTATTTTGATTGCATCTTAGTATTGGGTTAGTTGAATAGCAACTAATTCCGCCCAAATCCTTCAAACCCCGAGATTTTACTTGCTTTCCATAAAATATAAAAACACAAAAATAATCATCCCTCACCTTTAGAACTAGTATTTAGGCTTTCTAATCCTAGCGACACTATTCCTAAGCTGAACGATCAATCCCCCGGTACTTGTCACTATACTATACTACAACGATCAGTTACACTGCCTGGTGGGGGTTGTAAGCTTCTCGAGATCCCTCGAGAGGTAAAGCCTGTTGCGATTCCCACGCATCAGTAATACCATTAATATCACAAAAGTTTCCAAATTGAAATTAATTATCAAATTCACGACCGTGATCCGTTCTAATAGACACAATATTAGACCCTACTTGATTTTGAATTTTCTTACATAGAATCTCAAATTTATCAAAAGCTTCATTTTTACTTTTCAAAAATTTTGTCCAAGTATATCTTGAGTAATCATCAACTATGACCAAAGTGTAGAAGTTACCTCCATAACTTTGTATAGCGGATGGACCAAATAAATCCATATGCAAAAGTTCTAGACACCTAGATGTAGAAACCAAGTTTTTAGCCTTATGGTTACTATGGACTTGTTTACCGACTTTGCAAGCATCAAAAAAGTGTTGGTCATATTTCAATTTAGGTTGGTTTCGAACTAAGTCTTTGGAGGAGAGGTTTTGAATTAGTCTCATGTTAGCGTGTCCTAAACGTCTATGCCATAAAGTTGAAGATTCATCTAATGAGGTAAGATAAAGTTTGTCTCTAGATGTTGGATCCATCTTCATGACATATACGTTGTTCTTAAGAACACCTTTGGCTATGGTTATACCATCTTTAAGTATTTCACTTCCGTTTTCACTAAAAAAGAAATTATACTTATTACGAAAAATTTGACTAATACTAAGAAGATTAAAACCTAAGTTATCAACATGAGCTACATCATCTATAAAAAGGGAGTCATGAGAGATTGTACCTTTTCCGATGATTTTGCTCTTAGCTTTACTACCAAACGTAATATTACCTCCATCACATTTGTGATAAGTAGTGAAGAGGCTTTTGTTACCCGTCATGTGCCTTGAACAACCGCTATCTTTAATCCATTCATCCGGTTCCAAACAAACTTTGAGGCACACCTATTTTACGAAAAACACTCAAACATTTGGTCCCCAATTTCTCATGGGTCCATTTTGGTTAAGCATACCATTAACTTGTTCCAAGTATGAAAATAGAACATAAGGGTTCCATGACATTTAATTTGGAGTATGGTAATGTCCAGGAGTGTTTTGGTTCCAAACATGTTGGTAGTTTGGTCGAGTGTTGAAGTTGCTCTTTGGAAAGGGGCGTTTGGGAATTGGAGTCTTAGGTCTTGGTTGAGTAGTCTTAGCTCTAAATTCATTTTTACTAAGTCCTACTCCAGTTTTAAAGGCAGGTTTTGTTCCATTTTTAGGTGTAACTTTAACAAATTTTGAACGATTCGATGTGGATGGTGTTACTGCTGCAGCAGACCTGGCGATACCTTCGGGTCCAACAGGCGGAACCCTGGATTGGGTTCCGTCTGTTCCGCGGGTTGCTGTAGCAGTTTTGTTAGTTTCTTGTGCATTCTTTTCTTGTTTCGTTTGACCCTTTGAAGTTTCTATTTTCATGAATCCTAGTCCTATTTTTTCAAATGGTGACTTTTGAAGTTTCCTAATTTCATCCGCACAAGAAATGCTCTTATCGAACTTCTTAAACTTTGTGGTTTGTTTTATTAGATCATTTTGAGTAATTTTAAGTTTCTCAACTTCGAGTTTAAGCTCTTCACATGATTTGCAAGATGTGTCAAACTGTCAATACCTTTACTCTAAAAACTCCTTTTTAGTTTTCAAAAACTTATTTTTGTTTATGATTTTTAAGCTTAATTCACAAAGTGTGGAAAACTAGAAGGGGGGTTGAATAGTTTACCGCTTTTTAAATCCTTTTTAGCTTGATTATCTTTTAAAAAGCTTTACGTTTGTTTAACGATATAAACAGAACATTATATGTTCAATTCCTTGAGAGAGCTTTACGAGTAAATAGCAATTCTAACTTTACGTTTGTTTAAGGATATAAACACAACTTTACTTGTTTACTTCTTTGAAAAGCTTTACGTGTGATTAGCAAATCTAACTAAAGACAATATGTAATAAGCAAAGATAAAGAAAGAAACGATCAAACCACAACACGATTGTTTATCGTGGTTCGGCTACAAGGACTCATTTTCCTTGCCCTACATCCACGCCCCGAGTTTCCAACTCGAGAGTTATAAGCACTAATCAACAAGCTCCTTTCACCGGTGGAGAAAACCTTTACAACGTCGCTTACACTTTTACCGACACTAAGCTAGATGTCGAGTTCTTTTACAAGGGTACAACCACTCCCATTCATCGCTTACACTTTTACCGACACTAAGCTAGATGTCGAGTTCTTTTACATGCGTTCAACCACTCCCGTTCGTCGCTTACACTTTTACCGACACAAAGCTAGATGTCGAGTTCTTTACCAAGGGTACAACCACTCCCGTTAGTTCTTTTACAAGGGTACAACAACTCCCGACACACTACGTATTTTGAGGCCTAAAATACTAACCACTCACTTCTACATACATGACTCAAATGAAGTATAAACTACCAAAGCTTATACATGACAAAGCTAACAAGTCTTGCAACTTAGAGTTGAAACTTGTAACTTCTTAGATGAACATGTGAACTCCTTTTCTACATAAGAGAATCACACAAGTTAGTAGCTACTGAGTATAATGAGAGAATATGTGTAAAATATGACTCTAAGTGATGAGGGATTTCTTGCAAGTCCTTTGGTATTTATACAAAAAGAAGTCAGCAGTCTGGCGGACACGACGGTACCCTCAGAAGGGGTCCGCCCGTGTTCCTCCAGGGGTCCACCAGAACTGTTCAACCAATCTTACAATAAATCACTCCAAAACAAACAATGTCACATCTACTAAATACTAGTCAACATGCATTGCACCAAACATGGAATACTTCCAAAGTGTGTAAGAACTTTATGGATAGTCAAACACATAAACAAGCAATGTCACATCTACTAAATACTAGTCAACATGCATTGTACCAAACATGGAATACTTCCAAAGTGTATAAGAACTTCATGGATAGTCAAACACATAAACAAGCAATGTCACATCTACTAAATACTAGTTAACATGCATTGTACCAAACATGGAATACTTCCAAAGTGTGTAAGAACTTCATGGATAGTCAAACACATAAACTTACCTTAAATGCACATTGATGAGATGTGACACTTTCTTATTAAAGAAATACTTTCTTATTAAGGAAATGAAAACAATGTTAAGTTTAAAAATAAATGTAAAGACTAGTTATACAAGACTTAAACTAAAATGATGTTTTACTACAATCTAAAGTTTGTACTTTGTCATTAACAAAACTTAGCAAAGATCGTTAAAATATAAATAACGTTTTTAGGCGATATTTGTATTAACACAAAGTTTGTTATATTCTTTTTGTTATCAATAGAGGAGTAAGATGAGTCAGAGAGTACCTCATTTGAGTCGTGAGACATGAGAGCAATATCATCATTGTTTGGCTCATCGTCATCTCCTTCATAGTCACTCCAAGCACCACCTACAAAAGCTTGTTGAGGTTTGTTTTTGGGTGGTTTTGGACATTCTCCTACTAGATGACTTGTGTCTCCACACCTATAGCATTTTCTTTCAACCTTTCCTTTCCTATCATCACGATCTTTTCGGAAAGTTTTCTTGTCATCTTTTGGTTGCCTTACAAACTTCCCTCTTCTACGAAAGAACTTCTTGAAGTCTCTAACAGCCATAGCATACTCCTCATCATCACTATCCGAAGTAGATTCTTCATCATCACTTGATTGGACTCTAGCTTTCAAGGCAATGGACTTAACTTTTTATTTCTTGCCTCTAACTAGTTCCGAATCTTTTTCCATTACCATTTCATGGACTTTGAGGTTTCCAATTAGCTCGTCAAGTGACATTCTTGAAAGATCCTTGGATTCTTCAATTGCCGTCACTTTTGCTCTCCACTTCGGATGGAGTGCTCTAAGAAATTTCCTGACAAAATTCTTACTACAAAAAGCTTTATCAAGTGCTTTAAGTGAAGTAATAATAGTGTTAAACCTAGCAAATGCATTATCAATAATCTCATCTTCGGGAATAACAAATTGTTCATATTGTTGAACAAGGAGATCAATTTTGTTATCCTTAACTTGTGAGTTTCCTTGATGAGTGACTATTAAAGATTGCCAAATATCTTTGGCGGTTTTACACATAAAGACTCTTTCATATTCTTTCTTAGGCAAAGCATTGTAAAGCATCATTTTAGCTTCATTATTTTTAGCAATCAATTTCTTTTGATCATCATCTTTAATATTAGTAACTATATTATCACCATCAATGATTATATACCATAAATCTATATCTTTAGATTTCACGTAAGTTTCAAAACGGTTTTTCCAATATATAAAACCATTTGCTTCAAAAAGTGGTGGTCTTTGCATAGATTGCCCTTCTTTGTAATTTTCAAAATCCATGGATCATTTCAAGTTTTAAAACACAATATATTTCAAAAGCTTGAGTAACGTAGCTCTTGATACCAATTGTGGAAAACTAGAAGGGGGTTGAATAGTTTACCGTTTAAAATCTTTTTACTTGTTTGATTAGCTTTGAAACTTTCCGTTTAATCAAAGATATATATACACAAACACAATATATAACATGCAAGTAAATGAAAAAAACAATCAAACCACAACACGAGTATTTATCGTGGTTCGGCTACAAGGACTCTTTTTCCTTGTCCTACGTCCACTCTCCGAGTATCCAACTCGAGAGTTTCTTTCACTAGTCAACAACCTCCTTTCACCGGTGGAGAAAACCTTACACGTCGCTTATACACGTTTACCGACACTAAGCTCGATGTCGAGTTCTTTTACAAGGGTACAACCACTCCCGTTAGTTCTTTTACAAGGGTACAACAACTCCCGTCACACTTTGTATTTTGAGGACTAAAATACTAACCGATCACTACTGAAAATACACAATCAAATGAAGTGTAAACTACACAAGTCTACACAATGCTAAGCTAACAAGTCTTGCAACGTTGTGTTGAATACTTGTAACTTTTTATGAACTCGTGAATCTCTTTGCTACAAAAAGAAACTTCACATATGAGATGTTAAAGGGTTAGATGAAAGAATGAATGAATGTGTGAAAATATGATGTAGAGTGATAAGCCAAAAATCAAACTTGTGGCTTAGTATTTATAGTAAAACCTTCTGCAGGCCTGGCGGATACGGCGGAACCCTCAGATGGGTTCCACCCGTGTACCCCCAGGGTTCCGCCGGGCTTGCAGTTGGTTTTGCAATAAATCTTGCAAACCAAACAATATCACATCTCATTACACCTAGTCAAACACAAAACTTGCATGCAAAAATATGGTTAGTCAAACACACTTTCTTTCCATAAATGTATATTGACAAAACTTGCCATAAATGTGATGTTACATTTCTATTTTAAGCAATAAAAAATGTTGTATTTTATGAAATGTAAAATGTAGCAAATGTCTAGTTTATGCAAGTCTTTAAAACTAAGATTATGTTTTACCTAGAAACTAAAGTTTACATTTTGTCGTTAACAAAACTTAGGAAAGATCATAAAATATAAATAACGTTTTTAGGCGATATTTGTATTAACAAAATCTATTTTGTTTCATTAGTTGTTTTACTCTAAATTCCAAAAACTGTTTTTGTTGAATTTGTTTAGACACAACCATGACCTATAAATCAGGTTTTATAACTTATGTCAATTTTGCTTGATTCAATGTTTGACTCAAGGTGAGAAGATGTTATTTTGTACTTTTATCCTTAATGTTTTACACAACATACTTGTCTTGCCATCATTGGACTTTTGACCAAGTCATCATCTACCAAAGATGATATCTTAGAAGGAGGAGATCACTCGTTAAATGTTATATTCAACGACTCCTCGACTCTTTGGGTTTCCTTACATAAGACACTATGAACTTTATTTGTTTTGAAAAAGTCCAAGAGGTACAACATCATAAAACTAAATGTCACATTTGATGTGTAAATCCTAGATGTTGAAAAATCATTTTCTTTCACACATCCTAATGTATGCTAATGTGTTTTATTTCACCTTGTGTGTTTTATGTGAAATTATTATAAAGGAGTGGTTGAAGTAAAACACAATTTAAGACCCAATGTATGGTGTTTGAGAATGTTGTTTTACAAAGGTTTGTTTTGCAAGCATCACAAAAGTGTTAGACATTTTATCACTTAGGAAATTCTTAGTTAGCTCACTTGTAAGCAAGAGTTGAGTGAGACTTACTCAAGAGTTTCTCGTGTTTATCTCTTGATGGTTAAAGAACCAAAACACCTTATATCTCCTACTAGTACTAATGATGAAATTCCTTTGTATCAGAGAATCTAATCTTTGTTATTACTAATAGCAAGTAAATACTTTAGAATACTACTAATAACACATACTACAACACATAATGCTAGAAACAAGAGACAGTCAAAGTCAAGTTGAAGTAATGCGTACCTTTTAACTTTGCATAGAGATGTTATCAAGAGAATAAACACAAAGCGTAAAATCTTGGTTTGGCGACACATTTGGACACTCAATTACTCATGTATTCAAGAAGGTTAGATAATCATATAAAAACATAGAACATGATAATCTTAATCCTTTTATCATGAGTTTCTATTAGAGATTGAATAATCTTTAACTCTCTTCTAGGTTTAACAAATTTTACTTGCTTTGTTTTACTAGTTGATGATGCTTTTGAGTTAAATCCTAATCCGGTTTTATCATTAAACAACCTTTGACTCCTCAACAATCTTTCAAGAGATTTTGAGCTTTCATCAAATTTAGCTAACATTTTTCCTTTCTCATTTTGCTTTTTAATCTCATGTTTGGAATCTACACATAATTTACATTCTAGATCAATTACAACATTACTCTCAAGTCTAGACATTTTATCTTCTAACATGATTTAATTTTCAAAATTATTCACAAAATATTTTGAAGGTTCATTGTTAAAGATAGTTTTTAAGTCCATGTTGCATAAAAGTTTAGACTCATTTTCTAGTTTAGAAAATTCTAAGATAAATGTGTCAAAGCAAAAATGTTTGGTTTTAACATGTACCTTGCTTGTTGTTTCAATAAATTGACAATCACCCACCGGATTATTGTCTTCGTCTACCACCGTTTTATTCCATGATTCGCAAGCAAGTTCATCACGACACACATACTCATCTTCACTTGTACCTTCATTTAAAACATTTAAACTAGTAGCACATGTATTAACTTCTACTAAGTGTCTATCTTCTAATTCATATGCAAGATCAAATTGATCATCTTTGACTTGACATATTTCTTGATGAAAGTTGATTATATTTTTCCAAATATCATTAGCCGTTTTACAAAAATACATTCTTTCATATTTGGTACTAAAGCTTTATAAATCATTGTTTTAGCTTTAGTATTTTTATCAAGTTTAAGATAGTTATCTTGGTTTTCAAAACTTGTTTTCTTTGGTTTGAAATCACCAAGAGAAATAGTATGCCAAAGATCTTGATCAATTGATTTCACATAGTTTTCAAGATTACTTTTCCATTCAAGTAAGTTTTCTTTTTCAAATAGCGGTGGGTTTTGAATAGGTTGCCCTTCTTTGAGATTTTCAAAATCCATGGATCGATCCAAGTTTTAAAATACACTATATTTTAAAGATCTTGAGTAACGTAGCTCTGATGCCAATTGTGGAAAACTAGAAGGGGGGTTGAATAGTTTACCTCTTTTTAACTTGATTATCTTTTTAAAACTTTATGTTCGTTCAAAGATGCAAGTACAACTTTGCATGTTTAATTATTTGAAAAGCTTTACATGTGAATAACGATTCTAACTTTACTTGTTTCATTCTTTGAAAAGTTTTACGTGTGATTAACAATCCTAACTTTGCTTGTTTAGTTCTTTGAAAAGCTTTACGTTTGTTTAAAGATATAAACAAAACTTGACTTGTTTAATTCTTTGAAAAGCTTTACGTGTGATTAGCAATTCTCACTAAAGACAATATGTAATAAGCAAAGATAAAGAAAGAAACGATCAAACCACAACACGATTGTTTATCGTGGTTCGGCTACAAGGACTCTTTTTCCTTGCCCTACATCTACGCCCCGAGTTTCCAACTCGAGAGTTATAAGCACTAATCAACAAGCTCCTTTCCCGGTGGAGAAACCTTTACAACGTCGCTTACACTTTTACCGACACTAAGCTAGATGTCGAGTTCTTTTACACGGGTACAACCACTCCCATCGTCGCTTACACTTTTACCGACACTAAGCTAGATGTCGAGTTCTTTACCAAGGGTACAACCACTCCCGTTAGTTCTTTTACAAGGGTACAACAACTCCCGACACACTATGTATTTTGAGGCCTAAAATACTAACCGATCACTTCTATACAAGATACACATGAAGTATAAACTACCAAAGTCTATACATAACAAAGCTAACAAGTCTTGCAACTTAGAGTTGAAACGTGTAACTTCTTAGATGAATATGTGAACTCCTTTGATACATAAGAGAATCACACAAGTTAGTAGCTACTGAGTATAATGAGAGAATATGTGTAAAATATGACTCTAAGTGATGAGGGATTTCTTGCAAGTGCTTTGGTATTTATACCAAAGGAAGTCAGCAGTCTGGCGGACACGGCGGCACCCTCAGAAGGGTTCCGCCCGTGTTCCTCCAGGGTTCCGCCAGAAATGTTCAACATAACTTACAATAAATCACTCCAAGACAAACAATGTCACATCTACTAAATACTAGTCAACATGCATTGCACCAAACATGGAATACTTCCAAAATGTGTAAGAACTTCATGGATAGTCAAACACATAAACTTACCATAAATGCACATTGATGAGATGTGACACTTTCTTAATAAAGAAATACTTTCTTATTAAAGAAATAAAAACAATGTTAAGTTTAAAAAGAAATGTAAAGACTAGTTATACAAGACTTAAAACTAAAATGATGTTTTACTACAATCTAAAGTTTGTACTTTGTCATTAACAAAACTTAGCAAAGATCTTTAAAATATAAATAACGTTTTTAGGCGATATTTGTATTGACAATGCTTTCATCTTAGCCCTATTTGAAGTTGGAAGCGTTGCAAGTACACCTTTAATGGCTTGCAACTTAGACTATGTTTATTGATCGGTTACCAACCCAATCTCCAATCTATATAGTATTCAAATATTGTTTGTTTAATAAAATCATATAACCTAACCATCCAACCAGTTCGTAGGGTGACTCAAAGTCACAACCTCCAATCTGCCACATGGCATCAAATGAATGGCTATTTGTTTTCCTTTTCTTTTTTCTTTTTAATATTTATTATTTATAAAAGAATAGATTGGTTGTATGTATTGGTTGAGTTGGGTTGTTGATAAATGGTAAAAAAATATAGATTGGTTGTATGTATTGGTTGTGTAGGTGGAGGAAAGAGAAAATAATATTTTATTAAAAGATTGGGTTGTGATAGATTGTTGATAAACAGTCTTAGAAACCATGTCACCAATCTTTTCATTCTCAAGATAATTCTGCACACTTGGATCTTCCCAACGGCTCTCAGTAGATATATTTACTTCCTTTTTATCTTCATCTTCTTCGTCCTTGTCTTCGTCTTCTTCTTCATCTTTGTCATCATCCTCATCATAATAATCATATTATTCTTCCCACCTGACTATGTTTGCTGGGTAAATCTTCAAGCTTTGAAGGCTAGCAAACGGAGAAGTTTTATTTGAGACTAATTCCAACACTGAAGAAAGAAGCTGAAGAAATTTTTGACAAAAAAATATTGTTAAAAACAGAAACAGCAAACTGAATCATCCTTACAGTAAGTACTTATATTGTTACCTGTATGTATGAAATATAAACACATCCAACATAAACAGTGTTTAGCTATCTAGTTCTTGGTTTCTTTAAGTATAAAAGTAATTTTTTATACTTTGTTAAAGTACGAGATTATCTATACTTGGATACTGGTCTCGCGAGCTATAAACTCATATTATATAAAAAGTAAGATATCTGATAAAATAAACAAATATGGATAAGCCGATAGTATCATAGCATTGCATTTATATAAATTCCATGAGTAGAGATTGAGCTATCAAATGCAAATGGTCATAGCTAGGGTTGGCTATTTCTGACACGACACGATAAATGAAACGAACCCAACATGAAGTTAAACAGGTTTGGGTTGATGATAAACAGTTTTGGGTCAAAAACAGGTCAACCCGTCTAACCCGTTTAATAAACGGGTAATGTTTGGGTTGATTAAGTGTTAAAAAGGTCAACACGTGAACCCGTTTAAGTATATAAGCCTCTAGAAATAAAATATATAACTTGGTTTTAATGTTGGATATTGATTAAATGTATTTTATTTTGTACCTAATATGAGTGAATTAGGATTATGAGAAAAGTTCAATACGAAACAACATTTATCTAAAGAACAAATAACAAGATCTCAACCATCCAATGTTCTTCCATCCAATGGTTTAAATTAAAATGAACAAATATACTGAGGGGCCTTTTAGTCATTTGATACTTTCTACTTAACCCCTAAACACACACAATACACACACACTCACACTCCTATCTCTCATCTCTCTCTCTCTCTCTCATATCCCCAATTCTCTTAGATCCCCAAACCACCACGAAAACCTAATTGTGAAAAATCATTCAATTAAAATTACAGCCCAGATGTCAAAGATGAAGAGACGTTTGGGTTGAGGAGAAGCTGATGAGCAGATCTGACATCATCAAAAGGAAGATCGAGAAATCAGTTTCGATCGCAATGAGGAAAGTCGAAAAAGCAATTCAAAAAGCAAAAGATTCAGTTGGAATTAAACAAATTGAAAATGAATTAAAAGAAGAAGATGATAATGATTGTGAAGAAAGTTTTTATAAAAAACTGAAATATTTATGTGTCAAAATTGATTCGTCCGCTTATGAGATTAGTTGACTCAAAACAAAGTACAATAAATAATAGGGGTAGGTATGTTATAGAAAATGCTACTGACTTGTTGCTTTTTGGATTTCGTCTCGTTGTCACAGATGCTCCGTCAGCCATATTAAGTGAATGCAGAAACACAGAACAACGTGTAATGCTTCATGAATTGGGGTTGTCTCTTGGTATAATGGAATGGGGAAATGATTATTATACCTTTTCTTCTACTCAATTCAAAAAGGCATCTCAATTTGATCAAGATAATGATGAATTGACTAGACATCCCCTGCTGATGTGGAAAATGAATAATCTAAAGTAGTCAATGACATTGGTAGCGGAACAGATATTTCTAGTGATAAATACGACCTTAAAAACACTCACAATGATCCTTTGAGATTAATACAAAATCCCATGAGATTTAATACAAAATCCCATAGGATTTATATAAACCACATAGGATTTATACAAAATCCCATAAGATTTATACAAAATCACAAATGATTTTTTTACGAATCCTGTGGGATTTTTTTACGAATCCCGTGAGATTTTTCTGGACGAAAATTTTGAAAAAAAAAAATTTCATCTTTTTACGAATCCAGTAGGATTTTTCTGGACGGAAATTTTGAAAAAAAAAATCGTCTTTTTACGAATCCCATGGGATTTTTTTATGAATCCCATGGAATTTTTTTACGAATCCCGTGGGATTTTTCTGGACGGAAATTTTGAAAAAAAAAATTCATCTTTTTACAAATCCCATGGGAAATTTTTACATTTCAGGACGAAAATTAAAAAAGAAAAAAAAAAATCTTCGAAAGTATATAACAATGCATATATATAGAAAGATGATTTAATTCTCGTCGCGATGATATATTTTTTGCAGTTGAAGATTTACCTTTTGCAAGATATGTTATTTTAAAAAAAAAGGTGAAAAGTGTGTTTTTATATTAAATGAGTTAATATGTCAATTTTGTCCTCGTTTTGTTATTTTTTAGTTTGATTTTAGCTATTAACTAAAATGTGGATGAATGGTTAAGATTGACTTATTTGTTTTTTTAAATAATACATGTTTTGCATGGATCTCACCTCATAGAATTGTATCATAGAAAAAGTTGTAATCATGGTGACATAAGAGAATGATTGTCATATAAAATAGAATTGTTTGTTCGTATAAAATTTCTTCTTACAAATCCCATGGGATTTTTACGAATCCTATGAGATTTTTACGAATCTCATGGGATATTTACGTATCCCGTGAGATTTTTCTGGAGGAAAATTTTGAAAAAAAAATCGTATTTTTACGAATCCAATGGGATTTTTACGAATCTTGTGGATTTTTCTGGACGGAAATTTTGGGAAAAAAAATTCGTCTTTTTACTAATCCCATGGGATTTTTACGAATCTTAAAAAAAAATCGTCTTTTTACGAATCCCATGGGATTTATACAAATCCCATGGGATTTTACGAATCCTGTGGGATTTTTCTAGACAAAAATTTTGAAACAAAAATCGTCTTTTTACAAATCCCATGGTATTTTTCTGAACGGAAATTTTGAAAAGAAAATCATCTTTTTACGAATCCTGTGGGATTTCTTTAAGAATCCCATGGGATTTTTCTGGACGGAAATTTTGCAAAAAAAAATCATCTTTTTACGAAACCCATGGGATTTTTACGAATACCATGGGATTTTTACGAATCCTGTGGGATTTTTTTGGACGGAAATTTTGAAAATAAAAATCGTCTTTTTACATATCCCATGGGATTTTTTACGAATCCCATGTGATTTTTACGAATCCTGTGAGATTTCTACGAATCCCGTGGGATTTTTCTGGACGAAAATTTTGAAATAAAAAATCGTCTTTTTACGAATCTCATGGGATTTTTTACGAGTCTCGTGGAATTTTTCTGGACGGAAATTTTGAAAAAAAATCGTCTTTTTACGAATCCCATGGGATTTTTACGAATCCTGTGGGATTTTTCTAGACGGAAATTTTGAAAAAAAAAAATCGTCTTTTTTAAAATCCCATGGGATTTTTTACGAATCCCGTGGGATTTTTCTGGACGAAATTTTGAAAAAAAAAATTCGTCGAAAGTATATAATAATGCATATCTATAGAAAAATAATTTTTTCTCGTCGCGATGGTGTATTTTTCGTAGCTTGAAAATTTACCGTTTGCAAGATATGTTGTTTAAAAAAAAAGATGGAAAGTGAGTTTTTATATTAAATGAGCTAAAATGCCAATTTTGCCCTACCTTTGTTATTTTTGATTTGATTTTGGCCATTAGATGAAATGTGGATGGATGGTTGAGATTGACTTATTTGTTTTTTAAGTGATACTTGTTTTACATAGATCTCACCTCTTAGGATTATAACTCAGATATTATATATTGAAATTGACGCTTATAACTCAAATATTATTGAAATTGTCGTATAGTTATTTTTATGTTATTTCTATCAAATTTTAGATTTTTATATCATTTTTGCATTTAAACTAGTTAAATCAACAAACCACCAACTTTATTCACTCCTTAACCTATTTACTTAACCAGGTTAAACGGGTAATAAATGGATTAAGCGTGTTATACAAGTGTGGGTTAGGTTTGAGCTTTTTGACACGATTAATAAATGGGTCGTGTTTTGGTAAAGGTTATTTCAACTCGTCAACACGCGAACCCGAATAGGTTAACACGAACACGACTCAATTGCCACCTCTAGACTTATACCCTGTGAGGACCCTTATAATACATATGATTCGCAGGACCCTTAATATATATGATTCGCGTCCAAAAAGAGCTGCACGTACACTTGTTTTGTTTTGATCTTTTTTTTTTATTATTGCAATTTTATCGGAGAGTATATGCAATGCTCAGACAAAATAACATTTGGAAGATGTATATTAAATAGGGATTAAGAAGCAAATACCTCAGGAATTTCCAAGTTAATAGTAAGAAATTTAACACTCTCGAACTTTTGTATAAAAGTAATTTATATAAATGAAGCAAATACCTCAGGAATTTCCAAGTTAATAGTAAGAAATTTAACACTTTCGAACTTTTGTATAAAAGTAATTTATATAAATGTATAAAGAGGTAATTCTATAAATCCCTCACAAGTATAAGTCCACTGACCCTATATAGCTTAAAATTTTCAATTTTCTTTAAATGCTTCGAGGGCGACTTTCTACCATAAATTTTTGAGCAACTCTCACATAATTTTGACATGTGTCCCTATGAGGTGTCCCCACTATGTACCTTCATGTACTTTCATGGTCTTACTTAACCTATTATTTTCTTGAGCGACTTGGCCTTACATTCTTGGACGACTGTCCTTGTTTTGTCTTCTACCCAAAAGGTATAGTTTTTTTTTATTGTTTTGTAATACATATTTTTTGGGCGACTTGGTCCCACCCATGTGCATACTCGGGCGACTTGTTAGATAGGATATAATATTTTATTATATAAAAATACATAATATTATACAAAGAATATATAACTTTCATACTATTATACATTTATATAAATTACTTTTATACAAATACTAAAGGGGTGCTTGGTTAAGGGTAAAGTAGGGGTGGGGAATGGGTTATGTATTAAAAGGGCTCACCTTACTCATTAGATGGTGCTTGGTGGGGGGAGTGCAACTGGATTGATTACCCCGTAGTGAGTAATCAACCATTATAGAATAAATTAGGGGGTAAAGGATTGATTACGCACCTCACTCATTCTTTTGCATTCCCTTTCCTTTTTCCTTTTCCCACTTTGAACCAAGCGGACCCTAACTAAAAATAAAAAACACTTTACTAATTAAAAATAAAGTACACTTTTATACATAAAAAAAACTTATACAAAAAAAAAAAAAAAAAAAAAAAAAAAACCCACACCACCTCTGCTACTCTCAAACACGCACTCCCAATGTACCCCAAGGATCAAACACACTATTAAAAGTGTATTTTGTTTTTTGATAGCTATAATAATGGACCAACTATAGAATTTGATATGTCTTCCACCTGGTGTATATACTTTTTAATCTCCAAGAAAAAGATTTCTCTGGGGCAAATAACTTAAGTGGGGCCTTTCAAAGCGATGGCCGCCCTGCAGTACCAAAGCGCACGCAACAGGAGCAATTGCAGCATTGGCAGAGGAATAGGAGGATGCTTGTAAGTTATTTTTATGTGCCTGAGAAAAGACCTCAAATCTTGTTTTCTTCAAACCTTTGATATTGATTATTAAGCATCATAAATTTATGATTATCTATAATGTTGTTATGATGTAGGCTTATTCCACTGTTGGGACAACTGATTAATATTGCTCCTGAAGTTTTGTTGAAGAAAGGATATGGAATGGAATGCGATTGGTATGTATCTTTGACATTGTAAAATAAATACTTATTGTTATAATAATGAAATAAATTGGATTTTGTTTTCTTGCCATAGGTGGTCTCTTGGGGCTATCATGTATGAAATGCTTGTTGGGTACCCACCTTTCTATTCGGACGAGCCAATGTCTACTTGTAGAAAGGTAAATTGTTCACTCTAGCATAATACATTATTAAATTTGTATCATGGTGCATTATTATAGGAGGAAATTACTTAAATGAACCATCTATACAATTAGTTTACGGATATAAACCTCGCACACAAAATTATCCAAAATGAACTTTTCAATATTAACCGTTAGATCTATTATTAGATTAGTTTCTAACGTTACACGTGTATAAAAGTAGTGATACGCGAGTGCTGGGCGAGGCTATCAAATTCAGAATTATGGGGAAAGATGGGCGAGGCCTAGGCGAGTGCTGTGCGAGGTGAGGGTTTAGGGCGAGGCATAGGCGAGGTGAGAGGCGAGTCAAAATTGTCTTGGGCGAGGATCTGGGAGGTGTGGGCGAGTTATACACGCGAATTAAAACAATTCTTAGTAATCGTGGGCGAGGCCTAGAAGGTCTGGGCGAGTTATACACGCGAATTAAAAGTAAATCCTGGGCGAAGTCTAAGAGGTTTGGGCGAGTTATAAATGCGAACTAAAAGTAATTGTGGGCGAATTAAAAGTAACTGAGGCGAGGTCTAGGCGAGTAAATATTGACTTGGGCGAGGCTGCTTATGCGAGGTCAGATACTTATTGCATTCCCCACAGAAATTCCAACTAATTAATGGCAAATATAAACTACAAGGCTACGTGGTAGCATATTAATGGCTAAACTCACAAACATGTGATAAGGTCTCATCCTATGTTTTGGTCCTATTCAGTTAATTATTATTCCACTATTACCATTACATGTTTGTAATATTAAGAACAACATTATTAATGGAAGCTCATTGTCATTAATAAATCACTGTCTCTAGCTTGTCTTCTACATTAAGTAAGCTGGTATATTTCTTCTTCTTCAACTGGGTATATATGCATGCACCACTCTGACATTTACTTAAGCATGCCAACTTGAGATTTGGTTCTATTTGAGTGAAATAGAAAAGAAAACAAATAGCTAATAAAGGAACGATGAAACAAGTTGGAACTTGGAAATCACAAAAGTATCTTTTTGGTGGGCGAATACTTATTGATTTAGGCGATGCTTTGGGCGAATGTAAAATGAAAAAGGTTGATTGTGACATATTTTGGTCATTTTGGTTCAGTTTGGTAATTACAGTAGTTTTTATTAGACTATGTTTATTGGTGACCTAAAGTCACAACCGGTCACAAGAGATTGCCAACTTGTGGTCACTTGGTGACCTAAAGTCACAACCGATTGCCACATGTCAATTTGTGATTGGTTGAAAGGAGAGAATCGGTCGTGACCCCAACCCACAACCCACACCAATAAAGATAGTCTTATAGCTATCACCAGTGTATATACTTTTTATATCCTGGTTTTTGCTCACTGTTTTTGCCATTTATGTTATACGAATGCAGCTAATGCATGGTGACAACCAAATTCCCTCCTCAACAAAAGTTTTCTCTGGGGCAAATAACCTAAGGGGGCGTTTGGTTCACAGAATGTTTTAGAATGAATTGTAATCTTTGGACTGAATTGTAATTTGATGTAATTGTAATTTAAGGAATTGGAATGTGTTGTAATTGTAATTGATTAAATCTGTCGAGGTGTTTGGTTGACACGCAACACAATGGATTAAGTTTTTTTGTATAAAACTTAAAAAGTTAATATAATAATAATTAAAATGATATAATAATAAATAATAACAATAATAATAATAATAATAACAAAATATTAATAAAAATAATAAAATAAAATAATAATAATAATAATAATAATAATAATAATATTTAAATAGTAATAATAATTAAATAATAATAATAATAATAATAATATTATTATTTAAATATTATTATTATTATTATTATTATTATTATTATTATTATTTTAATATTATTATAATTTTTATTTAATTATTAATATTTTATTTTTATTATTATTATTATTATTATTATTATTATTATTATTATTATTATTATTATTTTATTTTATTATTATTTATTATTATATTATTAATATTTATTATTTTAATATAATAATAATATTTAATAATCATTACTATTATTATTAATAAAAATAAAAAAAATAATAATAATAATAAAAAGTTAATATAAATTCAAATTATATAATAATAAATAATAACAATAATAATAATAATAATAATAATAATAATAATAAGATAAAAAATATAATAATAATAATAATAATAATAATAATAATAATAATAATAATAATAATAATAATAATAATAATAGAGGTGTGGGGGCCCAGTTGGTTTCTCGGCTCCCCACCAATTTCTTGTAAAATCCTATTTATTGTTAATAAAAGTGTTGGTAGATAAAAAAAAATAAAATAATAATAATAATAATAATAATAATAATAATAATAAAAATAAAATAAAAATAATAATAATTAAATATTTATAATAATAATATTTAAAGATTGTTATTATTATTATTATTATTATTATTATTATTATTATTATTATTATTATTATTATTATTATTATTATTATTATTATTATTAATATTACTATTTTAATATAATAATAATAATTAATATTATTTTTATTTTATTATTAATATTTATTATTATAATATTATAATAATTATTATTATTATTATATTAAAATAATAATAATAATAATAATAATAATAATAATAATAATAATAATAATAATAATAATAATAATAATAATAATACTGATTTTTAAAGTATACAAATTCTGAATTACAACGTAATTCAAAATTTTCCATCCAACTTCCTATGTAATATGGATTCCCTCACTTGTTGTAATTGGAGTGACTGAATTACAATTACAACGCAAACTAAACAGTCACCGTAATGTAATCTGAATTACAATTCCTTCAACTTTTCAAACCAAACATGATTGGTATGTAATTCAGATTACAATTACAACGGATTACGATGAATTACAACGAACCAAACGGCCCCTAAGTGGTGTGTTGTGTGTGTTTTTTGTATAAAAGTTTTTTTATATATAAAAGTGTATTTTGTTTTTAATTAGTAAAGTGTTTTTTATTTTTAGTTAGTATTTTTATAAAAGTAATTTATATAAATGTGTAAGAGTACAAAATTTGTATATTCTTTGTATAACATTATGCACATGGGTGGGACCAAGTCGTCCAAGAAATGTGTACTACAAAACAATAAAAAAAAGACTATATTTTTTGGGTAGAAGACAAAACAAGAACAGTCGCCCAATAATGTAGGGCCAAGTCGCCCAAGAAAATAATAGGTTAAGTAGGACCATGAAAGTACATGAAGGTACATAGTGGGGACACCTCATAGGGACACATGTCAAAATTATGTGAGAGTTGCCCAAAAATTTTTGGTAGAGAGTCGCCCCCGGGGTATTTGAAAAAAACTGAAATTTTTGAGGTACATAGGGTGAGTGGACTTGTACTTGTAGGGGATTTATGGAATTACCTCATGTATAAAAGTATAAAAGTTTAAGTCCGTTCTTTGTATAAAAATATGTACTTTGTACTTATATAATAAAAAAAATTAAAATCTACCTAATCAGTCGCCCAAGAATACACATGGGTGGGACCAAGTCGCCCAAGAAATGTGTACTATAAAACAATAAAAAAAGACTATACTTTTTGGGTAGAAGACAAAACATGGACAGTTGCCCAAGAATGTAGGGCCAAGTCGCCCAAGAAAATAATATGCTAAGTAGGACCATGAAAGTACATGAAAGTACATAGTGGGGACACCTCATAGGGACACATGTCAAAATTATGTGAGAGTTGCTCAATAATTTTTGGGAGAGGGTCGCCTCCGGGGTATTTGAAGAAAAGTGAAAATTTTGAGGTAGATATGGTGAGTGAACTTGTACTTACGGGGGATTTATGGAATCAGCTCTTTAATGTTTATGCATTGTTTATGTATATGTGCTACACATCAATATGACAACAATGTGCAACATATATAACTTATATTATTTGAATATAAATATATCATTAAAAATCAGATGATGGCAACTAGCTAACAAAAAAAAAATATTATGTATAGTCAGATAGCAAGTTTAGATAGCATTAGAGCACAAGGTGCGGACAACGAACTTGACTTCGCCATCCGATGTGGCACCTCCAATGGCGAGCCGTTGCTCGCCGCCACACCGGAGGATGCTCGCCGTTGCTCGCCGTTGGCTATCTCGCCGTGGCCACGGCGAAGCAATTCGTCTGACATCAAACCCTTTCATTTCAGTTCAGTTCTAATAAAGGTATTTTTTTGCTCAAGAATTCATTAAAGATTGCATTTTTATACATATGTTTTTGATAATGATGGTCTGTTTTTATAAAGATTGTGTTTTTATACATGGGTTTTTGTTTTTATGCCTTTGTTTGCTTAAAGATTACATTTTTATGTATGGGTCTTTGTTTTTAATGGGTTTTTTTTTTATTGGTGATGAGAAGGTCAAGAAGAAGAAGATTTGGCAAAGATTACTGCTCAAGAACAACAGAAAGTATTCAGTTTTGAGACACTTGTTGCTGTGAAAAAATTGTAACTTTTTATTTTATGAAATAAAATTAGTATGTTTTTTTATTTTTAAGTATTTGTGAAATTAATTTAATTTATTTAATGAAATGAATAAAAAAATAAGTGTGTAAGAGGTGGGGCCCGAATAGGGAAGTGGAGATTTGTTGTTTGGTGAGGAGGGGTTTGTTGTGGTTTGTTGAAGTTGAGGTGTTTTGGTGATGTGGCATGGTGGGGCCCGAATGGGGAGGGAGAAGCTTGTTGCTGCACCTTGTGCTCTTATATCAGTAAGACTTAAAGATATAGGGGTTATTAGGGGTATCAGAGATTCGAGCTTTTAATGAACTACTCAAGATTGAGCTCATTTATCTCGACTCGAGCTTGACATCTCGAGCTCGAACTCGAGTTCAAACAACAATTAAAGCTCGATTATTTTAACGATTCGAGCTTTTAAAACTAATATTCGGCTCGGTACATTTGAAGGCTTTTTTTGTTAACCGAGTAAACAAGTCGAACGGGCTAACAGAGCTAAATAAGTCGAATTAGCTAATCGAGCTATACACTTTGATATCGTACATGAGTTTTAGCCCAAATAGGGTTAACCTATATCACCATAGACGGCCCACAAAGCTAAAGGCCTAATACATTTCATTTAGGAACCAACTCACATAGCAAATATCAACCAAAAGTATAGCATCTTTAACCTGGAGAATCATCTCTTAGGCAAACAGCTGTCCTCACAACTTATCCTCCAAGCCATTATTGTACTAATGTAACGTGCAACTACCTCTTTCATGCAGAAGTAATGTTGCGGGTATTTCATTAGTACGTGCAAACCATGTCAAACATTCTCATATCTCCAAGGGCCAATGATGTCACGCCACGTGTCATTCTTTCCTTCTTCATAAGATCACCTCCATCAGGATCATCTAAAGCTGTTAGATCACATCCACGGATCACACACACCCAAAAAGCATCTCTATAAATACACATGCATTTCATGAGAAGAACCAAGTTATCATGAGAACCAAGTTATCTTCTACAAATTTTACACACACTAAACCATAGTTGTATGTAAGCGTTATCCGACTTTATATAAACACTCTTATCTCGGCTGGTTCTTACTACTCAAGGGAAACGGAACATACGATTAGCCTCATCTTACACCATTAACTCACACAATTCCTTCTTTATGTACCATACGTAAACATGGAGCCATTCGTAGCACCCGTGACATAAACAAAGATATGTTTCATCATTTCTGACACCGAAAAAACCAAAAATTTCACTCTTTATGTTAGAAACACGAACAAAATTTTTCATCTTACTCTTGTAATAAATAAAAACTTTGTTTCAATAAACATGACGGGTGTGAAGAAAATAATTCATCTAAAAAAACACTAAACATTTAGCAACTTCCTCACTTATACATGATTCAAACATGGTTGCCGGGTAGAAGCGAAATAGTGAGGTACTTGAGAAATGGGTTCTGAAAACCAAGGAACAATTTTCTTGGGAAGGATTCATACCTTCTTTGGATCCAGTTGTCATCACAGCCATTGCTTCTCACAAGATACGCATGATCTACATGAATGCGGGTAGTATAGTCAACATCATGTACGATAATTGTTTAAGACAGTTTCCAGAAAAATCAGGAGACTAATATGTCCTCTGCATGCTCCTTTCATCAGATTCTCATCTAAGAGATTTCTACCAGAAGGAGTATTCCAACTGAAAACCATAATGGGAAATCATCCACTGTCAAGAATAGTCATAATGAAGTTTCACATTGTCAAGCCAAATTTCAAATACAACATATTGTTCAGAATAAAAACCATACAACAACTATGTGCGGAGGTGTCCACAATTCGTTCACATGTGTAATTCTCAATAAAATCAAAGGTAGGCACAATCAAAGTGATTAATCATCCAAAGATGTGAAGCTAGCAGTAGTTGTGGATAGCATGACGATTAGGGTAAACAATGGAAGGCGATATCTGGAGACAATACATGGAGGATAAAGCGCTCATCAATGAAAAATATCTAGATCAGCATCACCATCGCAAAACACCTCCTACCCCAAGCAAAAAAATAAAAAAAATAATAAAAAAATAAAAAAATCAGCTCATTCAATTACTTGCAAACAACCTTGATATTTTGCCTAAAAGTGAGCCGACATAATTGACATCCCAAAATAATTAGTTGAACATACTGTAGGTTTCAACTCTCAACCAATATGCAACACTTATCAGACAAAAAAGGATAAGCCTTGATACGTGGGGATCGCACCAGGTTTTACCTCTCAAGGGATCTCGAGAAGCTTACAACCCCCACCAGGCAGTGTACCTGATCGTTGTAGTATAGTATAGTGATGATGAGGCAAAAAATGAACCACTTTTAGGGGGTCATTTAAGCCCGGAATTGACTTAATTTGATCAAATATTGCCCTAAATCATTCCTTTTGTGATTTTAGGTACTTTGGGAGTGAAATCTGGAAAAGGAAGCAATTCGGACGTTTTTGGAGCATAAAAGTGAAGAAAACGCCAAAGTCTTAATTTTCCTTGCTGGGAACAGTAGGTGACGGCGTTAAGAATGAATCCTTGACGGCGTCAAGAGCAAATTTCCATGACGATCTAGTACAGATTTGACGGCATCACGAAGTAGGGAGTCAAGAGTAAAATTCATGACGGCCTGGAAATGCATAATACATGACGGCGTCAAAAGTAGATCAAGGCAGTCCGAGAAGAGTTTTGGCGGCGAGGTGATGGCGTCACAAGATTGGTCTTGACGCCGTCAGACCCTATTTCCTATATATATTTTTCTAATTTTCACATTAAAAAAAAAAGAAGTTTCGGAGAAACCCTAAGTACGAACTTGGTGCGAATTTTACAGGTTTTCCAAGGGTTCTAAGCCCTTGATATCTTTCATGTGTAATTGAGATAAGTATTCTTTTAATTCAATCAATATGTCTATGTGTTGGTTGTCTATATCTTGTTCTTGTCTTAATTCCATCATGTTAGGCTTGATCTATCTTGTGTTTGCTTGGATCTAATGAAACCTAGATGTTAATTATGTGTTGATTACTTGTTTATAATTGTATTGGATGAATGATTTTATGTTAGGCTTAAGAAAACTGGCAGATCTCCAAATGGTAACATGCTTGAACGTCTTAGGAAACATGAACCGATGTGCACTAGGTCTTTATTGGTTGCATTTAATGCATGAGCCACTGTTTATAATCCCTATGGTTGTGCTGGGCATGGTATTGGAGGAGAGAAGAGCTCATAGAATTGGGGAGTTAAGTGCGCCACCCCATGAATGACATTAAGGAATACAATCCGTCATCCATGCAACTATAACAAGTAATTAACGTGTAAAAGATGTCTAAGGAGTAGTGAAATCTAAGTAAACACATTTTCTCCACTTATTGCTCACAACCTTAGTATAATTTAGTTTATTTTCATTTCTAGTATTTTATTTTGACTACATCTTTAGTATTGGGTTAGTTGACTAGCAACTAATTCCGCCCAAATCCTTCAAACCCGAGATTTTTACTTGCTTTCTAAAAAATGTAAAAATACAAAAATATTCATCTTTCACCTTTAGAACTAGTATTTAGGTTTTCTAATCCTAGCGACACTATTCCTAGCTGAACGATCAATCCCCCGGTACTTGTCACTATACTATACTACAACGATCAGGTACACTGCTTGGTGGGGGTTGTAAGCTTCTCAAGATCCCTTGAGAGGTAAAGCCTGATGCAATTCCCACGTATCAAGTGACAAGTACCGGGGGATTGATCGTTCAACTCAGGAATAGTGTCGCTAGGATTAGAAAGCCTCCTAAACTAGGTCTAGAGGTGAGGGATGATTATTTTTGTATTTTTATATTTTTAGAAAAGCAATTAAAATCTCGGGTTTTGGAAGAGTGGGCAGAATTTGTTGCTAGCCAACTAACCCAATTTATCTAAGATGCAATCAAAATAAAATAACATAAATGAAAATGAAACTAATTATAGTAATGTGGTGTAAACAATGATGAGGAAATTTGTGTTTACTTAGATTTCATTACTTCCTAGATATCTTTTACAGGTTGATAGCTTGTTACAATTGCATGGGATCATTAGAATTATCCTACGCATTAAATACAACCAAAAATCATAGTACACCTCCGATCATGTTTCGTAAGACGTTCAAGCTAGTTACCAATGGAAGTCTGCCAGTTTTCTTAAGCCTAACATCGAATAAAATCATCCGTAACATCTATAAACAAACAATCAACCCATAATTAACATATAAGTTTCAATACGTCTAAGCAAACACAAAAGACATCTAGCCTAGCATGTTAAATAGAAGACAAGTGTAAGATATAATCAAACAACACATAGACATATTGAATGATTTGAAAGAGTACTTATCTTTAATTTAACATGAAAGATTAAAGGGGTTGGAACCCTTGAAAAAGTTGTAAAATTCGGCCAGGGTTTATTTCCTCAAAGTGGCACATTAATGAATGAAATTTAGAAAACTATATATAGATTTTACAGGGTGAAGGTGTCATGTATTAAGTTGTGACGCTGTCAACTTGCCGCCATAATGAAATCGTATTGCCTAGATCTACTTGTGACGCCGTCATGTAGGATTTTCCTCTGGGCCGTCACTAATACTTGGACCATGATGGCCTTGGGTGACGCCGTCATCTCCTATGCACAAAAACTCTCTGGATCGTCACGTATATTTACCACATCCACCTCTTTTGTAACTCTTGACGCCGTCATGTGGAGAGCCTTGACGGCGTCAAGTACTGTTCCCAGCAAGGAAAATTGAGACTTTGCCGTTTTCTTCACTTTTATGCTCCAAAAACGTCCAAAATGCTTCCTTTTCCAGATTTCTCTCCAAAAGTACCTAAAATGACAAAAGGAACGATTTAGGGCAATAATTGATCAAATAATCTCGAATTGGGGCTTAAATGATCCCTTAAAAGTGGTTCACTTTTCGCCTCATGAAATACCCTTACACTTGAGATTTGCTTGTCCTCAAGCAAATGCGTTTTTATTCTAATCAAAATACAAGTTAGGGATCATTTAACACTAATATAAAAGTAATTACAACAAATAATCGTTTCACTAAAGACCAAAGACAAGCACGGAGGTCATACACTAGCACCTCACAAATAGTGTTTAGATACTCACATCTCTCGGGTGTAATAAAGTATATATCACAATATGGAAATGGAAAACATCTCTATTAGGATCATATTTTATTTATAAAAAGTGTCGGTCATTAACGTATTGTTATAGGTTGCTTTAGAATATCATTATGATGAAGTTGAGGCTTACTATTCATGATTTTATAAAGTCTAAGGGCTAGTTATGTAATAAGGTCAAAGATATGTGAAGCCCTAGACTTTGAGTATAAATACTCTTGTAAACCTCATTTGAGAGGTTGGTTCTCTTAGTGATTCATTTAGTATTAACAAAGTTATTATTCAACACACTAGAGTTCCCACTCACTCTCTCTCTCTACTTACTTTCTCTCTCTAGGTTTAGGCTTGATTCAATAGTGATTTAGGTTGTTCTACGGTTCTACAAGTGGTATCAATCGCCTAGGGATAATTTTAGGTTATTTTAGATCGTTTTTTGGTGAAAAATCATCTTTTCCAAACATCAGGTTACTGTTCATCGCCATATTTGCGAGTTTGCAATTTTTTTTATCGAGTTTGGTATAAAAACTTGCGAGTTTGGGTTAAAAACTTAGTGAGTTAGAGTCTTAAACTTAGCGAGTTCGGTTTTTCAAAAAAACTAGCGAGTTAGGTTTTCAAAAATCTATCGAGTTAGGTTTAAAAAAAAAAAAAAAACTGTCGAGTTAGGATTAAAAATCTTTGCGAGTTTGAACTTTTCTTACCGAGTTTGGGATAAAATCTTATCGAGTTAGGATTTAAGTAATACCGAGTTTGGACTCAAGTTTGGCGAGTTAGCCTTTTTCCTTATCGTTTATCGAGTAAGGATTTTTGTACTCTTAACTTAGACGAAACTCTGCCCAAATTTTTCAAGACTTACCGAGTTAGAAACTTATCATTCCTGTGAGTTAGAAATTGTTAAACTTTGCGAGTTTGAAAATTTCCATCGAGTTTGGATCCAAGGTTTATCGAGTTTGGGTTTTGTGAAACATACCGAGTTTGCATTTTTAAGGACATATCGAGTTAGACAACTTGCCAATCCTACCGAGTTACAAAAAATCTTACGAGTTAGACCAAGAAACAAATCTTACCGAGGTTTTCAAAAATCTATCGAGTTAGGTTTTTGGCGGGAAAATTTGAGTAAAATTTATTTTTTACACGAGACTAAACGTTCAATTTTTACGCGAGATTCAAAGTTTGGTATAACGTTGAAAATTTCGGCCCAAAATTCAATTTTTTAGGCCAAAATTCAAAATTTTTCGGTAAAATTTGGCGTCAAAATTTTTAAAACTCAAATTTTTCTAGTAACCTTAGAATTGGATTCTATAGTGATTTTCAAATTTTGAGAAAGAAAATTTTCATACTCAATTTTTTGGCGGGAAATCACGAAATCAATCATATCAACTGAGAACGAACTTTCATCTTCACCAAAACATCTAATCTACAACAACAACCTTTGTTATCTTTCAAAAGATCCTCAGAACAACGTTTCACTTTGAATTCAAGTCATGGCAACTCAACAAGACATTCATGCTGCCGGTGCTGAAAACCGACCTCCAATGCTTGAAAAAGGTGGATATCTTCCATGGACAAGCCGCATGCTTCGTTACATCAAAACTAAAGATAATGGCAAATTAATGATCAAATCCATAGAAAAAGGTCCATTTCAGCCAAGACAAGTTCAAATTGAAGGTAATCCAAATGAAACACCTCCTACTCAACCATTCGTGCGTGTACAAACAGAAGCAGATTACACAGATAAAGACAAGGCGCAGATCAAAGCCGATGATATGGCAATGCATTTAATCCAACTTAGATTACCACGGGAGATCTTTGTTGCGGTCGACAGCTGTGAAACTGCACATGATATGTGGGAACGTGTTAGAAGGATATGTCATGGAACAGAGATTGGACAACAAGACGTTGAGAACAAACTTCTTACTGAATGGGAGAACTTTACATCCACCAAAGGTGAACAAATTGAATCATACTACACCAGGTTTTGCACTTTGATGAATGAGTTAATCAGAAACAAGTTGACACCTCGGCCAATTGCAACAAACATCAAATTCAGCAATAACCTTCCAGAAGAATAGGGTCGTTATGTTACAATTGTCAATCAAACAAAGGACTTACATAAGGTGAATTATGATCAACTCTATGACTTTTTGAAGCAAAACCAAGCTGAGGCTAATGAAGTAAGGAAAGAAAGATTGGCTAAGAATCATGATCCTCTCGCATTAATTGCTAATACACCAACACCATTACCAGTGAACACTCAACAACCATCATCATCTTCCACTCACAACTACATGCAACCATCATGTATTCTACAACCAACACCGGTCTACCAACAACAGTTCTACCCACAACAACAACAAGTTATTCCACAACAGCAATACCCATAATTCCAAGAACCGGAATTCACTGACAATGATGAAGCTACTGCAGCATTGTCCCAAGCGTTTGCTTTTCTGTCAAAGACATTCCAAGGACGTTATTCTACACCAACAAACAACAACCAAAGGATCTCATCGAACACTCGCAACAAGCAGTTTGCTCAGCCGAGTTTCAATATGGGCAATGAAGGCCAAATGGTTGGAGTTTATGGGAATCAACAGGGATATCAGAATATGCAGAATGCAGGTCAGTTTGCAGGGAATCAATATGGTCAGTATGCAGGGAATCAGTTGGGCCAGTTTGTTAGAAATCAGAGGGGTTAGAATGTTGGTAATCAGGCAATGGGTAATCAGAATAGAAATGTTGCAGCTCCAGTAGTTGGGAATTTGCGAAATATGAATCAGGGTAATCCGGTAAAGTGTTTCAACTGTCAGGGTGTAGGTCATATGGCAAGGAACTGTCCTACTAAGCCAAACAAGAAAGATCTAGCGTACTTGCAGAAAGCAGTGATGTTGGCACAAAAGGCAGAGGCAGGATTTCAGTTGAACGCAGAGGAAAATGATTTTATGGCTCTTATGAATGACATGGAAGACAGAGAGGATATCAATGCGAACTGCATTTTTATGGCAAATCTTCAGGAGGCTAAGTATGACACAGATTCTGATACACTTCCTGTTTATGACACCAATGCACCATCTGAGGTATCAAATTTCAACCCATGTCACAATAATGATATATTTAATATGTCTCCTCATGAGGAACAGCATTTTGAGAAGCAAGCATCCACTTATGATACATTCCTGGATACGCCAAGTAGTAGCAATACTCCTTCAGCAACTCCAGATGTGAGTCATAATGGAGACTTTGTTTCACAGCATGCTGTGAATGATGAGGAAACACGTGCTTTATTTGAATCATTATTAAATAACTGTGGTATTGAAATCGAAAAAGTGAAAAAGGTTGTTAGGTCACCATTTAGTAAACACAAGTATGATATAAAGAGAAATGAGATGAGAAATAGACTTGGTTGATTATAAGATAATAAGAAAGATAAAAGTGCAAGTGTTTCCTTTAGGTAATCTAATAACCAACAATTATAATGAGTACATAAGCTTAGTATTTATAGGAGGAGGACTAGGGCAACACTCCCTTCCTCCCTCCTTACATTAGACGTGGGCTTTTAAGGCCCATGGACTAGAATACTTAAGCCTTGTAACATAAACTAAGTAACTTAAATAACTAAGCAACCTATTACAAAATGTAATGACCGAGACTTGACTAAATACTAAAAGTATGATCCCAACAATCTCCCCCTAAGGGTCGGTCATCACGGTTGCTTGACGTCTTCATCTTTGTCTTTGACTTGTGACATGTGAAACTCTAGACGTCTTCAAAATGAATGAATAATAGTGAAAGTGCTTTGCTCTTTGTCATTGTTCTTTGGTGATGATGCAGTGATTAGGTTATGAAGTTGTCTGCCATTCGTCACTCCTGCGTCAGTGGTGGTTGTCCGCCATTCCAACATACTCATACATCTTTGGACTTTGTCTTTATCGTACAAGAAGTTCCTTTACATGCTTTGTGATCTTTGTCATTATACTTTGTAGATTTTGCTTATTGATGTAGAATCTTTCTCTTAACATTGTGTTGCAGTGATCTTTGGGGGAGCTTTCTTTGACTTCAAGATGTATGTATGAGCATGTTGGAATCTGCCATCATGGAGGTGAGGTACCTGCGAGTAAACAGTTAGCAATAATACAACCGGTACTTACGGATAAGGAATTAGAGTTCATCAACAGCATAGTGTGAAGACTCCTTCTAATCCTTATCCAGGCCGTTCCCATATCAGATACTCCCGAAGGAGCTTACTAGACCTACTAAGTAGCTCAATGACTGGGTGAGTCGCTGGGGATCACTCCACGACTGTAGACCGAGATGAAACCACCGCAAACACTAAGCGTAACCCTTGTGGGGTTACCGAAGTGACCTGCTGTCAGGGCTGTTTGATGTTGACCCTGGCAGGATTTCCGTTCAATCATTGAGAAATACCTAAGTAATCCTCTCATAAACGTTCTTGGCAGATTGCTAAGATCTGCGAAGGACTCGATAGTTTACAACTGATGCCCATTGATGTAGAACAACAGTTGTAGAAATACTAAGTGTTCCTAAGAGATCTTTGATGTATCTCAAGGCTCTAGACTCTATAAGTGCACTCCTAGGTTTCCTATACGGAGACTGGGGATGTGACTCCTGCTTCAATATCAACCGTCTCTAAGAGATAGGTCGATAGATTATGCGGGTTCCCCGTGAGAATGAAACAAGTTCTTTTAAGAGAACTTGAGTGGTTAAGAAGGTTTAGTGCATTGCGTCACTGGGTCCATGACGTCTTAATCTTCAATACCGGTGTTGTCTTAAGCAACAGCCAGTAGAATATGTATTGAACCCGGTGTCTGCCCTAAGGTTGACCATATGGAGGGCTATTTCTTTTCACCCTTTACATTAGCTTTTCTTTTTAATTCTTCAACTCCTTCTTTCCCTTTCATTTATTTCTCCTTTTTTTTTCGTATCATACCTAAGGACTTCTAATTCTAACTATGGGAGATGTCCTTGGGTAGATCCCTCCGGCTCTGGCGGATCATAGGACGGATATTCCTATCTTAATCACCTTATAACTCCAACAGTAGCCCGGAAACCTTTGATTGAAAATCTCTCAAAGTGTTTGTGATAATCAAATATTTTGGTTAACACTTTGAGAGTTTTTTAGTACACTTTTTGAAGGGCTCCCCCTGCACATGTGCTCATAAGTATTTAATAAATTTGCACATGCGGGAGGAGCAAACACTTTTGAATTGATCCACCTTCTGTGAACAGGACCGATTCGAGACACACTTACATCACTAGTTAGACTAGCTTGAAGTTATTACCCGGCCTGGTCAAGTCCACAGAAGGTTTCTCGAGACGGTACTTTTCTACTAAGACAAATCCTTTTCGAGACACGCTTACGTGGTTAGTTAAAGAGATGCATTGTCAGCTTTTAGGTGACAACTAGCTCTAGTAACTAACTTGATGTTATTACCCGTCGAGGATTTGTCCTTTCGATATAACTAACTTGTATTATCTCGTCAATTCCTGGGTCAGTGCTGAGTCTAGCTCGCTTATGATACATCTTTAAAGCTTTGACATCGTATGTTTTAATCACTTCTTCATTTTCTCCCCCTCAAAAATAGCATACCAAATGGTGTTTTTGACAAACTTTGAGATTAAAATATGCCTTTTGAGTTTTACGGGGGGATTTACCACGAACATTAGATATTGAGCAAAGTGTTTTGTTTTGACAAGTGCTCCCCCTCAACAAGTGATTAGGTCTTATTGAGGTGAAATACTTGTCCTTTTGAGCAGAATTAGGAAAAATCAGAAATGTTTGATTAATTCTACTCAAAAGTAAGAAGCCTTCGCTCCTTATATTTAGGATTGAGGCACTGACGCGTACCTCAGGGTCCTTTCTTTACAAGTTCGGGTTGTGCACTGAAATGCGTGCACAAGCCATTATGAAGTATAAGTATGACAAATCAAATGAAATCCTTACAAAATCTACCATTCAGGCCTCTGAAATGTCAATACCGGGAATTTCTGTCTGCCTCCCACATAGCTCTCCAACCTACGAAACTGATCCCGTCGTCTTAATCGGTTCTCGATCCTTGATATGAATCTGCGGGCATCCCTAACCTCTGTCGAATTCCACCGTTTAGATTTCCCCAAAGCAATATCATCTACCCTGCTTTTGATACCGTCCCTGACGAACTTAAGTGTTTCATCACAGAACTTATGAACTTCGGTGTAAGCCATGAAGCAGTTTCGACCATTAATGCTGCGGTAGGTGAATCCGAACGGATGTTTGATCAGGGTGTACTGAGGCAGATGCTGAAGATCGGGAATGTCGAACATGTTAGGCTTGGTTAGATTGAGCTTCTTCTGGTAACTTTCAACTCCTAACTGAAGATCTTCAACACGTTCTCGGATAACGATTTGCCTGATGTAAATGAGGAGTGCTTGGATGAAGGCAAGTTGTATGTCTTTGGGTAAACCGCACAGTTTGCCTTGCACTTTGAGAAGGTACAGGTCTTCGATATCGTTGAGAAGTAGGCGTGGAAAGTCTGACTCGGAGATGTCGTAGAACTGTTCATCACTTCTTTTCAGTGTAATCTTGCTGAGGAAGGGGTACCCGAAATGTGTGACAGTTGAGATGAACTGAATTGAGACAATCTTCAGATCACTTGCCACTTCGCCCATAGTTTGGTTCAATCTGCTGCTACGATAGTATTGTGCCCTGGTTTTAGGCCAGTGGTGAATACCATAAAGTGCATTGCGGTCATACTCAACAATTTTGTCGACGAATAATGCGGTAGCTTCTTCTTCGATGGCATTGTTAAGATAACGAGCAGCCGGGAGAAAGGCGAGTGAGGTAACATACTTCTTCTCAGTAGTACTGCCGAGTTTCAGAAATTCTAGATCGGTGTTGAAGAAGAACATGTAAGGGATCTTTGGTTCTTTGGGCCTCCCAATCATCGGTAGTGGTTTTGACCAGTCTGTGATGTACGGTGCTGACTTCTTCGTGACTGGGTCGACAAATGATTCTGGATTGATCCAGTCAATATCGCTTGACATGGCTCGAGCGATGTTTTCCAGATGATATTCCAGCTCGATGGAGTTCGCAGACCGATCTCTAAGAAGATTGAATGCTTCATTCTTAATTCTGCGCAGTTCTTTCTTGTTCATCTTTTTCATCTTGAACCTGTGCTGAAGTAGTTGAGCATATTCCACTGTGCGACCATCTTGTGGTTCCAGATTAGCTTCCAGTGGTGGTTGGGAATTAATCATCTTCTCGAACCAAGAATACTCGGTAGTCTCATCTTTATCTAGCCATTGTAGGACGGTTTTGGGCTTCTCGGGTTCCTTTCCCTTGGATGAGGTGTCCGGTTTCGGTTGAGGATGTTTTCCTTTCCTTTCTTTCTTCTTCTTCTTTGATGGTTCTGGAACTGGATCGGGTTGGGGAATGTCGTCACCACCGGTGTATTCAAAGTGATCGTGATCTTTGGGGGCAGAACCCGATGCTTTCGGTTGGTGTGAAGAGGTAGTAGAGGTAGGAGGAATGACCGGTGTGCGAGATGAGGGTCCTTCAGCTTGTTTCTGTTTCTTAGCTTGAGAATTGGGATCCCTGTCTTCGTCATCTCTTCGACGTTTCATCTTTTCTGCCTCTGTGCTGCATGTGTCTTTGGTCATCTTTTCTTTCAGTGCTTCCAGTACTTTAGCTTCTTCTGGTGTCAAGGTGAACTTATTGGCGAGCTTCTCTAAGAGTTGAGCTTCCAGATCATCCAGAGAAAGTCCTGGCAGAGGAGCAGTGGACTTGTCTGCTCGAAGAGTAAAGGTTGTAGATCGGATGACTTTCTTCACTGCTTGCTCAGCGAACTTGGTGAGTTCGTCTCTCATCGGTGCCAGCAGGTCTTTCAGCTCAGCCACTAAGTGTTGTGACATGTATTCCTGTGCTTGAGCTGCTAGTGCGGCTTCCAGGTTCTCTGTAACGTCTTTAGCTAGAAAAATGTCAACTTTATCTTGTAGCTCTTTGACATTCTCGTTCAGCTTGGAAAGCTCAGCAACCTGGGATGCAAGTGTTGCAACCTGATCTTCAAGCTTACTTCTCTTCTTCTCATGCACTTTCTTAAAAGCAGACCTGAGTAGTTTTGCTGCAGCAGAGGCTTTGGAGCTCGGTTTCTTTATTGATTTGCCTTGTGTTGATCCAGAAGCAGGAGGTGATGACTGTGTGGATTCAATGATGGTGGTGGAGTCTTTGTCATCACCTTTCTTTGTATCGGGTTGTGCAGCTTCTTTTACTCTCTGTTCTCCTGCCAGTTTTTCTGCTTCAGCTTTCAGCCTTTGCTCTTCAGCAATCCTGGCTTCTTCTTTTAACTTATCTTCAGCCAGTTTGGCTGCTTCATCAGCTTTCCTTTGTTCTTCTGCAAGAGTGGCAGCCTCAGCTTTAAGCCTGAGTTCCTCAGCTAGCCTAGCTTCTTCTGCTTTCTTTAATTGTTCTTCAGCTAGCTTAGCTGCCTCTTCAGCTTTTCGGCTCTCTTCCATTCTGATAGTCTCTTCCAGTTTGGCCTGAGCTAACTCTTCCCGTCTGGCCTCTTCTTCTTCTTGTCTCCTTTGCAGCTCTTCTTCCTGAGCCCTTTCTCTGCTCTCCATTTCTTCCACAGACATAAGCCTAGGAGCATCAGTTTCCATAGGATCACCTTCTTCATCCTCTCCCATAGTCATGTCGAAGTCTGTGGGAGATACTGAGGGATTGTCATAAGTTACCATCTCAGTATGGATTCCAGTTGTAGACTCAGGAATGCTGCTGGAAGTGCCAGCCTCTGTGGTGGTTTGGGTGAACTCTGGAGGTGGTGGTTGGTTGGCATTGAAGTCGTCGATTCTGCTGTGAAGGAGACCAAGGTTGAGTGCCCTCTCATTCTCTTCCTCTACTGTCAGGCCTTCAGTCTCTTGTACAACAGTAGCAGGTTCCTTCATCTTTTCCCTTCTAAACCTTTCTTCCTCCAGTAATGTCTGAGCCTCTGTGAAGGGTCTCTGATTGAGGTATGGGGGATATACGGCATTGTCAGCAAATTCATCGATGTTTTTGTCCCAATCGATGTCTTCCACATTCTCATCTTCCTCAGGTTGGGCAAATGTTTCCCTATACTGAGGACCTTCATCAGATTCGGTCCTTTCTGAGTCAGATTTCTTGGGAGAAGCATGTAGTGAGGGAAACCACCCAGGTTCAGCAGTTGGCTTCTTTATGGGAATTCTAACCTTGGAAGATGGCTTCTTCTTAGGTTTGGTCTTGGTAGAACTTTCTGAGCTGCCAGATTTGCTGCCTTTCTTGCCTTTCTTCATGTATGCAGGAAGTGCAACTTCATCCAAGAATCCAACTTTCTCTTCTTCAATGGCTTGTAGGTAGTACTTGTAGTTATTACAAGCCTTGACTTTGTCAGTGAGGAGGCTATCTGGAAGTTTCTTTCCCTGTTTCCTTGTACTTGTATCCATTCTTTTGATGACCTTGAGTGTGTCCTCATTCCTGTAAGTGTGCTGGAACTCATCATTCAATCTCTGAGGAATGTCATCATATTCATGGATAAAGCTGGCAATTAGAAGCTTGGTGAAACGGACGAAAGGAATGTTGCTTGTCTTGTGTTGTATATGCCACACAATGTCTTCCCAGATGATGCTGGCATAATCGACCTTCTTGACATTAGCAATGGCCCAGAATAGCTTGAGATGTTGAAGCTTGGGATGTTCATGGCCGGTGTCTCTGCCAGACAGTGACTTGGCTATGATGATGTAGAGAGTTCTCCAAGGTTGTGGAAGAAACCTGATATTCACCTTAGAGTGCCTAATTATGACCCCTTCAGACTCATCATACCCAATATCTCTTAGCCATAAAATCAACTCTTCTTCACTGGGAA
Organism: Artemisia argyi; assembly: GCA_030686995.1. Taxonomy (NCBI): domain Eukaryota; kingdom Viridiplantae; phylum Streptophyta; class Magnoliopsida; order Asterales; family Asteraceae; genus Artemisia; species Artemisia argyi. The sequence goes on from CM060686.1 coordinate 149,420,175, forward strand.
CTTGGTCATATTCTTCATCGGGTTCAAGTTCGGGAAGTCCCAGAGCACTACGGAGAATATCCTGGTCTACCGTGACTTGTCTCATGTGAAGCATGCAAGTGAATGATTCTTCCAGGAGGTCTAGATGGATTGTGTGCCAAAACTGATGGATATAAAAGCATGCCACTGCAGCAGATTTGGTGAGAAGAACTTTGCACGGGTGATAGATGAGAGCATCAACAGCAACAAGGCAAGAAGATTCATTGCATGTCAGTTTGTTGAAGTTGACTCTCAGGTTGTTCTTTCCTATCTTCCTGGTGTAGTTTTCAGGAAATGTGTCTTCCCATGCACGAATGGGTTCAGGTTCTGGTCCGTATGGGATGTCATTGTGTTCTGCCATCTGAATTAATCATAAACACACAAACATGGCAATTTGTTGAGAAAGTTAGCATAGACATTCATTAAACATGTTTACATCTTAGATTTGCTTGTTTTGATATTGATCAGTGGGGGTTTGTGTGTGTTAAAACTTTTGATTTGTGACAAACTTGAGTTCTTTTATTTGTTATAAACATAAAACAATTCAATTCCAACAAAAGTTTATCATTTACAACAAGTTACACATTGAAAATTTCCAACACTTAAAAAAATTTGGAATTTTGACAAGTTTACGCGTAAGTAGTTGTTTTACGCGTAACCTGACTTAAGCGTAAGTTAAGAAATAAGGCGTAAGTGCAAAATCTACGCGTAGGTTAGAATTTTACGCGTAAAAGTGAAACTTACGCGTAAGATCAATTTTATGCGTAAGATAGGTCTTATGCGTAAAAATTGAAGTTACGCGTAGGATTTCCCTTAGGCGTAGATTGTAACTTATGCGTAGGTAATGACTTACGCGTAAGTTCTAGACTTATGCGTAAGATCAGAACTTATGCGTAAACCAATTTTTATGCGTAAACTGTGTCTTATCCAAGACACAATTTGTCCACGTGTCGAATCTTACGCGTAGGATGAACTATTAACGCGTAAGAACGCCATATCCAGAAATTCACCTTTAGAAATTCGATTTATGAGTATCCTGAAAGTGCACAAACATTACCACTGATCAAACATCAATCCAATACACTTATTTCATTCATATTAACGCGTAAACATGCCTAATAATACTTAACGCGTAAACACGCATGAACACTCAATCACATCATCAATCAAAAGTGTTTCTGGGTACGATTAAGCATGGGGGAAATGTTTCTAACAACCTAAGGGTCATATGGACCAAGTTACAACACTTTTCATCTACACAATCACAAGATTAAATCTGCTATTGACCTACGAACCCTAAGCCTTAGATTCAAGAGCAAATCATGTTCAAGATCAAATTAAACCATGTACGAATGATCCTAGACATACACAAACACTAACCCCATCACTAATTGTAATCTTATAGCATAAACACAATAATCCCCAATTCGTACGTATGAACCCTAATTTACAAATAACACAATTGGTGATTCTGGGAGTGATTGGAGTTAACAAACATGATTAACAACATAATATGAACAAATCCCACCACCAAATTCAATCAAAACAACACATAATTCTGGGTTTAATTTTACGCATAACTTCAAGAACAAATTAATCAATTGTGTTTGATTTAACCGTTGGATTGTTGTAAAATTAAAAACCTTTGTTTAGAATTATGATCAAAACGTGTTACCTGTTTCAGATTTGATGAATGATTCTTGGATTAGTTAGATGATTTGTGGCCGTTTGATATGGTTGGTGAAAGAGTTAATGTTTTTGCAGAAAAAAATTAAATGTGAGTGGTCAAAGTGGTTTTGACTGTGGTTAAATTCAACTTACAACATTTGACAGTTTTAGTCCCTTAACCCTAACTAACATTTATTTTAACTGCTAACATACTTATACACATGTAATATTCGTTAGTAAACACCACGATAAGATAAGAACAACTTGTCATACTCCCCCTCGACCTTAGAACTTGTTAAAATTAAATTGATTTAGATCAAGGAGAGTAACCCGAAATCCTTTTGAATCAACACTTTAAAAAAATTTATTTATTTTACTTAAAAATGTAAATGTTTTTGGTAAAATGCAAGTATAAAAGGTAAACTAATTTTTAGAAATAAAATTTTGCTTTTCCTCCCCCTCAACACTAATTTTTAAATGATTAAAGACTTTTGTAGAAAAAATAGTGTTGAAAGAGTTTTAAACTTGCATTTTTTTTTTTTTTTTTTTTTTTTTTTTTTTTTTTTTTTTTTTGTATTTTGTTTTTGAAAAAATATTTACAAAGATAGTTTTGATGTTTGACAATCACTTGTGTTTTAAAAACTTTTCCAGATCCTCTGGAGTCAAACATCGCATACCAATTTGGTGAACTAAACTAGCAAACCTGGATGGTGCCAAGGATTTGGTAAGTAAGTCCGCCAATTGGTACTCAGTTCCAAAAAAATAAAGCTCAACTGTACCCTTTTCCACATGCTCTTTGATGAAGTGATACCGGAGATCAATGTGTTTGGATTTGCAATGATGGACAGTGTTGCAGGAGATAGCAATAGCACTCTTTGAATCATAGTAGATGGGAATCTTGTTGAATAGGTAGCCATAGTCTTTAAGTTGTGATCTCATCCAGATGACTTGAGCACAACAAGCAGACATGGCTACGTATTCAGATTCGGTTGATGACAGTGAAGTGCAGTCCTGCTTCTTAGATTGCCATGACACAAGTTTGTCTCCAAGAAATTGTAATCCACCAGATGTACTTTTGCGTGTGTCTAAGCATCCTGCATGGTCAGCATCTGAAAATGCAATTAGTTCAAAGCCAGAATCCTTCGGATACCAGATCCCCAAATTAATGGTTCCCTTTATGTATCGAAGGATTCTTTTGACCTCACTGAGGTGTTTTTCAGTTGGTCTTGACTGATAGCGGGAGCACATAAAGATAGCAAAAACTATATCAGGTCTACTAGCTGTGAGATACATGAGGGACCCAATCATACTTCGGTATTTGGTAGGGTCAACAGGAGTCCCATGTAAATCAGCATCTAGTTTTGTGGTATAGCTCATTGGTGTATTAAAGGTATCACAAGACATCATCCCATATTTCTTTAAAATTTCAAGAGCATATTTGGATTGATTTACAAAAATTCCACGGGGTGATTGATGAACTTGTAGTCCTAGAAAGAACGAAAGTTCACCCATCATGGACATTTCAAAATTGTCTTTCATTAATTTTGCAAAATCATTGGAATAACTTCTTTTTGTTGAGGCAAAAATGATGTCATCGACATATATTTGAACAACAAGTAAGTCCTCCCCGTAGGTTTTTGTAAATAGTGTGGGATCCACTGATCCTTTAAAGAACTTATTGGCCAGTAAGAAAGTGGACAGTTTATCATACCACGCCCGTGGGGCCTGCTTGAGTCCATAGAGAGCCTTTTTGAGTCGGTAGACGTGATTAGGACGCTCAGGATCAACGAAGCCTTCAGGTTGGCTGACATAAACTTCTTCACGGAGATCTCCATTCAGAAATGCCGTTTTTACATCCATTTGGAAAACTACCATATTCCTATGTGCAGCATAAGCCAAAAAGATCCGAACAGCTTCATGTCGTGCCACTGGAGCAAAGGATTCAGCAAAGTCTAAACCTTCAAGTTGAGAGTATCCTTTAGCTACCAGACGTGATTTGTTGCGGATGACTGTTCCTTCTGCATCAAGGTTATTCTTCCAGATCCATTTTAACCCGATGACAAAGACTCCGTCAGGTCTTTCAACTAATTCCCAGACTTCTAATCTTATGAATTGCTGAAATTCCTCTTGCATAGATTCAATCCAGTTGTCATAAGTCATTGCATCTTTAATGTTCTTTGGTTCTTCATGACAAACTGTGAGTGCGTAGATGCAAGTTTCACCATCGGTGTGAAGTCGTTGTCTTGTCATAACAGGTGCATCTGGATGACCAATAATGTGAACCAGTGGATGGTCACGAGTCCATTTATGTGTAGACGGGTGTAGTTGATATGTATCTCGCATGTTGGCAGGATCCAAGTTGCGTGTTGACGACTCAGCTATATCAGGAACTGTAGTAGCTGGTGCAAACGGATTAAAGAACGCATCAGGATCATGCTCTGCGGATTGTGGAACTGATAGTGGTTGTGGATCTTCAGCTGAAGGGCGGGAAGTAGAACCAGTTTGTTCTGCTGTAGATGGTGATACAACTGGAGGACCGTCTCTCTCAACACTTGTTGTAGTTTATTGAGGTGAGTCTGGTACTTGAATGTGATCAGGTTGAGCAGCGGAATTTGGTGAGACCCCAGTAGGACGGTATTCAATTGTATCATCAAATAGTGGAGCAAACAAAGTTTCTAATTCTTTGCGGTTAAGTGGCAAAGGTTCAGCTGAAGATGTCGGTGAGTTGAGACGGTTAAATTCGGGTCCTAAGCTGTGTTGCTCAGAAGCCATTTGGGTGAGTTCATCAAAATTAGCATGAATGGTTTCTTGAATTTCTCGAGTACGACGATTCCAGATCCGAAAACCTTTAGAATTTTCACAATATCCAACGAACACTCCAATGTCAGCCTTTGCTTTGAGTTTACCTAAATCATCACGATCATTTTTCGGATAACAGAGTGCTCCAAAAACATGAAAGTAATCGATGTTCGGTTTCCGTTTGTGAACAATTTGATATGGTGTTTTGCGATGACGTTTTGTGATCATACAACGGTTTTGAGTATAGCATGCAGTTGAAACAGCTTCTGCCCACAAGTAATCTGGTAATTGAGCATTGATCAACATAGTTCTAGCAGCTTCCACTAACGTCCTGTTGCGTCTTTCAACAACTCCATTCTGTTCTGGGCTTCTAGGAATAGAGGTTTGATGTTCAATTCCCACTTTCTCATAATAAGACCGAAGTGTCTGGTTCTTAAATTCAGTTCCATTGTCTGTTCTGACGATTCGTACTGTGTTGCGAAGCTGAACTTGAATTTTGGTGAGAAAGGTGATGATCATCGAAGGGGCCTGATCTTTACTTCGTAAGAAATAAACCCAAGTCCATCTGGAGAAGTCATCCACAATTACTAGAATGTAGCGTTTACCGTTGATACTTTGAACACGCATCGGTCCACACAAATCCATATGTAGCAGGTGCAGAACATGATTCGTACTGTGCTCAGGTTTATTAGGAAAATGAGCACGAGTACTTTTCCCTTGTTCACAGGCTGGACATAAGTGATCTTTGGTAAAGCGGAATCTTGGAAATCCCTCAACAAGTTTGTAACGAGCAAGGTCAGTCATAGTTTTGAAATTCAAGTGTGAAAGGCGTTTGTGCCATAACCAAGATTTAGTTGATTCTGCTTTGGAGAGAAGACATATCGGCGATGTTGCAATCATATCTGACATTGAGATTGTGTAAAGATTGGAGCCACGGGAGCCAGACATGAGGTCGTTTCCTTGTAAGTCACGAACAAAGCAAGTTTTCTCATGAAATGCTACTTCTAGATCCCCATCACAGAATTGGCCAACTGAGAAAAGGTTGTGTCCAAGTCCTTCCACATAGTAAACACGGCTGATTTCGATGTTACCACTGATAAAGTCACCATAACCCATTATCAAAGCGTAATGGTCATTCCCGAATCTGACAGTGCCAATGAACTTTGAGACAAAGTTTTTCAACAGTTTAAGATTGCCTGTCATATGTCGGGTGCATCCGCTATCAACAATCCAGAGAACGATCTGTACCACCTGCATCACAAGAAGAGGACACGGATGGAACAGAAGTAAGGGTGGAACCCAAAGAAACTGCGGGTTCCAATTGGTTAGAAGCACAAGTATTCAATAATTTAGGAATCCATTTAAAATCAGGTTTGTGCTGTAACCAACGCTGCCAATTCCAACTAGTACGTGCTTTCTTAATTGTGAAGTCACTAGTGTTTGGCTGATTCCTAGGCTTGTTCTCTGTACTTATGGTGACATTCTCGTCCTTAGAAACCATAGAAGGCGGCTTTCCTAAGATAGACTTAGAGGCAGTAGTGGGCCTAAGAGGAATGCTTGTCCTACGTTTCTTATGACGATTGAGTAGAGAGTTAGCAATACATTTAGTATGATCACCACATGATACACTTTTACGACAAAACACACAAGATGCATTAATATTCAAAACATTCAAAGGTTCATCATTCGTTACATTTAGATTTGGATTACAATTTGCCAGACTAGAATCTAAATCAGATGCAACATGAGTTTTATTCAAATTCCTAAGTTGGTCTTCTACTTCTTGAGCTTCTAGTGATCCTCTCTTACGTTGCCAGAGCCTATGCTTCCTTTTACTTTTACGCTTGGGTCTGCTAACGCTATTAGTGGAGACTAGTCCTGTAGAAGTGGAGGTATCAACATTAGTGGTTTGAACAACATTTCCTTTAGTTGTTTTGTCTACTTTATACAATCCTGGTGCTATCACTGTGGTGTCTACCATTTTTCCTTTTTGAAGGAGCTTAACTTTCTCTTTTAAATCAATGATGATGTGATTTTTATCCTGTATTTCAGACTCAAGTAAACCATTGCAGTATTTGATGTCATCACGGTTTTGTTGCCATTCGGTATTTTCAATTTTTAAATCCGCAATTTCATTCTCGTATTTGAGACACAAACTTTTGAAAGACTCATTGGTTTTGCAAAGCTGACAAGAGTTAGAAATGTTTTGACTTTGAAGTTTCAATTCCATTTTAAGACTCTGAGCTTGACACCATTCAAGCCGTTGATTGAGTTGACAAATTTCTTTTGAAAACTGTTGTGTCACATCATCATTCTTTTTCTTCAGATTATCATTCTCATGTTTAAGTGTCTCTAATTCCCCATTCAACAAATTATTATCAACACAGAGATCATCCACAAGCATAGAAGTACCAGATTTATAGAGATCATTCATGATAACAGACATAATATCAGCACAGAGAACTTGTTCCAAGAGTCGATCAGCATCATTTTTGAAAACTTTTGTTTGTAACTTTTGGACCAAAATCTCATTTTCAGCAGTATCAAAAACGTTTATCATATTTTTGACCTCCTTTTGAAGTTCCTGATCCCAACGTGTAGCACATAAACGGAGGTGTTGAACAATTGGTTTCATTTGTTTTTGAAAAATATCTCTCTTTTCTCGCTCGTAAGCGGATTGAAAAGTTTCAATTTTTATTTCAGAATTGCGTTCAATTGTTTCCTCCAAAATATCGATGTCTTCCATAAAGGTTTTGAAATAATTTAAGACACGACATCTTGGTAAAGTAATGTTACCAGATGATGGTAAAGGGCCATTTATTTGTACTACAGGTGGGACAGGAACTGCATTGTGAGATGAAACATATGACTCTTCGATAAACCATGATTTCTCAGGTAATTCCTTTTGAGTGACAAAAGATTTTGAAAGTGGAGGAGCTTTTGAATAGTCATATGGTGTCCAATATTGAACTTGACTCATTTTAGACCGACTCTCTTCTTCAAGTTCTTCTTCCTCCTCAGTATAAAAAACAACAGCACGCACAATCGTATTATCAAAAAAATAATCCATACTGTAAATTTTTGGAATTTCTTTGAATGCCGTGTGTAGAAACATTGAATTGTAATCACCAAGTGCATATCCTGTATTGGGTTTCGGTTTTAAAGTGAATTTCTGAATTGTTGTGACAGAGTTCCCGTGTTTGTAAACAATGTGACGAAATTCTTTCAGTTGTTTTTCAAGATCAACAATATCACCGAGTAAGTTATCAATGTACTTCCTTTTTCGTACTTTATGTTCATGAAAATCCTTTTGACAACTTGACAATTCAGTTTCTGTTTTTGAAAGTTCTGTTTGAAGACATTCAACTTTTGTTTTCAATTCACGCTTCTCACTTTCAAGTTTCGAAATCAACTTTCCATTTGACTCAATTAAATCTTGCATTTTGCGTTGAAGATCTTGTTCTTTGTTGTAAGACTCTTGAAAAGCTTTTTCAAAACTTTTTGTGTGTTTAATCTTTTCTTCTTGATTAGAAAGCTGAATTTTATAACACTCTATGTCTCTTGCAAGTGCTGTATTAGTTTCTTTTAAAACTTTGTTATTCTCGTTGCACTTTGCAATTAGCAATTGTTGAGCATTCAGTTGTTTAGATAACATTATGAGGTCAGGGTCTGTATCAAATGATGGTTCATGTTGTTCTAACTGATCATATTTATCATTCTCAATAGGATCATCAAATGAGACAACTGTGTCATCATCAAATATGACAATTGTGCTTATTTGTTCATCTGTTTGAGAGGATGAAGATGATGTAGATGGAACAGCTTGCACCATATCTGATTCAGAAGCAGAGGGTGAAATAATGTCATTTATAAAGCATGCATTAAGGTCATGTACCTGAGACAAGCCGTCAGTGTCATACACTGGACCTGAATCATTAAGCTTAAGTTCCTGCATGTTGGCCATAAGCATCACAGCTGCATTAGCTTCAAGATCTTCCATGTCATCATCATTGTTTACATTTGCCATGAAGTTGTTGTCTTGTTCAGGGAAATGTCCATCCTTTTCATCTTGAAGAGCCATGAGTAATGCCTGCTTGTGAAACTTACTACCCCGAGTACGCGGTTTAGTACATGCAGTTGCAATATGACCCTGTTCATTGCAGTTATAGCACCAGACTGCATTCCCTGAGTTGGAGTTTCTAGTTGCAACTGGTTCAGACCTTTGCTGAGAAGATCCTGAGTTGTTCCTGAACCCTCCATTGTTACCAAACCTCTGACCATTCCCATAGTTTCCTGAAGAGCTTCCTGAACCAGATCGACCATAGTTACGATTCTGAATTTCCACTCTTCCATCATTAACAACTGCTTGATTCCTGGTGTTTGAAGATGAACGTTGACGGTTGTTTGTTTTGTTGGAGAATTTGCTGAAAGCACGAGCAATAAGAGCAAGTCCCTGATTCAATGTATTAAAATCATCATCGTCATCATCATTGGAGTTGGAGTAGTACACAACATCATTGTTGTTTGACGGAACAAGTTGAGTAGAAGAATCGTGTGGAGATGAATCATAAGGGACCATTTGGTTCGAGTTGGAAGATTGTAGATAACTGAAGTAGTTTTGCTCTTGAACATATGCATGATTGGACATTGGTGGTGGAGCATAGGGAGATTGAGCTACGAGAGCCAAAGAATTTGGTGTTGATGTAGGTGTGTATCCTCCTCGTAGGGCTCTATCTTTTTCCACTTCAGGTTCATGATGTTTGAGAAAATCATACAACAAGCCATATGGAGCATCATGAAGATTCTTCGTCTGACGAACAAATGTCACATATTTGTGCCAATCAGGGCCAAGACTACCAACAAATTTTGAGTTCACAGCGATCCTTGGTACAGTGATTTTGTGACGTTCCAGATCATTGACCACATTTGTGAAACGATGATAGTAGGATTCAAGTGATTCTCCCGGTTCAATTGTGATGTCAGTGTATTCCATGTATAGCTTGGATCCATGTCATCTTTGTTCAATTGAGTTCCTTCCATGAGGAGATGAACGTGTTCCCACATAGCTTTGGCTGTTTTCTGAGCATCGACACTGCGATAGATCGGATTAGGTATACCTTGAAGTATATAAGCCATTGCATACTGATCAGCTTCACGATGTAGTTTCTGTTCTTCAGTAAGTGCAGTTTCTGGAAGAGGTCTGTCACCAGGAGGACGTGGAGGATCAGCATTAGGATCACCAGCTTCGAATCTTGTTGGCCACTCAAATGGTCCTTCAAGTATCACTTGCTTCAAGAATTGCCCATGAGGTTTCTTTAGTTCAAGAAATCGTAGGAATCGACTTGACCATTGCACATAGTTACCAGGTGTAAGCATTGGTGGTGTTTCAAGTGATCCTGCCTCATGTCGGGATTGTTGAGTTGTAATAACTTCACACATTCTGTCAAACCAGTGAGGTTGTTTGGAGGAGAACTGAGTGTTTTGTTGTGGCACTTGATATGGTTGTTGTTGAGGAATGATCTGTTCTTGTTGCATCATTAGGTAATGATGTAAAGGATTGTATGTTTGTCTTTGAGAAGGTTGTCGATTCATTTGGGTCGGAAGGTAATGTTGTTGCTGATACTGCTGAGGTTGTTGTTGCTGAGGTGGATGTTGTTGAACATAAGGGAAGTAGTGATTAGGTGGTTGAGACATCTTAGAACACTTGTGTAGAAATGGATCTTTGTAGAAGATTGAAATGCACGTTCCTTTGTGTAAGTTGCAAAATCCTTGGGGTAAGTTCAAATCTTACGCGTAACTTAATTCTTACGCGTAAACTTTAAGTTATGCGTAAAGAGTAGGTTTATGCGTAAACTTCTAGTTTATGCGTAAGTTTCCTCTTTACGCGTAAGCTTAGGCCTATGCGTAAGTTTAGACTTATGCGTAAGGTTGAAACAACCAAACAAATCTTTCAAACTTGTCCAAGCTTGAAAGATGTCCGTAGTCGAAGTATTACACTAACTTATCCAAGCTAGGGAAGTACTGAGTCACCTTTACACGAGTAGAAGATCTTTGATGAAGCTTACGCGTAAACTTTGGCAAGTTACGCGTAACTCAGACTTATGCGTAGAATCAAACTTACGCGTAGGATTTAATGCGTAGAGAAGCAGTTTACGCGTAGGATCAGGGTTTTGGCTAATATTACGCGTAAGAAAAGGGTTTTTACCTATTTTACGCGTAAGAAAAGGGTTTTAGCCTATTTTACGCGTAAGAAAAGGGTTAAGACCAAATTTTATGCGTAAACCGACCAAAAAACACTGTTGACAGCTGGAAATAGTACTTTTTCGACCACTTTACGCGTAAAACGTACTGTTCACCTCAAAAAATGACTTTTTGAAGAGAAAATGCTTAAAAATAAGGTACTTTTGATCAAATAACTTCACCAATACTTAGAAAACCTTAACTTTATGAGATATAACTACCAAAAACTAGTTTTCCAATATCAAAGAAGCTATAAAACCTAAAAAAAACCTTAAAAATCACAACTTTATGCAACAACTAAGCTTCAAATCACTATATCAACCTTGAAACTTGTCCAAGCTTCAAGATTTGAGTGAAGGAAACCAAGAAAAATGCAAAAAGATGAAGAATAAGCACCAAATCCCCACGTAACCAAAAGAAATACACTTCAAACTTCTAGTAGGCGAATGATACCACTTGTTAGGTCACCATTTAGTAAACACAAGTATGATATAAAGAGAAATGAGATGAGAAATTGGTTGATTATAAGATAATAAGAAAGATAAAAGTGCAAGTGTTTCCTTTAGGTAATCTAATAACCAACAATTATAATGAGTACATAAGCTTAGTATTTATAGGAGGAGGACTAGGGCAACACTCCCTTCCTCCCTCCTTACATTAGACGTGGGCTTTTAAGGCCCATGGACTAGAATACTTAAGCCTTGTAACATAAACTAAGTAACTTAAATAACTAAGCAACCTATTACAAAATGTAATGACCGAGACTTGACTAAATACTAAAAGTATGATCCCAACAAAGGTCAATCGCGATGTTAAGGCCACGAATGTTAAATTGACCACTGAGCTTGAGAGTTACAAGGAAAACGCTAAAGCTTTTGAGTTTCATAACAAAAGATTGTCTGAATTAGAAACTGGTTATCAAAATTCCGTTTCAAGGGAAAAACAATTGCAACTCAAGTTTGATACACTTGATGTTAATTCTTTCAAGAAGATAAAAGCTTTAAACGCGGAAATTTCTGATTTACAAAACCAACTTTCTAAACAAAAAACAGCTTATACCAATCTTGAAAAAGAAATGGATGAGTTGAAAAAAGACTTTGCAAAGAAAGAAGACAAACTTTTGGCCGAAATCGTAGAGTCAGAACACATGATTGCACATTTAGAAGAATTAGTGGTTAAGTCGGGTCAGTCAAGTCAAACAATGAAAATGATTTCAAATCAAACTAATCCGATTTACCATACGAAACATAAAGTGGCTCTTGGTAACAACACCCCCAGTAATCTCAAGAAAGCTCAGCAAGAACAGAATGTTTTGTATAATGGTAATGTGATTTACACTAAACATGATCCTCCCGTCGTTCGGGATTTTGTGCAAATGATAGAACATGTCGAAGAGAGCATAAATAAAATGAAACAAAAGGATTTGAAACCCATTGATTACAACAAATTGAACAAACTTTCGGGAATTACTTTTGTTCCACAAAAAGAACCATCTGTGTTTTCCATAAAACGACCATTCTCAAAAATGTTTTCTAAGAAAGAAATTGTTTCCAAATCTCTTTCAAAAATGGAACAAATGTCTTCTAACAACACTTTTAATACAAGTGAGGCTAGAAACATTCTGGATGACGTTAAAAAGAGAATTCAAGAACTTCAAAATATTGTTGCTTCTAAAACTACAATCGATATTAACAACTGGCATTCCAGTTTTCATATTGAGCAGAAAAAAGTTTTTGAAAACGAAATTACTATCCCACTGAATAACATCAGTGCGAGGGTAATCCATTTTGAAAAAGCTTTCTTAAAAGAAACGGCGACTTTGTCAAGGACCACAAATCCCTGGTAAACGAAGCTAATGATACTCGTGAAAACATGAATGTTTTGGAAAACCTAAATGATCCTCTCTTCGAAGCTGTTATGACCACTGACATTATGTCCATCATTTTACAAACATACTCTGTTCAAGACGATGAAAGACTGAGAGCTGAGACCTCCGAAATTGTTTCCAAATATGAAAATGCTCTTATAAAGCTTGAAAAAGAAAATGTGTCATGTTTTAAACAACTTGATCGAAAAAAGGAAGAATGCAAGTATGACAAACTGTCGTATGAGCGTGCTTTCAAGAACATGAAAGAGCAAAATGATCTTTTGAGGGCTCAACTTGAAAGTCAAAAAAGGAAGGGTGAGGAAACTAAGTTTGAAAAACCATCGACTTCGGAGAAACCAAATGTTCCAAATATGGTTCAAAAACCAAAAATGTCAATTTCACGGTTTGCTCCAAAAGTCGATGAGAAAAAGGATTTGACAAAACCAGTCACTCCAACACCCTTGCCCAAGAAAATTGAAAATGAAAAGATTGTTGATAAATGAAAAGCGGTTGTCGAAACACCAAAAGTTCTAGCACCTGGCCTTTTTAGGATTAGTCCCACTAGTGCGTCTGCCTACACTTCTAAGACAAATGCGTGCAAAAAGGATAATTCTAAAGAGTCTAGTGATGCTAAAAAGGACAACAACATAAATCCTAATGTGTGTGCCTCAACTTCTACAGGATTAGACTGTACCTCTAGGAGCAGCAGACTAAAGCCTAGGAGCAATACAAGGAACAATAGAGTCTCGCCTGTCTCTAAGAGTAGTTGCAAGAATAAAGTTGAAGAAGTAGAAGAACACCCTAGGAATTTATCGCTTTCTAATAAGAGACATATTTCATCTGAATGTAATATCGAGAGTACTGGTTCTAATGCATGTAATGACTCTGTTTGCTTGACATGCAAGAAATGTTTAATTAATGATGTTCATGATGAATGTGTTTCTAAGAATGTGAGTGTTACGCCTGAACAGAAGAGCGTTTTGAAAGGTCCTAGTGCAAAATCTAGATTTGTTGGAAACCTAATTAAAAGAATTAGGAACACCACTAATAGTCGCACACCTAGGAACTATCTTAAGCATTGTGTTTGGATTCCAACGGGTAGAGAATTTATACTCAAGGATGGCAAATTAGAAATAGTTCAAGCTAAACAAGTAGCAACTGTCTATGAGTGTAATTTAGAATGTACCCCTAACCCCATGGAACCAAATTCAAAACGCTTTCCAAATACAAATTCTTCTGTTATTGGCAGGTTATCGAAATATGTCTTTGGATCGTCGACTCGGGTTGCTCCAAGCACATGACCGGGAATTTAAAGCTGCTGATCAATTTCATCTGGAAATTCATGGGAACTGTACGCTTTGGAAATGATCATGTAGCAGCTATCCTGGGTTTTGGAGATCTTCAGTTTGGGAATTTTTTAATCACTCGAGTTTACTGCGTCGAAGGGTTGGGACACAACTTGTTTTCAGTTGGGCAGTTTTGTGATGCAGATTTAGAAGTTGCATTCAGGAGAAACACGGTTTTTATTAGAAATTTGGTTGGTGATGATCTCTTAACTGGTAATCGTGGTACAAACTTGTATGCTATCGACATCAACCAAATGGCTTCTACATCACCAATTTGTCTTATGACAAGGGCAACCGAAACTAAGTCCTGGCTGTGGCATAGAAGGTTATCCCATCTCAACTTCGACAACATCAACAAGTTAGCCAAAGACAACATCGTCACCGGACTTCCTAAGTTCAAATACACCAAGGAACACCTATGTCCATCATGCGAACAAGGAAAAAGTAAAAGAGCATCATATAAACCCAAAACCGTACCTAGTTCGGAAGCAAGGTTACATATGTTACACATGGACTTATGTGGCCCAATGAGAGTTGAAAGCATTAATGGGAAGAAGTATATTCTTGTTATTGTTGATGATTATTCAAGATATACTTGGGTAACGTTTTTTAGATCAAAAGATGAAGCACCAGGCATCATCATCACTTTTCTGAAGCGTATTCAAGTTCTACTTCAAGCTCCAGTAAGGATTGTAAGAACAGATAATGGCACAGAATTCACAAATCAGGAGTTAAGAACCTATTTCGAAGATGTTGGAATCACACACCAAACATCAGTTGTTAGAACTCCACAGCAGAATGGGGTAGTTGAAAGAAGAAACCGAACTCTTGTGGAAGCTGCTCGCACAATGCTAATCTATTCTAGTGCACCACTATTCTTATGGGCTGATGTTGTAGCCATTGCTTGGTTTACTCAAAACCGATCCCTAGTCCATCTGAGATTCAATAAAACCCCATATGAGCTAGTGAACAACCGTAAACCTGACATCTCTTACCTTCACGTGTTTGGCGCTTTGTGCTATCCGACGAATGACACAGAAGATCTAGGGAAGTTAAAAGCTAAGGGTGATATTGGAATCTTCATTGGATATTCAGAAAACTCGAGGGCATTCAGGGTGTATAATAGAAGAACGAAAAAGATAATGGAGACGATGAATGTGAAGTTTGACGAGATTTCACAGATGGCTTCTGAGAGACACGCTCTAGAACCCGCGCTTAATCCAATGGCTTCTAATCAAAACGGATTAGGACCCGCACCAAACAGTCAGACTTCTGGACACATCAGTTCAGGACTCATGCCTCAAGGAGCTCAGTCAACAAACACGGACAAACCTTCAGAACAAGAACTGGAAAATTTCTTTGAGTTAATGTTTGATGAATATTATGGTGGAACTTCGACAAATGCATCTCAACAACATTCCGCTGCACCCGCTCAAAATCAACCACCACCACCACCACTGGATGCATCTACAACAATCGAAGCTGAAGCACCAACTACATCAACATCATCTACATCTACTCAGGCCACTCCAGTACTTGAAACTAAACTACCAAGAGTTGATGAGCAAAATCAAAACACAAATTTTCAAGAAGGACCAACAAATAATTCAAACGATGTTGCGTTAGAAGAAGGAGACGAAGTATTTGAAAACCCGTTTGCAACAGACTGCTGAATCTTCTTCAAGGTTACAAGAACCATCTAACACACATTCGTTACACCCAAGGTACCCTTCTACGTTTCAATGGACAAAAGACCATCCAATAGAACATGTTATTGGTGAACCTTCAAAGCCAGTTCAGACGAGGAGACAACTTGCCACCGATCTCGAATTGTGCATTTATATTTGCTCAATCAGCCTCAAAGAACCAAAGAACATTCGGGAAGCAATGGCAGAATACCCTTGGATAGAAGCGATGCAGGATGAACTTCTTCAATACCTGTTACATGATAGTTGGGAACTTGTTGAACGACCACTTGATAAACGCGTTCTTGATCTCAAGTGGTTGTGGAAGAATGATGTGTGGGAATCGCACCTTGCTTTACCTCTCGAGGGATCTCGAGAAGCTTACAACCCCCACCAGGCAGTGTACCTGATCGTCGTAGTATAGTATAGTGACAAGTACCGGGGGATTGATCGTTCAGCTTAGGAATAGTGTCGCTAGGATTAGAAAACCTAATTAATAGTTCTAGAGATGAAAGATGATTATTTTTGTGTTTTTATATTTTATGAAAGCAAGTAAAATCTCGGGTTTTGGAAGAGTGGGCGGAATTAGTTGCTATTCAACTAACCCAAAACTATTATATAACTAAAATAAACTAATGAAAATGAAAATAAACTAAATTAAACTAAGGTTGTGAGCAGTGGTTGGAGAAATTGTGTTTACTTAGACTTCATTACTCCCTAGATATCTTTTACATGTCAATTACTTGTTACACTTGTATGGATGACGGATTGTATTCCTTAATACCATTCGTGGGGTGGCATACATAACTCCCCAACTCTATGAGCTCTTATCTCCTCCTACACCATGACCCAGCACAACTATAGGGATTGTAAACAGTGGCTCATGCATTAAATACAACCAATAAAGACCTAGTACGCCTCGGTTCATGTTTCTTAAGACGTTCAAGCATGTTACCATTTGGAGATCTGCCAGTTTTCTTAAGCCTAACATATAATATCATTCATCCAAAACAAGAATAGACAAGTAATCAACACATAATCAACATCTAGGTTTCATTAGATCTAAGCAAACACAAAGGAAATCTAGCCTAACATAGTAGAATTAGGATAAGAACAAAAGATAAACAACCAACACATAGACATATTGATTGAATTAAAAGTATACTTATCTCAATTACAATGCAAGGTCTCAAGGGTTTGGAACCCTTGAAAAACCTGTAAAAGAGGCACCAAAATCGTCTTTAGGGTTTCACCAAAACTTCTCTCTCTCTTTAATGAAAAAACTAGAAAACTATATATAGGAAATACTGGCTGACGGCGTCAAGAGTAACTTCTGACGCCGTCACCTCGCCGCCATATACTTCCTCGGACGGCCATGATCCACTTATGACGGCCTATGTGACGCCGTCACCACCTACGTTATTTTATTCTTGCCACTTTGACGCCGTCATATAGCCATCTGACGCCGTCACCAGCTACGGTGTTTAATTCTTCATGTCTGACGCCGTCAAGAAGGAAGTCTTGACGCCGTCACCTTGTATCTTCAGCATGGATTTTTGGTACTTTGCCGTTTTCTTCACTTTTATGCTCCAAAAACGTCCAAAATAGCTTCTTTTCCAGAATTCACTCTCCAAACACCTAAAATCACAAAAGGAACGATTTAGGGCAATATTTGATCAAATAAAGTCGGATTCGGGCTTAAATGACCCCCTAAAAACGGATCATTTTTCGCCTCATCATATACCCTTACACTTGAGATTTGCTTGTCCTCAAGCAAATGAGCTTTTATTCTACTCAAAAGACAAGTTAGGGGTCATTTAACACTAATATAAAAGTAATTACAACAAATAATCATTCCACTAAAGACCAATAGACAAGCACGGAGGTCATACACAAGCACCTCGCAAATAGTGTTTAGAAACTCACATCTCTCGGGTGTAATAAAGTAATATAACATTATGGAAATGGAAGATATCTCTCACTACCTGTCATAGCAAAATAGATTACCATAGGCTTGGGAAAGGATCAAACCTCCACCACATGGCGTAAGTACCTAGGATAAACTATCAAAGAGGTCTTTTAAAGGGTTATAACGTTAGGTGTAGGGATTTGAATTACACGGTTTTGTTGGATAAAGGAAGTTTTACTGGTGGCGAGTTAACAATCTTGGTTAATTACATGTACAAGATGGCGTTGCTAAGCCAAGACTAGACTCGACTTAAGCTAATAAATGAAAAAATAACAAAAACATAAAATGAACATAGAATGAAAACGGGATGGTAGTCCGTATGTGTTTTTTTTTTCTCTTTTTCTTTTTTTATTTTTTTTTCTTTTTCTTAATTTTTTCGATTTTTTCGATTTTTTTTTTTTTTTTTTTTTTTTTTTTTTTTTTGCATACACTCTTACCCTACCATCCAAAATAATACATCATAGGGGTATAAGCAATCCCCTTACACTTGAATCTTTACATACTTTACATTTAACTAATCTAATGACTCGAATTAAGAAGATCAAAACACTTGGAGCACTTTTAAGATTAACGTACATATGGGGGTAATAATATGATGTTCTTCCCCATTACTCCATAAAATAAGTACTTACCCATGAGTCCCAATCGTCCCAAAACAATATGTATAAGGATATGACTCGACTTAGCAACCATGTAATCAATTAGAAAGTTAACTTAGGATTTAACAAATGACAATAATGCACTAAAAATGAGCGCATACACAGAAGGCTAAGGCGATTTGGTTGTACATTTAAGTGGGGTGTAACAAATTCTTCCTTTAAGTGAGATGCTTAAAGTTAGAAACGAAAATATAGGCTCGGAGGGGTGTACTAGGGGTATCGTGTACTAAAAATGAGTACAACGCAAAGGGTGTGGGAAAATTAGTTGACTTAACTAGCCAAGTAATATGACTTAAATGGTCAAGTAATTATAATACGGGTTTAACACAAGGGTGATCCTAATGCCTCTTATCATGTAGTAAATCCCACCACACGAATGTAGTCTCACTAGCGGTCTCGGGATGCATCACTAACGCAAGTTCTAGAATCTAAATGCTACCAATACACTCATAAGCACCAATAATAAATGTTTTTCCTATCAAATCTAAAGGCGAACCTCACATTTTTGGGTGGAAAATTTTTCTGAATATACGGTTATGTGCTAGTCATACAACCTCCTATCCATGAGACGCTTGCTATGGCTAAAGTTTCACTCCTAAATGTTGTAAAAAATTTTAAATTTGGCGCTAAAATTACACTAACAAGTATTTCTCATAGTTTTATTACTCATCTACTATCAAACAAAACAAACTCAAGCGAAAGTGCATATGTAAGGTATCATCTTTTTACCCTCCCCTTACACTTAGGATGAACATTGTCCCCAATGTTCAAGTAAAGAATGTAAAAGTGAAAAAGTAAAGAGAATGGAATCAAATACTCCCCTGATTCGCTCGGTATGGATTATAGGTTGGCCAGGTTAAATCTTCCTCCAAGAAAATGAACAATCAAAGCTTCCCTTCCAGAATATAAATCATCTTCTTGTCTTAAATAACCTGTAAATCCTGACAAAAGTAGACAAGGCAACCTCGCGTAAAATCGGCGGCATCCTATATAAGTTACTAAATCCTAGAAAACAAAGTAAGATATAATGCTTGTGGAATGAAGTTTGCAGATTTCCTGGAGATTATAAAACTTAATAATTCACAAAAACAATAAGACTCCGTTAGAAAAACAAAACCGGTAAAATTTCCAGATTTTTGACTCCTGACGCCGTCAAGAGCAATACCCTGACGCCGTCAGAATGAACCTGCAGAAATCCTTATGTTAAGTTTCCGGAAAATTTCTGGAAAAACTTAGTCCTACTTCCTGGAAAATCCTGCAAAACTTCATTATGACTCAATACAAGCATTTGACTCTAACAAGTACTAATACACATGTTCATTAAATATTGTGGAGAATCATGATCGGTTTGTTTCTTAAAAACATATTTGGGGTTTCCCCTTACACTTATCTTTTGTAAAAATACCTTTAGGTTGGAGTTACGACTAGGCCAAACAACATAATAAAGTATTTCCACATTTTAATTGAGAAACATGATCAACCAACAATAAAAATAAAACATGCATACGGAAGCAAATAACAATCAAACAATTAAAATCACACAAAACATAGGTTGCAAAGATAAACCATCAATAAAATTTAAAAGCTAATCATTCATACACTAATTAAAAAGAACAGAAATGGAAATTGTTCAAAGCCAACAAAGGCCGGATCCTAGACTATTACAACCAAATGTTTCAAATTGTTCAACCAAAAATAAATTGTTCAAGAATTACAGACATCAAGATGGATCACTGAGGGGGAGGACCAAAACGATAATCATAGCCTGGCGGGAGGTGTCCAGTGTACCCATAGGGAGGGTAGTCAGTCTCTCGGCCTGGGAAGGGCTCAATCTGCAGGTGAGGCTCAAGCTGATCTCGGGTGGAGAGGTGTTGCATCTGGCGGACGGTATGATCATACATCCAGTCAAAGAGCTGGTCAGTAGCTGCTCGCCACGTGTCCATCTGACCCATCCAGACACCCTGGTGTGCCTGCCAATCTCCCCGACTCATGTTTCGGTAGTAATCAGCCGTCCCCGCCTCATAAACTGCTGCTGCTGGGGCACTCCTTCATCGTCACCATCATCATCCTCATCATCAGCCCCCACGTACCATATATAGGTACCATCCCCCATTTGCATCACAATCCTCATCTGCCTAAGGGACTTCGCCCTCACTACCCTGCAGTTCCCACAGTCGCTCAAGTACCCCATGATCTGAGGAGTGATGCGTGGGAATCGCACCTTGCTTTACCTCTCGAGGGATCTCGAGAAGCTTACAACCCCCACCAGGCAGTGTACCTGATCGTTGTAGTATAATATAGTGACAAGTACCGGGGGATTGATCGTTCAGCTTAGGAATAGTGTCGCTAGGATTAGAAAACCTAATTAATAGTTCTAGAGATGAAAGATGATTATTTTTGTATTTTTATATTTTTATGAAAGCAAGTAAAAATCTCGGGTTTTGGAAGAGTGGGCGGAATTAGTTGCTATTCAACTAACCCAAAACTATTATATAACTAAAATAAACTAATGAAAATGAAATTAAACTAAATTAAACTAAGGTTGTGAGCAGTGGTTGGAGAAATTGTGTTTACTTGGACTTCATTACTCCCTAGATATCTTTTACATGTCAATTACTTGTTACACTTGTATGGATGACGGATTGTATTCCTTAATACCATTCGTGGGGTGGCATACATAACTCCCCAACTCTATGAGCTCTTATCTCCTCCTACACTATGACCCAGCACAACTATATGGATTGTAAACAGTGGCTCATGCATTAAATACAACCAATAAAGACCTAGTACGCCTCGGTTCATGTTTC
This sequence comes from Artemisia argyi, assembly GCA_030686995.1. NCBI lineage: Eukaryota > Viridiplantae > Streptophyta > Magnoliopsida > Asterales > Asteraceae > Artemisia > Artemisia argyi. Next base: position 149,441,233 of record CM060686.1, read on the forward strand.
TTAAGACGTTCAAGCATGTTACCATTTAGAGATCTGCCAGTTTTCTTAAGCCTAACATATAATATCATTCATCCCAAACAAGAATAGACAAGTAATCAACACATAATCAACATCTAGGTTTCATTAGATCTAAGCAAACACAAAGGAAATCTAGCCTAGCATAGTAGAATTAAGATAAGAACAAAAGATAAACAACCAACACATAGACATATTGATTGAATTAAGAGTATACTTATCTCAATTACAATGCAAGGTCTCAAGGGTTTGGAACCCTTGAAAAACCTGTAAAAGAGGCACCAAAATCGTCTTTAGGGTTTCACCAAAACTTCTCTTTTTTTAATGAAAAAACTAGAAAACTATATATAGGAAAAACTGGCTGACGGCGTCAAGAGTAACTTCTGACGCCGTCACCTCGCCGCCATATACTTCCTCGGACGGCCTTGATCCACTTATGACGGCCTATGTGACGCCGTCACCACCTACGGTATTTTATTCTTGCCACTTTGACGCCGTCATATAGCCATCTGACGCCGTCACCAGCTACGGTGTTTAATTCTTCATGTCTGACGCCGTCAAGAAGGAAGTCTTGACGTCGTCACCTTGTATCTTCAGCATGGATTTTTGGTACTTTGCCGTTTTCTTCACTTTTATGCTCCAAAAACGTCCAAAATAGCTTCTTTTCCAGAATTCACTCTCCAAACACCTAAAATCATAAAAGGAACGATTTAGGGCAATATTTGATCAAATAAAGTCGGATTCGGGCTTAAATGACCCCCTAAAAACGGATCATTTTTCGCCTCATCATATACCCTTACACTTGAGATTTGCTTGTCCTCAAGCAAATTAGCTTTTATTCTACTCAAAAGGCAAGTTAGGGGTCATTTAACACTAATATAAAAGTAATTACAACAAATAATCGTTCCACTAAAGACCAATAGACAAGCACGGAGGTCATACACAAGCACCTCACAAATAGCGTTTAGATACTCACATCTCTCGGGTGTAATAAAGTAATATAACATTATGGAAATGGAAGATATCTCTCACTACATGTCATAGCAAAATAGATTACCATAGGCTTGGGAAAGGATCAAACCTCCACCACATGGCGTAAGCACCTAGGATAAACTATCAAAGAGGTCTTTTAAAGGGTTGTAACGTTAGGTATAGGGATATGAATTACACGGTTTTGTTGGATAAAGGAAATTTTACTGGTGGCGAGTTAACAATCTTGGTTAATTACATGTACAAGATGGCGTTGCTATGCTAAGACTAGACTCGACTTAAGCTAATAAATGAAAAATAATAAAAACATAAAATGAACATAGAATGAAAACGGGATGGTAGTCCGTATGTTTTTTTTCTCTTTTTCCTTTTTTTTTTGTTTTTTTTTTGTTTTTTTTTTTTTTTTTTTTTTTTTTTTGTGCATACACTCTTACCCTACCATCCAAAATAATACATCATAGGGGTATAAGCAATCCCCTTACACTTGAATCTTTACATACTTTACATTTAACTATTCTAATGACTCGAATTAAGAAAATCAAAACACTTGGAGCACTTTTAAGATTAACGTACGTATGGGGGTAATAATATGATGTTCTTCCCCATTACTCCATAAAATAAGTACTTACCCATGAGTCCCAATCGTCCCAAAACAATATGTACAAGGATATGACTCGACTTAGCAACCATGTAATCAATTAGAAAGTTAACTTTGGGTTTAACAAATAACAATAATGCACTAAAAATGAGCACATACACGGAAGGCTAAGGCGATTTGGGTGTACATTTAAGTGGGGTGTAACAAATTCTTCCTTTAAGTGAGATGCTTAAAGTCAGAAACGAAAAGATAGGCTCGGAGGGGTGTACTAGGGGTATCGTGTACTAAAAATGAGTACAACGCAAAGGGTGTGGGAAAAATTAGTTGACTTAACTAGCCAAGTAATATGACTTAAATGGTCAAGTAATTATGATACGGGTTTAACACAAGGGTGATCCTAATGCCTCTTATCATGTAGTAAATCCTACCACACGAATGTAGTCTCACTAGCGGTCTCGGGATGCATCACTAACGCAAGTTCTAGAATCTAAATGCTACCGGTACACTCATAAGCACCAATAATAAATGCTTTTCCTATCAAATCTAAAGGCGAACCTCACATTTTTGGGTGGAAAATTTTTCTGAATATACGGTTATGTGCTAGTCATACAACCTCCTATCCATGAGACGCTAGCTATGGCTAAAGTTTCACTCCTAAATGTTGTAAAAAATTTTAAATTTGGCGCTAAAATTACACTAACAAGTATTTCTCATAGTTTTATTACTCCTCTACTATCAAACAAAACAAACTCAAGCGAAAGTGCATATGTAAGGTATCATCTTTTTACCCTCCCCTTACACTTAGGATGAACATTGTCCCCAATGTTCAAGTAAAGAATGTAAAAGTTAAGAAGTAAAGAGAATGAAATCAAATATTCCCCTGATTCGCTCGGTATGGATTTTAGGTTGGCCAGGTTAAATCTTCCTCCAAGAAAATGAACAATCAAAGCTTCCCTTCCAGAATATAAATCATCTTCTTGTCTTAAATAACCTGTAAATCCTGACAAAAGTAGACAAGGCAACCTCGCGTAAAATCGGCGGCATCCTATATAAGTTACTAAATCCTAGAAAACAAAGTAAGATATAATGCTTGTGGAATGAAGTTTGCAGATTTCCTGGAGATTATAAAACTTAATAATTCACAAAAACCATAAGACTCCGTTAGAAAAACAAAACCGGTAAAATTTCCAGATTTTTGACTCCTGACGCCGTAAAGAGCAATGCCCTGACGCCGTCAGAATGAACCTGCAGAAATCCTTATGTTAAGTTTCCGGAAAATTTCTGGAAAAACTTTGTCCTACTTCCTGGAAAATCCTGCAAAACTTCATTATGACTCAATACAAGCATTTGACTCTAACAAATACGAATACACATGTTCATTAAATATTGTGGAGAATCACGATCGGTTTGTTTCTTAAAAACATATTTGGGGTTTCCCCTTACACTTATCTTTTGCAAAAAATACCTTTAGGTTGAAGTTAAGACTAGGCCAAACAACATAATAAAGTATTTCCACATTTTAATTGAGAAACATGATCAACCAACAATAAAAATAAAACATGCATACGGAAGCAAATAACAATCAAACAAATAAAATCACACAAAACATGGGTTGCCTCCCAAGAAGCGCTTTTCTTTATTTACGAGTCTTGTAGCTAGACTCAAAGTCGTGGGTTACTACGTGACTTCATCATTGGTTCCACTCTCCGATTGTAAATATTCCTTGTAGAAACCAATCACATTTTTCTCAATCGCCCCCATAATCAATCGGACAAATTCTTCATCGACCTTATACCTTGGTCCAAGGGCCAAGCAATTTTTATAATAAAGACTCCTTTTTTCCCATACATAGTCCATGCCCTTTTTCTTATCCTCCTCATCAATATCCTCAAAAGCACCAACGTTATCCTGATCAAAACGAGATATAAAGCGAAATTCTTTCATCTTATTGGGCATCCTATAAGTGATACTATCGGTGTTACTTGCAAATCGAATCGTGCCCTCTACCTCATCATATTCTAACTTAGACTCCTCAAAAAATGGCTTGCCAAACACAACATTGGATAATCGACAATCAATAACATTAGCAAGATCCTCCACAATCATAAAGTCGGTGACAAACGTGAAATTACCAACAAAGACACATAAACCTTTAACTCTCCCGACAAAGTTACAAACTCCACCGGGGTACTTGGGATCCCTTCTAGGTTCAAGTCTTGTGTTCATTATATCATTATAAACCGTTGAGGACATAATGTTGATTGGAGATTTAAAGTCAATGTAAGCATTGCTAATGTGCCTATATCCAATCATACATGGTATCTTAGCATTCTTAGGATCGCCTCTCTTGATCTTAGGTTCAATCATGGTGAAGGGAGATCGCGGGTATCAATAAGGTTATTATAGTATGCAATCTCCTCCTTAGTGGGGTATAGGTTAAAGTAGTCGTTAAGCCTCGGATCCATTTCCTCCTCTTCTGGTCGCTCAATAATACTCATAAAGTCATTAGGCCCTAGGTCCTTATTTGAATACAAGACGGTTGCTAGGTCGCTAAATGTATGTTCGAGTTCAATCTTGATTAACCTATTAAGCTCTCTTAGCTCCCTAATCTCACTCTCAATTTGTTCACGTAACACAGCCACTTCACTAGGGGAAAGGGGTGGATTCGCATTTTCCATAATGGTCAACGGAATAGTCAATGAGTTTAATTTACTAACAAAGGCACAAAGAAATAAGATAGACTACAGAAGACCTAAAAATAAAAATAAAAATATTACTAGAAAGGAATCTAGCAAGTAGACCTAATAAAAAGAGATCCTAACCTAGAAAATAACTATTCCCCGGCAACGGCGCCAAAAACTTGATGCGTGGGAATCGCACCTTGCTTTACCTCTCGAGGGATCTCGAGAAGCTTACAACCCCCACCAGGCAGTGTACCTGATCATTGTAGTATAGTATAGTGACAAGTACCGGGGGATTGATCGTTCAGCTTAGGAATAGTGTCGCTAGGATTAGAAAACCTAATTAATAGTTCTAGAGATGAAAGATGATTATTTTTGTATTTTTATATTTTTATGAAAGCAAGTAAAATCTCGGGTTTTGGAAGAGTGGGCGGAATTAGTTGCTATTCAACTAACCCAAAACTATTATATAACTAAAATAAACTAATGAAAATGAAATTAAACTAAATTAAACTAAGGTTGTGAGCAGTGGTTGGAGAAATTGTGTTTACTTGGACTTCATTACTCCCTAGATATCTTTTACATGTCAATTACTTGTTACACTTGTATGGATGACGGATTGTATTCCTTAATACCATTCGTGGGGTGGCATACATAACTCCCCAACTCTATGAGCTCTTATCTCCTCCTACACTATGACCCAGCACAACTATAGGGATTGTAAACAGTGGCTCATGCATTAAATACAACCAATAAAGACCTAGTACGCCTCGGTTCATGTTTCTTAAGACGTTCAAGCATGTTACCATTTGGAGATCTGCCAGTTTTCTTAAGCCTAACATATAATATCATTCATCCCAAACAAGAATAGACAAGTAATCAACACATAATCAACATCTAGGTTTCATTAGATCTAAGCAAACACAAAGGAAATCTAGCCTAGCATAGTAGAATTAAGATAAGAACAAAAGATAAACAACCAACACATAGACATATTGATTGAATTAAGAGTATACTTATCTCAATTACAATGCAAGGTCTCAAGGGTTTGGAACCCTTGAAAAACCTGTAAAAGAGGCACCAAAATCGTCTTTAGGGTTTCACCAAAACTTCTCTTTTTTTAATGAAAAAACTAGAAAACTATATATAGGAAAAACTGGCTGACGGCGTCAAGAGTAACTTCTGACGCCGTCACCTCGCCGCCATATACTTCCTCGGACGGCCTTGATCCACTTATGACGGCCTATGTGACGCCGTCATCACCTATGGTATTTTATTCTTGCCACTTTGACGCCGTCATATAGCCATCTGACGCCGTCACCAGCTACGGTGTTTAATTCTTCATGTCTGACGCCGTCAAGAAGGAAGTCTTGACGCCGTCACCTTGTATCTTCAGCATGGATTTTTGGTACTTTGCCGTTTTCTTCACTTTTATGCTCCAAAAACGTCCAAAATAGCTTCTTTTCCAGAATTCACTCTCCAAACACCTAAAATCACAAAAGGAACGATTTAGGGCAATATTTGATCAAATAAAGTCGGATTCGGGCTTAAATGACCCCTTAAAAATGGATCATTTTTCACCTCATCAAGGAGTAAGAAGACCATAGGAACGAGCCAACCGTGTGATGAACATCCCCCCATAAACCTTGTCGATATCCCTCTCACCCACACTGGTCTTCAAGTAACTAGCCACCCAAAACGGGATGTTGCAGTAGACATCCTCGGAAAAGATGGTGTACAAGTAGAATAAGTCCGAAGCAGTGATACGGTGAGTGGTGCCCTGACGTGCAGACAAGCTATAGGTGATGCACCTATGAACTAGCCTAACAATGGGGTCCCTGATCGATGCAGCCCCAGTGGTCGATGTGTAAGCCCGATTGGTGTGTGTTAATTTACACACCTTTTATTTGACCAAAACCGGACCAAAAAGACCAAAAACATATTAAAAATGCCAAATAGTTGCTTGTTTTTGTGTTTTGTGCATGTGCAGGTACCGGATATGAAAAATGGACAAAAGAAAAGAAAATCCGACAAAACGAGCACGAGATTTGGAAAGAGCACGAAATTTTGGGATCAACGAAAATTCTATTTGGAGATTGAGGCCAAATATTGAATTTTGTAAATTATTGAAGCCTAAGCAGTATTTGAGTCCGGCCCAAGTTCTTTGATGAGTACCATTTTCAAGCCCAAGTGAAACAAAATACAACCAGGCCCAAGAGGAGAAATCAAGGCCCATCTGTCCAGCTCTTGCTATTGGCCCAATGATTATAATTAATGAAAGACCAGGCAGCGAATTATATGCTTCTTCGACATAATGAAGGTTAAAATGATATTACGCAAATGCCACATAAAGAAATGAAAATGCAAGATGTGGACCTGCTCTTCACAATCGAGTTACGACAAAATCAAGACAAAGAGAAGTACGAGTAATAAAATTGCAAGTGAGAAGCAAGGCACGTGAGTTTTGGTCACATTGGTGCTACTCGACAAAAGAGTGAAATAAGAAATGAGGACCTGTCATGTGAAGTCTAGTGCATGAGACAAAATAAAGGAAAAGTTGCAAAAAATATGTTGTCTTCCTTTTGGCATCCCACGACAACTGAAGATGAATAAAGAAGTGTAAATTGCATTGAATGGCCAAAGTTTCAACGTCAAATTGAAATGAAAGGGCTACTACTTTAGGGACATGCGACAAAAATTATCATGCTCATGAAGACCATGGCCACGTCATCGCAAAGGACAAAAGATAAAAATAATAGAAATGGCAACCAACAAAAGAAGAGAAATCACAAAGTGGTCACGTGAAGAAAGATACTATATCATTTTGAAGACTATTTGAGAAATACCAAGACAAAAGAATGAAAAGTTCGTGTCTACACACTCCAAAATAAAATCATATAGGCGCGTGGTCTTTTGGGACTCACCCATTCTCGCTCCACTTACTCACTGCTGCCAATAATGCTCCGCCATGTGGCCTTGATGATGCAGTTTCAGCCAACCAGAAGCTGCCATGTGGGCTTGATGATGTATTATTTTTGGAAGGATCTAGAGAAGGCTAGAATACCCAATCATTGGGCTATAAATACTGCAGCAAATCCAGCGCCATATTCAATCATTCTCTCCTCATCATTTTTTACATCACACACATTACTTTATATTTTTAGCAGTAGTTTTTAGTGTAGTTTTTAGATAATAGTTTTTAGTTTATTTTATTGTAATAGCTTTTTCAAATATTCATTGTATTAATATTTTTCAATTTTATCAATGAAGATGAAGATGTTTGATGTTACTTAGTTTACTTTTCTTTTCTATTCCCATCTCTTTCTTTTATTTTCATTCTCTTTTATCTAAAAATATATTTTAGCTTAATAACTTTTAGTGGCTTATTAAATTAGCTTATTAGATAAAAACTTTTCTTTTTTTTCTTAATTTCTTTTCATAACTTCTTTAGTATTATTAGATTTAATAATTTTTAGTTTATATCTCTTAATCTCTTTTTATTTTAAAAGTTTTTTCTTAAATAAATTAAATTAGCTTAATATTTTTCATCTAATTAGTTTATCTCTTATTTTCTTCAATTCAATCTAGCTTTTTAGCTTTGGTTGATTCATAACTAGTATAGATCTACTAGCTTTCTAGCTTTTTGGTTCTATTACTAGTTTGTCTAGATTTGATTAGCTTTTTTATAGCTTATTGAATCTAGATCTAGTTTATTCAAGAGCTTAATTGTACTAATGTTGCATAAAGTTGTGATCTTTCTTAGTTTCTCATCATTCTCTACATAAGGCGAGGAGCTTAAGGGTTTTATAAGCTTACTTATTAATAAAGCTTATAGCTTTTCTAGTTTTTATAAAACTAATTAGTAATTAAAGTCAAAAACTTTATTTACTATTTGGTGATATTGAAGCTATTAAAGAAATAAACTTTATAATTTGTCAAGTTTATAAAATCGGGTGGTTTATTATTCTCGTCGCGTTAGATCGGGTTCTACTTTCTATTCATTTTCACTTTTATATAATTAGTTTCTTAATCATGTTTGTTGGAATACTTGTTTTTATTAGTTTGATTGGTATGTTTAGCGAGTAGTTTATTAGTGTTTGTTAAGTAATATGGATTTGTGATTTAAGTGTTGATTAATAAAAAGGGATTGTGATTAATAATTAGTGAGATTATTTAGATTTGTGATTTTATTATTTGAAGGGCAAAAGCCGGAGAATAATCAAATTACACATCTAGTAATTATTTTCTTTTTAAAGGATTGTTTTCAAAATAAACCAACGTTGTGAGAAAATAGTCTCGTTTAAGGAATATAATTCGTCGTCAAACCCTAATCCACACTTAATGAACTTTTCATGTCACTTAGCAAACAAATTTCTCATATATCATTTTTAGATTAGTTAGTAATTTTTAGCTTCTATAAGTGCTTGATTTTAGATTAGATTGCGTTATTGGTACTTTACATGCTTGTTTTACATGCTTGATTATTGCCTTTTAGTTTATGTTTGATACTCGTAGTTTTAAATCACAACATCTCTTTTATCATTTCACTTTTCACGACACGTTTTCACGATTCGATACTTCGAAATTCCATTCTACCTTCGCTGGGAAAACGACCCGGGGTATACTTTCACCGATATTTCTTCGGAAACACAAACCTATACTAAAACAACTTAAATCAAATTTTTGGCGCCGCTGCCGGGGAAGGTTTGAAGTGAGTTTTGAAATTCGTTTTGAAAAAAAAATCGTGTTTTGGAAACCTTCTTCTTTTCTTGTATATATTTTCTATAAAAATATAAAAATTGAAAAATTCAAAACACTTTTCCTAAAGTGTTTACAAAAATACCAAAAAAATAATAAAGTTACAGCCTCGACTCGACCGAAAGGAAGGGCGTTGTAAACCAAATAAGTCTCACAATATAACAAAAACGTGAAATTAGTTGTTTATCGGATTACTTCAATTCAACAACCGATTAAGCGGGAAAATTCGTTTCTCTCGTTTCATCGCGAGTAGTTTTGAAGGAAACGATTACAATTAACGTAACGTTTGAAAAAAAAAAAGAAAATAAAAGAATTAAAAGTTTGTGATTTGTTTTTCAATAAAAATAAATAAATAATAAAAATCCAAAAATATTTTTCTTTTTCATATTTGATTTTCACTTTTATTTTGATTTGTTTTTATACGAAAAACAAAAAAATAATCTTCTTATCCTCTTATCGTTTGATTCTTCTTCTCTAATCTTCTAAACCGATAATTCTTTTTATTTCTCCCTCTATATCGTTTAATTCTTATGGCGGACATGCGAAGTATGGAGGAATTATTACGAATACCCGTACGTTTTGAAAAGGCCATCGTTATTCCACCGATTCTTGCGAATGAATTTCAAATTAACGCCGAGTTACTTAATTTCATCGATCCTTTCTTTGGTTTTGAAAACGATGATCCTTATTCACACATCAGCAGATTCTACTTAATAACTGGAACTTTTAAAATAAATCAAGTGCCTGATGATGTGGTGAAGTTAATTTTGTTTCCATTGACACTTAAAGGAGCGGCCAAAATATGGCTTGATTATGAACCTCCTAATTCAATCACCACTTAGGATGATTTGGCGTCAAATTTTGTGAATCGATTTTATCCTCATTCCAAAACAATTGAGCTCAGAAAAGAAATCATTAATTTTCAACAACGTTTTGATGAGACTTTTGCCGAGGCTTGGGAGAGATTTAAAGATTTAATGAGAAAATGCCCACATCACGGTTTTTCGGAATTACACCAAGTCGATATGTTCTATAATTCTCTAACACCATCCGATCAAGATTCACTTAATACTGCCGCCGGTGGCAATATTATGACTCGTACGCCGAAAGATGTGTTGACGATCATCGAGAACAAATCGAGGGTTCCCATTTACCGAAACAAACCGTGGCTACCGGAGCCCGTGCAAGCCGTCAACCCAAGTTACGATAATTACGGTGATTCATATTCTTATTCCGAGTGTTCAGCCGCCGGTGGCTACACTCAAGAGAACGTTTATGCTTATACTGGACCTACTATTCCTACTACGTTTTTTCTCTTCCTAAAGTAGTGGAACGTGAAACCGAGGTGACAAAGGACATGGTTCTTTCTAATGATAAGGAAAGTATCAAAGACGTCCAACCTCCGGTTGTCCAAGTTTCAAAACTCGAAGTTGCTCCTCTTGAGAAATCTTTAGATACCTTGTCAATGGGGGACAAAGAAGTCAAAATCAATCATCTTGAGGATTTTGATGACCTTGTTCCAATCCAAAGGGTATCTAAGAAACCTTTAGATTCGATCTCAGAAACATTCGATATGACTTTCACCAATCCTTTGTTCGATTTCGATTCTGAATTTGCTCTTAAATCAGATAATCCGATCTTTGACATTCAGAATGAGGAGAGTGATAAGTCCGACATGAAACCCGAGCTGACAGATATACATCATAAGAATGATTCCCTTCTTGAGGAGTTCGCCGATGAACTCACTCATATCATATCTCCACCGGAGTATGATCATTTTGAGGAAGATCCTGACCCAGGGGGAGGAGCACTCTATCATAAGAGTTTGTTTATTGACGAAACAGTCCCGACCCTCCCTCCCGAGGTGTTTGTTGAAAAGAGCTTTAACGACAATATTCAAATGAAAGGAAACGAAAAATTTGCTTTTGAGGATGAAGCGTTCATCATGATTATTATTAGAATCTTCTTGCCGTCCATCACATATGACGTGACTTATCTTCTCTTTCACTCCACCGGGAGTGAGGATACCGTTTTTTACCCCGGCATCTATGTTTGTGCCGGTTGTCCGTTCCATCTGCTCTCCCCAAGGACGAATTAATTCGGGGATCGAGTCAAGCTCATGTGACTCGGTGAACAAAAACAAGCGCTTCGTGGGAGGCACCCCATGCTTATCATTCATCTTCTTAAAATTCTATTTTCTTTCTAACGTGACGTGAGGAGGGCTACCTCTTCCAAATCTTGTGTTTTGTGCTTGTTGTTTGTGATTGTCCAGGATTGGCCCGAATAATGAAGACTCTCGTGCTCGTTGGTTTGTCTCCACTCGAGTTTCATCGTTCGTTGCTTATCCATATATCCTAATCTTATCGACTAACATTTATCTTTTGGCATAATTAATAAATGGCCTTGGATTTATGTAGGAGAACCCTTGCCTTTTAAACATTGAGGACAATGTTTCGTTTTAGTTTGGGGGGGTGATCGTTCGATCTGATTTTTGCCTTGCACTTTGTCGTGAACTCTCGCAACTCCGTTTTTCCTAAAAAAATAAAAAATTGAAAAAATTGAAAAATTTCAAAAATTTTGATGAAAAAGTCATGAAAAAGAAAAAAAAAAAGAGAAAAATTGAAAAGTTGTGCAAAAATATAATAAAGTTTGAATAAGTGTTTTGACACCTTGTTGACTTTCTTGCTGGCGAGAGTAGGAATAAATATTTTGACTTGACCGGGCGTGTTGAGCCCTAGCTTGTTCCCTTAACCAATGATGATCACATAAGCTTGTGCTAGTTTTGTACACCAGGAGCTATAAAATGCGAATTCTTTCTTAAGAATCTGCAAGTTCCCGTACTTGACTTTATACATGCGCAGCTTAAAAGCTTTCGCTAGTCTTTTACATCAGGAGCTAGAAAACGCGAATTCTTCTTCTAGAATTTGCAAGTTTCCGTAACTGACTTTATATATGCGTGGCTGATTATCGGCTAAGTATTCGCGGGTTTCATTACTTGGAATCTTAAATTGCGAAGAGCGAGAAATGATAGAGTTTATTTAGAAGTTAGATGCTAAACATGGAGTAGTGGTTCTCTTTAGAGCTCATGAGAGGTACTTGTGGCTTTTTACTCCCATCAGAAACGTCACCAATATATAAATAGATGTTCTAGGTTAATTAGTGGTATTTCGGTTTGAATAATATTTAGTTCTTTGTTTTCTTAAGAGAATTTTTGCATTAGAAGTTGGGTACATATCAAGGAACATAAAAAATAAGAGCAAAAAGAGAAAAAATCAAAAGTCAAAAGTTGATTATCTATGAGGTTTTGGAGCTACCCGTTAAGCTTCTATTTATGTTGAGAAAAAAAGTCAAGAAAAAAAAAGTATCAAAAGTATAAAAAAAAAGTGAAAAAAGTGAAAAATGAAAAAAGTGAAAGTTGAAGTATTGTTGAATAAGAGCTATGTATGTATCAATAAGTTGTTGGCGCGTGAGGTGCATGTGATAAGTGATTAGTAATCAGTCACATGAGGTGCACGTGATCGTACTCCGCAACTTATATTCTTGATATTGTATGTACCCCTAATTCCTTGAAATGGACCGAGTTTCTTTTGCAGTGGTTCTTAAGAGAAAATGAATAACTACTTATCGTTTTAACTTAGGTATCACTATCGGATTAAAAATTATCGAAACGAGAAAATATGAAGAAATTCATTTCTCAACAAAATAAAAAATTGAGATACAAAACCTAGGAAATGGGAGTAAGGAGTTTTCACAAGTAACTGTTATGAGTAGTGTTAGCATCTAATTTGTAGATAAGCTGTGATCTCGTTAGTACGCTTAGTTTGGGGACTCGTGAAAAATCAAGGATGACGATTTTTATCCGTATGGTCGCTTCTTAATAGAAGTGTTTCTACTCGTTGACCCTAAAAATTATTGTAAAATAATGAAAGTTCAACAAACCGTCACAAGTATGAATTATGAAAAGTCTAAAAATAGAATAAAGTGGAATAAAAGGAAAAAATTTGGAAAACGGAGCGCTTTTCGAGAATAAATGATTTCATTACTTCTTTCGAACATCCTTGCTACTTTACAAAGTCAGTAGAAAGAGTTTTTGAAATTATTTATCCCAAAAGCGTGAATTGATCACATTGCGTGAGGACACGACAATACTTTAGTCGGGGGGATTTTGGTGTGTGTTAATTTACACACCTTTTATTTGACCAAAACCAGACCAAAAAGACCAAAAACATATTAAAAATGCCAAATAGTTGCTTGTTTTTGTGTTTTGTGCATGTGCAGGTACCGGATATGAAAAATGGACAAAAGAAAAGAAAATCCGACAAAACGAGCACGAGATTTGGAAAGAGCACGAAATTTTGGGATCAACGAAAATTCTATTTGGAGATTGAGGCCAAATATTGAATTTTGTAAAATTATTGAAGCCTAAGCAGTATTTGAGTCCGGCCCAAGTTCTTTGATGAGTACCATTTTCAAGCCCAAGTGAAACAAAATACAACCAGGCCCAAGAGGAGAAATCAAGGCCCATCTGTCCAGCTCTTGCTATTGGCCCAACGATTATAATTAATGAAAGACCAGGCAGCGAATTATATGCTTCTTTGACATAATGAAGGTTAAAATGATATTACGCAAATGTCACATAAAGAAATGAAAATGCAAGATGTGGACCTGCTCTTCACAATCGAGTTACGACAAAATCAAGACAAAGAGAAGTACGAGTAATAAAATTGCAAGTGAGAAGCAAGGCACGTGAGTTTTGGTCACATTGGTGCTACTCGACAAAAGAGTGAAATAAAGAAATGAGGACCTGTCATGTGAAGTCTAGTGCATGAGACAAAATAAAGGAAAAGTTGCAAAAAATATGTTGTCTTCCTTTTGGCATCCCACGACAACTGAAGATGAATAAAGAAGTGTAAATTGCATTGAATGGCCAAAGTTTCAACGTCAAATTGAAATGAAAGGGCTACTACTTTAGGGACATGCGACAAAAATTATCATGCTCATGAAGACCATGGCCACGTCATCGCAAAGGACAAAAGATAAAAATAATAGAAATGGCAACCAACAAAAGAAGAGAAATCACAAAGTGGTCACGTGAAGAAAGATACTACATCATTTTGAAGACTATTTGAGAAATACCAAGACAAAAGAATGAAAAGTTCGTGTCTACACACTCCAAAATAAAATCATATAGGCGCGTGGTCTTTTGGGACTCACCCATTCTCGCTCCACTTACTCACTGCTGCCAATAATGCTCCGCCATGTGGCCTTGATGATGCAGTTTCAGCCAACCAGAAGCTGCCATGTGGGCTTGATGATGTATTATTTTTGGAAGGATCTAGAGAAGGCTAGAATACCCAATCATTGGGCTATAAATACTGCAGCAAATCCAGCGCCATATTCAATCATTCTCTCCTCATCATTTTTTACATCACACACATTACTTTATATTTTTAGCAGTAGTTTTTAGTGTAGTTTTTAGATAATAGTTTTTAGTTTATTTTATTGTAATAGCTTTTTCAAATATTCATTGTATTAATATTTTTCAATTTTATCAATGAAGATGAAGATGTTTGATGTTACTTAGTTTACTTTTCTTTTCTATTCCCATCTCTTTCTTTTATTTTCATTCTCTTTTATCTAAAAATATATTTTAGCTTAATAACTTTTAGTGGCTTATTAAATTAGCTTATTAGATAAAAACTTTTCTTTTTTTTCTTAATTTCTTTTCATAACTTCTTTAGTATTATTAGATTTAATAATTTTTAGTTTATATCTCTTAATCTCTTTTTATTTTAAAAGTTTTTTCTTAAATAAATTAAATTAGCTTAATATTTTTCATCTAATTAGTTTATCTCTTATTTTCTTCAATTCAATCTAGCTTTTTAGCTTTGGTTGATTCATAACTAGTATAGATCTACTAGCTTTCTAGATTTTTGGTTCTATTACTAGTTTGTCTAGATTTGATTAGCTTTTTTATAGCTTATTGAATCTAGATCTAGTTTATTCAAGAGCTTAATTGTACTAATGTTGCATAAAGTTGTGATCTTTCTTAGTTTCTCATCATTCTCTACATAAGGCGAGGAGCTTAAGGGTTTTATAAGCTTACTTATTAATAAAGCTTATAGCTTTTCTAGTTTTTATAAAACTAATTAGTAATTAAAGTCAAAAACTTTATTTACTATTTGGTGATATTGAAGCTATTAAAGAAATAAACTTTATAATTTGTCAAGTTTATAAAATCGGGTGGTTTATTATTCTCGTCGCGTTAGATCGGGTTCTACTTTCTATTCATTTTCACTTTTATATAATTAGTTTCTTAATCATGTTTGTTGGAATACTTGTTTTTATTAGTTTGATTGGTATGTTTAGCGAGTAGTTTATTAGTGTTTGTTAAGTAATATGGATTTGTGATTTAAGTGTTGATTAATAAAAAGGGATTGTGATTAATAATTAGTGAGATTATTTAGATTTGTGATTTTATTATTTGAAGGGCAAAAGCCGGAGAATAATCAAATTACACATCTAGTAATTATTTTCTTTTTAAAGGATTGTTTTCAAAATAAACCAACGTTGTGAGAAAATAGTCTCGTTTAAGGAATATAATTCGTCGTCAAACCCTAATCCACACTTAATGAACTTTTCATGTCACTTAGCAAACAAATTTCTCGTATATCATTTTTAGATTAGTTAGTAATTTTTAGCTTCTATAAGTGCTTGATTTTAGATTAGATTACGTTATTGGTACTTTACATGCTTGTTTTACATGCTTGATTATTGCCTTTTAGTTTACGTTTGCTATTGTAGTCTTAAAACTCCAAAAATCATATTCTTCACTTTACCGCTTTTCACGACACGATTTTGCGATTCGACTATTCACGACTCCATTCTACCTTCGCTGGGAAAACGACCCGGGAAATACTTTCACCGGTATTTCTTCGGAATAATTATATACTACAAAAACGACTATATCACCCATTCCCTATGGTTGGCCAAAAGGTAACACACCTCATCTCATTCCGCTGAGTCTCTCCATGTAACAAATTCAGCAGAAAAGCCCCATCAACCTCCTCACTAGTATATAGCCTCAGCCTCCAACCAAACTCAGCCACAGAACAAGACCTCAACTCACCCCCTAGCCTAAAATATATCGTGGTGCCCCCCATATCCCCCTAGCCTCAGCTTGGTAAAAACGGAAGGTCGCAAAGAACTCCCGTACTAACTCACTAAATACCGTCTCCCTCAACCTAAACAGTCTCTCCCACTGCGGACCCGCGAATCCATCTGTGCGGATCCTCCCTACAAATTCACCCTCCAACCCACTAGCTCTCAGAAAATCCCAGTCAACCACCGCCCCAACATCGATGTGGTGGTTACACAACTCCTCATACTTAGTACTAGTACCGACATCACCAAACTCGCCCCAACTATGCACTAATTCCCCATAAGTGACCCCTTGAGATCTAGAAGAACTACCCTTATGTTGGCGAGTCCTCTTGCTCATTTTCCTGGAAAAAAGGTGTAGTGAATGGAAACGATTAGAACGCGAGATTTATATGAACTTTATGCAGTCAGACACATCTGACGCCGTCAAGAGCAATTTTTGACGCCGTCAGATGGATCAGAAATGTAGCCATGCAAATGCGAGGGAAAAATCAATTTTCAAACTCTTAACCCATTACCCAAACGCTCCTTAAATCAGGAAACAGGGGTGGGGGGTCAAAGAATCCGAGGCATGATGGGTTCTCCCTAAATTAATGCATGATTCGGGTGAGACGACATCATCAAATGGTAACCCCACGATTACAAATCACCAATTGGATGGCATTACGATTTGCTAATGGTGGGTCAAGAATGGGGTTTCGGGCGAAAGGGGTTTTTAAATTGACGGGTCCTAAGGATAATTAACCGAGAAAGGATGAAGAAAACTTACTTACAAAGGAGAGATCAGAGGCGGAAGATGTCGAATTGGGGGTTTGAGAGTCGGAGTAGCAGCAACACTTGGGTGAGATTTGTGGGGTATGGGTTGAAAGTGATTGGTTCTTGGGTTAATATTGCTGATCCGTCGAGCTGACGGCGTCAAGGGTTAAATCTGACGCCGTCAGATGCCCGTGTGGGGTGAGGTTTGGAGTAGTTTCAAGTTTAGTCCCTGCTCTTTGTGTGAATAACTAAACGCGAGTAAAACCCATGAGTAGCTATTTCGTTAACGAGGTCCACCAGGGTCGAACGTCTCATTACTGTCGCGGAAAGAGGTGAGGTAGCAGCTGGGGTCGGGTGATGTTTTGGCTAAGTTGATCCTCATGCACGGGTCATTGGCGCGAGAAGAAAGATGTTGTTCAATGGGAGGTTTCAAATCAATGGTATTTATGAGGTGTGGTTTCTTTACACCGGGTTTAAAACCAAAAGAACGTTTTTTGGATGAGATCGGGAATGTGGTTCGCAAGCATCCAACGAAAATACTATTTATTCGTGAGCTTTTCTCCGTATGGGGTTGTTTATGAGAATGGGGGGTAGTTAATGGTAAAGCTTTTGAGGAGAATCTCCAGCTGTCCTCTTGGTCAAATACCAAAGAGGCTGACACCTCGAAGACTTTTTCAATTTTTTTGGGTGTAGAATTTTCTTTGATCTTTTCTTTGACCCCTGATATGAATTGGTCTGCGAAATTCATAAAGGCTTTGTGAGTGCTTTCCATGCGTTCCTCAAGGTGCTGGATTTGCTTTTCCTGATTATCCATGAAGGTTATCATTATCCCTTCGAATTCCTCTTATCGTGAGCGTTCAGGAAAGTTTTGGCTGATAACCGTGTTCCTATGTGGATTAGGGTTCCACATGGGTTCAGTGGCCAGTTTCTCAATACTCATCAGTTCTTTTACCTGTTTCTCGATGCTTCCCAACAATTGTTCTTGGGTGGCATATGCGTAGTCAAGCTTTGTTTTGCTCGGGAGCATCGGGTCCTCCCATCCTTCCTCTTCGTATTGTGCCAATTCCTCAAGAACCTTCCAGCATTCGTCAACGCTAAGTCTATCTAGCCTACCCTTGGCTGCGTAATCGATGGCTTTCCTTGTTCGATAGTCAACCTTACCATAAAAGATTTGGATCTGCAGCCATGGCTCGATCCCATGATGAGGAACTTTTCGGAGTAGGTCTTTATATCGACTCCATGCTTCATAAAAAGATTCATCTTGACGTTGTTGGAACATCAAGATGTCATTCCTAAGCTTAGTAGTTCTCCCCGGTGGGAAAAATTGAGCAAGGAAACGAGTGGTGAGATCATCCCATGTGGTGATGGATCCCGCGGGTAAACGCTCAAGCCATTGACTAGCTTGATCTCGTAGAGAGAATGGGAATAGGCGTAAACGGGTAGTCTCTCTAGTTTCAACACCTAGGTCTATGGAATCTACGATTTTGAGGAAGTCCTTAAGGTGTTGGTTTGGATCTTCGGAACGAAGTCCATGGAATGCACATCCGCTTTGCACCAACCGGATGGTGTCGGATCGCAAGGGGGTCACATTGGCTCCGGTGAGCTCAATGGTGTTTCGGTAGCCTTGGTGGCTAGGTCGGGAATACTCTCCTAAGGTTCGGGGCCTAAGGGGTTCTAATGGTGGGTTTTGTTGTGGTGGGATGATGGGTTCAAAGATGTTACCACCTTCCATGATGTCGGATGGTAAAGAGTTACGAACAAAGGCACGAAGAAATAAGATAGACTAAAGAAGACCTAAACAAATAAAGAATAAAAATCTTACTAGAAAGGAATCTAGCAAGTAGACCTAATAAAAAGAAATCTTAACCTAGACAATAACTATTCCCCGGGCTGCGGCGCCAAAAACTTGATGCGTGGGAATCGCACCTTGCTTTACCTCTCGAGGGATCTCGAGAAGCTTACAACCCCCACCAGGCAGTGTACCTGATCGTTGTAGTATAGTATAGTGACAAGTACCGGGGGATTGATCGTTCAGCTTAGGAATAGTGTCGCTAGGATTAGAAAACCTAATTAATAGTTCTAGAGATGAAAGATGATTATTTTTGTGTTTTTATATTTTATGAAAGCAAGTAAAATCTCGGGTTTTGGAAGAGTGGGCGGAATTAGTTGCTATTCAACTAACCCAAAACTATTATATAACTAAAATAAACTAATGAAAATGAAAATAAACTAAATTAAACTAAGGTTGTGAGCAGTGGTTGGAGAAATTGTGTTTACTTAGACTTCATTACTCCCTAGATATCTTTTACATGTCAATTACTTGTTACACTTGTATGGATGACGGATTGTATTCCTTAATACCATTCGTGGGGTGGCATACATAACTCCCCGACTCTATGAGCTCTTATCTCCTCCTACACCATGACCCAGCACAGCTATAGGGATTGTAAACAGTGGCTCATGCATTAAATACAACCAATAAAGACCTAGTACGCCTCGGTTCATGTTTCTTAAGACGTTCAAGCATGTTACCATTTGGAGATCTGCCAGTTTTCTTAAGCCTAACATATAATATCATTCATCCAAAACAAGAATAGACAAGTAATCAACACATCATCAACATCTAGGTTTCATTAGATCTAAGCAAACACAAAGGAAATCTAGCCTAACATAGTAGAATTAAGATAAGAACAAAAGATAAACAACCAACACATAGACATATTGATTGAATTAAGAGTATACTTATCTCAATTACAATGAAAGGTCTCAAGGGTTTGGAACCCTTGAAAAACCTGTAAAAGAGGCACCAAAATCGTCTTTAGGGTTTCACCAAAACTTCTCTCTCTCTTTAATGAAAAAACTAGAAAACTATATATAGGAAAAACTGGCTGACGGCGTCAAGAGTAACTTCTGACGCCGTCACCTCGCCGCCATATACTTCCTCGGACGGCCTTGATCCACTTATGGCGGCCTATGTGACGCCGTCACCACCTACGGTATTTTATTCTTGCCACTTTGACGCCGTCATATAGCCATCTGACGCCGTCACCAGCTACGGTGTTTAATTCTTCATGTCTGACGCCGTCAAGAAGGAAGTCTTGACGCCGTCACCTTGTATCTTCAACATGGATTTTTGGTACTTTGCCGTTTTCTTCACTTTTATGCTCCAAAAACGTCCAAAATAGCTTCTTTTCCAGAATTCACTCTCCAAACACCTAAAATTACAAAAGGAACGATTTAGGGCAATATTTGATCAAATAAAGTCGGATTCGGGCTTAAATGACCCCCTAAAAATGGATCATTTTTTGCCTCATCAAAGAACACGTGGAAGAGGGTACTGTTGAATTATTTTTCATTACGACTGATTACCAACTTGCCGATCTATTTACTAAAGCCCTTCCAAAAGAAAGGTTTGACTATTTAGTTCGACGAATTGGCATGCGAAGCCTAACTCCTGAGGAGCTAGAACGTCTTCTCGAATCTTCTTGAAAAATATTTTCAAAATTGCTTCGCTGTAAATATTTTTTGAAAAAACAAAATAAAAAATTTGAAAAACCAACAAAAACAAAATACAAAAATATAAAATTTCAAAAAATACAAAAACATTATAAAATAAAAAAAAAAATCCAAAAATATTCTTCTCACAACATGTCTCTCGTATAAATCAATATTCTGTACGTTTCTAGAAATGTCATTCAAAAATGATACGAACATGTACAGATGCTTGAACGGGAGTTCTTTAAAATGTTTTTCTAAAACATGTCGTTTCTCAAAAGTTTCTTCACAATGGCTTTCGTATACTTGAGTACGAAACCCGGACCCGAATGATGACTTCTGATTATTTCAAATCAAGGACTCGTATTTTCAATGACGAACTCTTTTTCAAAAAGTTCGAGTCTAAACAAACGAAAAAGACTTCAAACAAAAAAACTCGTTTTCAAACAGAATTCTTGAGCATTTCATCAATATTGTTCAAAAGATTTCTCAAAATCTCTCAAAATGAGTGCTCAAGATAACTCCCTCAAAACCCTTAATTGATTTTAAAATGTGCTATCATTAAGGGGGAGTACAAAAACAAAATGTTCCGAATTCATGCAAAATGAAATCTGTCTTTCTCTCCAAAAAGCTTTTTCTTAATCAGTTGATATCAAAAATATCACGATATGCTATTTTTGAGGGGGAGAAGACATGATTAAAATGTGATCAAAGATGTTTAAAGTTTGTGACTGAATCTCAAAAGAGCTAGACTCAGAATGTACCAATGAATTGACGAAGCTTAAAATGTCAGTAATCGAAAAGACTTGTCCTGGACGGGTAATAATTTCAAGCTAGTCTAACTAGTGATGTAAGCGTGTCTCGAATAGGACTTGTCTGAGTAGAATGTACCGTATCGAGAGACTTTCTTTGGACTTGACCAGGATGGGTAATAACTTCAAGCTCGTCTAACTGGTGATGTAAGCGTGTCTCGAATCGGTCATGTTCACTGAAAGTGGATCAATTCAAAAATTGCAAACTCCTCACGCATGTGCAAATCTATTAAAAATTCATGAGCACATGTGAAGGGGGAGTCCTTCAAAAGAAAAAAAAAACTTTCAAAGTGTCAACAAAAATGTGTTTATATTCATAAACACTTTGAGAGATTTTTAATCAAAGGTTTCATGGCAATTATAGGATTCATGGAGTTATAAGGTGACTAAGGTTAGGGAAAACAGTCCTATGATCCGCCAGAGCCGGAGGGATCTACCCAAGGACAATTCCAATAGATTAGAATTAGAAGTCCTTAGGTATGATTGAAAAAAGGAGAAAATGAGAAAGGAGAAAGGAGAAAGAAGGGGTTGAAGAATTAAAAAGAAAAGTTATGAAAAAGGGTGAAAAGAAATAGCCCTCCATATGTTCAACCTTAGGGCAGACACCGGGTTCAATTCATATGCTACTGGTTGTTACTAAGGTGACACCGGTATTGAAGATAAAGACGTCATTGACCCAGTGACGCACTGCACTAAACCTTCTAGCCACTCAAGTTCTCTTAAAAGAGCTTGTTTCATTCTCACGGGGAACCGGCATAATCTATCGACCTGTCTCTTAGAGATGGTTGATATTGAAGCAGGAGACCTCTCCCTAATCTCCGCATAGGAAACCAAATGTGCACTTATCGAGTCTAGAGCCCCAAGATTCAGCAAAAGATCTCATAGGAACACATGATATTTCTACACTGGTATTTCAACATTAAGGACGCCATATGTAAACTTAAGAGTCCTACACAGATCTTAGAAATCTGCCAGAACATTTATGAGAGGATTCACATTTGTGATTCTCAATGATTGAATGGAAATTCCTGCCAGGGTCAACATCAAGCAGCCCTGACAGCAGGGCACTTCGGTAATTCTTTATGGGTTACGCTTAGTGTTCGCGGTGGTTTCAAACGGTCTACAGTCGTGGAGTGATCCCCAGCGACTCACCCAGTCATTGAGCTACTTAGTAGGTCTCGTAAGCTCTTTCGAGAGTATCTGATATGGGAACGGCCACGGTAAGGGTTAGAAGGAGTCTTCACACTATGTTGTTGACGATCTCTAATTCCTTATCTGTAAGTACCGGTTGTTTATTGCTAACTGTTTACCTGCAGCTACACATCATCTCCATGGCAAAAGATTCCACATGCTCATACATGCATCACAAAGTCAAAGGAAAGTTCTCACAAAGATCAAAGGATAGCAACATTCAAAGAAAGATTCTACGCCAAAAAGAAGAATATACAAAGTAAAGTGACAAAGATCAACGTGAAAGAACGGAAACAACAAATGCATGTATCACAAAGACTTAAGACGTATGAGCATGTTGGAATGGCAGACAACCACCACAAACACAGAAGTGACGAATGGCAGATGACATCATCGAATCACTTCAACAACAATGAAGCATGATGAACTGGAACTATGATTCATCTAGTGATTCTTAAAGACGTCAAGAGCTATGAATGATAAAGTTTAAAGACAAAGATGATGACGTCGCACAACCTCAATGACCAACACTTAGGGGGAGATTGTTAGGATCATATTTTATTTATAAAAAGTGTCGGTCATTAACGTATTGTTATAGGTTGCTTTAGAATATCATTATGATGAAGTTTAGGCTTACTATTCATGATTTTATAAAGTCTAAGGGCTAGTTATGTAATAAGGTCAAAGATATGTGAAGCCCTAGACTTTGAGTATAAATACTCTTGTAAACCTCATTTGAGAGGTTGGTTCTCTTAGTGATTCATTTAGTATTAACAAAGTTATTATTCAACACACTAGAGTTCCCACTCACTCTCTCTCTCTCTCTCTACTTACTTTCTCTCTCTAGGTTTAGGCTTGATTCAATAGTGATTTAGGTTGTTCTACGGTCCTACAATCTCTCACTACCTGTCATAGAAAAATAGATTACCATAGGCTGTGGAAAGAATCAAACCTCCACCACTTGGCGTAAGCACTTAGGATAAACTATCAAATAGGTTTTTCAAAGGGTTATAACGTTAGGTTTAGGGATATGGAATACACGGTTTTGTTGGATAAAGGTAATATTTACTGGAGGTGAGTTAATCATCTTAGTTAATTACATGTACAATACGGCGTTGCTAAGCAAAGACTAGACTCTACTTAAGCTAATAAATCAAAAATAACAAAAACTTAAAACAAACATAAAATAAAACGGGATGGTAGTCCGTATGTTTTTCTCTTTTTCTTTTACTAATTTTTTTCTTTTTCTAATTTTTTTCCTTTTCTTAATTTTTTTTTTTTTTTTTTTTTTTTTTTTTTTTTTTTTTTTTTTTTTTGCATACACTTTTGCCCTACCATCCAAAATAATACAACATAGCGAATGTACATTCCCCTTACACTTGAATTTTTACATACTTTACAATAAACTAATCTAATGACTCGAATCAAGATAATCAAAACACTTGGAGTACTTTTAAGATTAACGCGCATATGGGGTAATAATTTAGTGTTCTTCCCCATTACTCCAAAACACAAGTACTTTACCCATGAGTCCCAATCGTCCCAAAACAATATGTACAAGATATGACTCGACTTAGCAACCATGTAATCAATTAGATAATTAACTAAGGGTTTAAACATGTAACAATAATGCACTAAAGATAAGTGCATACACGGAAGGTTAAGGCGATTTGGTTGCACATTTGGGTGGGTTGTAATAAATTCTTCCTTTAAGTAAGATGCTTAAAGTTAGAAACGAAAAGATAGGCTCAGAGGGGTGTACTAGGGGTTTCGTGTACTAAAAATGAGTACATCGATAAGGTGTGGGAAATATTACTTGACTTTACCAGTCAAGTAATATTACTTAAATGGCCAAGTAATTATGATACGGGTTTAAACACAAGGGTGATCCTAATGCCTCTTATCATGTAGTAAATCCTACCACACGAATGTAGTCTCACTAGCGGTCTCGGGATGCATCACTAACGCAAGTTCTAGAATCTAAATGCTACCGGTACACTTATAAGCACTAATAATGAACGCTTTTCCTATCAAATCTAAAGGCGAATGATTGAGTCCAAACGGTCAACCTAAATTGACCAAGTTAATGGTCAACAAGGTCAAACAGCTTAGAGTCAATGCTGTAAAACCTCGCAAAAAATTCGTATAATTAACTTCGGTTAATTAAATAAATAATCTCTGTCATTATTGTAATCACCATTTTTACCGGGAAATTTAAAATTTTCTTTGTATATTAAATTGGTCACGATTACGATATTGCAAAATTCGTCAAACGAAAAAACAAGTTCTCGACACAATTAACAAAATATTAATAATTCACTAATCTTAATTAACAATATTTATCACAAAATAAAATGGACCTTGTTCTTTCATAAGCCCAACCGGCCCAAACATAAAACCCATTTTTCCTTAATTATATTTCATATAAATCGACCAAATAAGCTTCAAAACGCCTCTTTTATTTTCAATTCGTACACACGACACCTATATATTTTTGCACCATCTCGTTCACCACCTAGCCAAATATTAGTGTGTCAAATCCCAAGTTAATTGGACGACGTTTGATACATTTTTAAGTTGCAAAGTGATCGAACAAAAATCAATTCAATCGATTCATAAAATATTCATTTCTTAACCGTTTTGATTCCCGTTTGTTTCTAATTGTTCCTAATAATATTCCTGAGATGATTTTATGTTCAAATGTCGAAAATGATCAAGTATGTACAAGTAGTATACGATTTTGTAAATCGTATACCAAGATATATATATGTCGACATCAAGCATGAATCATCCAAACATTCTCCTCAAATTGTGCACTCACATCCCATATAATATCAATATATTATTCACCTAAGAAGCTAGTTCCCTGACATGCAAATAGTACGTGAAGATTTCTATGAAACTTTCTCACTTACGTGTTATATATTCAAGTAATATATAACGTACTTGCATGCACTTGTTCTTTTACTTTCTCATACACTTTCATTTAGTTATTCCGTCCTTCAAAATACACTTAAAAGATCAAAAGTTGATTGGTATATTATTTGGAAGCAAGAAAAGGAAATCGGGTTTGAATTATATATATAACGTTTGGGTTATATTTTGAAACGTGATATTCTTGTATTTCCATACTATCACACTCGACTCTTGATCACCTCTAAGGTGTTTGTAAGTCTTTTCTATTTGTTTCCATTCCATTTCACACGTTAAATTATTGTCATGCATCATGTTTATTTTTATTTGATCATATATACTTTTATATATAGTTTACATATAAATATTGTTATATAGAAACACGAGCGTGACTAGCCTCCATCTTGGAAGGCCTAGAAGTCACGTAGCACACTTGTTTCACCTTTATTTTCACGTAACATGCATTTTACGAACCCATTTTGAACCATTGATCACACGTTAAAAACATGCAAAACCATAAAAATTAACTAAGTCTTTTACTAATAAAAATTTGTCCCAAGTCACTTATAAAACCGTCTTTTATCTCACAATTTAGCGTAACAAGCATGTCATATTTTTACACCATCTAATAGACACCATGGCTAGCTACAACTTTCGTATAAATAACTTGTAAAAATAAACGCATCTCGACCTTCTAAATCGACCAAAGTGAACCAACCTAAAAGAGATAAAACTAGAAAATTTAGAAAATATTTTAAGTCTTTTTAACCAGAAAAACTGTTTCGACTAGCCTACAAAACGCCCTTGTAAAACTCGATTTGACTTAACAACATATCAATATTCTTATACGACCTAATATACCACCTAGTAAACTACCAATTTCATTTATATATCTTGTAAAAATAATCACGTTTCGACACCCACATCGTTCCATTTTGAATCGACAAACATAAGGTTTTCAAATTCAAAAATTATTAATAAAACTATATACGTGTCGATTGGGCTTAATTAAAGCCCAATAAGATTTTACGATAAAACAGCCCACTGGGCCCATAAAATATATTTTTGGAATCACAAAAGAAGCCCAAGTTCAAGCCCAAAATAATTTCCATGCTCTCGCTTCTAAATTTTTAAATGGGCTTTTGTTTGGTTCGAATTAAGGCCCATAAGATAAATAAATAAGCTTTTCATAAAATAAGCTGTTGAAATAAGCTTGGAATAAATAAAATAAGCTACGGAAATTTTTATAAAATTTTTATAATCATTTTTGCAAATTTGGACTAAAAAAGTAACGCGACGACACCTATAGGGACTAAAAGTGAAAATATTGGAAAGAAAGGACTAAAACTGTAGAAACAGAAAGTTAGGATAAAAATTGATAACATATGATGTTACAAGCCTAGATAGTAATATTGGACATGTAGTGGACTATAATTGTAAAATATATATAAAAAGGACTAACGGTGTGACGCTAACGCCGTTAGTATAAAAAGCGTAAAAAATTGGAAAAGGACAAGGACTACACATAATCTATTTGACATTCTTATTTTATTTTCTATTTTACGACAACCATCACGTTATATGCATTTTATTACGTTTTATATATATATTATTTATTTTTACGTTAATTATATATATAACAATACTTAAAAAGTTAATATTATTACTTACGATTAAAAAGACAAAACTACGATGGATATTTTAAATAAAGTATTTTATCATATCATGCATGACATAATAATTTCACTATACATCATCTATTTGTCATAACGAATAATGATTATTCGTTATTCGTTCGTATATACCAAATAGTATTTGGTTACCTTCTCTGATAAATATATTTATCTGGTTCCGTATCAAAGACGTTTCCATAATCGTTCCCATAAATCTCATCCTACTTTACTTTTCATCATTTCCAAATCAATTCAGGTGAGTCATAGCCCCATTTCCAATAATTGTTTTTAAATCATTAGGGGAGATACATGCTTACATATACTTTGATAACTTGATGAGTATATGAAATAAAATATATGATTCAAATCAATTTCCTAACTGATATTATGATAATATAAATTGTGATTTAAAATGTGATACATACAATACATGACAAAATAATTAATTGAAATACTGATACTCGTAAGATATTGTTTTCCATTCAATTATTGTGATATGTGATATATATATAATTTATTGACGAATTACTTGACTAAAATATTGATACTCTGATGATAATGTTTCCAATTCGATTATTGTGATATGTGATATATATATATATATATATATATATATATATATATATATATATATATATATATATATATATATATATATATATGTTACTGGCGAAATACTTAAACTGAATTTCTGATTCTCAAACGATAATATTTTCAAACTGAATTTCTGATACTCAGACGATAATATTTTCAAACTGAATTTCTGATACTCAAACGATAATATTTTCAAACTGAATTTCTGATACTCAAACGATATTGTTTTCAAATTGATTACTGTGATACGATACTTGATTTCATGATGTTATGCTAAATGAGCCCATTAGTCCTTGATATTGCCTAAGTTAGCTTATCGCCACATAGTCCCTCAATCATGAGCCATTAATCACTGTAATGTGAGCGCAAATATAGTGAACAGATTCGAAACCTGTTTCGGATTGACCTCCGATCCCACTAATACTTGACGGAATGCCATTATGCATATGGTTAGTCGTATTAGTCGTGATACACTATATTTGAGACAAAATAGGAATTGGCAAATCACCTATTGTTAGAGGGCAAAATATGTCATTGATTTGATAGAACACCCCCTTTGTTAACGTCTTGCGTGTCATGAGGCTTGGTGCAATATCTATAAAGGAAAAATGTTTGTTTTCAACATATATTTAGATACAGTTGTATAGGTTTGACCATACGTGAATTGTATATCTGATTGATTTAGTATCATGAGTTTCCAGCTCATGTTAAGATTATTGATTCTTTATTGAATGTGATTGAATATTTATATGATTTATTTGTGAATATACTCGATACTTGTTTCATTACTATTTGTATTTTATTAATACCAAATATTCCTGAAATCTAACAAAATAAAGGGTTTTTCCTAAAACTCTATGAACTCACCAACCTTTGTGTTGACACTTTTAAGCATGTGTATCTTAGGTAATTTAACGGAGCAGGACAACACACGGAGTGGGCATTTATTACTCTGATAAATTAAAATGGTGTAAAAATCAAATTTGTCATTTTTATAAGCCTTTATATCTTTTCATAAGATTTTAAATCAAATGGTTCATCTTTTATCAAAATTATTATTTAAATGACAAATAACTTTCAAAACGTTTCTTTTAAACCGTTTTATGTGGTTAAAACTTCGATCCTCACCGTAACACCCAAATTACTTTTCCGCTACGACAAACTTAAATTTGGGGGTGTTACAGATTGGTATCAGAGATACAGTTATAGAGAATTAAATGTTTTCAAACATTAAAACTATAACTACATTTTCAAAATAATGATTTTACACCATAACATTTTATGCCCTCCGTGTCTGCAGACTGCCGTGCTCCATACTTTATTTGTTGAGATTATCTTACATACTTAATAGTTACTCATATACAATTGTTATTTCATCCGTGCTGTTATATCTTTAACATACAAAATACTCATAAAATATTATTCTCGGTTACTACTGTAGCATGTCTTCAGGAACGCCCGTGAATGTCAAAACAAATATCCGTAATACTAATACCTCATTTATCAATAAAAATTCTCCGAATACTGAAGATCCTTACGTACAAATATCAAAATCCAAACATAATATAGAACTCAATCCGAGATCACCTCCATTGTCACCTATTCGTTCACCTTTACGGACTCAGGAGAGCTACCGAATCATATGAAGATTTGATTGGTGGTCAAGCAGCATTCGAAGTTGGACGAAGTTCAAGCCAAGAGATGCCGTAGAAGAACATTGAGCCAAATTCTCCGTCACCTTATACTTCAGATTCCTCAATACCAGATATTTCCAAATTCTCTACTTCCTGACGCTCCAAATTTCTCGATACAATACATCTTAAACGATGTATCTTCACTCAATTCCTCTGAACAGAAAGTTGTACCCACTAAACCAAAAATTTTTTGGTTAGTGATGACATATTTCCTAATATTCCAAAATTCTCAAAACTTGTAACCGACCTCTAATAAAAATCTCCTTTCGTTTTAACCCTCTGTTGTTAATAAATTCTTTCCATCATGATGCTATACATGCATGTAATGATTCCCCATACCTTCATGAAAAATCTCAACATTTGTTACTCTCTTTGGTAGACAAATGACTCCTCTCATATCAATGGAGTATTAATAAAAGATCTTGTATCGTTTGTTTTGCAAAAACAATCAATCAAGTTATTAATATAATGTTGATTATAGTGAATATATTCAAATTTACCTTAAGAATACCTATGATTATTATGATTTCTTATACCTACCATGATTAGGCTATAACCATAGAATTTTATAAGACAAATTTTTGGAAGAGAACTTAAAGAATAGATAGAAGGTTATTGAACTTTAGCTTTAGTAGATAATCCGTTTGTTCCTTAGCAATCCTATACCAAGAGTTGATAAATTACCTAAGATACTACCCAAACATATCTTGAAATTAGATTACAGTGGGGATTCAATTCAGTCTATCATCAATGAAATAATTAGCTCCATATTCTTTCACTAAAGGACCTAACAAAGTACTAAGAATATCCAGAGGTTAGTAATCAGTATCATTGCAGTAATACTTGAAGTAACCATAGTTCCTCCGATTAGCAACGATATAGAAAGAAAAGAAAATAAGATAGCCATACCTTGTAAGCATAACCGTGAAAGATTTACGGATTTTAGACCAACTCACCTTAAGAGAACAATAAGAGTGACTGAACGATAGATTATTACCACCCTGTAAGAATTATCTCATGAACTTTAAGTTTATACCAAGGATATCCTAGTATTTCCTTAGAAATTTCTGACTCATCACCATATTATGAACAAAAATTTACTAAATTCTTTTGAAAATGATTAGATGTCATTCAATCATTGAGAATGAAGCATCTAAAACAATTTAAAGAAAAATAAATACCATTGTTAATGAGCCAAGCATTACATCATTTGGTCCTCAATTATACATAGCGTAGCTACCTATGTATAATTTAGGAAGAATTATGTCATAAATGGAACAGTTATCTTTTCAGATTTTCTAAATAACAATCTTCATGTAAAAACAAAATCTTGAGATTAAATAAACTATTTATAAACCTCATTTTTTACAAACTCCAATAGATATTTACACTTAATACCCATCACTTTTATTATAGTAAGTCGAGAAAAGTAAAAAGATTAGAAACCTAAGAGTTCACAAAGGCTTATGGAAAACATCAATAGCGAAAATTTTATTAGAAACCATGGAAATTAATACATAGGCATATAATTAGCATAGGAAGTTCTATTATTACAATGATTACAATAAAAAGCGTAGAATCCTCAATAAGCTGACCCGACATAACAATAAGGATTCCCATCAACAGTACCATAGCAAGAACCACCATAGGTTGAATTACTCTGATTATTCTAAAATGTAAGTATAAGTACACCATTAGAAACAATAGCAAGCCTAGTTCTTAAACATAAAGACAAATAAGTATTATTTCATATTTATTGAGGATTACATAGAAACATAACAAGGATACATTTTAAATAAACCTAGCTTGAGACTAGTACCTCCATATCTTATCAACACCATACGATAGAACCGTGAGTGGTATTAGGAACCCCACAATCCCGACCAAAATTACATAATCTTCATCCGAAACAAAAGTCAAATAGGTGGTGGCAACAACGATATATACCATTGCAATAATAGTAATTAGGCTCGGCATTTTCGGAAGTATTTAATGAGAGAAAAGGATTAAGAAGAGGAAATGTGAAATAATAAGAAAATGGATGATGAAAGAATAGGAAATTAAATGGAGTATTTATAGGCTCACAATTCTAACCGTTGGGACCAAATATAGCCGTTATGTTACTATTCACGACCGTTAATATTCACTATTCATTAGCCGTTATTTTTCTACTATTTTCAATATTCACAACCCTTAAATACCTCAGTTATTTTGTCTTGTTTGGTACAAGTAAATCTAACTGAATCACGTTTTCTTGAATTTCGGATAAAAATCTCTCGACAACCCTCTGTTCAAAATTCTTTACTCAAGTAATCACATTAAATTTGAATTGCGGGATGAAATTCAGAATGACATGTGGGTACTGTAAAACCTCGCAAAAATTCGTATTATTAACTTCGGTTAATTAAATAAATAATCTCTGTCATTATTGTAATCACCATTTTTACCGGGAAATTTAAAATTTTCTTTGTATATTAAATTGGTCACGATTACGATATTGCAAAATTCGTCAAACGACAAAACAAGTTCTCGACATAATTAACAAAATATTAATAATTCACTAATCTTAATTAACAATATTTATCACAAAATAAAATGGACCTTGTTCTTTCATAAGCCCAACCGGCCCAAACATAAAACCCATTTTTCCTTAATTATATTTCATATAAATCGACCAAATAAGCTTCAAAACACCTCTTTTATTTTCAATTCGTACACACGACACCTATATATTTTTGCACCATCTCGTTCACCACCTAGCCAAATATTAGTGTGTCAAATCCCAAGTTAATTGGACGACGTTTGATACATTTTAAAGTTGCAAAGTGATCGAACAAAAATCAATTCAATCGATTCATAAAATATTCATTTCTTAACCGTTTTGATTCCCGTTTGTTTCTAATTGTTCCTAATAATATTCTTGAGATGATTTTATGTTCAAATGTCGAAAATGATCAAGTATGTACAAGTAGTATACGATTTTGTAAATCGTATACCAAGATATATATATGTCGACATCAAGCATGAATCATCCAAACATTCTCCTCAAATTGTGCACTCACATCCCATATAATATCAATATATTATTCACCTAAGAAGCTAGTTCTCTGACATGCAAATAGTACGTGAAGATTTCTATGAAACTTTCTCACTTACGTGTTATATATTCTAGTAATATATAACGTACTTGCATGAACTTGTTCTTTTACTTTCTCATACACTTTCATTTAGTTATTCCGTCCTTCAAAATACACTTACAAGATCAGAAGTCGATTGGTATATTATTTGGAAGCAAGAAAAGGAAATCGGGTTTGAATTATATATGTAACGTTTGGGTTATATTTTGAAACGTGATATTCTTGTGTTTCCATACTATCACACTCGACTCTTGATCACCTCTAAGGTGTTTGTAAGTTTTTTCTATTTGTTTCCATTCCATTTCACACGTTAAATTATTGTCATGCATCATGTTTATTTTTATTCGATCATATATACTTTTATATATAGTTTACGTATAAATATTGTTATATAGAAACACGAGCGTGACTAGCCTCCATCTTGGAAGGCCTAGGAGTCACGTAGCACACTTGTTTCACCTTTATTTTCACGTTACATGCATTTTACGAACCCATTTTAAACCATTGATCACACGTTAAAAACATGCAAAACCATAAAATTTAACTAAGTCTTTTACTAATAAAAATCTGTCCCAAGTCACTTATGAAACCGTCTTTTATCTCACAATTTAGCGTAACAAGCATGTCATATTTTTACACCATCTAATAGACACCATGGCTAGCTACAACTTTCGTATAAATAACTAGTAAAAATAAACGCATCTCGACCTTCTAAATCGACCAAAGTTAACCAACCTAAAAGAGATAAAACTGGAAAATTTAGAAAATATTTTAAGTCTTTTTAACCAGAAAAACTGTTTCGACTAGCCTACAAAACGCCCTTGTAAAACTCGATTTGACTTAACAACATATCAATATTTGTATAAGACCTAATATACCACCTAGAAAACTACCAATTTCATTTATACATCTTGTAAAAATAATCACGTTTCGACACCCAAATCATTCCATTTTGAATCGACAAACATAAGGTTTTCAAATTCAAAAATTATTAATAAAACTATATATGTGTCGATTGGGCTTATGTAAAGCCCAATTAGATTTTACGATAAAACAGCCCACTGGGCCCATAAAATATATTTTTGGAATCACAAAAGAAGCCCAAGTTCAAGCCCAAAATAATTTCCATGCCCTCGCCTCTAAATTTTTAAATGGGCTTTTGTTTGGTTGGAATTAAGTCCCATAAGCTAAATAATTAGTAAGCTTTTCATAAAATATGCTTGGAATAAATAAAATAAGCTACGGAAATTTTTATAATCATTTTTGCAAATTTGGACTAAAAATGTAACGCGATAACACCTATAGGGACTAAAAGTGAAAATATTGGAAAGAAAGGACTAAAACTGTAGAAACAGAAAGTTAGGATAAAAATTGATAACATATGATGTTACAAGCATAGATTGTAATATTGGACATGTAGTGGACTATAATTGTAAAATATATATAAAAAGGACTAACGGTGTGACGCTAACGCCGTTAGTATAAAAAGCGTAAAAAATTGGAAAAGGACAAGGACTACACATAATCTATTTGACATTCTTATTTTATTTTCTATTTTACGGCAACTATCACGTCATATGCATTTTATTACGTTTTATATATATATTATTTATTTTTACGTTAATTATATATATAACGATATTTAAAAAGTTAATATTATTACTTACGATTAAAAAGACAAAACTATGATGGATATTTTAAATAAAGTATTTTATCATATCATGCATGACATAATAATTTCATTATACATCATCTATTTGTCATAACGAATAATGATTATTCGTTATTCGTTCGTATATACCAAATAGTATTTGGTTATCTTCTCTGATAAATTTATTTATCTGGTTCCGTATCAAAGACGTTTCCATAATCGTTCCCATAAATCTCATCCTACTTTACTTTTCATCATTTCCAAATCAATCCAGGTGAGTCATAGCCCCATTTCCAATAATTGTTTTTAAATCATTGGGTGAGATACATGCTTACATATACTTTGATAACTTGATAAGTATATGAAATAAAATACATGATTCAAATCAATTTCCTAATTGATATTAAGATAATATAAATTGTGATTTAAAATGTGATACATACAATACATGACAAAATAATTAATTGAAATACTGATACTCGTAAGATATTGTTTTCCATTCAATTATTGTGATATGTGATATATATAATTTATTGATGAATTACTTGACTGAAATATTGATACTCTGATGATAATGTTTCCAATTCGATTTTTGTGATATGTGATATATATATATATATATATATATATATATATATATATATATATATATATATATATATATATATATATATATATATATATATATATATGAAATAAAATACATGATTCAAATCAATTTCCTAATTGATATTAAGATAATATAAATTGTGATTTAAAATGTGATACATACAATCCATGACAAAATAATTAATTGAAATACTGATACTCGTAAGATATTGTTTTCCATTCAATTATTGTGATATGTAATATATATAATTTATTGATGAATTACTTGACTGAAATATTGATACTCTGATGATAATGTTTCCAATTCGATTATTGTGATATATATATATATATATATATATATATATATATATATATATATATATATATATATATATATATATATATATATATATATATATATATATATATATATATATATATATATATGTTACTGGCGAAATACTTAAACTGAATTTCTGATACTCAAACGATAATATTTTCAAACTGAATTTCTGATACTCAAACGATAATATTTTCAAACTGAATTTCTGATACTCAAACGATAATATTTTCAAACTGAATTTCTGATACTCAAATGATAATATTTTCAAACTGAATTTCTGATACTCAAACGATACTGTTTTCAAATTGATTACTGTGATACGATACTTGATTTCATGATGTTATGCTAAATGAGCCCATTAGTCCTTGATATTGCCTAAGTTAACTTATCGCCATATAGTCCCTCAATCATGAGCCATTAATCACTGTAATGTGAGCGCGAATATAGTGAACAAATTCGAAACCTGTTACGGATTGACCTCCGATCCCACTAATACTTGACGGAATGCCATTATGCATATGGTTAGTCGTATTAGTCCTGATACACTATATTCGAGACAAAATAGGAATTGGCAAATCACCTATTGTTAGAGGGCAAAATCTGTCATTGATTTTATAGAACACCCCCTTTGTTAACGTCTTGCGTGTCATGAGGCTTGGTGCAATATCTATAAAGGAAAAATGTATGTTTTCAACATATATTTAGATACAGCTGTATAGGTTTGACCATACGTGAATTGTATATCTGATTGATTTAGTATCATGAGTTTCCAGCTCATGTTAAAATCATTGATTCTTTATTGAATGTAATTGAATATTTATATGATTTATTTGTGAATATACTCGATACTTGTTTCATTACTGTTTGTATTTTATTAATACCAAATATTCCTGAAATCTAACAAAATAAAGGGTTTTCCCTAAAACTCTATGAACTCACCAACCTTTGTGTTGTGTTGACACTTTTAAGCATGTGTATCTCAGGTAATTTAACGGAGCAGGACAAGACACGGAGTGGGCATTTATTACTCTGATAAATTAAAATGGTGTAAAAATCAAATTTGTCAAATTTACAAGCCTTTATATCTTTTCATAAGATTTTAAATCAAATGGTTTATCTTTTATCAAAATTATTATTTAAATGACAAATAACTTTCAAAAGGTTTCTTTTAAACCGTTTTATGTGGTTAAAACTTCGATCCTCTCTGTAACACTCAAATTACTTTTCCGCTGCGTGATGAGGCGAAAAATGGTCTGTTTTTAGGGGGTCATTTAAGCCCGAATCCGAATTTATTTGATCAAATATTGCCTTAAATCGTTCCTTTTGTGATTTTAGGTACTTTGGGAGAGAAATCTGGAAAAGGAAGCAATTCGGACGTTTTTGGAGCATAAAAGTGAAGAAAATGCCAAAGTCTTAATTTTCCATGCTGGGAACAGTGCATGACGGCGTCAAGAGGAAGATTTTGACGGCGTCAAGAGTAAAAGTCCATGACGACCCAGAGGAGTTTGTCGGCGTCACGTAGGAAGGGCGTCAAGAGTAAAAGAGTCATGACGGCCTGGAAGTGTATAAGTCTTGACGGCGTCAGAAGTAGATCTAGGCAGTCCGAGAAGAGTTTTGGCGGCGAGGTGACGGCATCACAAGTTTATTCTTGAGGCCGTCAAACCTATTTTTCTATATATAGTTTTCTAATTTTTCACATTTAAGGAGAGAAGTTTTGGGAGAAACCCTAAGTACGATTTTGGTGTAACTTTACAGGTTTTTCAAGGGTTCCAACCCCTTGATACCTTGCATGATTAATCAAGATAAGTGTTCTTCTAATTCAATCAATATGTCTATGTGTTGGTTGTCTATATCATGTTCTTGTCTTAATTCTATCACGCTAGGCTAGATCTCTTTTGTGTTTGCTTAGATCTAATGAAACCTAGATATTGATTACGTGTTGATTACTTGTTTATTCTTATCTTGGATGAATGATTTATATGTTAGGCTTAAGAAAACTGGCAGATCTCCAATTGGTAACATGCTTGAACGTCTTAAGAAACATGAACCAACGCGCACTAGGTCTTTATTAGTTGTATTTAATGCATGAGCCACTGTTTACAATCCCTATAGTTGTGCTGGGCATGGTGTAGGAGGAGATATGAGCTCATAGAATTGGGGAGTTATGTGTGCCACCCCATGAATGGCATTAAGGAATACAATCCGTCATCCATACAATTATAACAAGTAATTAACGTGTAAAAGATATCTAGGGAGTAGTGAAATCTAAGTAAACACATTTTCTCCAATTACTGCTCACAACTTTAGTATAAATTAGCTTATTCTGATTTCTAGTATTTTATTTTGATTGCATCTTAGTATTGGGTTAGTTGAATAGCAACTAATTCCGCCCACTCTTCCAAAACCCGAGATTTTTACTTGCTTTCCATAAAATATAAAAACACAAAAATAATCATCCCTCACCTTTAGAACTAGTATTTAGACTTTGTAATCCTAGCGACACTATTCCTAAGCTGAACGATCAATCCCCCGGTACTTGTCACTATACTATACTATAACGATCAGGTACACTGCCTGGTGGGGGTTGTAAGCTTCTCGAGATCCCTCGAGAGGTAAAGCCTGTTGCGATTCCCAC
Source organism: Artemisia argyi (assembly GCA_030686995.1). Taxonomy (NCBI): domain Eukaryota; kingdom Viridiplantae; phylum Streptophyta; class Magnoliopsida; order Asterales; family Asteraceae; genus Artemisia; species Artemisia argyi. The sequence goes on from CM060686.1 coordinate 149,478,921, forward strand.
GCATCAAGTTTTTGGCGCCGCAGCACGGGGAATAGTTATTGTCTAGGTTAGAATTTCTTTTTATTAGGTCTACTTGCTAGATTCCTTTCTAGTAAGATTTTGTTTTTATTTTTAGGTCTTCTTTAGTCTATCTTATTTCTTCGTGCCTTTGTTCGTAACTCTTTACCATCCGACATCATGGAAGGTGGTAGCATCTTGGAACCCGTCATCCCATCACAACAAAACCCACCATTAGAACCCCTTAGGCCCCGAACCTTAGGAGAGTATTCCCGACCTAGCCACCAAGGCTACCGAAACACCATTGAGCTCACCGGAGCCAATGTGACCCCCTTGCGATCCGACACCATCCGGTTGGTGCAAAGCGGATGTGCATTCCATGGACTTCGTTCCGAAGATCCAAACCAACATCTTAAGGACTTTCTCAAAATCGTAGATTCCATTGACCTAGATGTTGAAACTAGAGAGACTACCCGTTTACGCCTATTCCAATTCTCTCTACGGGATCAAGCTAGTCAATGGCTTGAGCGTTTACCCGCGGGATCCATCACCACATGGGATGATCTCACCACTCGTTTCCTTGCTCAATTTTTCCCACCGGGGAGAATTACTAAGCTTAGAAATGACATCTTGATGTTCCAACAACGTCAAAATGAATCTCTTTATGAAGCATGGACTCGTTTCAAGGACTTACTCCAAAAAGTCCCTCATCATGGCATAGATCTTTGGCTCCAAGTCCAAATTTTTTATGACCATATCGACATCTCCACGAGGCGAGCCATTGACCAATCGGCCGGTGGTAAGCTACGTGATCTTAGTGCGGAACAATCATGGGAACTCATAGAAGATCTTGCTCTCTATGACAACGAAAGTTGGAATGATCCCCATGATTTGAACAAAACGGTCAAGGCAATATCTTTGCCTTCGAACAATTCTAGCACTCCCGACCGTAGGATCATAGAACTTGAGGACCAAGTCAAGTTTCTCATGAAATCTTACAAAGCTCCGAAGCCTTCAAGCCAAGTGAACAAAATCACTTCTTCATGCGAATTATGTAGTGGTCCCCATGACACTCGTGATTGTGTGGAACTCCCCGGAACAGCTTTTGCAGACTACGCATCCACGCATACTGACGAAGCGGGAGATAAGTGGTACACTTTCAAGCTCGAGCCAAAGACTTACGGTGATTCATACAACCCCTCTTGGAAAAATCACCCAAACCTTAGGTGGAAACAAAATCAACCCAATTCTTCCAATCCGCCTAATCGTTACCAACCAAACGGTCCACCATCCAACCGTACTTTCAATAACAATCCTTCTAACAACTATGGTAGTACCAACAATCTTGAAGGATTGATGTCAAAGTTCATGGCATCTCAAGAAGCTCGCATATCTAAGTTTGAAGCCGATTTCAAACAAAAGCAAAGCGAGATGACCACTAAGATTAATGCATTGTTGAAAGTTCTCAATGACCGAGAAATGGGAGCACTCCCGAGCGACACGGTCAAGAATCCGAAACTAACCATTAATTCCATATCCTCAGTTTTGTCACCCACTTCGTGTCCACAGTACTACTCGGTTAAATCAACGAGCACGTGTTTCAAACAAAACCAAGTTCCCCAAAAGGACCAATCAAATAAAACACCCACTATAGAGCCTGTCAAAGGCATTGTTGAAACACCTCTTACGCAAGACCTTGACGATGAATTCAAAGAACTTCACCTTGAACGCCACGTCATTGATGTCTTAGCGCGTGCTCCTTACTATTGTGCCCTCCTAGAAAAATATGAGAAGTGTAAGCTAGGTAAAAATGGGACCGCCTTCGTTCAAAACAAGTTGCCTAAAAAGCTTGATGACCCGGGTATATTTGTTTTGCCTTGTAAAATAGGAAGATCCGAAGCTTTCGACACACTAGCCGATTTAGGGTCAAGCCTCAACTTGATTCCCTTATCCTTATTCACCGCTCTTAAGCTAAGAAAGTTAGAGGAAACGGAGGTATTGATAGGGCTAGCGGATGGGAGTATTGCCCACCCGGTTGGAATGATTAAGGATGTAGTTGTTCACGTAGGAAAGTTAACTATATTAGCGGATTTTCACGTCCTAGACATGGTTAGTGACACCACATGCCCATTATTGGTAGGAAGAGGATTTTTAGCAACCGCTAGTGCCATGATAGTTTGCAAGGAATCCAAGATAACGGTAGGTGAAGGCGATACTTGGTCGGTGTATGATGTTAAGAAGCATAGTTATGATTGTGATGATGAACCAACACCGCATTGGGTAGAGATTAATAGGAGACCATCTAGATATGGACCTTGGATAGAAAGGAACTTTATAGGACCTCAATGCCCATTCTATCTAGAAAAAGATTTTGTTGAAAAGACACATTCGGTAGAACAACTTATAGCTAGAGATGAAGAGCTAGACCCCTTGAGGACCCGTTAGTCTTTAGGAAGATGATTGAGTTATTAAGCGTAATGCCCATCAACATAGAGAGGAATAAATGGAAAAGAGAGGGAGACAAGTGTAAATGGAGGTGGGACAAGCCACCTAAAGAAGGTGACGGGTCATGGCATATTACAATGACTTTGTATGATCCGGATGGAGAAAAGTTTGAAAGGTCATACCATACTAAGGAAACCGATAGGAAGTTGAAACCTAAGTTTGATCCCAAGGATGTCCTCAACGAGGAACTCACCCGTATCACGTAGTAACCCATGACCTTGAGTCTAGCTACAAGACTCGTAAATAAAGAAAAGCGCTTCTTGGGAGGCAACCCATGTTTTGTGTGATTTTATTTGTTTGATTGTTATTTGCTTCCGTATGCATGCTTTATTTTTATTGTTGGTAGATCATGTTTCTAAACTAAATAGTGGAAATACTTTACTTTGTTGTTTTGGCCTAGTCTTAACTCCACCTAAAAGTATTTTTGCAAAAGATAAGTGTAAGGGGAAACCCCAAATATGTTTTTAAGAAACAAACCGATCATGACTCTCCACAATATTAAATGAGCATGTATATTCGTATTTGTTAGAGTCAAATGCTTGTATTGAGTCATAATGAAGTTTTGCAGGATTTTCTAGGGAGTAGGACCAAGTTTTTCCAGAAATTTTCCGGAAACTTAACATAAGAATTTCTGCAGGTCCATTCTGACGGCGTCAGGAGTTAAAATCTGGAAATTTTACCGGTTTTGTTTTTCTAACGGAGTCTTATGGTTTTTGTGAATTATTAAGTTTTATAATCTCCAGGAGATCTGCAAACTTCATTCCACAAGCATTATATCTTATCTTATTTTCTAGGATTTAGAAACTTATATAGGATGCCGCCGATTTTACGCGAGGTTGTCTTGTCTATTTTGTCAAGTTTTACAGGTTATGTATGATAAGAAGATGATTTATATTCTGGAAGGGAAGCTTTAATTGTTCATTTTCTTTAATGAAGATTTAACCTGGCCATCCTATTATCTATACCGAGTGAATCAGGGGAGTATTTGATTTCATTCTCTTTACATTTTTCACTTTTACATTCTTTACTTGAACATTAGAGACAATGTTCATCTTAAGTGTAAGGGGAGGGTAAAAAGATGATACCTTACATATGCACTTTCGCTTGAGTTTGTTTTGTTTGATGGTAGATGTGTAATAAAACTATGAGAAATACTTGTTAGTGCAATTTTAGCGCCAAATTTAAAATTTTTTACAACATTTAGGAGTGAAACTTTAGCCATAGCAAGCGTCTCATGGATAGGAGATTGTATGACTAGCACATAACCGTATATTCAGAAAAAATTTTCACCCAAATATGTGAGGTTCGCCTTTAGATTTGATAGGAAAAGCATTTATCATTAGTGCTTATGAGTGTACCGGTAGCATTTAGATTCTAGAACTTGCGTTAGTGATGCATCCCGAGACCGCTAGTGAGACTACATTCGTAAGGGTGAGCAAATGGACCGGATGGACCGGACCGACCGACAAAACCGACCGGACCGGACCGGACCGACCACATTCGGTCCGGTCCTCGGTCTAGTCTTTTTGGCTAATTCGGTCCTCGGTCCGGTCGGTCCGGTCCGGTCCGGTCCGGACAGACCAAAAAACCGAAAAAACGTGCCAAAATATGCCTAATTGGACCGGACCGACCGAAGACCGGACCGAACCGGACCGAGACCGGACCGACCACATTCGGTCCGGTCTCGGTCTATGGTTTTACCGGTTCTCGGTCTTCGGTCCGGTCCGGTCTTGGCCGGTCCGGTCCGGTTTTTGGACCATGCTCACCCCTATACATTCGTGTAGTAGGATTTACTACATGATAAGAAGCATTAGGATTACCTTTGTGTTAAACCCGTATCATAATTACTTGACCATTTATGTCATATTATTTGGCTAGTTATGTCAACTAATTTTTCCCACACCCTTAGCATTGTACTCATTTTTAGTACACGAAACCCCTAGTATACCCCTCCGAGCCTATCTTTTCGTTTCTAACTTTAAGCATTTTACTTAAAGGAAGAATTTGTTACACCCCATTTAAATGTACAACCAAATCGCCTTAGCCTTCCGTGTATGCGCTCATTTTTAGTGCATTATTGTTATTTGTTAAACCCTAAGTTAACTTTCTAATTGATTACATGGTTCCTAAGTCGAGTCATATCATTGTACATATTGTTTTGGGACGATTGGGACTCATGGGTAAGTACTTATTTTATGGAGTAATGGGGAAGAACATCATATTATTACCCCCATATGTACGTTAATCTTAAAAGTGCTCCAAGTGTTTTGATTTTCTTAATTCGAGTCATTAGATTAGTTTATTGTAAAGTATGTAAAGATTCAAGTGTAAGGGGAATTCTCATTCCCTATGATGTATTATTTTGGATGGTAGGGTAAGAGTGTATGCAACAAAAAAAAAAAAAAAAAAAAAAAAAAAAATCGAAGAAAAGACAAGAAAAAAAGAAAGAAAAAAAATAGAAAAAGGAAAAAGAGAAAAAAACATATGGACTACCATCCCGTTTTTATTCTATGTTCATATTATGTTTTTGTTATTTTTCATTTATTAGCTTAAGTCCAGTCTAGTCTTAGCTTAGCAATGCCATCTTGTACATGTAATTGACCAAGATTGTTAACTCGCCACCAGTAAAACTTCCTTTATCCAACAAAACCGTGTATTTCATATCCCTACACCTAACGTTACAACCCTTTTAAAAGACCTCTTTGATAGTTTATCCTAGGTGCTTACGCCATGTGGTGGAGGTTTGATCCTTTCCCAAACCTATGGTAATCTATTTTGCTATGACAAATATTGCCCTAAATCGTTCCTTTTGTGATTTTAGGTACTTTGGGAGAGAAATCTGGAAAAGGAAGCAATTCGGACGTTTTTTGAGCATAAAAGTGAAGAAAACGCCAAAGTCTTAATTTTCCATGCTGGGAACAGTGCATGACGGCGTCAAGAGGAAGATTATGACGGCGTCAAGAGTAAAAGTCCATGACGACCCAGAGGAGTTTTGACGGCATCACGTAGGAAGGGCGTCAAGAGTAAAAGAGTCTTGACGGCCTAGAAGTGTATAAGTCTTGACGGCTTCAGAAGTAGATCTAGGCAGTCCGAGAAGAGTTTTGGCGGCGAGGTGACAGCGTCACAAGTTTATTCTTGACGCCGTCAAACCTATTTTTCTATATATAGTTTTCTAATTTTTCACATTTAAGGAGAGAAGTTTTGGGAGAAACCCTAAGTACGATTTTGGTGTAACTTTACAGGTTTTTCAAGGGTTCAAACCCCTTGATACCTTGCATGATTAATCAAGATAAGTGTTCTTCTAATTCAATCAATATGTCTATGTGTTGGTTGTCTATATCATGTTCTTGTCTTAATTCTATCACGCTAGGCTAGATCTCTTTTGTGTTTGCTTAGATCTAATGAAACCTAGATATTGATTATGTGTTGATTACTTGTTTATTCTTGTCTTGGATGAATGATTTATATGTTAGGCTTAAGAAAACTAGCAGATCTCCAATTGGTAACATGCTTGAACGTCTTAAGAAACATGAACCAACGCGCATTAGGTCTTTATTGGTTGTATTTAATGCATGAGCCACTGTTTACAATCCCTATAGTTGTGCTGGGCATGGTGTAGGAGGAGAAAAGAGCTCATAGAATTGGGGAGTTATGTGTGCCACCCCATGAATGGCATTAAGGAATACAATCCGTCATCCATACAATTATAACGTGTAATTAACGTGTAAAAGATATCTAGGGAGTAGTGAAATCTAAGTAAACACATTTTCTCCAATTACTGCTCACAAGTTTAGTATAAATTAGCTTATTCTCATTTCTAGTATTTTATTTTGATTGCATCTTAGTATTGGGTTAGTTGAATAGCAACTAATTCCGCCCACTCTTCCAAAACCCGAGATTTTTACTTGCTTTGCATAAAATATAAAAACACAAAAATAATCATCCCTCACCTTTAGAACTAGTATTTAGACTTTCTAATCCTAGCGATACTATTCCTAAGCTGAACGATCAATCCCCCGGTACTTGTCACTATACTATACTACAATGATCAGGTACACTGCCTGGTGGGGGTTGTAAGCTTCTCGAGATCCCTCGAGAGGTAAAGCCTGTTGCGATTCCCACGCATCACTGCGACAAACTTAAATTTGGGGGTGTTACAAATGCTCTGAGGAATATAGTGTTTCCCCGGGTCGTTATGTCCCGACGAGGTATGATGGTTATAAAACGGGTTTGCGATCGGGTGAATTTGGATGAAAAGGGTTTTGAGATTGATTAAACTAAGGAATCTACAATGAAATAGCTTAAATAAGCTATATGGATAAGACTGGAAAAGTTAGAAAAACCAGAAACGTTTAAAACCTAAAACGTATACGTGTACATTTAAATTAACGTAAACGTACAAAATAAAACGTAAAAACTGAAATCTGAAAACCCACAGGGGGTGAAAATGACTTTTTTACAAACTTAAAGATAAAAGAAAATTTTTAGAAAATTAAAATTAATTTTTACACTAATTAATTATTTATTATTAATTAATTACTAATTATTACTAATTATTAATATTTAAAATGCTTAAATACAATATAATATTAATTAAATACTAGAAAAGTGAAAATAAAATTTCTAAACTTATAAAATAACTAAAAAAAATTAAAACTAAAAATATATATTTTTGTCTTTTTGTGGTTTTTATATTAATTAATTACTAATTATGTATTAATTACCTAATTAAACTATTTTAAATTAAGAAAAATAGAAAATGAACAGTAAAAATTCTAGAAAAATTTCTAAAATTATATTATATTATATAAAAACTAGGAAAAATATAAAAACTAGGTCTTACTTAATAAAAACTAATTATGCTATTTAAAACTTAATTATTAATTAATTATTAATAAAACTAATATTAATTCTAATAAATACTAAATGAAAAAATAAAAATCTGAAAAAATTATAAAATTACTTTAATATGAAAGGAATTTAAGAAAAATATAAAAAAGCTAAGTGCTTAATAAAAATCTAAAAATGAAAATTAAAATTTAAATAAAATTAAATAGAAACTATCACTTAATAATAAATTGTTTTTTCTAGATTTTTCTTTTTGAAAACTATTTTATAACTAAAAATAAGAAACTTTTATAAAAACAAACTTTTTGGAAATCAAAATTAAGCCATTTGAAGGCTTATGAGCTTGACAGTTGACTTTGGTCAACTGTCAAAGCTAAAAGCTATTAAATAAGCTTCAAGCTGAAACCAGAGATGGATTAGGGTAGATACATGTCTAACGAATAGAAATAAGCCAGAAACAACTAAACACAACCACTGAATAAGCCAATTAAGCTGAATAAGCTAATCCAAAAACCAAATGTAACTCAGAATTTGGGACAAAGTTAAGGGGCTAAATCAGGTGGGTCCCAGAGGTCCTAAGGTCAAACAAATGGTCAAAGGAGGAAGAGGGACAGGAGGGGGGTTGAATGGATCAAAAATGGGGATGTGGGGCCCACTGTGGTGGCCACAATCAGCCACCAAAGGTGGTGGTTTGGCTGTGTAACTGCTGCAGCAGGGGATACACCTCCCCTGCAGGTGTGTTTGGAGGAGAGTGGGACCCAGTAGAAAATTCACAAAATTATAAAAATTGCAAGAAGCTCAAGTTCAGCTCATAGACTATAAGTAGCAATAAGTTTCAGAGCCTGAATCAATCCACAAAATTCACAACAATTCCCACCATTTTTGGAAAAATTTAAGAACATGCAACTTTGACTTTTTGGTTAAACCTAAGATTTGACTTTCTTGAACTTTGATTACTCTTTACTGATTGAAAACCTGTTTTTAAGCTAAAATGGAACTAAATTAAGCTAAGACAACAACTTCTAAATTGAAATGGGTGATTATGGATATCAATTCCCCATACAGTTGACTGTGAGAGGGATTTACTTTTGATTTTGACTATATTCCTAATTCACTACTGTTTTGATGCTTGTATTACCCTAATAGAAACTAATGTGGTGTGAATATGTAAGACTTGGCCACCAAATACCACAAATGCACAGGGTACTCCCCTGTGCCAAACACCCCTTAAAACTACTCAAAATGGATTTGTGTGAAGCAGTTGAGATTCTAAGCCATGAATCTTAAAAGTTAAATCATACTAAGCTATACTAATCACATTTAAGCTAAATTAAACACTACTTAATAGCAGAAACCAACAACTATAATATATGGAAAATTTACACTACATTTTGGAAATTAGGACTTACAATGACCCTTGGGCTCAAAACCAGGAACAAAAAGCTTTTGTCCCAACCTACTACCTCCCACGAGGTTCTAATAACCACAGCATTTCACCATCAACTTCTTCCTTCTTCTGTTTTTTGCTTTTCTTCTTATTTTATTTGAACTTTTGGAATTTTGAGTGAACTTAGCTGAATCTATTTAAATGATTTGAATACCATACAAAGCTTCTAAATGAGCTAATGTGAGCTCAGTGGATCTACAAACAACAATTTTAAACAACTTTAAAAGATAATATGGAAACTTGATATTTCAAACTGAAGTGAATTGAAACCTTAACTTGAAACTGAAATTCTTATTTGAATTAAGTTTTAACAATTCTAGAGACTTAGATTACAAACTTTTCAAACTAAAAATTACACAAGATGATGAAAAATTAACACTAATTATATCTAAAACTACCCTACTATACTGCTAATCTAATACCCTTTCATCTTCCTTTCTTTTTCACTTTTATAAGCCCTGAGAAGTTCCTTTCACTTTCCCACTTGTAATTTCAGCCGTTGGATGCTTTATGTTTGATCTGAGCCGTTTGATGATTTTTGGCGGGAAACTTATTTTTGGCAATTGGGTGGGGTTTGGTGAGAATTTAATGAGGAGAGGGGTTGGTTGGGTTGGTGTAGTAATTAATTAAAGGTTTGGTGAGGTTGGTGGAGTTTGGAGAGGAGGGGGGAGACATGGAGCCTGGAAATGGGGGAGGGAGATGGTGATGAACAGTGTACGGGGTGATGGGGTTTGACTGGGTCAACGCCCAGGTATAATATTAGAATGGGGGTGGGCTTTGGTTTGGGCTTGGGGTGGATGTATATGAGCTGTGTTTGTTTTGGGTTTGGTTTGGTGTGTTTTGGGTATTTAAAACCAAGGGTCCGTTTGGTAAAGTAACAAAAACACAAGGACCAATCTTGTAATTTATGAAAAATGCAAGGACAGAAAATGCCATCTTTCCAAAATATATTATGAGGGCCAAAATTGACAAGTTTGAAAATCACAAGGACCAAAATTTAATATTTTCCAAAATAAAACACCCGGGGACCAATTTTGCAAATTTCCAAACTCCGGGGACCAAAAGTGTAAATTCTCAAAACTTTTTACCCAAGGACTATTTTTGATAAATTTTGAATTTTAAAGGACTTGGGTTGATTTTTCTTGCAAAATAAATACTCAGGGACTAGTTTTGTCAATTTTTTGAAAGTTGAGGGACTGAAACTGCCAATTTTGCAAACTTTGTACGTTTTTCATCTATTTTTGCTCATTTTGCATCTGAAACATATAAAACACAATTTTGAAATATTTTTAGTATTTTGATGCATTACTGAGTGTTTTTGTATGTTTTGCAGTTCAGATTAGACCAAAAATGATGAGTGTTTGAGCACTCATCAGCGAACCTCACATATTTGGGTGGAAAATTTTTTCTGAATGGTACGGTTTTGTGCTAGTCATACAACTCCTATCCATGAGACGCTTGCTAAGGCTAAAGTTTCACTCCTAAATGTTGTTAAATTTTTTAAATTTGGCGCTAACATTACACTAACAAGTATTTCTCTTAGTTTTATTACACACCTACCATCAAACAAACAAACTCAAGTGCAATTGTATCCTATAAGGTATCATCATTTACCCTCCCCTTACACTTAGGATGAACATTATCCCCAATGTTCAATTAAAGGATGTAAAAGTAAAATAGGTAAAAGAATGAAAACAAATACTCCATTGATTCGTTCGGTGTGGATAGTGTGGCAAAAAGGTTAGATCTTCCTCCAAGAAAATGAACATTCAAAGCTTCCCTTCCAGAAATATAAATCGTCTTCTTGTCATATATAACCTGTTAAACCTGAAAAAACAAACAAGGCAACCTCGCATAAAATCGGCGGCAATCTATATATACTAACAAATCCTAGAAAACAATTTAAGATATAATGCTAACGGAATGAATGTTTGCAGATTTTCTGGAGTTTATAAAACTAAAGAATTAACAAAAACTTTAAGACTCCGTTAGAAAAACAAAACTCGCAAAATTTCCAGAATTTTACACATGACGCCATCAGGAGTGAACTCCAGACGCCGTCAGAAGTGGCCTGCATAAATCATTACGTTAAGTTTCCGGAAAAAAATTATGTCCTACTTCCTGGAAAATCCTGCAAAACATCATTGTGACTCGATACAAGCATTTGACTCTAACAATTACTAATACACATGTTCATATAATATTGTGGTGAATCATGATCAATTTCGTTCTTAGAAACAAATTTGGGGATTCCCCTTACACTTAGCTTTTGCAAAATACCTTTATATGAAGTTAAGACGAAGTTAAACAACAAAATAAAGCATTTTCACAACTTTAGTTTGAAACATGATCTACCAACAATAAAAATAAAGCATACATATGGAAACAAATAACAATAAAACAATTAAAAATCACACAAAACATGGGTTGCCTCCCAAGAAGCGCTTTTCTTTATTTTACGAGTCTTGTAGCTAGACTCAAGGTCATGGGCTATCCTATATGTGTGAGCTCTTCATTGAGGATATCTTTGGGATCAAACTTGGGTTTCAACTTCCTATCGGTTTTCTTGGTATGGTATGACCTCTCAAACTTTTCTCCATCCGGATCATATAAAATCATCTTCATATGCCATGATCCGTCACCTCCTTAGGTGGCTTGTCCCACTTCCATTTACACTCATCCCCTTCCCTTTTCCACTTGTTCATCTCTAGGTTGATAGGCATTACGCTTAAGAACTCAATCATTTTCCTAAAGACTAGGGGATCCTCAAAAGGGTCTAGTTCCTCATCTCTAGCTATGAGTTGTTCCACCGAATGTGTTTTATCGATGGAATCTTTTTCTAAATAGAATGGGCGTTGAGGTACTATAAAGTTTCTTTCTATCCAAGGCCCATATCTAGATGGTCTCCTATTCATCTCTACCCAATGTGGTGTCGGTTCGTCCTCAAAATCGTAGCTATGCTTCCTAACATCATAAACCGACCAAGTCTTACCCTCTCCTACCGCTATCTTAGACTCCTTACAATCTATCATGGCACTAGCGGTTGCTAAAAATCCTCTTCCTACTAACAATGGGCATCTAGTATCACTAACCATCTCTAAGACGTGAAAATCCGCAAAAATACTACCTCCGTCCCAATTTATTTGTCCACTTTTGATTTCCAAAGTGTTTCTTTGTCAACTTTGACCTTAAATATATTTGTTTGTGTTATTTAATATTTGATGCAAAATATATAAATAGATTGAGTTTTAAGTGTATTTTTAATTTGTATAATTTTCATCAAGTATTATACAACACAAATAAGAATATTTACGGTCAAAGTTGACAAAGAAAGACTCAAAAAGTCAAAACTGGACAAATAAATTGGGACGGAGGGAGTAGTTAACTTTCCTACGTGAACCACTACATCCTTGATCATTCCAACCGGGTGAGCAATATTTCCATCCGCTAGACCCATTAGTACTTCCGTCTCCTCTAACTTTCCTAGCTTAAGAGTGGTGAAAGGGATAAGGGAATCAAGTTGAGGCTCGATCCTAAGTCGGCTAGTGTGTCGAAAGCTTCGGATTTTCCTATCTTACAAGGCAAAACAAATATACCCGGATCATCAAGCTTCTTAGGCAACTTGTTTTGAACGAAGGCGGTCCCATTTTTACCCAATTTAAATTTCTCATATTTTTCTAGTAGGGCACTATAGTAGGGAGCACGGGCTAAGACATCAATGACGGGCCGTTCAAGGTGGAGCTCCTTGAATTCATCGTCAAGGTCTTGTGTAGGAGGTGTTTCAACTATGTTATTGACCGGTTTGATATCGGATGTTTTATTCAATTGGTCCTTTTGAAGAATTTGGGTTTGCTTGAAACATGTGCTCATTGCTTTGACTGAATAGCATTGTGGACAAGAAGTAGGTGACGAAACCGATGATATGGCATTAACGTTTAGTTTCGGGTTCTTGACCGTGTCGCTTGGGAGTGCTCCCATTTCTCGGTCATTGAGAACTTTCAACAATGTGTCTATTTTAGTGGTCATCTCGCTTTGCTTTTGTTTGAAATCGGCTTCAAACTTAGATATGCGAGCTTCTTGAGATGCCATAAACTTGGACATCAACCCTTCAAGATTGTTGGTACTACCATAGTTATTGGAAGGATTGTTGTTGAACATATGGTTAGCGGGGTGGACCGTTTGGTTGGTAACGATTAGGTGGATTGGAAGAATTGTTTTGGGGCATGTTTTGGTTTTGTTTCCACCTAAGATTCGGGTGATTTTTCCAAGAAGGGTTGTAGGAATCACCGTAAGGGTTTGGCTCGGGTTTGAAAGTGTACCACTTATCTCTCGCTTCGTCGGTACGCGAGGATGCGTAATCCGCAAAAGCTTGTCTGGGGAGTTTCACGCAATCACGAGTGTCATGGGGACCACTACATAATTCGCATGAAGAAGTGATTTTGTTTACTTGGCTTGAAGGCTTAGGAGCTTCATAAGATTTCATGAGAAACTTGACTTGGTCCTCAAGTTCCATGATCCTACGGTCGGGAGTGCTAGAATTGTTCGAAGGCAAAGATATTGCCTTGACCATTTTGTTCAAATCACGAGGATCATTCCAACTTTCGTTTTCATAGAGAGCAAGATCTTCTATAAGTTCCCATGATTCTTCCGCACTTAGATCACGTAGCTTGCCACCGACCGATTGGTCAATGGTTCGCCTTGTGGAGAGATCTAGGCCATGATGAGGGACTTTTTGGAGTAAGTCCTTGAAACGAGTCCATGCTTCATATAGAGTTTCACCTTGACGTTGTTGGAACATCAAGATATCATTTCTAAGCTTGGTAGTTCTCCCCGGTGGGAAAAATTGAGCAAGGAAACGAGTGGTGAGATCATCCCATGAGGTGATGGATCCCGCGGGTAAACGTTCAAGCCATTGACTAGCTTGATCACGTAGAGAAAATTGGAATAGGCGTAATCGGGTCGACTCTCTAGTTGTAACATCAAGGTCTATAGAATCTACGATTTTAAGGAAATCCTTGACGTGTTGATTAGGATATTCGGAACGAAGTCCATGGAATGCACATCCGCTTTGCACCAACCGGATGGTGTCGGATCGCAAGGGGGACACATTGGCTCCTTGAGTGAGCTCAATAGTGTTTCGATAGCCTTGGTAGCTAGGATGGGAATACTCTCCTAAGGTTCGGGGCCTAAGAGGTTGGTTTGCTAGTGGTGGGTTTTGTGGGTGGTTTTGTTGTGGTGGGTTCATGGGTTCAAAGAGGTTACCACCTTCCATGATGTCGGATGGTAAAGGTTACGAACAAAGACACGAAGAAATAAGATAGACTAAGGAAGACCTAAAAATAAAAATAAAATCTTACTAGAAAGGAATCTAGCAAGTAGACCTAATAAAAAGAAATTCTAACCTAGACAATAACTATTCCCTGGGCAGCGGCGCCAAAAACTTGATACGTGGAGATCGCACCAGGCTTTACCTCTCAAGGGATCTCGAGAAGTTTACAACCCCCACCAGGTAGTGTACCTGATCGTTGTAGTATAGTATAGTGACAAGTACCGAGGGATTGATCGTTCAACTCAGGAATAGTGTCGCTAGGATTATAAAGCCTCCTAAACTAGGTACAGAGGTGAGGGATGATTCTTTTTGTATTTTTATATTTTTAGAGAAGCAATTAAAATCTCGGGTCTTGGAAGAGTGGGCGGAATTAGTTGCTAGCCAACTAACCCAATTTATCTAAGATGAAATCAAAATAAAATAACAGAAATGAAAATGAAACTAATTATACTAATGTGGTGTAAACAATGATGAAGAAAGTTGTGTTTACTTAGATTTCATTACTCCCTAGATATCTTTTACAGGTTGATAGCTTGTTACAATTGCATGGATGATGGGTCATATTCCTTAATACTAGTCGTAGGGCCGTGTACAATATTCCCTAACTCTATAGGATCCTACTTCACTCCTATGCCGACACGTTAGAAGCTCCTAACATGGGATCATTAGAATTCTCCTACGCATTAAATACAACCAAAAATCGTAGTACACCTCCGATCATGTTTCGTAAGACGTTCAAGCAAGTTACCAATGGAAGTCTGCCAGTTTTCTTAAGCCTAACATCGAATAAAATCATCCGTAACATCTATAAACAAACAATCAACCCATAATTAACATTTAGGTTTCACTACATCTAAGCAAACACAAAAGAAATCTAGCCTAGCATGTTAAATAGAAGACAAGTGTAAGATATAATCAAACAACACATAGACATATTGAATGATTTGAAAGAGTACTTATCTTTAATTGAACATGAAAGATTCAAGGGGTTGGAACCCTTGAAAAAGCTGTAAAATTCGGCCTAGGGTTTATTTCCTCAAAGTGGCACACTAATGAATGAAATTTGGAAAACTATATATAGATTTTATAGGGTGACGGCGTCATGTATTAAGTTGTGACGCCGTCAACTTGCCGCCATAATGAAATCGTATTGCCTAGATCTACTTGTGACGCCGTCATGTAGGATTTTCCTCTGGGCCGTCACTAATACTTGGACCATGACGGCCTTGGGTGACGGCGTCATCTCCTATGCACAAAAACTCTCTGGATCGTCATGCGTATTTTCCACATCCACCTCTTTTGTAACTCTTGACGCCGTCATGTGGAGAGCCTTGACGCCGTCAGGTACTGTTCGCAGCAAGGAAAATTGAGACTTTGCCGTTTTCTTTACTTTTATGCTCCAAAAACGTCCAAAATGCTTCCTTTTCCAGATTTCTCTCCAAAAGTACCTAAAATGACAAAAGGAACGATTTAGGGCAATAATTGATCAAATAATTTCGAATTCGGGCATAAATGACCCCTTTAAAGTGGTTCACTTTTCGCCTCATCAAGCCTCCTCCTGGA
Source organism: Artemisia argyi (assembly GCA_030686995.1). Lineage (NCBI taxonomy): Eukaryota > Viridiplantae > Streptophyta > Magnoliopsida > Asterales > Asteraceae > Artemisia > Artemisia argyi. The sequence continues at coordinate 149,494,610 of CM060686.1, forward strand.
AAGGTCAGAATCCATGACAACTCAAATTAATGATCTCTGATGCGTACGGATTGCACCAAGCTTTACCTCTCGAGGGATCTCGAGAAGCTTACAACCCCCACCAGGAAGTGTACATGATCGATGTAGTATAGTATAATGACAAGTACCGGGGGATTGATCGTTTAGCTAGGAATAGTGTCGCTAGGATTAGAAAACCTAAATACTAGTTCGAGAGATGAGGGACGATTCTTTTTTGTATTTTTATATTTTTTTTAGAAAGCAAGTAAATATTTCGGGTTTGAAGGATTTGGGCGGAATTAGTTGCTAGTCAACTAACCCAATACTAAGATGCAATCAAAATAAAATACTAAAAATGAAAATAAACTAATTTAAACTAAGGTTGTGAGCAATAAGTGGGAGAAATGTGTTTACTTAGATTTCACTACTCCCTATATATCTTTTACACGATAATTACTTGTTATAGTTGCGTGGATGACGGATTGTATTCCTTAATACCATTCATGGGATGGCGTACTTACTTCCCCAATCCTATGAGTGCCTACTTCACTCCTATGTCGAGCCTGCAAGAAGCTCCTAACATGGGATCATTAGAATTTACTCATGCATTAAATACAACCAATAAAACCTAGTACACATCGGTTCATGTTTCCTAAGACGTTCAAGCATGTTACCAATTGGAAATCTGCCAGTTTTCTTAAGCCTAACATTGAAATCATTCATCCAATACAACAATAAACAAGTAATCAACACATAATCAACATCTAGGTTTCATTAGATCCAAGCAAACACAAGATAGATCTAGCATAACATGGTGGAATCAAGACAAGCACAAGATATAGACAACCAACACATAGACATATTGATTGAATTAAAAGAATACTTATCTCAATAGCACATGTAAGGGTTCAAGGGCTGAAAACCCTTGAAAAAGCTGTAAAATACGTATATGGTTCGGCCTTAGGGTTTCTCCAAACTTGTTCCTCTTCTAATGAATGAAAATTAGAAAACTATATATAGATATTAGAGGCTGACGGCGTCAAGAACAAATGGGTGACGCCGTCATCTCACCGCCAAAATAATCCTCGGACTGCCTTGATCTACATTTGACGCCGTCATGTAGAACACTTTTGCAGGCCGTTACACATTTAACTCTTGACGTTCTACTTTGTGACGCCTTCATTTCTGTACTGGGTCGTCATGATCTTTACTTTTGACGCCGTCAGGAAAGTCTTCTTGACGCCGTCACATACTGTTCCCAGCATGGAAAATTAAGTCTTTGGCTTTTTCTTCACTTTTATGCTCCAAAAACGTCCGAATTGCTTCCTTTTCCAGATTTCACTCCCAAAGTACCTAAAATCACAAAAGGAACGATTTAAGGCAATATTTGATCAAATAAATTCAATACCGGGCTTAAATGACCCACTAAAAACGGATCATTTTTCGCCTTATCATATACCCTTACACTTGAGATTTGCTTGTCCTCAAGTAAATGCGCTTTTATTCTAATCAAAATACAAGTTAGGGGTCATTTAACACTAATATAAAAGTAATTACAACAAATAATCATTCCACTAAAGACCAAAGACAAGCACGGAGGTCATACACAAGCACCTCACAAATAGTGTTTAGATACTCACATCTCTCGGGTGTAATAAAGTATAAATTACAATATCGAAACAGAAGATATCTCTCACTACCTGTCATAGCAAAATAGATTACCATAGGCTTGGGAAAGGATCAAACCTCCACCACATGGCGTAAGCACCTAGGATAAACTATCAAAGAGGTCTTTTAAAGGGTTGTAAAGTTAGGTGTAGGGATATGAAATACACGGTTTTGTTGGATATAGACAGTCTTTACTGGTGGCGAGTTAACAATCTTGGTTAATTACATGTACAATATGGCGTTGCTAAGCCAAGACTAGACTCGACTTAAGCTAATAAATGAAAAATAACAAAAACATAGAATGAAACGGGATGGTAGTCCGTATGTTTTTCTCTTTTTCTTTTTTCAATTTTTTTCTTTTCTTTTTCTTAATTCTTTAGATTTTTTTTTTTTTTTTCATACACTCTTACCCTACCATCCAAAATAATACATTATAGGGAATGAAAATTCCCCTTACACTTGAATTTTTACATACTTTACAATAAACTAATCTAATGACTCGAATTAAGAAAATCAAAATACTTGGAGTACTTTTAAGATTAACGTACATATGGGGTAATAATATGATGTTCTTCCCCATTACTCCATAAAATAAGTACTTTACCCATGAGTCCCAATCGTCCCAAAACAATATGTACAAGGATATGACTCGACTTAGCAACCATGTAATCAATTAGATAGTTAACTTAGGGTTTAACAAATAACAATAATGCACTAAAAATGAGTGCATACACGGAAGGCTAAGGCGATTTGGGTGTACATTTAAGTGGGGTGTAACAAATTCTTCCTTTAAGTAAAATGCTTAAAGTTAGAAACGAAAAGATAGGCTCGGAGGGGTGTACTAGGGGTTTCGTGTACTAAAAATGAGTACAACGCTAAGGGTGTGGGAAAAATTAGTTGACTTAACTAGCCAAGTAATATGACTTAAATGGTCAAGTAATTATAACACGGGTTTAACACAAGGGTGATCCTAATGCCTCTTATCATGTAGTAAATCCTACTACACGAATGTAGTCTCACTAGCGGTCTCGGGATGCATCACTAACGCAAGTTCTAAAATCTAAATGCTACCGGTACACTCATAAGCACTAATAGTAAATGCTTTTCCTATCAAAACTAAAGGCGAACCTCACGTATTTGGGTGGAAAATTTTTCTGAAAGTACGATTATGTGCTATTCATACAATCTCATATCCATGAGACGCTTGCTATGGCTAAAGTTTCACTCCTAAATGTTGTAAAAAATTTTAAATTTGGTGCTAAAATTACACTAACAAGTATTTATCATAGTTTTATTACACATCTACCATCAAACAAACAAACTCAAGCGAAGGTGTATTTGTAAGGTATCATCATTTTACCCTCCCCTTACACTTAAGGTGAACATTGTCACCAATGTTCAAGTAAAGAATGTAAAAGTGAAATAAGTAAAAAGAATGAAATCAAATACTCCCCTGATTCGCTCGATATGGATAATAAGGTGGCCAGGTTAAATCTTCCTCCAAGAAAATGAACAATCAAAGCTTCCCTTCCAGAATAATAATCATCTTCTTGTCATACATAACCTGTAGATCCTGAGAAAACATACAAGGCAACCTCGCATAAAATCGGCGGCAATCTACATAAGTTACTAAATCCTATAAAACAAAGTAAGATATAATGCTTGTGGAATGAAGTTTGCAGATTTCCTGGAGATTATAAAACTTAATAATTCAGCAAAAACTTTAAGACTCCGTTAGAAAAACAAAACCGATAAAATTTCAAGATTTTTACACGTGACGCCGTCAAGAGCAAGCTCATGACGCCGTCAGAAGTGACCTGCAGAAATTCTTATGTTAAGTTTCCGGAAAATTTCTGGAAAAACTTGGTCCTACTTCCTGGAAAATCCAGCAAAACTTCATTATGACTCGATACAAGCATCTGACTCTAACAAGTATGAATATACATGTTCACTTAATATTGTGGAGAATCATGATCGGTTTGATTCTTAAAAACATATTTGGGGTTTCCCCTCCCCTTACACTTATCTTTTGCAAAAATACCTTTAGGTGAAGTTAAGACTAGGCCAAAACAATAAAGTAAAGTATTTCCACTTTTTAATTTAGAAACATGATCTACCAACAATAAAAATAAAGCATGCATACGGAAGCAAATAACAATCAAACAAAATAAACAAATAAAAACACACAAAACATGGGTTGCCTCCCAAGAAGCGCTTTTCTTTATTTACGAGTCTTGTAGCTAGACTCAAGATCATGGGTTACTACGTGACTTCATCGTTGGTTTCACCTTCTGATTGTAAATGTTCTTTGTAGAAACCAATCACCTTTTTCTCAATCACTCCTATAATCCTATGGGCAAATTCCTTATCAACTTTATACTTTGGTCCTAGAGTCAAGCAATCTTTGTAGAAGAGACTCCTCTTTTCCCATACATAATCCATGCCCTTTTTCTTATCCTCTTCATTGATGTCCTCAAAAGCACCAATGTTATCCTTGTCAAGTCGGGATATAAAGCGAAATTCCTTCATTCTATTAGGCATCCTATAAGTAATCCTATCGGTGTTACTTGCAAATCGGATTGTCCCTTCTATCTCATCATATTCTAACTTGGACTCCTCAACAAATTGTTTACCAAACACAACAATGGACAATCGACAATCAATAACATTAGCAAGATCTTCCACAATCATAAAGTCGGTGACAAAAGTGAAATTCCCAACAAAGACATGTAGACCTTTAACTCTCCCGACAAAGTTGCAAACTCCACCGGGGTATTTGGGATCTCTTCTAGGTTCAAGTCTTGTTTTCACTACATCATTATAAACACTTGAGGACATGATGTTGATTGGGGATTTAAAATCAATGTAAGCATTGTCAATGTGTCTATACCCAATCATACATGGTATCTTAGCATTCTTAGGATCGCCTCTCTTTATCTTAGGTTCGATTCTAGTAAAAGGAGATCGAGGGTCATCAATAAGATTATTTTAATATGAAATCTCCTCCTTAGTAGGGTATAGATTAAAGTAATCATTTAGCTTCAAATATATTTCCCCCTCTTCTAGTTCCTCAACAACATTCGCAAAGTCATTAGGCCCTAGGTCCTCATTTGAATACAAGGCGGTCGCTAGATCACTAAATGCATGGTCGAGCTCAACCTTAACCAACCTATTAAGCTCCCTAAGTTCCCTAATCTCACTCTCAATTTGTTCACGTAACACAGCCACTTCTCTAGGGGAAAGGGGTGGATTCGAGTTTTCCATAATGGTCAACGGAATAGTCAATGAATTTAATTTACTAACAAGAGCACGAAGAAAAAGATAGACTAAAGAGAACCTAAAAATAAAAATAAAATCTTGCTAGAAAGGAATCTAGCAAGTAGACCTAATAAAAAGAGATTCTAACCTAGACAATAACTATTCCCCGGGCTGCGGCGCCAAAAACTTGATGCGTAGGGATTGCACCAGGCTTTACCTCTCGAGGGATCTCGAAAAGCTTACAACCCCCACCAGGCAGTGTACCTGATCTATGTAGTATAGTATAATGACAAGTACCGGGGGATTGATCGTTCAACTAGGAATAGTGTCGCTAGGATTAGAAAACCTAAATACTAGTTCTAGAGATGAGGGATGATTCTTTTTTGTATTTTTATATTTTTTTTAGAAAGCAAGTAAATATCTCGGGTTTGAAGGATTTGGGCGGAATTAGTTGCTAGTCAACTAACCCAATACTAAGATGCAATCAAAATAAAATACTAAAAATGAAAATAAACTAATTTAAACTAAGGTTGTGAGCAATAAGTGGGAGAAATGTGTTTACTTAGATTTCACTACTCCCTAAATATCTTTTACACGTTAATTACTTGTTATAGTTGCGTGGATGATGGATTGAATTTCTTAATACCATTCATGGGGTGGCGTACTTACTTCCCCAATCCTATGAGTGCCTACTTCACTCCCATGTCGAGCCTGCAAGAAGCTCCTAACATGGGATCATTAGAATTTACTCATGCATTAAATACAACCAATAAAACCTAGTACACATCGGTTCATGTTTCCTAAGACGTTCAAGCATGTTACCAATTAGAGATCTGCCAGTTTTCTTAAGCCTACCATTTAAATCATTCATCCAATACAACCATAAAAAAGTTATCAACACATAATCAACATCTAGGTTTTACTAGATCCAAGCAAACACAAGATAGATCTAGCATAACATGGTGGAATCAAGACAAGCACAAGATATAGACAACCAACACATAGACATATTGATTGAATTAAAAGAATACTTATCTCAATAGCACATGTAAGGGTTCAAGGGCCGAAAACCCTTGAAAAAGCTATAAAATACGTATATGGTTCGGCCTTAGGGTTTCTCTAAACTTGTTCCTCTTCTAATGAATGAAAATTAAAAAACTATATATAGATATTAGAGGCTGACGGCGTCAAGAACAAATGGGTGACGCCGTCATCTCGCCGCCAAAATAATCCTCGGACTACCTTGATCTACATTTGACGCCGTCATGTAGTCCACTTTTGCAGGCCGTCACACATTTAACTCTTGACGCTCTACTTTCTGACGCCTTCATTTCTGTACTGGGTCGTCATGATCTTTACTCTTGACGCCGTTAGGAAAGTCTTCTTGACGCCGTCACATACTATTCCCAGCATGGAAAATTAAGTCTTTGGCGTTTTCTTCACTTTTATGCTCCAAAAACGTCCGAATTGCTTCCTTTTCCAGATTTCACTCCCAAAATACCTAAAATCACAAAAGGAACGATTTAGGGCAATATTTGATCAAATAAATTCAATTCCGGGCTTAAATGACCCCCTAAAAACGGATCATTTTTCTCCTCATCAATCTCGCCCAGGCAGAAATCCTTCGTCCTATGAAATATCAGACCAAGGTCGCAAACCTAGTCATGGTGAAAATAGAAATGACACATGGCGCATATGTGTCGACTTCACTCACTTAAACAAAATATGTGCCCTAGATAAGTATCAACTACTTCTAATCGACTGGAAAGTAGTATCCCTCTCTGACTTTAAATATAAATGTTTTCTTGACGCTCACAAAGACTATCATCAAATACTTATGAAAATTTAGACGACGACAAGACAACCTTTTACACAAATAAAGGAATATATTGTTACACGAAGATGCCTTTTGGCTTGAAGAATGCAGGAGCCACGTACCAGTCTCCGATTGACAGGGAATTTAAAAATCAGATTAGAGTTAATGTAGAAGTTACGTAAAGGACATGGTAATAAAAGGCAGTACTGAAGACTCATTGATAAAGGTTATACTGGAGACATTCTAGAACTTAAGAGGAATCAACATGAAGTTGAACCGAACCAAATGCACTTTTAGAGTTGAAGAGGGGCAGTTATTGGGACGCAAAAAAGCCCAATGGGCATAAAGGCAAACCCAAATAAAATCCAGTCCGGGAGATTGGCCATTCTCTAGGGGAATAGCGAGGTATGCTCGAGATGTAATGCAAGTGATCTAAGGGAAAAGGAGATTATTTTTGGTATTTTATTAGTTTAACTAAAAGAAAGTAAAATCAATGGTTTTTGAAGGATTTTAGTTTCAAACTAATACTAAAACAGACGAAATTAAATCATGGAAAATGATATTCTTTTTAACAAGTAAGTCTCATTCACCAATTAAAAAAAAAAACATAACTAAAATCACAAACAAGTTTTATCCAATCCTAAATAAATACTAGGTGAATTAGTCAAGCATAGTTAATGAAGAACAATCATAACTAAAATCACAAATGAGAATTGAAGATACGATTAAGATAATAATCAATTGACAAACCATGGGTTACAAAATGTTTATGGCATGAATTAGAACCTTAAAGTTTCTTGAAAAACACAAACATAAACTCAAGAATCGTTTTATGGTTTAAGGCTTAACAAAAACGAAATTATGAGGTTCTATTTATAAGGGTTTTTGTTGTATCGGCTCAGTGTTGGTGTCACACTTATAGAGTAATGACATCAATTAATTTTTTCCAGTGTTGTAGATCCTCTTGTTCTCTTCACGTGGCCTTTTGAATCACCGAAATCCACTTTTATGTGAAGAAATTATGGCCAAAAAAATCTGGTACTTCCCGCGCAAGTTGTTATGGCCTCTGGGTGTAATTTATGATGGCCTCTAGGTATCAGTTGTGACCACGTCATGATGTCAGTTGCCACACACTGGTCGATCACTAAACTGTCAAAACTTCACTTTTAGGCACATTTGTTGACGACGTCACAACCCCGGTCACAAATCCGAACTTTTGTCTTTTTTTTCCACACTTCATCCAAATAAGCCCAAAACTTGTAGTTCTCCAACAAATACATAGTCCAAGACCTAAAAACCAAAAATATAAAGGATTTTAAGCATTAATAGAGATAAAATGATATAAAATGCATGAAATAGTGGTGCTAATGACCCCTAACATCGTTACCAATTTGCACCTCATCACTTAAAAATATAAAAATACCAAAAATATCCCCATCTCATAGAGCATTAGGAATCCGCCTTCACTTCCTCCTCACTTCTCTCCTAAAGAACAAACTTCTTTTGGGTAGTTACCTTTACTTTTGCTACATCGATTAGGTAGACTGCCTAGAGGTTGAAAGTTTGACTTTCATCAGTCGCAGCAGAGATAAACCTAATTTAAAATAACAATTTTTATTTTATTTTTACCAATTTTCGTGAATTTTATTGTGTGTGGCACCATGTCCGACCGGTTAAGGCCACGATTTCGGAACCATTTTCTTCTAAATTTAATTACAAATCGGTGACCGCCACTACAAAAAAAAGACCGTTTAGTGGCACACATTTTTAATGACAGATTTACATTTGTCACTATATTGCATTTTTAGTGACATATTTTATATGTTACTAATTCTTTTTATAGCTTTAATGGCACTTTACGGTTATTGCCACCATTATACACGATATTTGTGGCATAAAAATAGACATGTTATTAAAAGTCCGTGTAATTTGTGATACACCCTGATATTATGCCATTAAAAGTTACTAATATTACTTTCCTTTATTTAATTTTGGTATATGTCACTAATGCTAAAAATTACCCGGTCTTTGCACTCGAAAATAAATTAAATTGAGCGCATTTTTTTTTTATTAATTCCCTCCCATTGTTGGGAGTATATATCCCTAATTTAATTGTATCAAGCGCCTTTTTTTTATTAATTCCCTCCCATTGTTGGGAGTATATATCCTAAACTAATTGTAGATCTCGATCACTGTTCCTAACACCATCCCCATCTCTCATTCACACATAGTTTTCTACTTTCTTCATCACTATTTTCATCCTTTTAGGCAGGTAACTGAATGAATTTTTTTATCTACCTTTTATATAATACAACTCGATCATGCCTCAATTTGATTATTAATAATTATATTTTTTGATTGCTATTAGTTTGTAGTTTTGTGTAGGACCTTAAATATCACAACTTTATCACACACAATATAAGCACAATAAGAAGGAAAGATGGAAAGATGGTGACTTGTAGATGTCGTGTATGTGTAGAGAGAAAGAGATGAAATATAGAACTTTATTAAGAGAGAAACACACACACTTACACATACAATCACACACCTCTAATGAGCCTTTGAGGTGTTTAAATAGTTCTTAACATGATATGCCCTATGGGCTTTCTATGGGCTTGGGCTTGGACTTGGTTACATGGTTGGATAACTAGGCTTATGAAACATAGCATATAACATATTAGCTTGCCAAGTCCAAGGCCCAATGACTAAACTATTACTAATCTTAACACACGACACAAAGTTACAATATGAGAATGACCATCACTTCATAATACATATTTTTAATGCTAACAATCTCCCCCTAAGGGGTGGTCATTCGAATGATGCTCCACGTGAGTGGTTCTTCCGTTTTCTTTGTCTTTAACTTTGTGTGTCGTTGTAGAATAGTTTTTAGTCTTTGTTCCTTCATGCTTTGTGATCTTCGATAACTGATTTTTCATCGTTCTTTGTTCCTTTGTGATGTGGAGTTATCTGCCATTCGTCACTTCTGCGTCTGTGGTGGTTGTTTGCCATTCCAACATGCTCATACATCTTCAGTCTTTGTGATACATGCATTTGTAGTTCCCGTTCTTTCACCCAGATCTTTGTCACTTTACTTCTGTAGATTCTTTCACATTGCGTAGAATCTTTCTTTGAACCTTTCTTTGCTTTGATCTTTGCGAGAACTTTCCTTTGACTTCGAGATGCATGTATGAGCATGTGGAATCTGTCGCCATGGAGATGAAGTATCCCTGCATATAAATAGTTAGCAATAAAGCATCCGGTACTTACAGATAAGGAACTAGAGATTGTCAACAACATAGTGTGAAGACTCCTTCTAGTCCTTACCAAGGCCGTTCCCATGTCAGATACTCTCGAGAGAGCTTACAAGACCTACTAAGTAGCTCAATGACTGGGTAAGTCGCTGGGGATCACTCCACGACTGTAGACCTTTTGAAACCACCGCTAACACTAAGTGTAACCCATAAAGAATTACCGAAGTGACCTGCTGTCAGGGCTGCTTGATGTTGACCCTGGCAGGAATTTCCATTCAATCATTGAGAATCACAAATGTGAATCCCCTCATAAATGTTCTGGCAGATTGCTAAGATATGCGTAGGACTCTTAAGTTTACATCTGGCGTCCTTAATGATGAACAACCAGTGTAGAAATATTTTGTGTTCCTATGAGATCTTTTGATGAATCTCGGGGCTCTAGACTCGATAAGTGCACATTTGGTTTCCTATGCGGAGATTAGGGAGAGGTCTCCTGCTTCAATATCAACCATCTCTAAGAGACAGGTCGATAGATTACACCGGTTCCCCGTGAGAATGAAACAAGTTCTTTTAAGAGAACTTGAGTGGTTAAGAAGGTTTAGTGCAGTGCGTCACTGGGTTCATGACGTCTTTTTCTTCAATACCGGTGTCACCTTAGTAACAACCAGTAGCATACGAATTGTACCCGGTGTCTGCCCTAAGGTTGAACATATGGAGGGCTACCCTTTTTCATAATTTTTCCTTTTAATTCTTCAACCCCTTCTTTCTCCTTTCTCATTTTCTCCTTTTTTCAATCATACCTAAGGACTTTCTAATTCTAATCTATTGGATTTGTCCTTGGGTAGATCCCTCCGGCTCTGGCGGATCATAGGACGGTTTTTCCTAACCTTAGTCACCTTATAACTCCATGACTATCCTATTGTTGATCACATGCCATAAAACCTTTTATGAAAATCTCTCAAAGTGTTTATGATAATAAAACACATTGTTGTTGCCACTTTGAGAGTTTTGCATTTCATTTGAAGGACTCCCCCTTCACATGTGCTCATGTAATTTTTAAGAAATTTGCACATGCGTGAGGAGTTTGCACTTTTTGAATTGATCCACTTTCAGCGAACATGACCGATTCGAGACACGCTTACATCACTAGTTAGACTAGCTTGAAATTATTACCCGTCCTGGTCAAGTCCAAAGAAAGTCTCTCGATACGGTACATTCTACTCAGACAAGTCCTATTCGAGACACGCTTACATCACTAGTTAGACTAGCTTGAAATTATTACCCGTCCAGGACAAGTCTTTTCGATTACTGACATTTTAAGTTTCGTCAATTCATTGGTACTTACTGAGTCGAGCTCTTTAGAGATTCGGTCACAAACATTTTTGATCACATTATAATCATGTCTTCTCCCCCTCAAAAATAGCATATCGTGATATTTTTGATATCAACTGATTAATAAAAAGCTTTTGGAGAGAAAGACAGATTTGATTTTGCATGAAATCGGAACATTTTAGTGTTTGTACTCCCCCTTAATGATAGCATATTTAAAATTACTTAAGGGTTTTGAGGGAGTTTTCTTGAGCACTAATTTTGAGAGATTTTGAGAAATCTTTTGAACAATCTTGAAAAAGTGCTTAAGAATTTTGTTGGAAAACGAGTTTATGCTAGAAATCTTTTTCGTTTGTTTAGACTCGAACTTTTTGAAAAAGAGTTCGTCATTGAACGTACGAGTCCTTGATTTGAAAATAATCAGAAGTCATCGTTTAACGTACGGGTTTCGTACTGAAGTATACGAAAGCCATTGTGAAGAAATTTTTTGAGGAACGACATGTTTTAGAAAAAACATTTTAGAGAACTCTCGCTCAAGCATCTGTACATATCCGTATCATTGTTGAATGACATTTCTAGAAACGTACAGAATATCGATTATACAAGAGACATGTCGTGAGAAGAATATTTTTTGGATTTTTTGATTTTATATTGTTTTTGTATTTTTTGAAAATTTTCTATTTTTGTATTTTGTTTTTGGTTTTTATAAAAGAAAAGGAAAATCAAAAATAGAAGATTGAAAGAATGATTTTATAGAATTTACAGAATTTGAACCCTCTGATGAGCTGGGTTCTGAGATAGTTGAAGCACCTGCAACCAAAGACGAAGAGGTTTCACAAATAATAGTGTTAGAAGTACATGAATCATCACTCTGAGGGTGTTGACTATCAACAGTTGTAATGGTTTCTACTTCCTTAACCTGATGATTATCACTATTATTTGTCTTGGTGCAACTATCAAAAATCTTTCCTGTGGGAATCCATCTAAGACCAACTGTTTTAAAAACTTTTCCCGTAGGAATCCACCTAAGGTAAGATCTAGACGTAGTTTTCTTATCAGATGCAGCGGAAGTCTCAGTTTTGGAAAAACTACATCCTTTAGATATCCACCTATTAGGTTTCTTACCATTTTGCTTGGTATCAACGGGTTTGTTTCGATTTGGTGTCTTAGTGGATTGTGTCTTGACACATGACTTTCTTTCTTGAGAAATTGTGCAATACATGCATCGTGATTAGCTGAAAAAACACATTTTTGACATGTAGGACAGACAAATTCAACATTCTTGTTTAACACAGCAATTTTAATTTTGTCACTACAGTCTTTGGAGAATTGTTTGTTGTTCGATAAGACTTTGGAATTCTTTGTGTTGCATTCTACGTTCCTAGCATTCTCTTTTGTGCCACTACTCTTAGATGAAAGCCAATCCCTAGTAGTTTGAAGATAGTTCCTAGGTAATGGTTTACTACTACTAGCAGTGCTTTGGAATCTTGTAGAATTCATCACACTAGGTTTTGCGCCTAAAATTCTATTTTTACGACGTTGTGCCTTTTTTCTAGCTTCTTCTAGATGGTGATTATGGACCATGTCATTAGAACCAACAGATTCCTTAACAGATTTTGTAGTCACATTAGTTGTACTATTCCTAGAAGAGCCAAGTGCACTCACATTTGTGTTTCTTTCAACAACCAATTTTCGTTTTTCAACAATCTTTTCCATTTCCTTTTTCTTGAGCAAGGGTTGTGGAGTGACTGGTTTTGACAAATCCTTTTTCTCATCGACTTTTGGAGCAAACCGAGAAATTGACATTTTTGGTTTTTGAACCGTGTTTGAAACATTTGGTTTCTCCGAAGTCGATGGTTTTGCAAACTTAGTTTCCACACCCTTCCCTTTTATACTTACAAGCTGAGCTCTCAAAAGATCATTTTGCTCTTTCATGTCCTTGTAGGCATGCTCATACGACAATTTGTCATACTTGCATTCCTCTGATTTTCGATCAAGTTGTTTGAAAAATGACATGTTTTCTTTTTCAAGTTTTTCAAGAGCATTTTCATATTAGGAAACAATTGCGGAGGTCTCAGCTCTTAGTCGTTCATCGTCTTGAACAGAATATGTTTGTAAAATGATGGACATAATGTCAGTCGTCATAACAGCTTCGAAGAGAGAATCATTTAGGTTTTCCAAAACATTCGTGTTTTCACGAGTATCATTAGCTTCGTTTACCAAGGATTTGTGGTCCTTGACAAAGTCGGCCATTTCTTTTAAGAAAGCTTGTTCAAAATGGATTACCCTTGCACTGATGTTATTCAGTGGGATAGTAATTTCGTTTTGAAAAACCTTTTTCTGTTCGATATGAAAACTAGAATGCCAGTTGTTAATATTGATGGTAGTTTTCGATGCAACAATATTTTGAAGTTCTTGAATTCTCTTTTTAACGTCATCAAGAATTTCTCTAGCCTCACTTGTATTAAAAGTGTTGTTAGAGTACATTTGTTCCAGTTTTGAAAGAGATTTGGAAATAACTTTCTTTTTAGACAAGAATTTCGCAAATGGTCGTTTTATGGAAAACGCAGATGGTTCTGTTTGTGGAACAAAAGTGATTCCCGAAAGTTTGTTCAATTTCTTGTAATCAATGGGTTTCAAATCCTTTTGTTTCATTTTATTTATGCTCTCTTCGACATGTTCAATCGTTAGCACAGAATCTCGAACGACGGGAGGATCATGTTTGGTGTAAATCACATTACCATTGTACAAAACATTCTGTTCTTGCTGAGCTTTCTTGAGATTACAAGGGGTGTTGTTACCAAGAGCCATTTTATGTTTCGTATGGTAAATCGGATTAATTTGATTTGAAATCATTTTCATTGTTTGACTCGACTGACCTGACTTAACCACTAATTCTTCTAAATGAGCAATTATGTGTTCTGGCTCTACGATTTCTTCCAAAAGTTTGTCTTCTTTCTTTGCAAAATCCTTTTTCAACTCATCCATTTCTTTTTCAAAATTGGAATAAGCTGTTTTTTGTTTAGAAAGTTGGTTTTGTAAATCAGAAATTTCCGTGTTTAAAGATTTTATCTTTTTGAAAGAATTAACATCAAGTGTATCAAACTTGAGTTGCAATTGTTGTTTCTCTGAAACGGAATTTTGATAACCAGTTTCTAATTCAGACAATCTTTTGTTATGAAATTCTAAAGCATTAGCGGTTGATTTGTAACTCTCAAGCTCAGCAGTCAATTTAGCATTCGCGGCCTTAACATCGCGATTGACCTTTTGCACATTCTCAATTTCAATACGACAATTATTGAATAATTATTCAAACAAAGCACGTGTTTCCTCATCATTCTCAGCATGCTGTGAAACGAAGCCTCCATTATGATTCACATCTGGAGTTGCTGAAGGAGTATTGCTACTACTTGGCGTGTCCAGAGATGTATCATAAGTGGGTGCTTGCTTCTCAAAATGTTGTTCCTCATGAGGAGACATATCAAATATATCATTATTGTGACATGTGTTGAAATTAGATACCTCAGATGGTGCATTGGTGTCATAAACAGGAAGTGTGTCAGAATCCGTGTCATACTTAGCTTCCTGAAGATTCCCCATGAATATGCAGTTCGCATCGATATCTTCTCTATCTTCCATGTCATCCATAAGAGCCATAAAGTCATTCTCCTCTGCATTCAACTGAAACCCTGCCTCTGCCTTTTGTGCCAACATCACTGCTTTCTGCAAGTACGCTAGATCTTTCTTGTTTGGCTTAGTAGGACAGTTCCTTGCCATATGACCTACACCTTGACAGTTGAAACACTTTAACGGATTACCCTGATTCATATTTCCCAAATTCCCAACTACTGGAGCTGTAACATTTCTATTCTGATTACCCATTGCCTGATTACCAACATTATGACCCCTCTGATTTCCAACAAACTGACCCGACTGATTCCCTACATTCTGACCATACTGATTCCCTGCATACTGACCTGCATTCTGCATATTCTGATTGCCCATATTAAATCCCGTAGCATATCCTTGCTGATTCCCATAAACTCCAACCATTTGGCCTCCGTTGCCCATATTGAAACTCGGCTGAGCGATCTGCCTGTTGCGAGTATTCGATGAAATCCTTTGGTTGTTGTTTGTTAGTGTAGAATAGCGTCCTTGGAATGCCTTTGATAGAAAAGCAAACGCTTGAGTCAATGCTGCAGCAGCTTCATCATTGTCAATGAATTCTGGTTCTTGGAAGTGTGGGTATTGCTGTTGTGGAATAACTTCTTGGTGTTGTGGGTAGAACTGTTGTTGGTAGACCGGTGTTGGTTGTTGAATGCATGATGGTTGCATGTAGTTGTGAATGGATGATGATGGTTGTTGAGTGTTCACTTGTAATGGTGTTGGTGTATTAGCAATTAGTGCGAGAGGATCATGATTCTTTGCCAATCTTTCTTTCCTAACTTCATTAGCGTCAGCTTGGTTTTGCTTCAGAAAGTCATAGAGTTGATCATAATTCACCTGATGTAAGCCCTTTGTCTGATTAACAATTGTAACATAACGACCCCATTCTTCTGGAAGGTTATTGAGGAATTTGATGTTTGTTGCAATTGCTTCGTGGTGTCAACTTGTTTCTGATTAACTCATTCATCAAAGTGCAAAACCTTGTGTAGTAAGATTCAATCTGTTCACCTTTAGTGGATGTAAAATTCTCCCATTCAGTAAGAAGTTTGTTCTCAACATCTTGTTGTCCAATTTCTGTTCCATGACATATTCTTCTAACACGTTCCCACATAGCATAAGCACTTTCACAGCTGTCGACCGCAGCAAAGATCTCCCGTGGTAATCCAAGTTGGATTAAATGCATTGCCATATCATCAACTTTGATCTGCGCCTTGTCTTCATCAGTGTAATCTGCTTCTGTTTGTATACGCACTACTGGTTCAGTTGGAGGTGTGGTATTTGGATTACCTTGAATTTGAACTTGTCTTGGCTGAAATGGACCGTTTTCTATGGATTTGATCATTAGGTGCCCGGTATCCTTTGTTTTGATGTAACGAAGCATACGGCTTGTCCATGGGAGATATCCACCTTTTTCAAGCATTGGAGGTCGGTTTTCCGCACCGGCTGCATGAATGTCTTGCTGAGTTTCTATTGATGAAGTGTAGATGGATAAATTTGATTCTTGGATCGTTCCAACGAAATAGGAGTAGAGTTTAGAGTGAGTTGATGCAAGTTTTTATAGTGAAAATTTTGACTTAAAACCTTAAAACCTCAATAAATTCTTCTCGGAGCGTTTTTAGGCCTCGAAACTTCGCCTAAATCGATAAATCCATTTAGCGTGTCGTTTTTCTCTGTCTCACGGTCGTTTTGACAGCTGATTCGTCGAAAACGGAGTTACGGTTCAAAAGTTATGGCCGTTTGAAGTTTGGTCGTCAAAAACCTCACTTTTGTCAAAATTCTCGAAACTTTGCTGTGTTCTCGAAACTTTGGGATTTCGAAACTTTGTGATCTCGAAACTTAGGATTGCGAAATTTGGATTTCGAAATTTGAGTTCTCGAAAACTTTGAGTGATTTCAAAAAGTTTGCAGTGTTTCTCGAAAATTTAGATTTTTCGAAAAGTTTGTTGTGTTCTCGAAAATCTTGAAATTTTCGAAAAGTATGCAGTGTTTTCGAAAATAATGATTTTTTCGAAAACCCAATCACACCAAGAAATTTTGAAATTATACAATTTCGAAATTTAGCCAAAAGTCGAAGTAATTTCTTCCTTATACAAGAGAGAAAATACCGAGTATCCAACGGTAAGCACGAACGGAGCCTTTTCTTGTGATTTCGAAAACTAGTCAAAATGGGATTTCGAAATTTGAGTAGTGATTTCGAAATTTGGCAGTTTATTAATTTACCAAAAAGTTCACCCAAATGACTTTTGCAATCCAAGATTCTTGTACTTCTAGGCTAAAAAACACCAAAACTTGAAGAAAGTTCCAAACTTGATGATTTTTATGAAACTTTTTCGAGATCTAGAAAACAAGTACAAAACCCAAATTCGAATTTTTAAGCTAGAAATTTTCAAAAAGATTAAAACTTTCTTGTTGGGAAAGGTTTATAACACTAGTTTTGGATGAAAATGGGTTTTGGATGAAAATATGTTTGCCTGCTATACTAGTTTGTAGTTTTGCTTTAAAATTGTTATTATATTCTTCGATCAAGAAAATGGGTTTTGGATGAAAATGGGTTTTGGATCAAAATATGTTTGCCGTTGATGAGTTTTTGTCAATTGTTATTATTTGCTATCTTATGTTACTCGTATAGTTGGGTATTTTGTGATTTCTTTGCATTCAAGTGAGTTTCTTATTAGTACTTTTGATGTCTTTACATATAAAATTGAACATTCTTTGTTAGGTTCTGATGTGATAATTGAAAATTTGGTCAAATGAGTTTCTGATTGGTACTTTTGATATTAGTAAAAGAAATTCCATTAAAACAAATAGGCATCAACTCACTAATTTGTTTGATGTAGTTTACATTAGGTATTTAGTAATGGATAAATCGTGGATGTATAATGCACGAAGGTCAAGTAGATCTTTTGTGACTGGTGTAGAAAATTTTCTAGATTTTGCATTTGAGAGGTCGTCAAATAGTGAAGGGAATATATTGTGTCCGTGTTCACGTTGTGTAAACATTTTCCATCGCACAAGAGATGATGTTTTTGATCACCTAGTGTGTTGGGGATTCCGGAAAGGTTACTCGGAATGGAATCTTCATGGTGAATGCCCGACGTCATCATCATCAAGTGGGCTAAACAATGAAGAACAGCTAAACAATGAAGAACATGAGATGTTTGACCATGACCATGATATGCACGGGCTGTTAAATGATATTTTCCATCCAACTCTACCACAACAAAATATCGGTAGTGGTGGTAGTGGTGCAGGTGAGGTACAAATGAGTGAATCTAACTTGAACACTCATCCAAGGGAAACTAGTGGTAGAAAGAAGTTTCAAGATCTACTTAAGGAAGCTGAAGTAAAGGTCTATTCAAAGTCTAAGTATTCCAGGCTATCGTGTTTAGTGCATCTTTATCATATTAAGTGTCTTAATGGCTGGAGTAACAAATCATTCTCAATGTTATTGGACTTTTTGCGAGATTTGTTACCTGAAGGAAATTTGTTGCCTAAAACAACCTATCAAGTGAAAAAAATATTGGGAAATTTAGGATTAAGTTATGAAAAAATACATGCATGTCCTAACGGGTGTATGTTGTTTTGGGGGGATGAGGATAAGGAAAAACAGGACAAGTGTTCTATTTGTAACGCATCTAGATGGAAAGTGGCCGAAGGTAACCCACAAGTTGAAATGAACAAACTAAAAAGAAGGCATCAAAGATTTTGCGATGGTTTCCATTAAAGCCGCGTCTTCAAAGATTGTTCGAGTCTTCAAAGACAGCAGCCCTTATGAAGTGGCATCACGAAGAACGTGTAAAAGATGGAAAAATACGACATCCAGCTGATGCATCAGCATGGAAGTTTTTTGACCAAAAGTTCTCTGCTTTTGCAAGTGATCCTCGGAATGTTCGTTTAGCTTTGGCTAGTGACGGTTTCAACCCCTTCAAGACAATGAATGTGGCACACAGTATTTGGCCTGTTGTCCTAATTCTTTATAACTTGCCGCCATGGCTGGTTATGAAACAACCAAACTTCATTCTTTCTTTAATAATCCCTGGTCCTGGAAGTCCCGAAAATAAGATAGATGTGTACATGCAACCATTGATAAAAGAACTAATTGAACTATGGGAAGATGGAGTTGAAACTTTTGATGCCTCAGTAAAACAAAACTTTCAGTTAAAGGCTGCTATTCATTCAACTATATCTGACTTCCCTGGATATGGTAATCTTTCTGGATGGAGCACCAAGGGGAAACTCGCATGCCCTTCATGTGGTTTCGATACTGATTCTAAATGGCTTCAGCAAGGAAAAAATGGTGTTACATGTGTCACCGAAGATGGCTTCCGGTTAAGCATAGATGGCGTAGTGATGTTAGATCCTCTGTTGGACGCGAGGAAAGGAGAGCGGCACCTATTCCTTCTACTGGCCAGGAAGTACTAAGACAATTAGAGGGTTTTGAATTCCTCATAGACATTGATCATGGCGAACGCTGGAAAAAGAAAAGCATTTTCTTTAAGTTGCCTTATTGGGAACATTTATTATTGCGTCACAATCTAGATGTGATGCATATCGAAAAGAACGTATGCGATAACATTATAGGGACTTTGTTGGGATAAAAAGGGAAGTCGAAAGATAACTATAATGCAAGACTTGACCTAAAAGAAATGGGTATACGAAAAGAATTACATCCAAAACAGAGACCAAGAAGTAACACTACTTTCTTACCAAAAGCATGTTATCAGATGACCCGGGCAGAGAAAGATGACTTCTTAAACACCCTGAAGTCGATTAAACCCCCTGATGAATTTTCATCCAATATTGCTAGTTGTGTACAACTAAAAGACTAGAAACTCATTGGGATGAAAAGTTATGATTGCCACATGTTAATGCAAGAATATTTACCTATCGCGTTACGAGGAAATCTACCTGATCACGTAACCTCATCAATACTTGATCTATGCAATTTCTTTAGAATAATTTGCTACAAAGATCTAAACGAGTTTGACTTGCAATTTCTTGAATCTCATATTGGTATCACTTTATGCAAATTGGAGAAAATATTCCCTCCTTCATTCTTCATTGTCATGGTACATTTAGTGGTCCATTTAGTTGAGGAGGTTAGGCTTGGTGGTCCTGTAGCTTTTCGGTGGATGTACCCTATTGAAAGGTAAATGTGATTCTGTAGTTCTTTGCATAGAATATATTTGTTCTAAATAATAAATGCTAAATTTTGATTATAATTCTGCAGGGATTTGCTAACACTGAAGTCATACGTGCACAATAGAGCTCATCCAGAAGGTTCAATTGCGGAAGGTTATTTAGCTCAAGAGAGCTTAACATTTTGCTCTCGGTATCTCTCGGGAGTCGAAACAGTCTTTACTAGACCAATTAGAAATGATGATGAGGGTAAGCAAAACGAGACTGAAGAATCCAACTTATTTTGCCCAGGTCGGCCATTAGGTAAAAAATTGGATCTTCGGTTCTCAATTGGAAAAAGGAACAGATCCTCAAATTATTCACTCGATGACCAATCTTTAGCACAAGCACACCGTTATGTGTTGTTAATTGTTGATGCAGTCACAATTTTTAGAGAGTAAGATATATGTTTTTCATAATAACTAATTTGTTCATTTGCACTAAATTTCTCATATATCAGGTTGTTGTTTTGTAGGGAACACAAAAGGTTAGTAAAGGGTCAAAACCGATCACGCCGGTTACCTGCTTATGAAATTGATAAGATTCACAGCAAACTATTCAGTGAATGGTTTAAGAAACGGGTAATAAGACATATATAGTCATATACTTTATTTATTTATAAACTAGATAGCCATGTGATTGTTGTTTATGCTATATTGTAGGTTGAACGCATGGAAGAGCAACGTGATCAAACATTAACTAAAGAAATTAAATGGCCTGCTCGTGGTCCACTGAAAACTGTGCAACGTTACTCAGGTTACATTGTAAAGGGTTATCGGTTTCACACTAAAGACCGTGAGAAAGAAAGAAAATCTCAAAATAGTGGGATTGTTGTTAGTGTAAAATGTGAAAGTTATGCTAGTAGCCGAGATAGAAAGCCTGTTGAAGGAGTCATCAACTACTATGGGAAATTGAATGACATTATCGAGTTAAACTACTCTGGTAAAATACGAGTAGTTTTATTTAAAGGTGAATGGGTAGATATTAATAGGGGTTGCAAGAAAGATAAATTTGGTGCAACGTTGGTTAACTTCTCATACCTGTCACATAGTGGGGCAAACTTACTGGATGATCCATATGTTTTTGGATCACAAGTTGACAAAGTGTTCTATTGTGAGGATCCAAAGAACAAAGGTTGGTCAGTTGTGAGACATATTAAACTCAAATATGTTTTTGATATGGGAAGTGACACTGCTCAAAGTGTTGATCAAGGCCAAAGATATGGCACAACTAATGTGAATCATCTGCATAGAATAGGCGATGATGGTGATGATGGGGAAGATGTTACGTCCGATATGGAACACGATGGAATAGACGATGAAGAGGACGAAGTAGAGTGATGGAAAGATAATGCTTTTAATGATATATTTTTATTTACAATAAAAACAACTTTTGCAATTAGCATTGTCCTGTTTGAAATATAGCTTTTAAGTTTTAGTTTTACCCCAATCTCCATGCATATCCTTTGGTTACTTATGTTGTTGTGTTATTAAGCTCATGTTTTCCAGTAACGAATATATGCATATTATGATATGTTGTGTTATTGGGCTCATGATTTTTTTATTTATTGTATTCTCCAGCATGGCTAGGCGCAAGAGACTCTGCATGATCTCTACTGAAGCTGCAAATGAACAGCAACAAGATGAAGCACAAGCTCAGTCGAATGGGCACTCAACTAATGAAACAAATGACGCAAATTCCTCTCAGATGGACACTGCAGCTAATGAACACTCTGATAATCAGAATGAAGTAGGGGGTATGTGTCTTTTCAACATTTGAATCTTGCTAATTGATTATGTTTCGTATATGTTTTTCCTGCCAAAATTTTAATATGTTGTACATAATAGTTAGTTACTCACAATTAACATTTAATCTATAAGTGAGACTGGCACTCCATATTTTTAAACCAGCAACTAGGTAGAACACTGTAAAATAATGTTGATTGGAAAATAAATACCTCATAGATTGCAAGTTCCTTATCCTCAATGAAGAAAGTAAAATTTTTAACTGTAGGATTTTGGCTTAACAAGTGTTTAGCTGATGCATTTACTATACAATGTTACTTGTATTTGTTTTTTATCTACGCCATCACATATTAGTTTCATGCTCACTTTATCAAATAGGTTAAACTGATTAATGAACAGCCCTTGTTTAGAGTTAATCTAGTCCATTGATTGATAATATATTTTATATTAAAGGTCCTCCAAAGAAGGTTCGAGGTCCTACTCAAAAGAACGAGTTATGGAATATGCAGAATAATAAGATTGTTGTCAAATTCAACAAGTATGGACAACCTGTGGGAATTGAAGGGAATGAGCTAACACAATTTATAGGATCAGTTGTAAGGATAGCTGGAAATGTCGGGCTACATTGTGAAGACTGGAGAAAGGTTGACAAGGAAAAGAAAGAAGACATGTATTCAATTGTGAAGGTATTTGTATTACAAAGTAAAGATGAATGTTTTGTCAACATATACAGGTTTTGTATCTTTGCTAATTATTACAGCTTCCATTATAGGAAAAATTTGTTTTCCATCCGGCTGAAACAAGTGCTTTCAAGAAATGGATTCTTTCTAGCATGGGAAAAAAGTTGAACACTTGGAGAAACTTAGTAAAATCACGAAACTATGATCCGAGTCTTAGTGTTGAAGAGATTATGGAAAAACAAACCGACAGTAGGGTGAATCCAGAACAGTTTCAAAATCTTGTGAATCGTTGGATGAAACCAGAATATCAGGTACCAAATGTTTAATACTTTCAATTATTATTTTTTATGTTGCTTATTAACTAATTTATTATTTTTGGTTGCATAGGCCGTTTGTGAAAAAAAGAGAATTAGCCGCTCAAAAATGGAAGAGCCTCACGTCACTGGAACAAAATCATTTGCTAGGCTTGCCAAAGAAGAGGTAATTTACCAATAAATTATTAACATAGTTATTGTTAGATATCAAAGCACTTACTTCCAATAGTGTTAGATTAATAGAACATAGTTCATGTGAGTGAAATGATTCTTGTTATAGGCTACTAAAAATAATGGTGTGCGACCAACACGAGGGAAACTATACCAAATAAACCGCACGCATAAAGATGGTAGTATTGTCAATGACAAAGCTGCTCAAGTTGTGGTAATGTGATTTCTTAATATCTTAAATACCACATGTTATTAGTCACATTTTCTAACGGTGGAACATTTTATTGCTATGCAGGCATCAATACAAGTTGGTGCAAATGAATCCACTAATACCCAAGGTATTCAAGAAGATGATTGGTCAAATGACGACTTATCCAAAGTTAAGGGGCCAGAGAAAAGAGGATATGTTTGATGCGTAGGAAAGATGCTTTCTCATAGGAATAATGATGCCTCATCATCTACAAGCTCACAAACTGTGGAACAACGATTGGCTCAAACAGAAGATGTTTTATACACCCTTGTAAACCTTTTGAAGGAACCGACAAGGAATTCTAACTTATCTGACGTCCTTAGGAGTATGAATATAGAGGTATATATTTTCATTCACATTTTTTATTCTTATTGTACTTTCTGTAGTAATATTAATTTCCCAATCTTTATAGGTTCCTGATAACTTTTCTCCGAGTCAAAACAACTCTACTAATGGAAATCAAGGATCATCAAATCATGGATCTTCTGTTGCAGATCAAAACATTGGTAACAAACTAACTTTTTTTGTTTAAGTATGGCTAAGTAACATTAGTTCACTACTAAGATTTTGTTTCTTTTTTACCCAGGTACTCCAACGAATCTTTCTTGAGCATACTTTTCACAGGTACACTTCCTCTTCATCCACTGGAAGTTACTTTTTAACACTTTTCTTGATCCGAATTAGAAAGTTTGTCACATATTCTGGTTATATCAAGGAACAACGAAAATCTTTTATGCTCATGGAGATGTTTTGTTGCCTTCATCTTGAATATTAATTTCTACAATTTTGTTTGTGTTGGCTTACAGATTCTCGGGGCGTTAAGGGTCAAAAGTTATCACAATGCTTGCTACCGACGACAAAGGTCAAGAGTTATCACAATGCTTGCAATCTTTGATGAAGTTATAATAAAGTTGGCAGTTTTTAGGTGTCTTTTATGATATTCAGTTAGAGATTTACACACAGATTGCTTTTTTTTAGATGTTCATGAATATTGTTTGCTTTGTATTTATTAGATATTTTTTGTTTTAATAATATAAAAACCTTGTTTAATGGTAATTGCATTTTTGCTTGAATATGACATTGTTAAATAATTCATAATTATTATTACATTGTGCCACAATTTGAAAACATTACAGTGGCAAAAACCAATATTGTAAAAAATATTAGTGGCATATGTTATGTCGCTAAAGTCAGTTTACTTTGTAATCATAGTAAGAGTATAATGACACAAAGTAAATGTCACAAAATCCTTAAAGCTTCATGTGATAGATAATTATGTGCCACTAAATCTAGAATGGTGGATACATAATTATGTGCCACTAAAAGCTAGAATGGTCAATAGCAACAAAACATAGAAGTGCCACTAAAACCCATAAGGTCTGCAACAACACAAGTATAAAGTGCCACTAAAACCATTTACTGGCAGCGACATTAGTGACACTTTTTTTCTGCCACCGATTCCCTGTCGGGTCTTTAGTGACACTTATTTCACTTTTAGTGACACTTTTTGTGTGTCACTAGATGGTCATTTTTTTGTAGTGCACGAGCCGTAAAAATCCATCTAATTAAAAAAAAAGTAATTGCTCATTGTTTTGCTTATAACTCTCAAACCTATTAGAGTTAGTTGACGCCGTCAGCGGCTATGGCAGCAATATCAGTAAGCTTTTCTTCCTATTTTCAATACGAAGTCAATGGCGTTGATGTCTTTAGTTAACTCTATACGGTTTGGAATTTATGGTCGAATCAATAGGCTGTGGTTTTTTTTTATAAGATTGGGGATACATCGGCGGCTATGGTTTGACCGAGTAGCTTAGAGGTGTTAGCTTTAGGCCGACTAGGTCTGAGGACCTGCTGGATACCATTTTGGATTATAGAATTCTATGTAGGTTATCAAATAGTATTAAGCATCATATATAGAGAATAAACAGACGAATTCTAACGAACCTTAAGCTCACTAATGGATTTGGACCGACTAACCTAACATATTCTCTAATACAAAGGAGTACTTATTCATTTTAATATTTTATAGCACTAACTATTTATCGGCACAACTATGTACGAGCACGTGACTAGTATATATACTTACACACATGCCTTTTGTGAGACTTAATTTATTATATGTGTTTCACATAGCACTTGATACACACATTTTCTTTTGTACGACGACTTGGAACCTATTTGAGCAAATTTCCGTAAATGCTCTTTAGGCGCGGTCCTTCAAAGGTCTTGAAGTAACTCCTTCGTCCATAGGCTGAAATAAGACAAGACACCGCTAGTTCGCCACGGATTTTTAGTCTTAAACCAAGCTTCAGCATGAGAGAAAATATTTACTTGGTATGATTATAGTGAAAGAAAGTAGAGAGAAAGTAAGTAGCGGAGTGTGTGAGAATGTGTGTTGTTCATCTGAGTGAACGACTCAATTTACACTACCTGAACTCTACTCCACGACACAAGGATTGTAGAGATGAGGTTGTCGTATTGGTGCAACAGGGAAATTGCTGTTGGGCACCAGCCGGTGCTTTCGGAGCTCGGGTTGTCGTGACGTCCCAATTAATCGTTGTGGACCATGTATTGCTCCATCCGTATCTCATCGTACAATAGTTGTGAGGCTTATCAGCTGACATCTGATGTAAACCAACATCCGTCATCATTACCTCCGGACCTAGGACAACCTTCATCATCCTAGTTACTCCGGAGGATTGTTCTAAAGTGAGTTTATCACTTTTTAATTTTATGTGAAAATGAGTGACTAAGCACAATTATCTCCTCCAAAATATCTAGAGGAGATAATACCTCATCATAACCTATAATTCGTGCTTTTCCTATTCGATGTTGGTGACTTCATAAACATGTTTCATAGTTGTTGGTCAAGATTATTCCCAATAGAATAGTTAGTTACTTAAAGAAATACTACTATTTCAATAGCGACTTTTCAACTGCAATTATGAGAATCGAAAAACAAAAATATTTCGCTATTCATTATAATTTGCGTTTACATTATTATACATATGGTCATACCATTTTAAGAAAAATATAAAAGGTGTCTTTTCAATAGAACCTTCCTAGCTAGTGACGATAATGTGGACGTACTCAATCCTATAATTCTATAAATACTTATTTCCACTCTTCGTTTACTCCATTCCATAATAAACAAAACCATCTTCTACTAATCTGCTAAACAAAACATAATCACTTAATCATTTCAACACCCGATGAAGTTGCAGCACTCGAGTTCATTCGTCAACACCTTCTCGACGAATTCGAGTCGTTTCCTATAAATGAATATCATTGCACAACAAGTTGTAGTAGCACCATATCGACCTCTCACTCAGATTGCTCAAGTTCAACAGATTCAAACAGTTATAACCAAACTTGTCCTATAGGTTTATACGAAAAAAAAGTTACGAAACATGAAATGATCAATGTAGAATCGTTAAAACCAGTTGAACGAATAAGGAAAGAAGAGAGGTGTTATAGAGGTGTACGACGTAGGCCGTGGGGAAAGTTTGCAACCGAGATTAGAGATCCAAAACGTCGCAGGTCTAGAGTATGGTTAGGTACGTTTGATAGTCCTATTGAAGCAGCTGAAGCTTATGATAGGGCTGCTTTTGCTATGAGAGGTACTTAGGTAGCAAGGCTATTCTTAACTTTCCACTTGAGGTCGCAAATGGTAAAAAGATTTCAGAGGGAGTTGATGATCCTGTGACACCCTCGTCGAATTGGAATACGTGTGTTTGGGATTAATCTGGAACCAAAGTGTTTAGGAGATATGATATGAAGCTTGTCATATGAGCTGAAAATTAAAACTATGGTGGAAAATATCAAAAGAAGCAATCTGAGTTTTAATTTATGGTTGAAACTTGTTTAAGATAATTTAGAGTTCTTGAATTCGAGTTTTACACAAATGTAATGTTTGTGATCATATGATGGCAAAAACGACTCTTTTTATTCCTTTTTTTTTTTTCTTTTTTTTTGGAACGGCAGCAATAAATATAAGAAAGAAAAAACTAGCTAGACGCTAGAAAATTACAAAGAGTTTACAGTTAGTCTAGGATTTTGCACCCAATCAATCCAGAAAACATGAAATTTAGGATTTCTTGCACTAATTGATGAGTGCTCAAACACTCATCATTTTTGGTCTAATCTGAACTGCAAAACATACAAAAACACTCAGAAATGCATCAAAATACTGAAAATATTTCAAAATTGTGTTTTATATGTTTTAGATGCAAAATGAGCAAAAACAGATGAAAAACGTACAAAGTTTGCAAAATTGGCAGTTTCAGTCCCCCAACTTTCATAAAATTACAAAACTAGTCCCTGGATATTCAAAATATAGAAAATTATCACCAAAGGTCATTTCGAAATCATAAATTGTCATATTTAGTCCTTTGGTGAAAAATTGGAAAAGTTTTGGAAAATTACAATTTAGTCCCTGGAGTTACAGATTTTGGCAGATTTAGTCCCTGGTGAAAATTTGTGAATGAAAAATCATTTTTGGTTCTTGGAAAATCATAAGTTATCATAAATAGTCCTTGGGTGAAATTTTGAGGAAATTACATGTTTGGTCCCTCAAGTTTGGCAACTTGTCAAATTTGGTCCCCGGGAATTTAAAAAATGAAAAAAAAATGTAATTTTTATCTTTGGACTTATGAAACTTGGCAAAAGTGGACCCTTGAAACAGGTTTGGGAAAAATGCAAAATCAGTCCTCAATGTTTGGGAGTATTACATTTTTGGTCCTTGTGAATTAAATGTTACAAAACAAACGGATCCTTATTATTAATATCACCCAACAACTAAAGCCCACCCAATAATCCAATAACCAAACCAAATCAAAAACACACCCCTTATACCAAACCAGGCCCTGATCCATTAAACCCCAAGCCCAATCACCATCAGCCCACCACTTCTAAAAAACAAACAAACCGTTTTATTTAATCCCAGTCAACACACCTTCGTTGACCACCCCTTCCTTCCCCACTTGAACCTGCAAACACTGTGTACCCCCCTAAACCTCACCAACTCTGCACTCACCCCACTCCATGTCCCCTCCTACTACCAATAATTCCAAAACCCAATTAATTCCCTCATAATACTCCAAGTTACCCCCAACTGCCTCACCCACTGTTCCCGCCAAAATTATGTTTGAACGGCTCAGATCATTTCAAGCCTAACCAACAGTCAAGATTGAATGGGAAAGTCCAAGAAGACTTCAGGGACCCATATAAGTCAAGAATGGAAGCAAAATAGGGGGAGTTAGTTTTTTTTATCTTAGTTTAATTTTAGGGTCGAATTTAGTTAAAAATGTTGTAAACTCTTTAAATTAGTCTTGTAATCCTTTTTTTTATGTACTAAAGTTATCTTTTTAATGCAAGTAATTGAGTTGTGTTGCAATTCATTTAAAGTAAAATATTTTTATTTAATCTAAAAATTTAATCCTGCTCAAATAGCTTTTATAAGCTTGTACAAGCTCAATTCTGGTTCACTCAAGCTCAATGTAGTTTAGTATATGTGTTAGTGGTAATAGTGTGAAATATTAACTGATATAGCAAAAATTTCCAAGAAAGTCAAGCTCAGTCAACAAAAGTCAAAGGTGTTGGTTCATGTTAGAAATGGACAAATGGTGTTTGATTCATGGTTCTAAGGTGTTGTTTAAGCCTATTTAAGCTAGGCTTTTGGTTTTGAATCATCCCTATTTCAGTTAGGGTACACCTATTGTAAGTTTCATTGTTCCATTTTTTCCAAGTTTATATCTGAATCTCATTGCTAGTAGGAATAGTAGCTTATTCATGTTACTTTGGCTTATTCTCATGTTATGTCAGCTTATATTGGTACCCCTTATCATGTGGGAGTCAGTTTAATCATGGTTCATGTTAAATCTTTGAGTCTGCTAGTTATAGGTGTGTTTGGATCAGCATGGACAGCTGAGACATAGGCTGTTTTTATTGTTGTTTTTTATTTACTCAGGTGTCATTGGGTCCTTTGAGTTCAATACAAGCATAAAACTCAGCCCTCATTTGAACAAAAGTCAAACTTCCACTAATCTTGCTTGACAGTTAACTGTCATGAGTTTTAGATTCTATGATTATCAATTATAGCTTATAAGTTGTTGTAGAATCATAATTTAGTCTCATTACAACTTTTTATAACATAATCACTCAGTAGTAATCATTGAAAGTTCATAAAAGTCAAATCTTTAGTTTTTATCAAAAGTCAAATGTGCATGTATTTCAGGTTTTCACAAAAATTCAAGGAATTTATTTGATTTTTGTGTGAGGATCTAGCCTCTGAAACTTGTTCATATTTAAACTTCCCCACCTTGTCCTCAAGAACCCATACTTGTTTTATTTTTATCAATTTTCCTTAGCATTTCACTTGGCCTCAAAGTCAACTGCATGGGGAGGATACCCCTGCTGCAGCAGCTAAGCAGCCCACCACCACCACTTGGTGGTGGTTTTCTTGCCAATCCAGTGGGTCCCAAGGCCCCCTCCTTGCACCTTTCAACCCCTCCCCTGGTGGGCTTCCTACTTTGACCAATAATTTGACCTTGGAGCCCCTGGGTCCCACCTGTATTTGGCCCTCAAAAGTGTCCCTTTTTCTGAGTTGAACAAGGTTTCCATAGTGCTTATTGTTAGCTTATTGCTTATTCTGTGGTCTCATTTAGCTTTTTCCAGCTTATACCTGTTCATCCAACTTATTGGGACCTGATTCATCCAGAGTGGGTCCCATCTAATCTCATTTGAGCCCATTTTCCTTCTTGGTCAACTTTGGTCAACTGTCTCACTAATAAGCTCTCAAACAGCTTATTATTAAATTTTAAAAAGTTTTTTTTTACAAAAGTTTTTCATTTTTAGATATAAAACAAGTTTCTAAAAGAAAAATCAAGAAAAAACAATTTAATATTAAGTGATAGTTTCTATTTAATGTAATTTAATTTTAATTTTCATTTTTAAATTTTTATTAAGTACTTAGCTATTTTATATTTTTATTAAATTCCTCTTATATTAAAGAATTTATAATAATTTTTTCAGATTTTTATTATATCATTTAGTATTTATTAGAATTAATCTTAGTTTTATTATTTATTAATTAATAATTAGTTTAAAATAGCATAATTAGTTTTTATTAAGTAAAACCTAGTTTTTATATTTTTATAGCTTTTATATGTTATAAAATAATTTTAGAAATTTTATTAGAATTTTAACTGTTCATTTGCTATTTTTCTTAATTTAAAATAGTTTAATTAAGTAATTAATAATTAATTAGTAATTAATTATTTAAAAAACCACAAAAAGACAAAAACACTTATTTTTAATTTTAAAACTTATTTTTAGTTATTTTATAATTTTAGAAATTTTATTTTCATTTTTCTAGTGTTTAATTAATATTATATTATATTTAAGTTGTTTAAATATTAATAATAAGTATTAAATAGTAATTAATTAATATTAAATAATTAATTAGTGTGAAAATTAATTTTCTTTTTCTAAAAATTTTCTTTTATCTTTTAGTTTGTAAAAAAGTCATTTTCACCCCTTGGGGGTTTTCAGATTTCAGTTTTCACTTTTTATTTTGTACGTTCGCGTTATTTTAAACGTTAACGTACGCGTTTTTAAGTTTTAATCATTTCTGTATTTTGTAACTTTCCCGTCTTATTAATATAGCTTCTTTAAGCTATTTCATTGTATAAATCCTTAGTGTAACCATTCACAAACCCATTCCCATCCAGATTCACCCGATCACGAAACCGTTTGTTAACCATCCACACCTCGTCGGGACATAACGACCCGGGAAAACACTATATTCCGCGGAGCATTGACTCTAGGCAGTTTGACCATCTTGACCACATCCGTGGTTGACTTTGGTTGACGGTTTAGCATCAATCACTAATCCAAAGAAACTGAGACTGTACAGAATCCCATAGGCTCGCCTTGACACGTTTAGAAAAGCTAAACAACAATCTATTCCGAAAACACCAAATCGACCACATCAACGTAAGCGCTACAACATCCAAGCAGTTTCTGACTTTGCTTGGCAGTCTAGCACTATCAATCCACGCGACCCACTCCAAAACAGATGACATGATCGGAAGATCTATCTCCCACCAACGAGCTACTAAAACGATTCTTTTGTATTGTATGTTTATGTGGAAGATCGACATGGATTTAACTATATATAATTTCGGCACATATATGTTAACATGGCTATTACTTTTGTTGCATTAAATTTAGTGACACACTATCGGTAATTTACTCTGAAAAAAATAAAATTTTAGTAAACTTGTTTAACATGTACCAAACGTCGTGGGAGCTAGACAGCGACGGAGCCAGAATATTTTTTGAGAGGGGGCAAAAAAAATTTTTACGACGAGCCAATAAAGGAAAAACTTAAGCCAACCAGTAAATGAGTCGGGTCGGGTCGAGCTTAACACAATAATAAAAGTGATTATAACCAGGAACATCCTAGTATTCGTGTTTAACTCAATACCATACTAACCTATACATTTTCTTCGTAACAAATAAAATGTTTTATATACTTTGATAACATTGAAAAACCAAACTAAATCTTAAGTATTAATTAGTTGTACATGTTGAAGGCATTGATATCACTACGTTACTGTGCAACATTTTTTTAAACAAATGATGTGATACAACATAAATTGTAGAGCAAAAACACTCCAATCAATAATACACTTTATTTTTCTTAAATATAAATAACTTTTATAAATTTAGTTAAACATAAAACAAGACAAAAATATTTAAATGCATTACTAGTCATTATTGTGAAGTATACGGAGTAATACAATATACCAAAATAAAAAACATGCTCATGGTGGCCATCTCTCACCCACACAAAAAATCTTATCTTTCCTACCTTTTTGAAAAAAGTTAAAAAAACAACTTCATCTCTTTAAACTTCATCTTCTTTATTACCGGTCTCCGACAACGATAGAACTTCTAACAATAGAGCTCTTTGTTCAACTGTACTCACTTTATTTCGTTTATTTGGTTTTAAGGGGGCAAAATGACGATAATTAAACATGAGACTCTTTGAAAATTTTACACTACGCCGGAAAGTTGAGAGGGGGCACGTGCCCACCGTGCCCCCTCTTTAGCTCCGCCCCTGGAGCTAGACATATAAATATATGTTACTCTATCGCTCTTAAATATACAGTAAGTAGTAACATATATTGTTTCGGATTTTTATGTCGGAGTAGTAGAGGTTCAAAAAACATTTGCTAGGCTATATATACGTATGTAAATTCCACGAATGGCTGTCGTTGTCTTAGGCAGTGTTTGTTTTTACAAAAAAAGGTCTGACCGCCTCTCACGTCTTACCAGTCAGACGCGGTCAGACGTTGGGCTTGTTTGTTTTTCTCCTCTTAGTCAGACACGGTAAGAGCCGGTAAGATGTTATTGAGTCAGAGCCGGGAGTCTGGTCTTACTACCTCTTAACGTTACAAAACTCTCACTCATCTTCAAACCTTGAATAGAAATTTTGTTATCATATAAAAAATTGTGAAACTAGATCTGGAAAGTTTTGAAGAAAGAAGATAAGTTTTGAAAGAGGAAGAAGATGCATCGAGTAATGTGAGAAAATATCAAAATAGTACCCATTAAAATATTTAATGTATATTTGTAAAAATGTCACGTTGGATGAGAATGGTTAAAAGAAAAAATAATGCTTAAAAGTTTTGTGTTGTCTTTTTGGATTCTAGAAAGAGAAAATTTTGAACCTGTTAATATCTTTGTCTAACTTCGCTCCCAATAGTATTGCCATGATTTAATATATATATATATATATATTATAAAAATAGACGATAAAAAATGTTTAGACAATTATAAAAAACAAACAACATTATTTCATTAAGATTCAGACTTTATATCCACCTCTTACTAGTAAGACGTGGTAGTCAGATTCAGACACAAAACATCTTAGTGAAACAAACACAACCTTAGTGAAATTTGTTCTACGGAGCTCTTTAATGATGAGTTGATGACGTTAGGAGAAAAAAGTATAATATTGACCATATACTAAGGGTGCGTTTGTTTTACAGGAGTCACTATCAAGAAATGGAATCCTTCACAATTGAAATTGTTTGGTTCATTATTGGTTTCGAAATTGGGTAACAAATTTGTCAGAAACCCCATAGATCCAATCCACAGCAAATAGGTGGGATTCTCTCATATCTAGTGATCTTTTTTGTCTTTTTTTTTTCTATTTTCTCTTTAATTTTTAATCTGTTTTTTCTCTCTCTTAATATTTTAGTAATATTTTAAATCTAAAAATTATTATTAAATATATTTAAAAATATATATAATTTCTCTCTCCTCATTTAATTAATACCCATTGTCATTCTACCACATACCAAATTCAATACTCAGTATCATTCCTAGCAACAAACCAAACGGGCCCTAACAAAGTAAAAAGATTAACTAAATACTAAAACATGACGTGACTAAAAAGCAGAATAATTCATCTCAATATGTTTATGCATTGTTTGCTTAAAAAATAATAATAAAAAAAATAACAAAAAATGTTTATGCATTGGTTCATGTATGTACTCCACATCAATATGAACAATGTCCGACATATAAAACTTATTTGGATATAGATATATCATATCAGAGGATGGCAACTAGTTAACAAAATGTTATGTATAGTCTGATAGCAAGTTCAGATAGCTTTATACCCATAAGACATAAAGATATAGCGGCTACCCCAATGGGGGTGTTAACAAGTTAAGCTTTTAACGAGCTACTAGAGCTCGAGCTCGCTTAGCTCAAGTCGAGCTTGATAGTTTCGAGCAATTGAGCTCGATCTCGTGTTCGAACAAGAATTAAAGCTAGATTAGTTTAACGAGCCGAGCTTTTAAAACTAATATTCAGCTCGGCTCATTTAAAAGCTCGTTTAGTTAATCGAATTAAACGAGTCAAATGAGTTAATCGAGCTACAACCCATACGACCATAATCAGCCCATAAAGCTAAAGGTTCAATACATTGCATCTGGGGAAGCAACTCCCCTGGAAAATATCTGCCAAAAATTATAGCATCACTTGCCTGAAACTAATGCCACATGCAACTACCGTACCTTATCGATGCAAAGGTAATGCCGCTGTATTTCGTTATCACGGACATATCATGCCAAACATTTTCATATCTCTAAGAGCTAAGGATGTTACACCACATGTCATTCTTATCTCCTCCATAGGATCACCTCCATGAGGGTCATCTTAAGCGGTCGGATCACATCCACGGATCACACACACCTTATAAATGCATCCCTATAAATAAACATGCATTTTATGAGAAGAACCAAGTTCTCTTCTACACATTTTACAAAAACAAAACACACAATAAACCCTAGTTGTATGTGAGCGTTACCCAGACTTTAGCTAAACACTCTTATCTCGGGGTTCTTACCACTCGAGGGAAACTAAACATACGATTATCCTCATTACTCATATCACACTGTTAACTTACCCAAATCCTTGTTTTATTTATCATACGTAAATATGACACCATTAGTAGGACTCAAGACATAAACAAAACCATTTGACACCGAAAGCCCAAAAATTTCACTATTTTCATTACAAAGACGAACACAAATTTTCATTTCACACTTGTCACAAATAAAAACAATGTTTCAAAAAAAACATGACGGATGCGCAAAAACTAATTCATCTAAAATACAGTGTTACAAAAATCGGTCAAGGCGGCCGGGCGGGGATTAACCGCCATCATTTTCATTAGTTGGCCTTATTAATCAGTTTGGTTAAAAATCGATCAACATACCAATTAATCGGATAAAAATCGGGCAAATCAGATAAATCGGTCAACTCGGTTACGGATAGAAATTGACCAAATATTGCATAAATCAGCCAAATTGAAAAAAATGCCCAAGTCGGGCATATAGTTTCAAAATTTTATACTTCAATATATAAAAAATCAAATCCGATTAATCCCTGGTTAATCCCGCCTAACCGATTAATCGCTAGGCGGTACCCGCCGCCGAGCTACCGCCTAGCGATTTTTTGCAACCTTGCTAAAAAAATACACCAAATATTCAGCAACTACCTCATGAGTCAAACCTGGTTACTGGGTAAGAAGCGAAATAGTGAGGTACTTGAGAAATGAGTTCTGACAGCCAAGGAACAATTTTCTTGGGAAGGATTCATACCTTCTTCAGATCCGGTTGTCAACACAGCGATAATTGCTTCACATAAGATAAGCAGGATCTACATGGATAAGGGTAGCACAATCAACATTATGTACGATCATTGTTTTAGACAGTTGCCTGAAAAAAATAAAGAAACTAATACGCCCTCCGACTACTCCTCTCATCAGATTCTCATCAAAGAGATCTCTGCATGAGGGACTACTCCAATTGAAAACCATAATGGGAACTTACTCACTGTAAAGATTAGTCATAATAGAATTTCACATTGTCAAGTCAAATTTCAAATACAACATCTTGTTTGGAACAACAACCATACAACAACTATGTGCGGAGGTGTCCACAATCCGATCATATGTAGAGAATAAACAGACAAGTCTAGCGAACTCTAAGCTCACAAACGAGCATGAACCGACTAACTTAATATATCCTCTAATAAAAAGTACTTATTCATTTTAATATTTTATGACAGTAACTATTTATCGCCGCATCTACGTACGAGAACATGACTAGTATATATACTTACACACATCTTTTGTGAGGATCTTTTGATGTGTTTCACATAGCACTTGATTCACGCATTTTTCTGTATGACTTGGTACCCATAATTGGTGTCTTTCCTATTCGATGGTGACTTCATAAACATGTTTCATATTTGTTGGTCAAGATTCCCAATAGAATAGTTTTTTTTTGAAAATTGACTTTCATTCCCAATAGAATAGTTAGTTACTTAAAGAGATACTGTTATTTCAATAGCGACTTTTCAACTGCAATTATCAAAATCGAAAAACAAAAAGAATATCATTTCGTTATTCATTATAATTTGTGTTTACATTATTATATGGTCATACCATTTAAGAAAAAAATATAGAAAACGGGTGTTTTCAATAGAACCTTCCTAGCAAGTGACGATATTATGGACGTACTCAATCCTATAATTCTATAAATACTTATTTCCACTCTTCCTTCACTCCATTCCATAATAAACAAAACCATCTTCTACTAATCTGCTAAACAAAAATAATCACTTAATCATGTCAACACCTGATGAAGTTGCAGCACTCGAGTTCATTCGTCAACACCTTCTCGACGAATTTGAGTCGTTTCCTATAGATGATCATTGCACAACAAGTTGTAGTAGCTCCATATCGACCTCTCACTCAGATTGCTCGAGTTCAACAGATTCAAATACATATAACCAAACTTTTCCTAACGAAAAAGAAGTTACGAAACATAAATTAATCAATATTGACTCGTTAAAACCGGTTGAACGAATAAGGAGAGAAGAGAGGTGTTATAGAGGTGTAAGACGTAGGCCGTGGGGAAAGTTTGCAGCCGAGATTAGAGATCCAAAACGTCGCGGGTCTAGAGTTTGGTTAGGTACGTTTGATAGTCCTATTGAAGCTGCTGAAGCTTATGACAGGGCTGCTTTTGCTATGAGAGGTCGCAAGGCTATTCTTAACTTTCCACTTGAGGTCGCAAATGCTAAAAAGATTTCAGAGGGAGTTGATGATCCTGTGACACCCTCGTCAAATTGGAATACAAGTGTTTGGGACTAATCCAGAAGATGTGCGTGGGGATGAGAAATCCTATGTTCAGAGGCGGAGCTAGGATTTCTTAAGGATTCCCAAAGATATGATATATGAAGCTTGTCATATGATCTTAACAGACATGGAATGTTTTGTTTTCGGTACTTGCTTTTAATCTGAGTTTTATGGTCGAAATTTGTCTAAGAATAATTAGAGTTCTTGAATTCAAGTTTTACACAAAATGTAATGTTTGTGATCATATTATCGCTAAACCGACTTACCCTTTTTGTATCGTATGTTTATGCATGATCGACATGACGACATGCATTCAACTATATGAAATTTCAACACATATATTAACATGTCCTATATTGTGTAGTAAACTTCTATTGCATTTGATCCAGTGACACTATAAAAAAATATATATAAATAATAATACTAGACTTGTATTAGTTGAAGTGCCAAGTCTCCAACGGCATTTAAAAGTTACTACTCATTTAGCTTTATGTTAAAAGAGCATTTGCAAATCTCTGTGTATGTAACATCCACTAATGGATGTCGTTGTCTTGGTGAAAGTTGTTCTACGGACCTCTTTATTGATGACTTTAGGAGAAAGGGCTATTGACGACTAAGTACTAAAACATAACGTGGCTCTATTGCTCTAATGCTTATAGTCTCATATGAATGATTCACCTTAATATTTAACTTATGTATATCTACATCAATATGAATGATTCACCTTAATATTTAACTTAATATTTAATGTTTATGCATTGTTTATGTATGTGTATCTACATCAATATGACAACAATGCGAGGGATATTCGATTGTGTGCCGGTTAGGATTACCGGTTATTAACCTTTTTTGCACCCAACAATGTGAAGCATATACAACTTATTTGAATTTAAATAAACCATTTAAAATCGGATGATGGCAACTAGTTAACATAAAAGTATTATGTATATTCTGATTAGCTAAGTTTCCATAGCTTTATATATATATATATAGGGGTGAGATCAAATAAAAAGAAGATTTTTGGTAAAAATAATAAGAATGATTTTTGACCCTTGATTTAAAATCAATAGCTGAGATTAATTACCATCCTAACTAACTATTAAGGGTATAAAAGTAATTTATAATCTAACTATAATCCTAACAACCTATGTAATACTATAACCATTCTCGCTTTTTCACTACAAGAAACGTCTAAAGTACAAATTATTTATGTATTGTTGTTGTTGATGAAACATCATCATATAAAATAACAACCAAACATATAGATTAAATAGCTACTGTTACTATCCACAACATTACTGATGAAAATCTTTGATTCAACCTTACATAGGCTAAATGGAATAGTAGTACATTATGCAAATATGCACACAAAGCCTGCTACTTATCCTCAACTCACGACTCCTCGAGCTCGAAACCATGCTCCTTGAGCTAGAAACCATGCTTCTCGAGCTCGAAACCAAGCTACTTGAACCACCAAACAAACACGATGAGCCTTCTGAAATCAGGCATGAGCTACCAAACCTCTCTGACATGAAAATAACACTCATTTTTTTACGACAATTTGATAGCCATAACGTCCTTGATCTACTCTTCATAACTACCTACAAGAATACATCATCCATAATTCCATCAGTTAATAGAATCATCAATCAAATCACATCATCAATCTAAAATCTTACAGATCATCAATTCATGATCGAAACCTTCAACAGTTGCACTATATTCCTATTATAAGACCACATAATCTGATTATCAACGAAAACTTCCATCTTTAAACCCTACTGCTTCAAACTATTTGATCTGAATACTTACCATGGATAAGAAGGAGAAGCCCAAAACCATCCTTGTGAGCATGTAAGCTTTGCATATGTACTCTCATCAGGAAGAAGTTGCGAAACAAGAATAAGAAAATGACTCAATAGAAGGAAGTATGACTAAAAATCAACAGCCAACTTGTATGCTAATCTTTAAATAAGAACATAGTTCAGGGTCTGACTCTTTTTATTTGTAAAAATATATATGAGAATGTCATGAAATATGGAAGACAATGTTAATTGTTAGATGAATAGCAGCATAACCCCTATTATTCATCTTATCTTGATAAGTTTCTCCATATTGTGCATACCTTAAGTAGCATACAGACATATTATTATACTCAGTTTCAGAAAAGAAAAGAAAAAAAAAAAAAAAAAAAAAAAAAAAAAAAAAAAAAGTTAAAAGTGAAGTGGTACCTGGTTGGCTGCCTGATTTTTGAAGTTTTATCTATATGAAACCCATAATTTTGATGCACAAAGTAGTGATATTTCACAAAGCAAGCACAATTACCCAAACATATTGCTTCAAGTAGCTGTCATTTGCCATACCCCTAGCTCGTCTGCTGAACCTCATGTTTCTTGTCCTTTCCTGTCATGGAGTTGGGCTTTTTAGGG
The DNA here is from genome assembly GCA_030686995.1 of Artemisia argyi. NCBI lineage: Eukaryota > Viridiplantae > Streptophyta > Magnoliopsida > Asterales > Asteraceae > Artemisia > Artemisia argyi. The sequence continues at coordinate 149,534,087 of CM060686.1, forward strand.
TCGCTGGTGTTAGAGCTTCCATGAGAAGCAATGACATTGGGCACCTCAGTGAATTCATATTCGAAGTCTTTCTCTTTTTCTTCTCACATCTGAATCACAACAAAAATGAAGGTTTTTGGTGAATGACAGATCATCGTTTTCATAGCTAGCATTAATGTTTGATACAAAACTATTATCGACGTACATGTTAATGCACATTTAGCATGTCAGTTTTACTACAACTTGTGTACGACAAATATAGTCCATTTCATGCACAAAAGAATGTTATTTCACAATTGCCCAAATGTACCGCACTTTTACTAATTTCTTACAAAAATTAATGCACGTTTATACTATTTTTATGCACGAAACAACTATTTCACCTAACAAACGATTACCCAAAGATGTCGCACTTTCGCTAATGTAAAACCTAAAATTTGCCAAACATGAAAAATTACCAAAATACCCTTGTAATTTAAAATTATCAATAAACACTTAAATTAATACCAAATAAATCCTAAACACTTGGAATTAAGCAACATATGATCACCATTATTTTTACTTGGATATTTGCATCATTTTCATTGTACTAAAAATAGTTGGCACGCCCAAAAGGAATAAAAGGGTCCAAAATGAATTAATATATTGTACAAAATATTTAATAAGAGGATATACATGTTCTAATTATGGAGAGAATAATTTTATGATTTTTCTCACCCTTGATAGCACCAAATCCGGCCCTTATCACACCCTCATCATCTTTGTATTTATTTGCTACCTATTTTCCATTTTATAAAATTTTAAAACCCTAAAACACTCTAAAATACACATGGCGGCCATAATAATTTTCCAGAGGTGTTTGCAATTTTTCTTGGGCTTGTTCTAAAGTTTATAAGGCTGGAAAAATAGTAGTGAAGGCTAGGGATTGATCGTGGTTCGTGTGCTCTTGTTTTTGGTTCAAAAATCCTAACCGAGAGGTATTAATTCTCCACACCTCATTCGACAAATATAAAAACTTTCTGGTATTTTTTTCATTCTCCTTACATCATATATGATCCAAATAAAATGTTGGTTATGATCCATACACGTTAAAACAGGTCATATAGAATTAAACTATTTGTAAACCCTAAAATATAGCAAATATTGATCCGATTGATATATAATTTTTCGTGGCTTATCATTATTTTTATGAGATGATAACATGTTTATAAGACCTTAATAAAATGTATTTGTAATTTTGGGAAGCCTTGAAATCGAATTGATAATTATTTGTTATTACCGATTGTATAAAAATATAAAAGGGTTTGAATGGTTATAGAACTAGGGTTTTCAGATTTTTGTGATCTTAATTAATGTTATTTGAAGTAATTATCATGTTATGAAATTGGGGAAGAATTAGAGTTTGTGTTTGTGAATTTAATTTGTAATCGGTTAGAATAATAAAAAAGTATGAGGGTGCCTTTTGAAAATATTGAAACATAAGGGTTATTTTTGTAAGTCTTGTAAGACCAGGGGAAACTTGTAAAAATTATGAAGAAGGTGAAAAGTGTGAGTTTTGTAACTATAAGGAGCAAAAATATAATTATATGCATTTATTTAATTAGACTTGTATTTAATTTAATAGAGGGACCATTTTTGTAAATTATGAAAACTAAGTGGTTATTCTGTAAATAATCATATTGGGGTGCTAAGGGTGTAAATTTGGTAATTATATGGACTTGTTTGTAATTTTGATAATTAAAAGGATATAAATGGTAATTATTTAAATTAAAGGATTAAACGTGTAATTATTGAAAGTTAAGGGGATGTTTTGAATAAATATTATATTGAGGGCTGAAATGATATAATTTTGATAAATTAAGGGTTACAAGTGTTAATTGAATTAAATATGGTTATACTTGTAAAATAAATATTAATAAGGACTTATTTTGGAAATAATGTAAATTAAGGGTTTGATTGTAATATTTACATTCTAAAACTTGAACTTTGGCATATTTGTATAATAAACCCTAAAATATGGGAAGTTGTCATGTTAAACTCTAATCTTGCAAAATTGACATCTTGAACACTTAACTTGTCCAAACCTTAATTAAAATCTTGAAGGAATAATATTGAATATGGAAACTTACTAATTTTGGAAACTTGCTAATTTTGGAAAGTTACTATTTATGGAAAGTTACTAAAAATGGAAAGTATACTAAAACGGGTAACCTAATTATGTTAACCTAAGAGTGACCTTCTATTACTAATTCGTATAGGTCCGGTGAAGCGGGATTATGATCCTTTTTCCTTGTTTCCCTTGTTGCTTTTGAACCAAGGTACAGATATTCTGACCTATCTACAGGTTTCTCATGCACTCTTGTCTTTCCTATTCTTTTGATATCTTGAACCTTGTTATGTTCCCTTGATTATTGAACCTTGTTATATTCCCTTGATTATTGAACCTTGTTATGTTCCCTTGATTATTTAACCTTGCTATGACCCTTTTTAAAAAAACCGAACCTTGCTTGAAACTTATCCTATGATTCTTGAACCTTGAAATAACCTTGTCATGATACCCTTGACATAATAGACTTGATATGATAATATTGACTTGAACCTTGATTTGAACCCTGTGTTAAATCACTTACTTCGATCTTTGACTTATACCTTGACTTGAAAACCTATACTATGATACTTGATTCAAACCTTGACTTGGACTTGATATAACCCTTGATATTTTGAAAGTGCTTTTAATAATATAACCGGATGTGAAAACTTCTAGTAATTATATTATGAAAATGTTTTGAGGAAAGAAAACTATTTTAAAATAAGGGTTATGAACATTATGTAACACCACTTTTATATGAAGTTTCACTAATTTTATGAATATTTATTTTAAGGACTACCTTATTGAAAACCTTTATTTCATGAAAACCATTATTAGATTTCTTTTAAATGAACATTTGACATAAACATTGAATTGAACCCTTGCCATAAACTTTTATTTGGAACCTAATATGAACCTCTACTTGAACTTATGACATGAACCTTTACACTAAACTCTACGTACTCTTTCACTATTGAACCTTTACCTTGAACCTTAAACAAGAAATCCACATGAACCTTCTCAGTATGAACCTTGGTATAAACCTTTCCATCTTAAACCTTTTTACTATGGGCCTTGATAATAAACCTTTTAATTTGAATCTTGACTTGAACCTTTGATATGAAACTTGACTTAAACCACTTGATATGGACTCTTGACTTGAACCACTTGATATGAACCTTGTACTTGTACACTTGATATTTGACTTGACCTTTGACCCACAGTTTGAGACTCCGAGCCACCACTTGTTATACGTGTTACTACTTGTTGTGGAGTAGCCACAACCATAGCATTGATGCACCAATGTTATGTACTCTAGTGGGGCTAGAGAGATGTCCCCCACCGTCCCTGATCTTGTTATCGACTACTGCTATGATTGTTATTGGCCTGCAGGGGCGTATGGATGCATCCTAGTCTTGTCTTGACTTGTTACTTGCTTGAGCTACGGCCATCTTGATTATGACTTGGACTACATTATATATTACTTGGTGACTGACGGTGTGTGTGATACACGTCTTTCACATCTTGGGAGCTAGCTACTCCAACCCTTGGAGGTATCCCCTCATATTATACTTGGTATCCCGAGGTCTCCCCTCCGGATGCATGGTTACTTGATTACTTGACTTGACTTGATACTTGACTTGACTTGGGCTCGTGGTGGATAACTGACCTGACCATTATACCTTTATACCTTTATACCTTTATACCTTACACCTTTACAACTTTAATACAGGTTCTTCTTACTTCGGTTGTACTTCCTTTATGCTTTACTTTATCTTTCCATTGTCTTATATATATCATTCTCTATTGCTTGTTACTTTCATATCTGTTCACTGGGCTCTCGTAGCCCAGCCGCATTTCATTTCCTGCGGCAGGTTTTTAGTAGGAAGCTGGGTTATGAGTGGAGAGAGCATTGGACTTAGAAGACTTTACCTTGATAGCTTTTGGATTAGTAGGAGCTTTTGTACATTCCAGACTTAGTATTTGTACTACTTTCTTTTGTACTTGTACTTTAGTCTCCCTTGTAACTTTGATACTCATTTGTATTACTTGAGATGTATGCTTGTACTTGCTTTGATATGTCACCATAATGTAGCACTTCTACCCTTATCGGGTTGGGGTGTTACAATTATGGTATCAGAGAACAGGCTACGACTTGTAGTACATTAAACCTTGACCTCTGAAGTTTGGACCACTAAGTTTCCACTGTAGTTACTCATAAGATAACCTTTGATATTTGCCTTAAGATCTTCCCATAGAAGCATAAGTTTTGACCGGTGAGGAATGGGTAGACTAGGACATTTATGTTTGTGACACTTACTTCTGCATTACTCTGATTCTTGCCTTTGCCTTTAGTTAAAGCCTTGTAAGAAGTGGTGCCTCATAAGTTAGAAGTCTCGCATTCCATGTTTTGATTTCCAAGTGAGTTGGAATACTCCGGACACTACATTGATACCTTGCACCATTTGAGTTTCACTATCTGATGTTGATCTCCATCTCCGAATTGCTTGATAAACATTTTGATACCTTTCCGACCGTTCCGAAGATTATTCAACCATAATGTGTTTGACACACTCTTTGAATTGCGTACATATGGTAGACACAATGTGTCGTTTGATACAACTTGACTTTGCAAAATCAAATTCTTCCCTACGAGAGCTCTGGTATTTATTAACCATGGAGATAGGAGTTTTGTTCCCTCCCTTTGAATGGTGAACCTTGTCTGCCAATCAGTTTCCTTGGGAGGTTATGATAAAATCTCTATATGGAATTGTTAACTGGGCATGATGATGCCGACAACTGATATCCCGTACACCTCACTTTTGACAACCATACGATGTTCGTATTACCGATGATTCACACTCTACCTATCACTTATGCTAATGAACTAAACCACATCCCAACCTTTGAACTGTCTGCTTATCCATCTCAATACTCTTAATGAACCATGTACTTGACTCTGATATATGAACTATCTATCCAGTTTGACGACCGTATTCGTTCTATGTATTCGTTTACTTTTGGTACATCTAATTTTGAGGCCTCTTGATTTTGGACTGGATGGCCCTTCATAAGCCACCATGGACTACCGTATCCGATTTGCGACATTTAACAATCTACTTTGTTCTACTATGTTTTGATGAATCTCGATCACCCAAATCTGTTACTATAGAAGATGTTCACGACTGACTTACCATCAACGAAGTATACCTCATGCAGCATGTGGAGATTTCAAGTTTGAGTATCAAGACAACCAGACTGGAGAAGATAAACTATTAACACATAATCTAGAATTGGCAGCGGTGGTGTTACCTGAAAACCTGGAGCTATGATAGAAGACCTGTCAAAGACCCGCAGTCTTGTTTCTCTATTCATTTTAGTTGTACCAAGATGAATTGAGAGCAGAAGCAGATTTGCGGATGGAAGGATGCTCAGTGATCAAGACAGAGATTTGTAATTCCATAATTCCATGAAGAACTGCCGAAGGCTTAAGGAACCAGCCTCAAGTTTATTGTTTTTCTTTTCACCCTATGAGCTGATGGACAACCATGGACCGACTACTCGAGCTTGGAACCTTGAAATTTATGTTATGAATGGATTGACTCTTTTGACGACGTACTTTGCTTTTGATGGATATTCTATGATTTTCGTTACTCTTACGAGTAGTGTCATTTTTACTCTTGGTTATATGGCTTGATTTGGTTACATCATTGTGAGTTTCACTTGTCTTGCCGACATTGTTCCGTTATTGATCTTTGACTAGGGCCAACCCTAGGATGTAGTTGGACTGTTAGGTGGTTTGTAGAATTTTGATTCACGACTTGAGATAGAGGATGACCACCATAAGGGCATGTTATGTGAGGCTAGTATTAGGACGCCTGATCAACATGATAATACTAACGTCATATAAGTGCATTTATTGTGTTCATAGGATATCTTGAGCAGTGCTTAAAAGAAGCCTTAGACTTCTGTTTCCGTTGGCGACTACCTGCGATTAATGAGACTCTAGGTTCTTTCGACCTATACGTTTGATCTTCCTTATCGCCGTATGATTTGATATATTTAGATCTTCGAGAATATGTTTGTTGACCTTTGTATCTTGATAATGATCTTAGGGTTCATTATAGAGCTTTCTACCGTCCGATGTTATCGATTGAATTGTCTTCTATCTACTTGAATGCCTTTGTTCATTTTGAGGGGTACACCTGTGTTTTGCTACTTCTATGATTCTTGTCTATGAGACCGTTACTTTTGGATTGTTTGATTAACGACCGGATTTATATGGAACCAAATTTGGACTGTTTGATTCTTGTACCTTTCGGAGGAGGTTTCCTATCGTCTAACTCTACCTCCTCAGCTGTCACATGTTCATAATATCTTCCGAGTATCTCTTCTGAGGGAATCACTCTTATCATTCCTTTCATGTGACACCCTAATCGTTTGATTTGAAGTCACTTGTTATGTTTCATGGAAAACCGTCTTTGATCGACAAGATAGAGTCATGAGAAACCAAGTCTTTGTGTTTTGCATAATTTGATACGTTCCCATTTGATTTGCATATCTTGAATTTCGGGGACGAAATTTTCTTTTAGGGGGGAAGAAGTTGTAAAACCTAAAATTTGCCAAACATGCAAAATTACCAAAATACCCTTGTAATTTAAAATTATCAATAAACACTTAAATTAATACCAAATAAATCCTAAACACTTGGAATTAAGAAACATATGATCACCATTATTTTTACTTGAATATTTGCATCATTTTCATTGTACTAAAAATAGTTGGCACGCCCAAAAGGAATAAAAGGGTCCAAAATGAATTAATATATTGTACAAAATATTTAATAAGAGGATATACATGTTCTAATTATGGAGAGAATAATTTTATGATTTTTCTCACCCTTGATAGCACCAAATCCGGCCCTTATCACACCCTCATCATCTTTGTATTTATTTGTTACCTATTTTCCATTTTATAAAATTTTGAAACCCTAAAACACTCTAAAATACACATGGCGTCCATAATAATTTTCCAGAGGTGTTTGCCATTTTTCTTGGGCTTGTTCTAAAGTGTATAAGGCTGGAAAAATAGTAGTGAAGGCTAGGGATTGATCGTGGTTCGTGTGCTCTTGTTTTTGGTTCAAAAATCCTAACCGAGAGGTATTAATTCTCCACACCTCATTCGACAAATATAAAAACTTTCTGGTATTTTTTTCATTCTCCTTACATCATATATGATCCAAATAAAATGTTGGTTATGATCCATACACGTTAAAACAGGTCATATAGAATTAAACTATTTGTAAACCCTAAAATATAGCAAATATTGATCCGATTGATATATATTTTTTCGTGGCTTATCATTATTTTTCTGAGATGATAACATGTTTATAAGACCTTAATAAAATGTATTTGTAATTTTGGGAAGCCTTGAAATCGAATTGATAATTATTTGTTATTACCGATTGTATAAAAATATAAAAGGGTTTGAATGGTTATAGAACTAGGGTTTTCAGATTTTTGTGATCTTAATTAATGTTATTTGAAGTAATTATCATGTTATGAAATTGGGGAAGAATTAGAGTTTGTGTTTGTGAATTTAATTTGTAATCGGTTAGAATAATAAAAAAGTATGAGGGTGCCTTTTGAAAATATTGAAACATAAGGGTTATTTTTGTAAGTCTTTTAAGACCAGGGGAAACTTGTTAAAATTATGAAGAAGGTGAAAAGTGTGAGTTTTGTAACTATAAGGAGCAAAAATATAATTATATGCATTTATTTAATTAGACTTGTATTTAATTTAATAGAGGGACCATTTTTGTAAATTATGAAAACTAAGTGGTTATTCTGTAAATAATCATATTGGGGTGCTAAGGGTGTAAATTTGGTAATTATATGGACTTGTTTGTAATTTTGATAATTAAAAGGATATAAATGGTAATTATTTAAATTAAAGGATTAAACGTGTAATTATTGAAAGTTAAGGGGATGTTTTGAATAAATATTATATTGAGGGCTGAAATGATATAATTTTGATAAATTAAGGGTTACAAGTGTTAATTGAATTAAATATGGTTATACTTGTAAAATAAATATTAATAAGGACTTATTTTGGAAATAATGTAAATTAAGGGTTTGATTGTAATATTTACATTCTAAAACTTGAACTTTGGCATATTTGTATAATAAACCCTAAAATATGGGAAGTTGTCATATTAAACTCTAATCTTGCAAAATTGACATCTTGAACACTTAACTTGTCCAAACCTTAATTAAAATCTTGAAGGAATAATATTGAATATGGAAACTTACTAATTTTGGAAACTTGCTAATTTTGGAAAGTTACTATTTATGGAAAGTTACTAAAAATGGAAAGTATACTAAAACGGGTAACCTAATTATGTTAACCTAAGAGTGGCCTTCTATTACTAATTCGTATAGGTCCGGTGAAGCGGGATTATGATCCTTTTTCCTTGTTTCCCTTGTTGCTTTTGAACCAAGGTACAGATATTCTGACCTATCTACAGGTTTCTCATGCACTCTTGTCTTTCCTATTCTTTTGATATCTTGAACCTTGTTATGTTCCCTTGATTATTGAACCTTGTTATATTCCCTTGATTATTGAACCTTGTTATGTTCCCTTGATTATTGAACCTTGCTATGACCCTTTTTAAAAAAACCGAACCTTGCTTGAAACTTATCCTATGATTCTTGAACCTTGAAATAACCTTGTCATGATACCCTTGACATAATAGACTTGATATGATAATATTGACTTGAACCTTGATTTGAACCCTGTGTTAAATCACTTACTTCGATCTTTGACTTATACCTTGACTTGAAAACCTATACTATGATACTTGATTCAAACCTTGACTTGGACTTGATATAACCCTTGATATTTTGAAAGTGCTTTTAATAATATAACCGGATGTGAAAACTTCTAGTAATTATATTATGAAAATGTTTTGAGGAAAGAAAACTATTTTAAAATAAGGGTTATGAACATTATGTAACACCACTTTTATATGAAGTTTCACTAATTTTATGAATATTTATTTTAAGGACTACCTTATTGAAAACCTTTATTTCATGAAAACCATTATTAAAAGATTTCTTTTAAATGAACATTTGACATAAACATTGAATTGAACCCTTGCCATAAACTTTTATTTGGAACCTAATATGAACCTCTACTTGAACTTATGACATGAACCTTTACACTAAACTCTAGGTACTCTCTCACTATTGAACCTTTACCTTGAACCTTAAACAAGAAATCCACATGAACCTTCTCAGTATGAACCTTGGTATAAACCTTTCCATCTTAAACCTTTTTACTATGGGCCTTGATAATAAACCTTTTAATTTGAATCTTGACTTGAACCTTTGATATGAAACTTGACTTAAACCACTTGATATGGACTCTTGACTTGAACCACTTGATATGAACCTTGTACTTGTACACTTGATATTTGACTTGACCTTTGACCCACAGTTTGAGACTCCGAGCCACCACTTGTTATACGTGTTACTACTTGTTGTGGAGTAGCCACAACCATAGCATTGATGCACCAATGTTATGTACTCTAGTGGGGCTAGAGAGATGTCCCCCACCGTCCCTGATCTTGTTATCGACTACTGCTATGATTGTTATTGGCCTGCAGGGGCGTATGGATGCATCCTAGTCTTGTCTTGACTTGTTACTTGCTTGAGCTACGGCCATCTTGATTATGACTTGGACTACATTATATATTACTTGGTGACTGACGGTGTGTGCGATACACGTCTTTCACATCTTGGGAGCTAGCTACTCCAACCCTTGGAGGTATCCCCTCATATTATACTTGGTATCCCGAGGTCTCCCCTCCGGATGCATGGTTACTTGATTACTTGACTTGACTTGATACTTGACTTGACTTGGGCTCGTGGTGGATAACTGACCTGACCATTATACCTTTATACCTTACACCTTTACAACTTTAATACAGGTTCTTCTTACTTCGGTTGTACTTCCTTTATGCTTTACTTTGTCTTTCCATTGTCTTATATATATCATTCTCTATTGCTTGTTACTTTCATATCTGTTCACTGGGCTCTCGTAGCCCAGCCGCATTTCTTTTCCTGCGGCAGGTTTTTAGTAGGAAGCTGGGTTATGAGTGGAGAGAGCATTGGACTTAGAAGACTTTACCTTGATAGCTTTTGGATTAGTAGGAGCTTTTGTACATTCCAGACTTAGTATTTGTACTACTTTCTTTTGTACTTGTACTTTAGTCTCCCTTGTAACTTTGATACTCATTTGTATTACTTGAGATGTATGCTTGTACTTGCTTTGATATGTCACCATAATGTAGCACTTCTACCCTTATCGGGTTGGGGTGTTACAGCTAATTTGCTACTAAAATTCATGCACATTCAGCCAATTTTTAATGCGCAAAACAGTGTGGTTTCGCACGATTACCCAAACATAACACTCTTTTGGTAACTTCCTACAAAAGCTAATGCCCAATTAGCCTTTTTTTAAAGTGCAAAACAATGTTATTTCACATAAAACATAATTACTCAAATGTGTCGCACTTTTACAAACTTCTCACAAAAATTAACGCACATTTAGCTGATTTTTAATGCATGATGAGTGCTCAAACACTCATCGTTTTTGATATATTTAAACTGCCAAAACGCACAAAAACAATCAAAAAGATATCAAAATACTTAAATTATCCCAGGGATTGTGTTTTATGTGTTTTAAAAACAAAATGTGCAAAAACAAAGAAAAAACGTACAAAGTTTGTAGTATTAGCAGTTTCAGTCCCCCAAGTTTCAAAACTTGTCAAATTTAGTCCCTAAGCATTTATTTTGAAAGAAAAAGTCAACCCAAGGTTTTGAAAGTCAATTTCACAAAATATTACATTTGGGTTGCAAGTTTTCCAAAATTACATATTTAGTCCCTGAAAAATCCAAAAATGGCAAAAGTGGTCCCTGGGAAGTTTTGGAATTTTGAAAATTGGAAAATTACAAAAAGGATTCTTGGAGTTATAGTTATTGGCAACATTGGTCCTATTGGGTACTTTAGAGAAATTACCATTTCAGCCCCTCATTTTATCCAAATGTACACAATTGGTCCCTATGGCTAAAAAAAATACCAACCGGACCCTTTTTATCTAACCCAAAACCAAACCTTAATCCACCCCACCCATCAACCCAGTCCACCCAAAAGCCCAACCTAGGCCCAGTCCCTTTTTGCTAATACCCGGTCAAACAGTCAACGAGGGTCAAACAACCCTTTGACCTTCTTCTTCCCAACCAAACCGCGCAAAACCAGGGCATACATCCCCCCCCCTCCTCACCTTTTCACCAACTCTACCCCCCCACAATAAATTACCCTCACCAAACAAACCCACCACCATAAATGCATCACCAACCCCTCACCAATACCACTCAAAACTACCCCGTATTAATTTAGGCGCCCAAAAGCCAATCAATGGCTAGGATTGATCAATGCTTAATTAAATGGATGGGATTTGGTTATAGGGTCAACAAAAAGACATTGGGACTCTCAGTTTTCAAAAGGAAGCCATGTGGAAGACTTAGGGCATTAGTTTTAGGTCGTTATATATAGTTTTAGCTCATATGAGCTTAGAGTGTGTAATCTTTTAGTTTTTATGTAATTTTAGTTTATTTTCAATGTATTGTAACTGTTTTTATCAATGAAAGTTCAGTTTAAAGTATAATTCTCATTTTCAACTTTTCAAGTTCCATTTCAAGGTTGCAATTTCTAATAAAAGCTTCTAATCAGAGTTTTATTCACTTATAAGCTCTCAAAAACTAAGAAACAAGGTTTTTATAAGTTTATAAGCTTGTGTGAACAATCCTACTTCAGTTTTCAATAATTACTAAAAAAATAAGAAAAATCAAAAATAAATAAAAAATTGTTGATCATGTACTGAATGAGCAAGGAGCACAGTGTATTGTGGATGGCTGTGGGTTAGGTACCTCATGGGAGGGCATAGGATTGGTTAACTTGGTTCCTTGGTTCTTTATCAGTTGGCTTGGAAGGCTTTGTAAGCTAAAAATCTTTCATCTTTAGTATTAAGTAGCTTTAACTGTTTATTTAAGTTTATTTTAGTTAAATATTAGCATTTAGATCAGTAGTAATCATTTGTTCATGTTATATGTTTGTCTAAGTTAAAATCTCTTCAATAAATAATTTTAAAGGGGTGTTTGGTTCTAGGGTGTTTGATCTGTTCTATCAATTCATTTGTGCATTTCTGTGTTTCACTTAGTTGTATGGGTATATAGTAGCTCAGGGAAACCTTTTACTTGTTCTAAAACTCACCCAAAGTCAAAATCACAAGTTAATGCTCACCACAGTCAACTGTGGTGAGTTTTGAGGTGAAAAATCCATCAATCCATTTCACAAAGTGTTTTGTTTACTTAAATTAACTTGTATACAGCTTAACATATCATTCTAAGTCACTAAATCAGCTACACAAGTTCACAAAAGTCAAAACTCATAATTTCTCAAAAAGTCAAAACTACAAACTCAGATTTTCATCAAAATTGGGTGATTTTTCATGATTTTTGTATTGAGATTGAGCATTTGAAACTTGTTAGGGTTGTTGTCTACCAGTTGAACTTTTGATTTCCATCTTTGTTGCATTTTTGTGATTTTTTCTAAGGGACCAAATTGTCCCTTGAATTGGACTGCAGGGCAAGGACTTGCCCTGTATCAGCAGACCATCTCCATCACCCCACCTTTGGTGGTGTTTTGTGACTGACCCATTGGGTCCCACAGTCCCTACTTTGCACCATTCAACCCCCCTCCTACCCAGGATCAAGGGTTGACCTTTAGTTTGACCATAAGATCAGTGGACCCCACTTTGTTTGACCCCTAAAGCTTGTCCCATAACTGTCTCAGAACCAAGTTAAGCAAACAGCTTATTTGTGCTTTTTGGATTATTAAAGCCACAAGTTTGGCTTATTCTTGCTTATTATATAGTAACAAACTCAGAGAAACCATAAAATACCATTGTGGACCCCACATCTTCCATTTGAGCTTAAAAAACCTCCACAGTCAACAAAAGTCAACTGTGGGATTAATAAGCACTTCAAGTGCTTATTTCTTGGGGTGTAGTTACAGTGTTTTTGTTAAAAGTTCTTATTTTTAGTCTATAATCAGTTTAGAAAAAGAAAAAAAAAACAAAAAAACAACTTTAATATTAGTGATAGCTTCTATTTAATAGGATTTATCAATTTAATTTTCTTTTTAATTTATTTCTAAGTAATATATCACTTTTATATTTTTAGAAATTATATTTTAGGTTAAAATAATTTTACAAATTTTTCCAGATTTTTATTTTGTCTTTTAGTGGTATTTCTAATTAATTTTAGTTTAATTTAGTTTTAATTAATATTAATCAATTAAATAGCATAATTAGTTTTTATAAAGTATAATCTAGTTTTTATAATTTTTCTAGCTTTTATTTTAGTTAAAACATTTTATAAATTTTTCTAGAATTTTTACTGTTCATTTTCTATTTTTTTATAATATAATTAGTTTAATTAGAAATTAATAAGTAATTAGATTAATAATTAGTTAATTAGCTTAAAAATACATAAAATTAACTTTTTATAATTTTTTAGGATTCCCATGATGGTTAGTTAGATTTATAAAAATTTTCTTAATTTTCTAAGCCTTTTTAGTATTTTTAATAATTCTAATTAATTTAATTAGTAATTAATTAATAATAAATAATTAAAAAGTGTAAAAATAGTTTTTAATTTTCTTAAAATTTTCTTTAATTAATAGGATTGTAAAAATACCAATTTTACACTTTTAACCCTCCCAGTTCATCAGTTGTATTTTTTGTTTTGTTCGTCTGTATACGTTTTATAAATTAAAACGTACATTTTTAGGTTTTAGCTCAAATCTTCGTAATCCAAATTCCCGTAATCAATCACATAGCTTTCCTAAGCTATATTTGTTAATAATTTCCAAATAATTTTGATCATAACCCTTTTCTGTGAATAATCACCCGATCACTAATACGCTAAAGTCACAATTCACACTTCAACGGGACTTAAACGACCTGGTGATACCTTATATTACCCGGAGCATTGACCTAGGCTATTTGATTTTGTTGACCATTATTTGGTCAATATAAGTTAGGTGGTTTAGCATCAATCAATTTTTGGCGCCGCTGCCGGGGAAGTGTGTGCGTTTCTTTAGCGTTATTTGAGATTAGTATTATCTCACCTCTTTCACTGTACAAATACCACCACTTGTGTATATTTTCATAATCAAAATACAAAAAAGTCATTAACACTTTTTCTAAAGTGTTAAAACATCAAAAAAAATTAAAAACAACAAAACAAATCGTAACATTTTCTGATTCGGTTTTCTTTTAAGGTGATTCTTAAAGAAAAGCGATTTTGGTAAACAAGACGATACCAAAAATATTTTTCAAAAGTTTTTAAACCCATACACAAAACACAAAAACATTCGTCTTTTCTTGTGAATAATAAATTACATAAAAACTAACCGTCGCAAACCAAGACAGAACACCTACCAACTGGGGGTGTGAACATAATCAGTTCCCAATCAGAAAGATAAAAACTTGCCTTTGTATCCCTGTAGGTGGTGTACCTTTCTTAAAGAAGCCACTTACTTGCGATTATTGGTTTAAGTTCACTGTTGATTTGCCTCGATTTTTGTTTTGATTGGTTTTAGTGCATGCGCACTCGTTCTTCAAGGTCCACGAGCCCATTACGTGAGCTTGTTCGGAAACCTAGAAGACCTCGCCGACGTTCAGCACCAACAGTCGGATCTGAGATCCGTACTGTTGCCACACCCACTGTCACCATGGCGGAAGACCGTCCCATGTGTGAACTTCTCCAAGCACCCTTCGAGGGTTACGGAGATGCCATTGTTGTCCCAGCCATCGTGGCTGATAATTTTGAGCTCAAAACCGGGTTACTCAATCTTGTAACCTCAAGCCAATTCTACGGTTTTGAGAGGGACGATCCTCATGCTCATATTCGATGGTTCAATAAAATCACATCAACCATCAAATACAAAAATGTCCCGTGTGAAGCAATAAAACTTCTTCTCTTCCCATTCTCTCTGGAGGGACAAGCCCGGATTTGGCTTGAAAAAGAACCTCCACGATCTATTGAGACTTGGGAAGATCTTGTCAAAAAGTTTGTGAATGAATTCTTCCCACCTTCCAAGACCACAAGTCTTAAGAACGAAATCACCAAGTTCACTCAAAAATACGATGAATCTTTTGGTGAAGCTTGGGATCGTTTCAAAGAATTACTTCGCAAGTGTCCACATCATGGTTTCTCTGAGTTGATGCAACTCGATACTTTTTACAATGGCGTGAGCCAAGCTGATCAGGATTCTCTCAATGCCTCCGCGGGAGGAAATTTTTTGAGTAGAACCACGAAAGAAGCTTTGCAAATCATAGAAAACAAGTCCAAGGTCCGCTCTACACGAAGCAAACCGATTGTTTCTCAAATCAATGCGGGTCCTTCTACTTCATCTTCTGTGGGTCAATCTAGCACGGATGCTAAGCTTGACAAGCTCACTGAAGCGATCCAAGCTTTGGTTCTCGCCCAAACAAAGAAAGTCTCATTTCCATAACATCCTCCCCCTGCTGAGGTTAAAAAAGTGGAAGTCTGTGTGACTTGTGGTGGGCCGCGTGCCTACTACAATTGCACAGCTACTGATGGTACTCCATATGAAGCTAATGCTATTGTCGGGTCCCAAAATCAAGGAGGCAATCAATACCGCCCTCATATGGACCCGAACTATCATCCTCACCATTATCCTAGACCTCCCGGTTTTAATCAAAACCAAAATGTCCAAAACCGTGGCCAAAACCAAAATAGAGTGAACCAAGGTTATCAAAACCAAAGTAACTTCAATCAGGGTCACGGTTTCCAAAATCAAAACCAAGGTTTTCAAAATCAAGGTTTCCAACATCAAGGAAACTTTAACCGGAACCAAGGTCAGGGTAATTTCAACCCCGGGAACTTTCATGGGAACAATCACCAGAATCAAGGGAATTTCCATCATCAAAACCAAGGAAATTTCAATCAAGGACTCAACCCGAACAATCGAGCTCCAAACATTCCTAATCCGAATTAAGCCATTGTTCCAACCGGGCCTTCATCTGATGAATTGTTGAAGCAATTTATGAAGTCCCAAGAAGAGTTGAACAAGTTGCTGGTCAGCCAGATTTCTGACATTAAGAAGTCTTTAAATGATCGACCCTCGGGCTCAGGTACTACTTTACCGAGCAACACGATCGCTAACCCGAGGGGCGATGCTAAGGCAATCACAACACGAAGTGGTGCTTCATATGATGAACCCGCGATTCCTACTACCTCTTCTTCCTCTCCTCCAAAGGCAGTGAATCGTGAGCCTGAGGTGACAAAGGACAAGGTGCAAATTCCTAGCCCACGAAGTACAGCACACGTCCAACCTCAGGTTAATCCTGAAACCAGATGTAAGCCTGGAGTTGTCTTTGAACCACCAGAAACTCCAGTGGACAACCCTAAATCCAAAACTTCTATTCCCTATCCATCACGTCTCAGTGAACAAAAGCTCCGCGAAAAAGCTAATCACCAAATGGATAAATTTTTCCAAATCTTCCAAGATTTGCATTTTGATATCAGCTTCGCGGATGCTATTCTCTTGATGCCCAAGTTTGCATCGACAATCAAAAATCTGTTGAGTAATAAAGAAAAATTATTTGAGATGGCAAAAACTCCTCTGAATGAGAACTGCTCTGCGGTTCTTTTGAAAAAGCTTCTTGAAAAGCTTGGAGATCCCGGGAAATTTCTCATTCCTTGTACCTTCCCGGGTATGGTTGATTGCTTCGCCCTGGCCGATCTAGGTGCTAGCATCAACCTAATGCCATATTCTGTGTGGAAGAAACTTTCTCTCCCCGAACTCACTCCCACGTGCATGACTTTAGAGCTTGCCGATCGCTCGATTTCTCGACCCATTGGCATTGCCGAGGACGTATTCATTAAAGTGGGAAAGTTCCATTTTCCAGCAGATTTTGTGATTGTTGACTTTGATGCCGATTCAAGGGTCCCTCTCATTCTTGGGCGGGGATTCCTTAGAACTGGGCGCGCTCTTATCGATGTATTTGAGCATGAGATCACATTACGTGTTGGAACGGAAGCTATTACCTTCAACCTAAATCAAACATCGAGATACTCCTCTAATTATGATTGTGAATCGGTGAACAAAATAGATGTCATCGATGTTGCTGCTGAGGAGTATGCTCAAGAGATTTTAGGTTTCATTGATGATTCTTCGAGTGAAAATCTCACTCAGTCTTCTCATCCCATCATAGCCAATTCTTCTCCTTCCCTCACTCCGTTTGAGGGAAGTGACTTCATCTTAGAAGAAATGGAGGCGTTTCTCAAAAGTGATTCGATTCCCGATGGAGTCGATAACCAAGAGATCGACCTCGAGAGGGATATTCTCCTGCTTGAAAAATTGTTAAACGAGGATCCCTCTCATCTTCAGGTTCTACCACAACAACTTTATAAAGAGGAGGTCAAAAATGTTGAGAAAACTGATGACTTCCCCGAGGTTGAACTTAAGGACTTGCCGCCTCATCTTGAATATGCATTTCTGGAGGGTGATGATAAATTACCCGTCATAATTGCCAAAGACTTAAGTGATGAGGAAAAGCCTGCTCTTATCAAGGTTTTGAAGTCTCATAAACAAGCAATTGCTTGGCGTCTCTCCGACATCAAGGGCATTAACCCTGAATTCTGTACTCATAAAATTTTAATGGAGGACGACTTCAAACCTGCAGTCCAACAACAAAGAAGGGTGAATCCAAAAATTCACGAGGTTATCAAACAAGAGGTTTTAAAACTTCTTGATGCCGGATTGATTTACCCTATCTCGGACAGTCCTTGGGTCAGCCCAATCCATTGTGTTCCAAAAAAGGGTGGCATTACTGTTGTCACAAATGAGGAGAATGAGTTGATTCCAACTCGTTTGGTTACGGGTTGGCGCGTCTGCATTGATTATCGAAAATTGAATGACGCCACCCGTAAGGATCATTTTCCTCTGCCCTTTATGGATCAGATGCTCGAGAGATTAGTAGGGAATGAGTACTATTGCTTCCTCGATGGTTTCTCGGGTTACTTTCAGATTCCCATTGACCCGCAAGACCAAGAAAAGACCACTTTTACATGCCCCTATGGAACCTTCGCATATAAACGTATGCCATTTGGCTTATGTAATGCTCCGGGCACGTTTCAAAGATGTATGATGGCCATTTTTTCCGACATGATCGGGAAAAGTATGGAGGTCTTTATGGACGATTTCTCGGTCATTAGGGATTCGTTTAAATCATGTCTCTCCCATTTAGACAGCATGCTAAAACGTTGTGAAGACACAAAGTTATGTCTAAATTGGGAGAAGAGTCACTTTATGGTCAAAGAGGGCATTGTCCTCGGCCATAAAATTTCAAAAAACGGGATTGAGGTTGACCGTGCCAAAGTGGACGTCATTGCAAAATTACCTCATCCCACGACTGTGAAAGGTGTTAGGAGCTTTTTGGGTCACGCCGGTTTCTATCGTAGGTTTATTCAAGATTTTTCTAAAATCGCCCGGCCTATGACCCATCTCCTCGAAAAGGATGCTCCTTTTATCTTCTCCCCTGAGTGCATCGAAGCCTTTGAAACATTAAAGAAAAGGCTTACCGAGGCACTGATTCTTGTTGCCCCCGATTGGGACTTGCCCTTCGAGCTCATGTGTGATGCTAGTGATTATGCTATAGGGGCAGTCTTGGGGCAACGCAAAACGAAACATTTTCAGCCTATACACTATGCCAGCAAGACTATGACCGAGGCACAAAGTCATTACACCACCACTGAAAAAGAATTATTAGCTGTGGTGTATGCTTTTGAAAAATTCCGGCCATACTTGATTCTGACTAAAAGCATAGTGTATACGGATCACTCGGCTTTGAAGTATCTATTTGCAAAACAAGATGAAAAGCCGAGACTCCTCCGCTGGGTTCTCCTCCTTCAGGAATTTGATATCATTATTCGTGATAAAAAAGGAGCTGAGAACCTAGCTGCTGATCATCTCTCCCGTCTTGAAAATCCCCAACAAGATACTTTCGAGAAAAAGGAAATAAATGAAACATTTCCTCTCGAAACCCTCAATGCGGTTTCATTTCGTGGAGACTCGATTACCCCATGGTTTGCCGACTTTGCAAACTATCTAGCGGGTAACTTCATTGTGAAAGGGATGTCGTCCCAACAAAAAAATAAATTTTTCAAAGACGTAAAACATTACTTTTGGGACGACCCCTACTTGTTCAAGATATGCGCGGATCAAGTCATCCGGCGGTGTGTGTATGGTCAGGAAGCCGCTGAAATCTTAAAGGCTTGCCATGCTGGTCCCACGGGGGGCCACCACAATCCCAACTACACCGCCAAAAAGGTGTTTGATTCCGGCTTTTATTGGCCCTCAATCTACAAGGATGCCCAAGAATTGGTCAAGTCCTGTGACGCTTGTCAGCGTCACGGGAATATTTCACAAAGGAATGAAATGCCTCAGAATGCAATTCAAGTTTGTGAAATTTTTGATATCTGGGGCATCGACTTTATGGGGCCATTTCCATCCTCTCGCGGAAACAAATACATACTCGTGGCAGTTGACTACTTGTCAAAATGGGTTGAAGCGAAAGCTTTACCCACAAATGATGCCCGAGTAGTTGTGAAATTTTTAAAAGCTCTTTTTGCCCGATTCGGAACTCCACGTGCTATTATTAGTGATCGTGGTACGCACTTTTGTAATGACAAATTTGACAAAGTCATGCAAAAGTACGGTGTGACTCACCGTCTTTCCACTGCGTACCACCCTCAAACGAGTGGTCAAGTCGAAGTTTTCAATCGGGGCATTAAAAGAATATTGGAGAGAACTGTAGGTGAGAATCGTGCATCGTGTTCGGACAAATTAGATGATGCACTTTGGGCTTTCCGTACGGCTTATAAAACACCCATTGGATGTACACCTTATAAACTTGTGTACGGGAAAGCGTGCCATCTTCCGATCGAGCTTGAACACAAGGCCTATTGGGCCCTCAAGCATGCCAATTTCGACCTAAAAACGGCGGGTGATCATAGGAAAGTTCAAATAAACGAATTAAACGAACTTCGTGATCAAGCTTACGAGAACTCTTTGATCTACAAAGAAAAGACAAAGAAGATTCATGACTCAAAAATCAAAAACCGCGTTTTCAACGTTGGTGATAGAGTCCTTCTTTTCAACTCTAGACTCAAAATCCTCTCGGGAAAGCTCAAAACCCGATGGACTGGTCCATTCACTATCGCAAAAGTTTATCCTTATGGCACCGTCGAATTATCTCAAAATGACGGTCCAAATTTCAAAGTGAATGGACATCGGTTGAAACATTACTTTGGAGAGGACGTACCATCCATGGTCGTCCCGTATCTCCAAACTTTCCCCAAGGACAATTGAATTCGGGGATAGAGTCAAGCTAGCGACTCGATGTACAAAAATTAGCAACAATACGGGTTTTCACCCGTATCTCTGATTCTTTCTATTTTCTACCACCTAGCGTGGGGGAATGGCCAACCCCCCGCTGTTTGAAAAAAATGTATATATGTATATAAGTTAAAAAAAAAAAAAAAAAAAAAAAAAAAAAAAAGTTATATATATATAGAAATAAAGTGAAAATTGGTATTTCCGCAGTTAGATTCGAATCTTGGCTTTTTACGTTCATAGCTTCGGCATAATAGCCGGGACTTTGAATATTGAGGACAATATTCATTTCTAAGTGTGGGGGGGGGGGGGGGGGGAAATTCTAACGAATTTTATCAAAATATCTTTCAAGTACCCCCGTTTTTGGCCAAAATTTTCAAAAATTTTTCACTTTATTTTAAAATTTTTGTGGTAATCAGTCCGCCTTGTCTAAACGACAAAAGGGATTGGCTAATCCAGGAGCAAACGGCTCTTGGTAAAGATAAATCAAATCCGTTGACGGCTGGCAATTTGCCCAAAATTGTATGGTTCATCAACTCCCCGAAAACAAATGAGTTGGCTAGCCCGCAAGATTATGGCTTGTGGTAAAGGCCATGGAAAATCCATAATTGGTAATCAGCTCACCAAGATGTTGACTAGGTCCATCAAGATGCTAGCTAGTCCAGGAGCAAACGGCTCTTGGTAAAGACTTAACAAATCCGTTGGAAGCTGGTGGTTTGCTCAAAATCACACGGTTATCAGGTGTGCCACAGTTCTTACACCTGGCTACTCCAGAAGTGATGGCTTTTGGTAAAGAGTTTAAAATCCATCAAGTTTTCTAAAAAGATTGCTAGGGACTAGCAATAGTTCAGTGTGGGAGATTGATGAGTGCTCAAACACTCATTGTTTTTTATATATTTAAACTGCCAAAACGCACAAAAATAATCAAAAAGATACCAAAATACTTAAATTATCCCAGGGATTGTGTTTTATGTGTTTTAAAAGCAAAATGCGCAAAAACAAAGAAAAAACGTACAAAGTTTGCAGTTTCAGTCCCCCAAGTTTCAAAACTTGTCAAATTTAGTCCCTAAGCATTTATTTTGAAAGAAAAAGTCAACCCAAGGTTTTGAAAGTCAATTTCACAAAATATTACATTTGGGTTGCAAGTTTTCCAAAATTACATATTTAGTCCCTGAAAAATCCAAAAATGGCAAAAGTGGTCCCTGGGAAGTTTTGGAATTTTGAAAATTGGAAAATTACAAAAAGGATTCTTGGAGTTATAGTTATTGGCAACATTGGTCCTATTGGGTACTTTAGAGAAATTACCATTTCAGCCCCTCATTTTATCCAAATGTACACAATTGGTCCCTATGGCTAAAAAAAAATACCAACCGGACCCTTTTTATCTAACCCAAAACCAAACCCTTATCCACCCCACCCATCAACCCAGTCCACCCAAAAGCCCAACCTAGGCCCAGTCCCTTTTTGCTAATACCCGGTCAAACAGTCAACGAGGGTCAAACGACCCTTTGACCTTCTTCTTCCCAACCAAACCGCGCAAAACCAGGGCATACATCCCCCCCCCCCTCCTCACCTTTTCACCAACTCTACCCCCCCACAATAAATTACCCTCACCAAACAAACCCACCACCATAAATGCATCACCAACCCCTCACCAATACCACTCAAAACTACCCCGTATTAATTTTGGCGCCAAAAAGCCAATCAATGGCTAGGATTGATCAATGCTTAATTAAATGGATGGGATTTGGTCATAGGGTCAACAAAAAGACATTGGGACTCTCAGTTTTCAAAAGGAAGCCATGTGGAAGACTTAGGGCATTAGTTTTAGGTCGTTATATATAGTTTTAGCTCATATGAGCTTAGAGTGTGTAATCTTTTAGTTTTTATGTAATTTTAGTTTATTTTCAATGTATTGTAACTGTTTTTATCAATGAAAGTTCAGTTTAAAGTATAATTCTCATTTTCAACTTTTCAAGTTCCATTTCAAGGTTGCAATTTCTAATAAAAGCTTCTAATCAGAGTTTTATTCACTTATAAGCTCTCAAAAACTAAGAAACAAGGTTTTTATAAGTTTATAAGCTTGTGTGAACAATCCTACTTCAGTTTTCAATAATTACTAAAAAAATAAGAAAAATCAAAAATAAATAAAAAATTGTTGATCATGTACTGAATGAGCAAGGAGCACAGTGTATTGTGGATGGCTGTGGGTTAGGTACCTCATGGGAGGGCATAGGATTGGTTAACTTGGTTCCTTGGTTCTTTATCAGTTGGCTTGGAAGGCTTTGTAAGCTAAAAATCTTTCATCTTTAGTATTAAGTAGCTTTAACTGTTTATTTAAGTTTATTTTAGTTAAATATTAGCATTTAGATCAGTAGTAATCATTTGTTCATGTTATATGTTTGTCTAAGTTAAAATCTCTTCAATAAATAATTTTAAAGGGGTGTTTGGTTCTAGGGTGTTTGATCTGTTCTATCAATTCATTTGTGCATTTCTGTGTTTCACTTAGTTGTATGGGTATATAGTAGCTCAGGGAAACCTTTTACTTGTTCTAAAACTCACCCAAAGTCAAAATCACAAGTTAATGCTCACCACAGTCAACTGTGGTGAGTTTTGAGGTGAAAAATCCATCAATCCATTTCACAAAGTGTTTTGTTTACTTAAATTAACTTGTATACAGCTTAACATATCATTCTAAGTCACTAAATCAGCTACACAAGTTCACAAAAGTCAAAACTCATAATTTCTCAAAAAGTCAAAACTACAAACTCAGATTTTCATCAAAATTGGGTGATTTTTCATGATTTTTGTATTGAGATTGAGCATTTGAAACTTGTTAGGGTTGTTGTCTACCAGTTGAACTTTTGATTTCCATCTTTGTTGCATTTTTGTGATTTTTTCTAAGGGACCAAATTGTCCCTTGAATTGGACTGCAGGGCAAGGACTTGCCCTGTATCAGCAGACCATCTCCATCACCCCACCTTTGGTGGTGTTTTGTGACTGACCCATTGGGTCCCACAGTCCCTACTTTGCACCATTCAACCCCCCTCCTACCCAGGATCAAGGGTTGACCTTTAGTTTGACCATAAGATCAGTGGACCCCACTTTGTTTGACCCCTAAAGCTTGTCCCATAACTGTCTCAGAACCAAGTTAAGCAAACAGCTTATTTGTGCTTTTTGGCTTATTAAAGCCACAAGTTTGGCTTATTCTTGCGTATTATAGTGTAACAAACTCAGAGAAACCATAAAATACCATTGTGGACCCCACATCTTCCATTTGAGCTTAAAAAACCTCCACAGTCAACAAAAGTCAATTGTGGGATTAATAAGCACTTCAAGTGCTTATTTCTTGGGGTGTAGTTAATGTGTTTTTGTTAAAAGTTCTTATTTTTAGTCTATAATCAGTTTAGAAAAAGAAAAAAAACCAAAAAACCAACTTTAATATTAGTGATAGCTTCTATTTAATAGGATTTATCAATTTAATTTTCTTTTTAATTTATTTCTAAGTAATATATCACTTTTATATTCTCATAAATTATATTTTAGGTTAAAATAATTTTACAAATTTTTCCAGATTTTTATTTTGTCTTTTAGTGGTATTTCTAATTAATTTTAGTTTAATTTAGTTTTAATTAATATTAATCAATTAAATAGCATAATTAGTTTTTATAAAGTATAATCTAGTTTTTATAATTTTTCTAGCTTTTATTTTAGTTAAAACATTTTTATAAATTTTTCTAGAATTTTTACTGTTCATTTTCTATTTTTTTATAATATAATTAGTTTAATTAGAAATTAATAAGTAATTAGATTAATAATTAGTTAATTAGCTTAAAAATACATAAAATTAACTTTTTATAATTTTTTAGGATTCCCATGATGGTTAATTAGATTTATAAAAAATTTCTTAATTTTCTAAGCCTTTTTAGTATTTTTAATAATTCTAATTAATTTAATTAGTAATTAATTAATAATAAATAATTAAATAGTGTAAAAATAGTTTTTAATTTTCTTAAAATTTTCTTTAATTAATAGGATTGTAAAAATACCAATTTTACACTTTTAACCCTCCCAGTTCATCAGTTGTACTTTTTGTTTTGTTCGTCTGTATACGTTTTATAAATTAAAACGTACATTTTTAGGTTTTAGCTCAAATCTTCGTAATCCAAATTCCCGTAATCAATCACATAGCTTTCCTAAGCTATATTTGTTAATAATTTCCAAATAATTTTGATCATAACCCTTTTCTGTGAATAATCACCCGATCACTAATACGCTAAAGTCACAATTCACACTTCAACGAGACTTAAACGACCTGGTGATACCTTATATTACCCGGAGCATTGACCTAGGCTATTTGATTTTGTTGACCATTATTTGGTCAATATAAGTTAGGTGGTTTAGCATCAATCAATGCACGAAGCAATGTTATTCCACATAACACACAAGTGTTATTCCACATGACACACGATTACCAAAACGTATTGCACTTTTACTAACTTTCTACAAAAATCATCCCATTTTTTAATGTGAAAAACGATGTTATTCCACATAGCTCACTATTATCCAAACTTATCGCATGTTTACGATCTGCTTAAAAAATCAATGCACGTTTAGCCTATTTTTTTAATGAATAAAGTAATGTTATTTCACATAACACAGGATTACTCAAACATAGCCGAGAAAACGTGCACTTATCACTTTGCCTAAATTCCTATGAAAAATAATGCGCAGTTAGGCCCTGTTTAATGCACAAAAACATGTAAGCTTTAGCCAATAACACACTAATTTCCAACGCCTATCACTATGCCTATCTTCCTCTGAAAACTAATGCTCGTTTATAATATTAATGTGAAAGCTGACCGTTTTCAATGCACAAAACAGTGTTATTTTAAACCATAACATGATGAGTACCTAGGCATATCACTTTACTAACTTCCGATGAAAACTTGCGTACATTCAACCCTTTTTTAATGCACAAAACAATGTCATTTTAAACCATAACACATTGAGCATATTGGCATATAACGTTTGCTAACTTAGTATGAAAACTGATGCACGTTAAACGTTTGTTTTTTAATGCACAAAAAAGTGTTAGTCTAAACCAAAACACAATGAGCACCTAGACATATCACTTTACTGATTTCCTTTGAAAATTTATATTCAACCCTTTTTTTAATGCACAAAACACTGGTATTTTGCACATAATGTGTTGAGTACCTTAGCATATTACTTTTAATAACTCCCTACAATACAACGTTATCCCACATAACTCATCATTATCCAAACGTATCACACCTTTACTAAATTCCCACAAAAAGTAATGCACATTTTGCCCACTTTTCAATGCACAAAACAGTGATATTTCACACAACTCATGATTATCAATATGTATTGTACTTTTACTCACTTCGACGAATATTAATGCATATTTAACCCATTTTTAATGCTTAAAACAATATTATTTCACACAACTCACGGTATCAAACGTATGTCACACTTACTTCTTACAAATTTAATGCAAATTCAGCTTACTTTTAATACACAAAAGAGTTGTATATTGCACAACTCATAATTATCCCAATATATTACACTTTTAGTGACTTCTTATGAAAATTAATGCATATTTGTCCCATTCTAATTCATAAAATAGTGATAATTCGCATAGATGTGGATTATCCAAACGTATCACATATATTTACTAACATTCTATGAAAATTAATGCACATTTAGCCATTTTTTATGCAAAAAAAAAAATCTGCATTTAGATCTAATGAACATATTAACAGAATACATATTAACAAGGCAATTTTGGGTTAAAAATATCATTACCAGTGGAATTTGTAGCTTCAATTGTATAATATTTTGTGCATAAAATCATTGATTAAAGCTTGTATCAATTTAAAATCATTATTTACATATTTGGACCAATTTAGAATCATTATTTACATCTTCTTCTTGTTGCTGCTAATTTATACAAACAAAATGCATTAAAATCATGCTACTGTATTATAATATGAACAAGATAACTTTTAATTCACTTACCTTTGCTTTTCGACGCCATTTTAATATGTAAAATAGATGATTGAAGTTTCTAGTAGATTTAGATAGTTGATTTCAGCTTTGATTTTTATAGGATTTGATGATTTTTATAGACATCAACAATGGAGGGTTTGTGAGAGAGAAAGGGTTTGTAGATCTATTGATCGAGAGAGAGAGAGAGAGAAAGCGGTTGGATGAGAGAGAAACGGGATGCAACTGTGTATTTTATAAATATGTGTTAATGATTATTTATTAAAAGACTATTTTGTCCTTCCAGCTTTAATTAAGATTATAATTAAATCTCATCCATTGATCTTTAAATCAATGGTTCAAAACCCTTCTTATCCTTCTCACAAAAAAAATCCTTTTTATTTTAACTCACCCCTATATATATATATATATATATATATATATATATATATATATATATATATATATCCGTAAGACTTAAGATGTAGCAGTTACCAATAAACACATACACTACAAGGAAATACCTACACTGATACTCAGAAGTTTTAGTGACACAGAAAACTGTCACTATTCTAACCTTTTAGTGACACTTTTTACAAAATCTAGCAGACTCAAAGCTCACAACGGATTGGACCGACTGACCTAACATATCCTCTAATACAAAGGAGTACTTATTTCATTTAACTATTTATCGCAGATACGTACGAGCACGTGACTAGTATATACTACCTCCGTCCCACAATAAGTGTCCACTTTGAATTTTCAAAGTCTTTCTTATTCAACTTTGACTATAAATATTTTTATTTGTGTTATGTAATAATTTATGAAAAATATATGAATGGATTTAGTTTTAAATGTATTTTCATTGATATAATTTTCATCAAGTATTATGTAACACAAATAATAATATTTATGGTCAACGTTGAATGAAAAAGACTTTGAAAATTCAAAATGGACACTTATTGTGGGACGGAGGGAGTATATACTTACACACATATTTTGTAGAGTAAATTGCACAAATCGTCATTAAAAGTTTGGCCGAATTGCATGTTTCGTCTCAGATGTTACGAAAGTGCAATGATCGTCCCTGTGTGGAAACCTTTGGTGCAAGTATCGTCTTTTTTTGGAAAACTTTTGGTGCAAGTATCGTCCCTGTAAGGACGATACTTGCACCAAAAGTTTCTCCACAGGAATGATCCTTGCATTTTCGTAACATCTAGGACAAAAATGCAATTTGGCCAAACTTTAAGGACAATTTACTATATTTTTTTATAAGGATTACCAGCACACTGTACCTGTGGCTCTTAGAGGGCAAGGAGTCATAACATCAAATAACACCAACACCACTGCCACGTCAGCGCCACATCATTTTAACATCAAATAACATAACACCAAAAACACCAGAAAATCATAAGACCCAATAACACCACTTTTTACATATTTATAAATTCTACCCTCAACAAATTCATTTATTAAACATTCAAACATTTCATTAATAAAACTAAACAGTACATTACGAAATAAAAACATTACAACTTGAAAATAATAATAATAATAATAATAAAAACTAGTTGTTTGTCGGACCGGTTGGCGGATGTTGCAAATTATACTTTTGTTTGATTCTTTGTTTTTCCATTTTGATAAAATACGCCTCGTCCGGATCTACGTCACTCATTTTCATACTAAGAAATCTAAATTCCTCCAAACGCGTAGTCGTCTCATCTTTCGTTCTAGCCGCGTCGTACGCCATTTGGGCCACTTCCCGTCTAAGTCGAAGCTCGTGTGTCATAGAATCTAAGTTGCTTGACGCACTTCCCCCGGTACTAGTCGATGTATCGGACTTTTGTTTTTTCCCGGTGCGTGCTTTCCCGGGCGGACGTGGTCGTGCGTCATGACCAAATAGCTCTTCGTTGCTTTGACCGGGGACATCTCCGGTTAAATCAATCGGTTCCGGCGCGTCCCATTTTGGACATGCCCTCAAAATCAACCACGCAAACGAAACACCTTTGTGTTCGTCACGATAGAATTGTCTAGCATGCCTCATATCATCATTATCACCTTCACCACTTTTTGTGGTACGTTTAGCACGTTTGTAACACTCTTCGAACTTTTGGCAATTTGCGTTCAACGTATGACACTTGCTTGATAACATATCTTTGTTACGATTTTGAAAATTTTTCCGGTTGAACTCATTCATAACCCGATACCAAAACATAATCGACTTTTGAGAAACTCCAACATTCTTATCCTCGGAAACGGCCACCCAACACATGTCCCGACATTTTTTTGGATTGGATTGTTTTTTTTTTGTGGATCAGATGTTTTTTTTTATCGGATGGTTTTTTTTTTTTTTTTTTGTGACTATCTGCTGATCAGCATATGTATATATAGTAGTGTTGCGGTTTTTTTTTTTTTTTTTTTTTTTTTTTTTTTTTTTTTTAGCAAATGTATCCGTTGCAAACAACAGTCCAATTCCAAACGGTAATAAATTAGGGGGCCTTTTTTGAACCAAAATGAAAGTGTAATAACGTGCGTTAGTGTGGTAACGTGAAAGGCAACGCAGGGCAAAAAAAAGAACCTTGAAATGGTGTTAACGCCTAAACGGCGTTGAAACCATGCCATCTAGGCAAAAACGCCGTTGGGCGTTATTACTCCCTCCCCTCTTAATCTATTGATGTGTTTCACATAGCACTTGATTCACGCATTCTTCTGTATGACTTGGAACCCATTATTAGTGTTTTTCCTATTCGATGTTTGTTGGTCAAGATTCCCAATAGAATAGTTAGTTATTAAAGAAATACTATTTCAATAGCAACTTTTCAAACTGCAATTATCAGAATCGAAAAACAAAAAAAATCATTTCGTTATTCATTATAATTTGTGTTTATATTATTATATGGTCATATCATTTTAAGAAAAATAGAAAAGAGCGTCTTCAATAGAACG
Organism: Artemisia argyi; assembly: GCA_030686995.1. Taxonomy (NCBI): domain Eukaryota; kingdom Viridiplantae; phylum Streptophyta; class Magnoliopsida; order Asterales; family Asteraceae; genus Artemisia; species Artemisia argyi. Next base: position 149,563,665 of record CM060686.1, read on the forward strand.
TTCCTAGCTGGTGACGATATTATGGACGTACTCAATCCCACAATTCTATAAATACTTATTTCCACTCTTTAGTACTCCATTCCATAAAAAAGCCATCTTCTACTAATTTGCTAAACAAAACATAATCACTTAATCATGTCAACACCCGATGAAGTTGCAGCACTCGAGTTCATTCGTCAACACCTTCTCGACGAATTCGAGTCGTTTCCTATAGATGATCATTGCACAACAAGTTGCAGTAGCTCCATATCCACCTCTCACTCAGATTGCTCGAGTTCAACCGATTCAAATACATATAACCAAACTTGTCATATAGGTTTATACGAAAAAGAAGTTACGAAACATGAATTAATCGATGTTGACTCGTTAAAACCGGTTGAACGAAAAAGGAGAGAAGAGAGGTGTTATAGAGGTGTAAGACGTAGGCCGTGGGGAAAGTTTGCAGCCGAGATCAGAGATCCAAAACGTCGCGGGTCTAGAGTATGGTTAGGTACGTTTGATAGTCCTATTGAAGCTGCAGAAGCTTATGACAGGGCTGCTTTTGCTATGAGAGGTAGCAAGGCTATTCTTAACTTTCCACTTGAGGTCGCGAATGGTAAAAAGATTTCCGAGGGAGTTGATGATCCTGTGACACCCTCGTCGAATTGGAATACGAGTGTTTGGGACTAATCCAAAAGATATGTGATGAGAAACCCTATGTTCAGTGACGGACCTAGGATTTTTTATGGATTCCGAAAGATATGATATATGAAGCTTGTCATATGATCTTAACAGACATGGAATGTTTTGTTGTTGGTACTTGCTTTTAATCTGAGTTTTATGGTCGATACTTGTTTAAGAATATTTAGAGTTCTTGAATTAAAGTTTTTACGCAAATGTAATGTTTATGATCATATTATGGCTAAAACGAGGTACCCTTTTTGTATCGTATGTTTATGGATGATGGACATGCATTCAACTATATGTAATATCGGCACTATACTAACATGTCTATGCTGTGTAATAAACTTTTATTGCATTTGATCCGGTGACACTATAAAAAAGTATAAATAATAGTAATACTCTACTAGACTTGTATTAGTTGAAGTTAGGGGTGGTGGTAAGACACGATAAACGACGTGAAGTTAAACATGTTTGGATTGAGTATAAATAGGTTTGGGTCAAAAACCTGTCTAGCTCGTTTAATAAACGGGTCGTGTTTGGGTTGAGTAAATATTAAACATGTTAACCCGTAAACCCGTTTAAGTATATAACCCACTAAAATTAAAGTATGTAACTTGGATTTTATGTTGGATTTGTATCAATGTATTTTATTATCTACTTAATATATTAATGAATTACGATTATATTCAGATATTGATATTGTCGCATAGTTATTTTTATATTATTTTTATCATTTTTTATATCCTTATATCATTTTTGTATTTAAACTAATTAAATCGGCAAACCACTAACCTTATTAATCGCTTGACTTATTTACTTAAACATGTTAAACGAGTTACAAATGGGTTACACGTGTTACGCAGGTCTAGGTTAGAGTTGAGTTTCTTGACACGATTAATAAATGGTTCGTGTTTGGGTAGAGGTTATAATAACACGCCAACCCGCAAATCCGAATAGGTTAACCCGAACACGACTCAATTGCCACCCCTAGTTGAAGTACCAAGTCTCCAACGACATTTAAAAGTTATTTAGCTTTATGTTAAGCGAAAATTACTACAGTTGCCCTGCCACAAAGGGGTTATTTGTCAGAGTCCAAACTTTTTTCACTTTACAAATCTACCCAAGCATCTCGGTATATATGTACGCGACATGGCCGAGATCTACGTGTACGTTTGTGATTTAAAGTTGAGCAATTCTAAACTAATGCCGGGTAAAAAAAATACACATCATATGCGACATTAACAAATTAAAAAAACATGTCGCCTATATGATTACCTTAAATACACGACATTGACAAATTAAAGAATCTTCCATTCTCAAATTTTAAAAACTTACAAAAAACACCTTTTAACATTTTGATAATTACAACTTTTTTATATAACAAACTTTATTTGTCAAATATCTACCAAATTCGTTAATGAAAAAAATATCGTTACGAAGAGCTCTGAATTACAAGCAAAACGAGCCCAATGTTAATATGATTTTGACATATATACGATTTTATAAAAAATGTTAAGATTTTATATATATATATATATATATATATATATATATATATATATATATATATATATATATATATATATATATATATATATATACACACACACACATATCAATATTTGGCTCGTTTTGCTTGTAATTCAGTGCTCTTCTTAACGATATTTTTTTTATTAACGAATTTGTTAGATATTTGCTAGATATTTGACAAATAAACTTTGTTATATAAAAAAGTTGTAATTACCAAAAAGTTAAAGGGTGTTTTTTTGTAAATTTTTAAAATTTGAAAATGGAAGATTCTTTAATTTGTCAATGTCGTGTATATAAGCTAATAATATACGCGACATGTTTTTTTTTTATTTGTTAATGTCACGTATGATTTGTACTTTTTTTACCCGATATTAGTTTAGAATTGCTCACAAGCGTACACGTAGGTCTAGGCCATGTCGCGTACATATATACCCGAGATGCTTGGGTAGATTTGTGAAGTGGAAAAAGTTTGGGCTCTGATATATAATTCTTTTGTGGGAGAGGTACTGTAGTAATTTTCGCTTATGTTAAAAGGGCATTTACATTTCTAAACATATGTAACATCAACGGATATCTTTATCTTAGTGAAAGTTGTTCTACGGACCTCTTTAATGATGACTTTAGGAGAAAAAATAATAATAATAATAATAATAATAATAATAATAATAATAATAATAATAATAATAATAATAATAATAATAATAATAAAGCTATTGTCAACTAAATACTAAAACATGCCGTGCCTCGTTTGCTCGAATGCTCATATGAATGATTCAGCTTAATATTGACTGTTTATGCATTATTTATGCATGTGCTAGCAGGATACTCGTACGTTGTAACGGCGGGTAAGAAATGATTAACTGGAGAAGAAAAATAATGCTAGTCTGACCCAGTTCACCTGTTTTTACCAGTTCTGACTGATCATCTCCGTTTCATTTTTAAATTGCTTTTATTAGCTAGCTGAACCGATGGTGACTACGGATTCTAGTTGAACCCGTTGGTCCGGTTTTCAAAATCATGTATATCATTAGCTTGTCAGCATATAAATTATATAAAACTTTGTATATTTTAGTTTGTGCAATGTGATAACATGTATTTTTCATTTTAATGATATTTAAAATTAACATTAATTAATGTATGTAATTAGTTTATGTTTGTACCATAGATGTGGTTTAATTGGTTTATGCAATGTGATAACATGCATTTTTCATTTTAATGGTATTTAAAAATAACATTAATTAATGTATGTAATTAGTTTATGCTTGTACCATAGATTTCGTTTAATTGGTTTGTACCGAAAGCCCAATAAGTTGTATATCTTAATTTTAAGTTTTTAGTGCATTTAATACTCTAATTTCTAATTTTCAGATTTTGAAATATGTGTTTAATTGGTTTACACCAAAAAGCTTTATAGGTTGAATATCTTAATTTTAAGTTTTTTTAGGAGAGAGAGTGATCTCTCCAAAATATGTAGTACCAGCAGGGTAGCGCGATGAGGCGTCGAGTACTGAGACTAATTTCTTTTTGGCAATGTGATGTTCTTCGGCCATATTTTTTTAACAATTAATTTACGAATAACAATAACTTTAGTTATACAATTTATGTTTTAGAAGTTTAATTTGATTATACATTATAGTTAAATAGTTGTATATTTTGTTAAAATGATGTTTTTCATAATATATTAATTGTATTATATGAGCAATGTTTTTATAGTTTTGTTTGTGCTTTACATACTTATAAATAATGCTTATAAGATAGTATTTGCTTAAAAATTTATTTTTGATAGTCTTAAAATAATTAATATGAGAGAGATACACCCATTATAAGGTAGTAGAGATATGAGGCATTTCTTTTTTCTTTTATTCTCATTTAATTAGTGGGTTGATCCTTTATTTCCTTTTAATGAGAGGACTTCTAAAAACTCTTCTATCTTGAATAAGGCTACCCACAGTGGTGACCCGAGTCATCAGCTGCCACATCAGCTTTCTCTCTCTAGGTACTAGACATGACCCATGTGCTACATTAGTGACCGACTTTCTTTCTTTCTTTTTCTTTCTTTTTTTTTCCTTTTTTTTTAATTCAAACATTTTAAACAATAAATTTAAAAATATAAAAACGTAAATGTTCAAATTTAAAAACACATTACATGGATTTAAACAACAAAATAGTACATAGATTTAAATAGGGTTGTAAACGAACTGAACGTTCAGTGAAAATTTCATGAACCGTTCGATAAAAAGTTCGTTTATGTTCGTTCGTTTATTAAATGAACGAACATGAACAATATTTTACGTTCTTTTAGTTAAATGAATGAACATGAACAAAAGTCTCGTTCGTTCATTTATGTTCATGAACGTCCGATTAGGCATTCATTAAAGTTCGTTTATGTTTATTATCTATTTATGTTCATATATCATATCTTCTAATTTTATAATTTTAAAAATTGGTTTGTTTAAATAAAACAACACTTATAAAACAATATATTATGAAGAATTCAATAAAGTTTATGTTTGTTTGTTTGTTTTCATTTATGTTCAATCGTTTATGTTCGTTTAGTGTTCGTTTAGTGTCTTAATGAACGAACATAAACAAACATGAACAATTCATTTTCTTAATAAACGAACATGAACAAGAAAATCCGTCCGTTTAAGCGTCTGTGTCCGTTTATTTGTCCGGTTAAAATTAAATGAACGAACATGAACATGGCTCCGTTCGTGTTCGTCCGGTTCGTTTACAGCCCTAGATTTAAACATTACATAAACATTAAAAAATAAATAAACATTACATAAACCACGATACGTAAAGTTATTTCAAGCGATCCCAAGTTTGAGAGTTGTCTGAGCGATAACCATCGTCGTAAGCAGAGTACTTCGCAAACCTGCTCTCTTCGTACTCTGCTTCAAATTTGCTAACCTTATGCTCCTTACTCTCGTCCCAACCCGCATCTTCTTCATAACCTAGCTCAAATTGAGTCAGCTGAGGTTGATATTCTTGTTGCTTAATAAATCTTGGTGCATCAGATGAAGTTGATGCATCTTGCCCAAATTGTTGGTTCTGTTGTGATACAGAACCAGCAACTTTGTTTTCCTTAAAATTTCAACGGATCTTGTTGGTGATTTGGGCCTGTATATGTGAAACACAACCTCACAACATCTCACTAATGGCACCGTCTTTGCGAACTTCATCGTTCAAAAATTGGTCGATCACAGCTTTTCTTTCTACAGAGATGTCTTTGAACTCCGCGTATCGTTGTCTTAATCGTTGTTTCAGTGCCTTTGCGAGCTCAAACTACTTGATAACTTCGACAAGAGCCTATTGTCGAGCCGTGTCGTCTTTATCGCAGTGTTTTTTAATATACGTTTGCATTTGTTCGACGGTATGGGGAAGACGACAAGCCATAATTTTATGTTTGAATTGTTGGTTGAATTGTGTGTTTAAGGTTGGTATTTATAGGATGTAAAGTGGTTTAGTTGCACGCATCGCGGGTTGTATGGTTTGACCAAACTCTTCATGATGTGACAATACATGGAGGGTTTGTATAATACTGACAACAATGTGAAGCATATATAAGTATATAGCTTATTTGAATATAAATAAATCATTTAAAATCAGATGATGGCAACTAGTTAACGTAGAAGCAATGTTTAAAACCCGATTTTTTTATTGATTAGGTTTAGTTGCCGGTTTATTAGATCACTGATTTTACCGGTATAATAGTCGTGACAATCCGGTTCTTTGTTTATGTTTACTTTTTTCAATATTTGATATGTAGTGTTGCATGATCCGAAAATTTATCCAACTTTATTTTTACATTTGATTAAACCGATGAAAAAAATTGAGACTCTATCGATTAAATTTTTTTTAAGCTCTACATAAGGTGATTAGTGGAAAACTAAGTTCGAATTTTAAGTGGTTTGGTTTCAAAGTGAAAGACTTTGCGAGTGTAAACAGAATTTTCGATAAAGATATGGACACTCTTGTCGTTGCTCCAAATGTTCAATTTTGGAATAGACACTACAAACAAAATGACATGTCTTGACTTTGATTTTTTTAACTAATAACTTAGACCCTCTCGATATAGCCCCTTCCTTTTACATGTCACGTCAGTTTTCTTTCTCCAGCGATCTGCAGGCGATTCAGTGCCCCAGTAATGGCGACCAAGGTTGTTTTTTTTTTTTTTTTTTTTTTTTTTTTTTTTTTAACTGCAAACTTAATAAAACGTTAATTTCATTAATAATTAAAATAGTATATCGACTAAAAACATTACTTAATAATTAAACTACAAACTTATTAATTAAAACTTCAATTGTAATCCGGGTGATCTCAGGTTTGAGCGTTGTTGAAGTCGTAACCGTCATCGTAAGGATCAAATTGTATATTTGTGAATTGGAGTGTGTTTATGTTGTGTATTTATAAGCTAGTTTAAAAGATGTTTTTATTTTTTATTTATTTATTTTTTTTTCACACTATAAACAAGGTGCCAAGGGTTATGTAGGATTAAAAAGGAAAAAAAAAAAAAAAAAGTAAATGCAATTCGATCCACCACACGACTGATTTGTGTTTTTTTTCCTCCTCGATCAAATACATGCACCAAGGACGACCGAATGTAATCTATCTCCCAACTCGGTCGCTAGCCCTTACTGTCACTGGCCTAAGTTTTAACCTGTAAGTAGATCAGTTTAACGGCTATTACGTTTTGCGAGTATATCAATAAGTTATTTGAGTTTTAGCATATTGAAATATTGATATGGTTAAGTTTATAAGTGTGTCTTTGCGGATAGTGACGAAACAAATAACTTTAACAAATAAGTCTAAGGTGGTGTTCGTTTTTCATAACATTCCCTTAATCTGATTTATTCATATGTGTTCAGACATTATCTATATATATTTAAAGATGAGAATTTGGGCAGTGTAGAATGAATAGTAGCAACAGTGGTTCAAACAGTAACTGGCAAAAATAGTCTCTGAGATGTAACTTTCTTTGCACGTGAGGTCCTTTAGGACTAAAAATGCAAAATGCACATAATTTTAGGGACTTTTTCCATAAAAAAAAATTGATATTTCAAAAATTAATTTTCAAAAATAGTCCTTTGGTTTCTTGGTCTTTTTCAAATTTAGTCTTTAACGACTAACTATCAAAGACGACTTAGCACCGCGTTCCCGCAGCAATGCGCGGGCCTCCCTGCTAGTTTGGTCTAAATACCTAATTTTTTATTTTTTATTTATTTTTTTCTCAAGTGTGTTGAGATACTCAAACCTCTTAACCAACTAGATGTGGAGGGGTATCTTAATGCCTCTTACAATATGAATTTTTATTTTTTTATTTTAGTTTTTGTGGATTTATTTATTTTACCACAATGCTATGATTGTAAAGTAAATAATAGTAACAATTTTTAACATATGATCGAAGAAGTTCAACGACACGAGAGTACAACACATCAACAATATATTACAAATTTACGAGATTATATTTGACACAATGTCCTTGAACTCCCACGTTGCTAAACTATGTTATTACATGCCCCATATAATGTTTAAACACGTTTATTTTTCGTAAGAATAAAACTAATTTATATTTGTATCATAGACATTTAAAAAGTAAAGAACAAATAATATCATTTGATTCAAATTCAGGCATTTATGTCTTAAATTTAGATTCAGAACTTCTTAATAAACAAACAACACTTAAGATTTTTCACTTCTTGAATTTGATTTTACTGAAATTTTTATTTATTATTTTATTATTTTTTTAAGCAAATTGAACTTTTTTGTCGATATATTTTTCCAACATTGAGTTAAGCGAACCATGCACTTGCATCATGCAATTTTGACTTTTGACTTGGACTTTTATTTCGAATGCATGTGAACTCTTAATTATGATTGCAGGTCGCAACAGATATACTTGACTTTTTAGTTATTGAACGAGTCCGGTCAACATTTTATTTTTGACTTAACTACAATTTGCTACCTGTCGCAACATTGGGTTGAAGATCACGGGATCATGCAACCATATCTTATGATTAATGTCGAGTAACACTTAATATATATTGATTAAAAGCTTAGGAGCATGACCAAGTCTCATGATATCTTTTTTAATTCATTTGGTGATTTAATATTATTTATGTTGTTTTGGATGGTCTAGAGGATGGTTGTGCTATCTTACATACTATATGTGGGTACAATTAGTCAAATGTAACATTTTTAATCATTTGAAAATTCCAAAGTAAATATACATGGAATTATTGGAAATGGTCATCAGCTTTAAAAAAGAGATTTAAAGTCATCCTTGCGGTTGTAAAGGTCATAGTAAAACAATACGGAGATGTTTGGTGAAATATAATACTCCATCCGGACTTAGAATCAAATGAGAAATATTATTAAGATGAGAAGAATGAGAAGAAAGTACAACCACAAATATTAGATGCACACATAAAAAATAGATGCATCTCCTATTATTTCTCTTTTCTTATTTAAAATATGTGGCTATAATTTTTTCTAACTCTTCTCATTTCATTAATTCTTCTTACTACTAAAAGTATATAGAAAAGTTTAACCACGTTTACTATATTACCCCTTTTTAAAATTATTATTACATAACTTAAAGAAGACTTTAATTAATTACCTAAAAGCAAAATTGTCATTCTGTCAAAAAAATAAGAAAGAGAAAGCTATAATAAATGTACTTTTCTTAAATTGTGTGTTTTTTATCGGGGGACAATAATTTTGAGATTGAAGGAGTAATTATTTAATGGGATGGGATATCCGTACTCTTCCTAAAACACAAGTAATATACCTCCCTAGCATTTTCAATATATCTTTTTGTAATAATAATAATAATAATAATAATAATAATAATAATAATAAAATAATAATAATAATAATAATAATAATAATAATAATAATAATAATAATGTTTTTATTATAAAACTACAAAACAAAGAGTATCGAACAAATAAATTTTGACAAATAAAAAATATTTAAAAAAAATACGAAACAAAAAATATATTGTACTGTAAACAAAAAGATAAAAGGAGGCTGAAGATGGTTAAATGTCACTTACGCGATATTAATAGTAGTACCATTGTTAAATAATTGTATATTCAACTATACAAAGAGCCTTTTTCTTACATTCACTACTTACATATCATCGCTAATGCATTTGGTAGCTACCTGATAACAAGTTGTCAAGATTTACGATAGTTTTGTTTAGCATCCAAAGAGAAGGAATTTGAACATTATTAGTGGATGAGTCAATTTGAAAACTATTTATTTTAAAGGGTCAATATAAATTACGCTGAAATTTTGTTATTAAAAACGACAAAATCATATACGAAAAGATATAAATGCACATAGGCTAAAAAAAATTGAGGTTGCCACAACTCCTCTCGGTCTCTTCTAAGTTCTGTCCCTGAACGTTCGTAGTACAGTTTTAGCACTCATATTAAAAATATCAATAAATATATAACTTTACAACAATAATAATTCAACTTATAAAGATGATGCACATAATGACCAACTAGATCAAGCAGCTGAACAAGTTTTTCTACATGTTGACTTATTTCGTTAGTAGTAAAAGGTACAAACAACGTTTTAACCTCAGCCCAGTAATACGCCCACTTTATAAATTAGCCCGGCCTAGTAATAGGCCCACTTAACTATACTTCTATAAAGTTACAAATTATATCTGCTCCAGGTAACCACGACTTTATTATCGTTTCTATTTTCACGACACAACAAAAACGATAGAAAGTTAAACACAAATTATTTGAAACAAAACATAAATGATGTCGTATACATGATGGTGTGTTGCCATATGGACAAGATACGATCTGGTATAAAGTAACGATGATGTAGAATATGTGAAAACAATATAATGTAATATTCAAGCATATTATATGTACAAAGTACAAACAATACAATATATTCAAACCATGAGCTAGTTATCACATTAACACAGCATGTCTTTTCTTTTGGGAGCAAAAGAGAAATATGTCCACAGGAATAGGAAATTAATACATTCTTAAGGCTAGTCATAATTGCGGGTGAGGGGGTCAATATTACTCTCATCTCACGCGTGACACACTAACAACATCACCCTATCACCTCTTTTTTTTTGCACTTTATGGTGACCGCCGTTACCAATGTTATTTTTGTGAGTGCATTTGGAGTATTTTGTGAGCTATGGTTGTATAAAATGAGTATTTTTAATGATGATAGTCATTGAAGCTGAAAGGTGATAATAGTGGTGATGTGGCACTAACGTGAAGATGAAAATATAGACGACAATTGTGTCCATTCTAACATCAAGTGCATAACATGCATAAAGTAGTAAAATATTTGGCTCGAGAGTTGATATACAATTTGGACCTCTAAATACGAATATACGATAGTTTATCATCGACATGTATTATTGATAAACACTACTGTCACTAATATCTCCTCACTGTGAACGCTTTGCCACCTCTTTCACTCTTTGTATAACGAGTTGTTGATACTTGAAATGATTTTGGTTTCTTAAATATATTTGATATTTATTCATACATGTACTTGTTACTTGACTTAACATAAAACCTTGAATTTCTGTTAATCCTCCGGCATTCCAATATAACATTTTCAACAACTAGTCAACTATTATATATCTTCTTCCAAAACGATTTATAAAGCTTTTCTTTTAGAATTTTGGTTAGTGACAGTACTAGCGCTTGGTCCTTAGAAGATAATGATTGTAATTTGTTCATTTGATTACTCATATCATTGTCATTAGAAATGTGCGTATCAAGAAACATGCTTGTTTTTTTTAGACATAAAGGATATTTTATTGTATGAAGATTATCATATAGACTAAATTTATGTCTTTTTATCGTGATAAGTTGGTTTGTAAAAAATTTCGAAGGAAAAAAAAAAAAAAAAAAAAAAAAAAACGGTTTTTAAAATACAAAAAGTAATTCCGTTGCCGGGACTTGAACCCGGGTCTCTCGGGTGAGAGCCGAGTATCCTAACCAACTAGACTACAACGGATCTTGTGTAATCTTGAGGAAACTAAATATATATTCACAAATTTAGTTACATTTATGTGATAATACAAGCGATATTTTTAAAAAAGATTATACATTAAAATACCATTACTTTTTAGAAATAATAGCAACAAAAAGATTAAACATTAAGATACCATGACTTTTTGGGATTAAATAGCAACAAAAGAAAAGTAGGAATTCTAGCGCAAATGAAGTATTCACAAAAAGAATGCATGAATTTGAAATTACAAGTTTTATATATCCAAACAACTCAAGGAAATGACCTTGTTGTGATTTCTAGATTGAAGTAGACGCATGTTTTCTTCTCTTTTGTATTTATCGACCAAATTTACGTTAAAGGCACGGATGCCATTTTTAATACACCACATGAAATGGTTAATGGTGAGTGATACGTTTTGTTTGTTTTAGAATTATATGAAATTTCGGGAATAACAACTAAGTCCTAGTTTGAGATTGGTAAATTGAAGAGCAGGGGCGTAGCCAGGATTTTGTTTTTGGGGGGCCAAAAAAATTAAAGGACGTTAGCAAGTGCTAAAAAAACATCATAATATATAACTATGTAAAAATGTTGCAACCAATTTGTTCATTTAGTGCTTTAGTTGCACACAACGCTCATTCACATCATTAAAATCATCTAAAAGTGAATCTAAACTAAAAATCCTTTGTTATATCTTTCTCAAAGTGAAGAACTAAACCATCAGAAAGGAAGTCAATCAAGTTTTGTAAAGTATTTATAGAAGAATTGACGAAAATATGTTGAGGATTATTTACATTTATTTAGTCAATCAAGTTTTGTAAAGTATTTATAGAAGAATTAATAAGGGGCGATGGATCAGTTGTATAACAATTAATATTCTTACATGGATTTTATTACTAGTAGATAAGGTGGGCCAAAAAAACAATGTTAGTTACACTTTACAACATTGGGCTTTTTACAGAATACTTGTGTACAATTTTTAGGTCTTTGTGGGTGGGCCATGGCCCACCTTACCCCACACAGCTCCGCCACTGTTGACAAGTTGATATTTAAAAACCATAGCTAGCTAAGCTGTTATGAGGCAGCGAGGCAAGGGGGCAAGTATATCATGATGGAGCGACACCAAAATCTTATAGATACAACTTTTGCTTGCATTTTTACATAGATGAATCTTACAACTTTATTTGAATTTAGCCAAAATATATTGTCCTTCAGTGTTGTTAAGGAAAACGATTTAACGATATTTTTTGTTTCCTTGCACTTGAGGTAGTGGAGTTACTCAACAGAGTCTAACAAGTTTTGCATAGTAGTGTTATGATGCCTAGATTCACAGACGTTATTTTTAAAAGAATTAGTTTTGCAATCCAAAAAAAACTAGTCAGCATAGCTTATTGCCCCGTTGCCTACCTCTTGTAAATCCAAATGTAATTTAAGTTTGTGATATAAAGTGTAACATTAACAGATGAACTTGAATAGGGATTCAAATAAATTTGATCACCTAAAATGGAATTTCTAAAGAGTACATAGACAAGGTATGATGATAGTCGTAGTACTCTAATGGGAAAGAAATGAGATTCTTAAAGAGAGCTCAAATTCTTAATTAGCATAAGTTGTAACTAGTTTTAGATCCGCGTCTACTGACGAGGTTGACATACAAGACATAATCAAATTTACTATGCTCAAAGCCATGCTCAACCAAGGCAGTAGTAAGCTTGGCATTCCTTGAGGCAAAGTCATGTTGGGGCTTGCTTTAATCCATATAAAGATTTGTTTAACTTGCACATTTTAGATTTGTCAACATTATCACATCCTTGAGGCAAAGTCATATAAAGATCTTCAATTAAGTCACAAGCAAAAAGGTTATGTGTTTGGTACTTTGCTTGTGTATGTCGATGACATTGTCATCACTGAAAATGATGAAACTGAAATCAATGAGTTTAAAAAGTTTTTAAATACGAAGTTTGTGATAAAAGATTTAGGTATGTTAAAGTATTTTCTTGGAATTGAAATTTTGGAATATGATAAAGGTTTACGTATGTCTTAAAGAAAATAATGTATTGAGTTGTTACATGAATATGGTCTTTTAGCTGCCTAGCCTGTTGATACTTCTTTTCCAAAAAATACTATCTTAAATTTTGTAGAAACTGAAATAGATAAGTTGTTAACCACTTTTACATGCTATCAAAATCTTGTAGGAAAATTGTATATTTGACTAATACCAGTCCTGATATTAGTTATGTTGTGCACTGCTTAAGTCAACACATGCATAGCCCATTACAGTCACGTTTAAAGTTGCCTTAAGGTTGTTAAGGTACTTGAAAGGATCTGTAGGTTTTGGAATTTAGATTAACAAAGCTTCATATTTGATATTAAGAGCTTTTGTTGATGCTGATTGGGCTAAATGTTCCAAAAGCAGAAAGTCTTTTGCAGGTTTTTGTATGTTTTTGGGTCAGTCTCTAATTTCTTGGGAAAAAAATCCTACTTTATTTAAAAGTTCAGCCGATGCTAAGTATAGAAGCATGGGTTTTGCTACTTGTGAGGTTATTTATTTGGGTAACTTGTTACATAGTCTTGGGTTGAAAGATTTGTATCCACTTGAATTGTTTTGTGATAACAGTTCAACTATTAAAATAGCTGCAAATCATATATTCTGTGAGAAAACTAAACACTTTGAACTTGATGTTCATCTAGTAGTTGGTATTATCAAAACAATTAAGATACATACTTACTCTCACATCGCTGATGTTTTTACAAAGTGTCTTGGTTCTGCACAATACAATTTGTTTTGTAGAAAACTTGGTTTGCATGATATGTTTAAAAGGAAGGTTGAAGACATGGTAAAAGGAAAAGTGCAGTCTCAGTTGCAGAATGCTCAAGTTAATGACCCATAAGTTTAAGGAAGGATGTTAAAGAGGCAGTCAACTTATGATCAATAATAAGTTCAAGGACCATTCTGCCATTTATCAAACTTCTTTCAAAAGGATTATTGAGTTTAGTCTTCAAATGAGAAGTATGAAAGTAAAGGGGTTAAATTGCAACATCAGTCTATATAAGCACATCACTTATGCTAGGGTTTTTTTTGTTCTTTCAGCCGCTCTTGTATCTCTTAAAAACTCTATACTATGTCTCATCTTTCTTTGATCTTGAGTTATCATCTTTGATATCTCTTGTTTTATTTTCTAATTACTTTGTATTAACATAAGACCAATATTTTTATTTGATTTTGTGATTCTGAGTGTTGAGAGATTTGTAGTGAGGTAATAGCATTTTGTTTAAAGGGACTACTATTTCTTTTGTATGTAGGTAACACCCGTTTGGGGACTATCATCTATTAGGTTTTAATATAGTGTGAGGAGGTTGGTTGAATAATTATTGGTGTTCTTTGTGTTTGGTTGTTGATTCTATACCATTTTACGGCGTATGTCACAAATCTACGGAAAATAAAAATCAACTCATTAACTTAGGAAACGTTTGGTTCATGGGTTTCAGAATCAAGCTGTCTATGACATCTTTGGCAAGTGTTTGGTTACAAATGGATATATAAATATTTAGATTTATAATCCATACCACTCTAAAAGGTAGTTTAAGATAGTATTTCCATAAGATCCACTAGTATTCAAATTGTTTTTAACTTTATTTATTACTAGGTGGCTCTGAAACCTATATTGAAATCATCATACCAAACAATAACATTAGAATTGATATACTCACTATCATACGACACATTATTTAAACATATACTCATTGCAATTCCAAATAACACACCAAACGCACCCTTAGAAAAACTAAATTGATATAGAATTACTTTAAGAGCGTTGGGTATCGTGGGAAAAAGTGATGCCACCTCAGCACTTTTTGTCTATAGCGCCAATTTTGGCCCGCTCTAAAAAGCTACGTGTTCCGTTACAGTAATAATGCCTAAAATGTATAAAAGTGGTTTCAAAACTGAGACGAAGGTTATGTTTGGCAAAAATAGCATTGAGCTGTAGCAACAGCACTCACATTAAAGAAGCATTGAAAAAATGAGCTTTATTAAAAAATAGCAAAGGTCACCACTTTTTCATCAAACAAATAATAAAAATAAAAAAACTCATTGTTCACCGCTTATCGCTTAAAAAAACTTTACGCGAAACATACCTAGCTAGCCGGTCGATAAAGTGACCCTTGTCATCATGAAATAAGTTTTGGGTTAATAGGATGAAAATCAATTAATTACAGTAGGAGGGAGTATATTTCTGGTAGATTTCAGACAAAACCCACACGCACTAACTATCTCTTTCTCATTCTCTCTCCCTCTGACACGAACACAAATCCAACTCAAAGATCCAATTCATCACAACTCAAAACATCAATCAACCATTTCACTATTCACATTTAATTGCATCAAGTTTACTCTCAGGTGGTTATAGAAATGAGGTTGTTTCCTATGAGCTCATCTAGTAGAAGCGATGAAGACGAGGATAACAGCGAAGGAGGGGGGATGGTGTATTTGAATGTTTATGATTTGACACCTGTTAATAATTATATGTATTGGTTGGGTTTTGGTATCTTTCATTCTGGTATCCAAGGTATATATATGTCTAATTCTTTCATTTTATTACTTATTCCTCTATTTTAGTGTTACTAGATTTATAATCTGTACTAGTTTGTTTAAATGTTGGGATAGCTTATTTTGAAATTTATCAGCTTATATAAGTCCATAAGCCTATTTTATTTATTTTGTTTGGCTTACCCATTTGAGCTTATGGCTTAAACAAGCCATAAAGTTAAGTGGATATGCTAATAAGTAATAAGCCAAAGAACACTGAGCTTATTGGCTTTCCTAAATCTCAGTAAGCCGATAAGCCCACCAAATAAGCTAATCCAAACACCCCCGAAACATACGCCGAAAACCAAATAAGCCATAAGCCCGCTATATAAGCTTAAACAAACACCCCTGTAATCCGAAATGCGTAAACCCAAAATTAAGCGGAAACAAACACCTGGTTTAAATGAATGTTGGGATATACTTTGTTTCCATTCGACTTATAATTAGTTTTGGGTGTTTAGGTAAAACCAAACTGTGTATGGTTATCTGGTTGTTTTAGGGTGATATGAGCCATGTTAGATAAGAAGATTGGGAGTTGCTTATTTGATTATTGTTATGTTGCCTCTTAAGTCTATAAATAAGCAGAATTGCTAAAGACTAAAACAGCTATATGTCTGAGTTATGGTTTCGGTACGTTATTAGCAAATCCAAGCACTAGCTTCTGCATACTGATAATCTGGGTTTGTTATGGTTTTCGAGGTAAGAATAAGCAGTTATGAAAAAGAATCCCAAACATCCCCAAAAAGAACTCTCAAGAATAGTTATGTCCTGAATCTATGACACTCTCTAGTGGTACCACCTAAGAAACCTAATTCCCATGCCTAAGCCTAATCCATTTATCACTTGACATATGTGGTATGCATTTTCTCCCTCTTGATATCCACTTTTGATTTTCCCACATGTCTTCATCTTATTGTTAGACTTATTTTTCGGCATACATATTAGGCATGGGAATCATTTTTTCCTACCAAAAAACATACTTTTAAACTTTTCTTTATGAAGAAAGAGGGAGACTGTAATCATGAGGATATAGGACCTATATCGCCCATCCTCCTTTTTAGTAACATAACAGATATGTGCTTTATATGAAGGTTGCTTATAGAGTTATCACGTATTTATATACAACTCAAAGCTGAGTGGATTAATTTTGATTGTCCTATGTAGCATAGCCTGTATTCACCTGAAGACTTCTCAATTTCGACCTTCCTGGATAATGGAGCTAGTAAATCTGCTAGATAGGGTCCTAAAATTTTGATAATGGTTGGAAAGTGATTCTAGTACTATCTTGATTATAAGTATCATCTCTTGACACGTGTGTGACCATTTATAAGTACTATCTTGATTACGTGCTTGGAATTACTTATCTTATTTGGCATGAACCCTTCCATATAGTGGTTCGCATATTGCTCACTTGCTGCTAGTTGCTGCATGTGAGATTGTGAGCTGCTTAGCCTCATACAGTAAGAGTTTTTTGTATGGTCTCTGTGCATTTTTCGTGTCTGCGAGGAGTTATGAAATGGACGTAGTTTATATTGGATAGATAAACTAGAAAGACAGATTCAAAGAGAACTCAGTATTCTGTAATCCTAGTCCTAATTATTTTGTAACTTCCGTACTTTAGAGATCTAAAAACTATGGACATTCTATCTTTTAAAATTTCACCTTAAAGTCAAGTATATACAGCTACAGATAATCATTTTGAAATAATTTAAAAGATGAATAATCACGGGAAATCACAAAGTCGCTTTAAAATCATGAAATAATAGTGTTTTGTATTGATATAAATCAGCTTTAGGTAATAGGTTGGTGAATGTAGACTTTGTGGTTTTTGTTTGGCTGAAAACTTCTATTCTAAGGCTGGTGTAGTTTCAATTAGACTGTAACCTTGTTGATCCCATTGTATAAGTTAGTCGAATAATGTGTATTGTGGACTTCGTTAAGTTGTTGTTGCTGCAATGCTGCTGCCTTATTAAGTTGCATGTGGACTCCTTTAGTAGATGACACTGTTATAGCGATCTTCACCAGAGATGGATGCCCCACTTAATATTGTCGCATGTGGTATTTTGCCCTTTTGCAAAGTCAGTTTTTGGCTTGGCTCTGATTTATGTAATACTCCACTTTTTTGCTCCCTGGCTTACCACCAGATACACTTGTAACAACTTAATTTCTGGAATATGATCAATTTATAACGTAAGAAATATTAGTTCTCGATGAAATATCTTTTATGAACCATCGTAGTTGAAATGGAAGATAAGTGCATTCATAAACATGTATGAACCATCTTATAATGATAATCATTTGATACTTAGTGTCTTAATTTAATAATAAGATTTTAACCATAAATATACTTGTCAGCAAAACTGACATATCTTCTGAAAAGAAAAGAGCTAATATATTTGTGTAAGTCTTTGGTTGCTTAGCATACTTATAATTGATATTTCCACGGGTCCTCAGAGAAGACAGTATGTTGCATTCAATAAAAGCTTATGTTCATCCCCTTGCATTATGCACCGTGGTAAATAGATATCTTTTGTAGAAAAAATCATACCAAAATGAGTATCGCAGGTCATAGAGTGTATAATCGCAGGTCATAGAGTGTATAGAAGAGAAGAAAACATAGTTAAATTTCTGGCATGATATATTTTAGGTACATCTTTCAGTGACTTGTGGTCTTCGAGTGATAAAGTAATATGTTTACTTTTGATATGATAATCAGCATATGACATGGAATATGCATTTGGAGCCCACGAGTACTCAACAAGTGGGGTGTTTGAGGTGGAACCCAAAAGTTGCCCAGGT
The DNA here is from genome assembly GCA_030686995.1 of Artemisia argyi. NCBI lineage: Eukaryota > Viridiplantae > Streptophyta > Magnoliopsida > Asterales > Asteraceae > Artemisia > Artemisia argyi. The sequence goes on from CM060686.1 coordinate 149,582,257, forward strand.
TTTATCTTCAGGCGATCCATTCCTTTGGGTAGTACCAACATGTCTCCTACAGAATTCCGGTCATTTATGGAACAGCTATCTAGTAAATATTATGGTGATACTTATCATCTGATCGCCAAAAACTGCAATCATTTCACGAACGAAGTAAGCATGCGGTTGACTGGAAAACCAATCCCTGGATGGGTCAACCGTTTGGCTAAAGTTGGTAAGAAATACTAATATCCTGCCATTGTGATTCAATAATATGGCTGACACTTTCAATGTGTTCCTTTCTATTGAACACTTCGTTACTGTGATAAACAGGTTCTTACTGCAACTGTTTACTGCCTGAAAACATTCAAGTTGCAGCTGTCAGACATATGCCGGATCACGCAACATATTCCGGTGAGTCTCCACTTGCTGTTCATTTTAATTCATGATTTCTTTTTCATGTTTTATAAATTTACATGGATTAATCGCATTCCAAAGTTCAACATTTACTCATTGTTTTTGTTCAAACAGATGAAGGGTCAGTTTCAGGTGATTCATCTTTAACAATGGGGAGTGAAGAAGATGACGTAGATCATCATTTGTTGACTGCACCAAACAGCGACGTTGCGTTTTTGCAGGACACACCAGTAAGACTAGCTAAAGACCACCTTTAAGTTCTATTTTATTATTATTTTTGTTGTGTTCTTAAGTAATCACTCGGTATTCGGTGGTAGTTTATAAAAAGTTAATTGTATAGATTTATTCAAAAAGTAGGCTTCCTCTGAAGTTTGTTGTCTTGATTATTGAGTGCCTCCAGATCTGCTTCTTCTAGTATTATGGTGTGTGTATGATCCTTCTGTAACACATTGTGATAATGCCATGTATGATAATGAAAAGTTGCAAACTTTGATGGAAATTTGGTTGATGAAAATGTGTGTTCACTAATCATTTGACTTGACGAAGTCATGTTACCTTATATTTGTAGTATTCTGTAGCGTAAGGCAGATAGAAATACACATCTGTTACTTTATCAAACTCCATGATTTTTTTCTGTTAATGATAGTGTACACCTTTAGTGTATGAAATTGAAATTACCAATAATTGTGTAAAAAATGGGCTCGGTTTGATAGAATTGAAAAAAATTGAACCTCGACGGTTATGGTCCATTTCTTGGTTCTATAGAACTGTACAGAATGGTTCTGTGTTCGATCATTTGTAGGAATCTTATCATGGCTATTGGTAAATTTGAAATTTTAGAACCAACACTTTGTTAACAATCTATATCTATACTACTATATAATGTATTTGGGACTATTCTATAATTAGAAAGGCTTAAAAATTCAGACTTTTACTTACTAATTATGGAAACAACCACCCCTAGCAATCATCCCCAACAATTTATAACCACCTCAACAACCACCCCAACAACCACCTCCCTCCTCTTCACCCCAACAATCCGCCCTCGCATCGCGCGGGCCCCTTTCTAGTTTAAAAAAATGTATTAGCTTCGACAACTAGATCCTGTAGCTGGCTCGATATCAGACAACTAGGTCTACCTCAGACATTATAATGCATATTGAGATCCTGAACTTCCTTCTAGTTTTGAATAGTTGTTACTCGGAGTTCATATCTCTAGACGTAATTGTGTAAATAAGCAGTTCATATCTCTAGATGTAATTGAGTAAATAAGCGGCCGAAAATAAATCCAGATGTATCATGGTTGAAGCTACGAGCCACACAACAAAAGTCGAGGATCTATGGAAGCTGCCAAGAAATGGTATAGTCTCTATGTATCAAGTAACGATATTGCCTATTGTTTGTTGTTTAGTCTATGTATGGGAGTCCCATACACATTGCAAACTTGTTTAAGTTTCAAAAATATATATAAAAAAATGATGTATGTCAAGCAACAAGATGTGCTGTATGGATTGATATAAAGATATTAGTTATTCCTTCTCATACACATGATTTCAGTTGCAACTATATATTATAGGTAGATTACATGTACATGCTTAGCTAAATATAACAGTTGATTATACCATGGGTGTCCTGAACATTGTCTACATATTATGTAAATTTTATAGAACATTGACCTTCAATTCGAAATGCCGGTCTAACTCTTATATATATATATATATATATATATATATATATATATATATATATATATATATATATATATATATATATATATATATATATATATATATATATATATATATATTGTAATCATGGGTTTTCGACTCGACATTGCGAGCCGACTAATCTCACGACGACTATTCTTTTTGGATAGACCGGAATCAGCGCAGGTGAACCTCCGTGGCCACAAGGGGACTAATTTTCTCCCCGTGGCCACAAATACAAAACAATTGTTACATTGAGAAATGATTTTGGAAAGTTGTGTACGTTTTTGAGTAACTTTTATTTCGAAATAACTTTAGATACTTTTTTATAGTGGTTCTTAAAAGAAGACCCTATCTACCTTTGGTAAATTTAAGAAACTTTGTTGTCATTTGTTTGGTGCAGGGGCGGAGGGAGGTGCTGGCTAGCGGGTGCTAGGCCTCTTCCAATAAGCCCAATGATTATATTAACATACCATTGTTTAGCCTATAATTTAACGTTTAATATGCCTCTAAATCTCCCAACTAGTGACTTATATTATGAAAGAAAAAGAAAACAACTGACATGAAATATCTTCTATCTAAGTGGCCACTGAAGCAAAAATATGAAATGAGACATTTTTGACAATATTTTTTTGTTGTTAATCTAAAAAATTTAAAGGATTGTCAACAACTAGTTATATCACAAATTTGGATATCCGAAATTTCCAATGATGGTTGTTAGACATTATATTTTATCTAAGTTTTTTGTAATTCGGATATCCGAAATTTCATATTACACTTTTATGTATCTGAATATCCAGATATCTATAATTTTTGGAAAACTTTTATATGACTTCCAAAACTGTCCTTTCATAAAAACTTTTTAGTAAATTATGATCAAGTTTTCGGATATCCGAATACGTATATTTTTTGAACACCCAAAACCTAAATCAAGAAATCTTAGAAAGTTTCGGATTTGTTGCTCTCCCCTAGTTATATACTTAAAAGCATCAAAATAAATTAAAAAAAAATGACCTTATTTTGAGTTTACTATACTTTTTATCCACTAAATATGTTAGAAAAAATTAAGTTAAGTAATGCATTCGTAAGTGTTTGTGATGGTTTATTTATATAAACTACTATTTTTAAAATTTTATTTTTCCGGGTTATATAATAAATTTCGGCCCCCTTAACTACAAATTTTGACTCCGCCCCTGATTTGGTGGCCTTCACATCCACATGATAAGCAAAAATAAGTTACACAGCATAACATGATCCAACTTTCTATGCACATGAGATGCAGGATATATAATAGGAAAGTCATTATGGAACTACATGTGTATTAACTTGTGGCGTTTTCATGTTTAAATGACTTGAAGCTATTTTGGTTTTAATTCCAAAAAGGAAAATGATATTAACACGGATGTTTTTGTTTCGCACACGGCAAATTGACTTGTAAAGACTTTTATGCCCTCAAGATTTGTTTATGACCTTTTCTTTCGCTACCTCTTTGACCATACATTCCAAACACAATCGTTTCTCTTCCATCGCATATCCAACCCTTAAGTTAATAATTGGTTTCTCAATTCCACACCTTCACTATGTAGTTCAATTATAATTTTTCCCGTTGACCAAGTGACGCCACTCACCAATGTTTGTAGGGTGGAATGGATTTCTAAGTTTTAAGACACTTTGACTAAGTTTACGATGTGAAACATTTGATGATTTCGGTGTACATAAGAAGTGAACCGATTGCGTTGATAATTGACGTCAATATGTGACTATCAACTGAATGTCCATCGAAATAGATTGGATCAAATCAAACACAAGTATCACATAAAACCATTTTCTGAAATTCAGTTACTTCGTGAAGTAGGGATGGAAATATGAATTCTTGGTGAAAAGGAAGCAACAAGAATAATATGCCTGTTTTCATATCCTACACTAGCTTTAAATAATCAGTGGCATTGACAAATATGATTGAACCGAAAGTAAAAGATGCATTTTTACTCCCCTAAAACTTGAATTTTGCCAATCCTCAAATTAAGCGAAGTGCAAAACTGTTAAAATACTCAATGGTGTGACTAGTTGAATGAGATAACCATGTTAATTGAAGAGTTTCATCATACTTTATAGATTTCAAATTCAACATCTCACATGCTCATTGTACATTTTAATGACAATATTGACAAATGCATCTTTGAAGTAGGTTGTTGCATAGGGGCATGTATGAGACGTCCATAATGTCTCATACTTATTTATCTTAATTTTAGATAAAATGGTGTCGAGATAAGCATGTGGCTATTTTTAGGTCGGCATTTTAGTTTTGAACAAAATATGTTGAGCTAGGCATGTCAACTAATGAATTAGAAACGCTCTCACACATTAGAAGTTGCCGCATAAGAACACACGGTGTTGGCTCGTTGTGGAGCTCGTTGTTGTGACATGGCACTTTGCCATGGCTCGCCATGACACGGCCTAACTTGCCGTAGCTTGCCATTCAAGAGTTACTCGTCTACACGGTGAGATGAAAATCTGACATTGAACGGTCCCGTTAATATTACCATTTTACATATATTTTTTATTTATTTACATATATTTTTTATTGAATAAAAAAATAAAGTTGTAAGTTATGTTTGTGAGTAAGGAGGTTAATTATGGGGTTTTTTTTATAGTGATGTGGCATCTTGTGAGTTCGGAATGAGTATCCTTCACGGCAACTAGTGCCATAACTCAATAACACGTCCTTGAAAAATAAAAACATTTGTTCATTTTCGTTTGAAATTTATCAGAGACAAACAAGCACTTCATTCGCATGTGAAAGGTATGGTACTACCATCCCTTGCTTTCTGGCTTTTTAAAAAAGTAGATTTTTTTCCGCTATACCTAGCTTGCTTCTTCCTCCTTTGCTTCATCAAATAGTTTACTAGTTTTTATCAGTTTTCTTTAGTTTGTGAGTTTACATAAGATTTATCTTTGTCTATAGCAAGACTTTCTTACTTATGCAATTGATGTTGGTAAACCACACGTCTTTTTATATTTTTTTTGTTTGTTTTTGAAAGGTTTAATACACTAACTTTACTTTATTTTTCAGCTTTGCTTGCTGGTTTGTGTGGTCATGTAGGATCACGTAACTTATTAAAGAATAAAACGACGGTAAGTACGTACTTCACTTTTATCTCCTTTTTGTTGTAAAGAACAAACAAAATGAACCAAACATTTAAATCTCTACAAGTCAAAACAGATATGTGTATAGCAATTTGCTTTGCTATTATTAGTTTTTCTTAGATCTCCGTAGACTTTATTTAAAACAGAAAATTAATCAAACATTTATAATATCTTAATTGTATTCTGATGCGCAGAAAGACTATACATCAAAATTATCTCTTATGGTCTTGCGCAGATTTTTAACTTCACGCATTCATCTTTCGTGCCTCCGTCTAATATTCTTGATCACTACTTTGGTTCTTTCCAGTTAGTACCTTATTTATCCGGTATGTCCAGATATTGTGTCGGTTATTTTCTTAATGAAGTAGTGTAGTTTATACATATTTTAGGTATCTTTTATATAATAAAAGAATTACATTATTTCGGAGTGTTTTTGCAAATCCCTTCTCATTGAAAATAAATTGGACCAATAGCAGAGCTCGATTTTGCCACGTAGGCGAAATCGAGCAATGTGATTGGTCAATAAAAAGTCAAAATTAAATTGATTTTGGTCAAACTTAATAAATTTTGTGAAGAAATTAGGGTAAGAAAAAAAATGCATAAAAATATTGGTGTCAAATTTATGAAAACAAAAACTTAAAAAAAGATGAAGTAATTAATAAAACTTTAGTGATTGAATTTTAAATAATTTATATAGAGTAAAGTGTAAAATTACAAGTTTTCATGTTTTTTAATAACTTTATAAAAAACACAAATAACCCTTTGAACTTTATACCCCCTATACTTTATAATATTAACTTTGTTTAAAATTACATGAGAATTAGTATTAGTTTTTAGACTTTGATCCATTAAAATTATAAAATTTGGTAAATATGCGAATTAGTTTTAATATACGTTAAATATTTTTTTAAACTAATATTAGTTTTAACCTTTCATCAATTAGAATATTTTTTTAAATAAAGACTCATGTTACTATTTAAAAGTTTAATTTATGCGTACACGGGTTTGAAATACGGCTAAATTATTAGTAACGAGAATATAAATATCAAATGGTAAGCACGATATTGTGATATGAAAATAAATATACACGATTATACTTATAACAACAAATCATGAAATTGTTATTTAAAATTTGTATATGGTATCCATACAAATTTTAAAAACTTTACGGAGCATATTTTAACTTCATCAACACTCATTATGTGCTACTAAATTCACACATTTTGTACAACATGATATCAATAATTAAAGTTAAACAACAAAATCAACCTCAACCTCAACATGTATGTGAGTTAAAAACATTATACAAAGCTAATTATTAAAAAAAACCAAACAAACACACGGGTTAGATAGTCATTGTTTAATATAGAATGTATTTTAATGTACCAAAGACGTGTTTTAGTGCCTATATGAGGAATTTTATGGTAGAAATTCTTTTCAGAGTGTAATTTGTCTTTGAATGAGTTAATGAAACTTAGCATGTATTTGCTGTCATTGATACTATGGGTGTCAACCAACAGTCTAAAATATGGGTGTCTTTTACCTTGATGATTTAGGCCAATTGTGAAGAAAGTTGCATTAAAGTGAAAGGTTGGTAAGGATTCAAACAATCCTAAAAGACTTGCGAATATACTCTTTGTCATCTTTTTCCTTCATTTATAATTTACTTATACAAGTAATAATAATTTTCATATATAGTTCGGGTTAGAGAAAACTTATTCTTATACATTATACATAAACGTAAGATTAAATTTGAGTTCTACCCATTACACCTTTTTTCGTTTCTCTTTATGTAATAAAGAAGCTATAGTGTAACCATCTATGTTAATTTGATAATTATATGATCAAACATGAGAAGTAAATAACACAAACTTATGAAAATACAACTTTCCAAACAAAAAAGGTACATTAGTAAAAATGATATGATGGTTATTAATAATTAAGAAAATGAATCAATTTTCAAATCTATTTAAATATGCTACATATTTTAACAAAAATATAAGTAAAAGAAATATCACAATTACAAAACACATTGTAAATTGATACAACGTGTTTGCAAAACTAAAAGCATATATCACTAACATCTCATGCAAGTCAAGTATCGTCATGTGATTTTGCTTGAATAATAAAATATATTTTTTAATTCAAAAGTATTCTCCTAAAATAATAGGTAGGTTATAACATATACATAAGATTTTTTTATTTTTAGTCCACCAAGTAAAACCATTTGAAATATATAAAGTGGTTCATTTCTTAATCGATAATAATATATAATTATAACGAAATTTAAAAAACTCTGTGCGTGCACAGGTATTATAACTAGTTATATTAAAAGGAAATTAAAGATGAAAGATTATAAGTGAAAAATATGAAAAGAAACGTAAAAGTTTATGAATTGAAAATAGAGAAGATTAGTTTTCAGTGTTGTTATTATTATTATTATTATAAAACATCACTTTATTAGGAAATCATAGGATTTACAAGAAGTTAGTGGGGAGTTGAGATACTAACTGGGCTCCCACTCCTTTAGCTATAGAAAAGCTAATCTTACTAAAAATATGAGCAGCAGTGCGTGCTCCAATGTTTTGGGTTATCGAGAACTTTCGAATTCGCTTTATTATTATTATTATTATTATTATTATTATTATTATTATTATTATTATTATTATTATTATTATTATTATTATTATTATTATTATTATTATTATTATTATTTATAAAACATCACTTCATTAGAAAATCATAGTATTTACAAGAAATTAGAGGGGAGCCGAGAAACAAGCTGGGCCCCCACTCCTTTAGCAATAGCAAAGTCAATCTTACTAAAAATATGATCAGCGGCACGTGCTCCAATGTCCTGAGTCAAAGAGAATATACGGACGCGTTTTAGTAATGTCACTGCATCCTTCTCAAGTTCTCCCAAGGAAGAGAATGAGAAGGGGAGAAACCCATAACCAATGTCCGCGCATTTAGTCTCATACTTGGCCCGTTTGCGTTGTGCAGCTTCAACAACCGCGCACCCAGGTACAAAATCAGCCATGTTGGTCTGTGTCAAGGAAGAAGCCCCTGTCAAATCAACACATGTGTCCCCCCCCCCCATCATCCCAAGAATAGAGTAACACATCAGCTGGGCGTAAGGTTTTGTCCATGTCTCCACATAACCCGATGTCAACCTCTTTACGAGCCGAGATCCCAGACTGAGAACATATGTTAATAAGGGTATCACGTACTATATTATGTCGATGTTTAATTCCGATGATACCAGCACATGAAACCGCATGATCTCCATAAGTGTCCCCCGCAAATACCCTGGAACAAGCTGAGCATGGCATTTGAGTAAAGAATAGGGGAATACCCAGCCGATAGCATAACACACATCGGTAAGTTCTGACATTCATGGTCTGTCCCAACCCAGAGATCGGGATAACCCTAAGCCAGTCTGAAGTGTGGTCCTCATTTTGCGATCTCCATAAAGCCATTTGCCTAGCAGATAAGCAAAAGGTGGATTCGGCCATTTTGGCAACACGTGTGAAATATACGTCTGCCAGTTTCTTCATGAGTTTGGGGGCAGCGATCTCACTTGAGCTGCCTAAAAGGTCAGTTTCCATTTTCGCATTAAAAGCGTGCAAAGCCTCATCGAAGGAAGAACCAGAAGTTACGATGCCAGAATGTCGGAGTAGCCTAGTCTGTAAGCTAGTAGATTGGAGTCTAGATGCAAGGAAAGCATAGTTTAATACGTCACCCGCAGCATATACACCAAGTCCCCCAAGGTCGGAAGGTAGAGTGGCTAGTCTCCATTGCCACTCGCCAAAACCAGGTCCAGAGGCAGTGACAATACGCTCTAGAGAAGAACGAAGTGCCGCATCAAAGGCAATCTGAGCCCTCTCGAAGACCTTAGGGGGGCACGTGCGCATAGAAAAATATAACTTGGAAATTCCAGCACATGCCCGGAGGAGTAGCAACTCACATTGAGGGTCATTGAGCTTAGCAACAACATCCATAAGCTCAATGGTTTTAGCAACCCTCTTCATAACAAGCTCACTGCTAAACACAAGGTCTACACTGGCAGGTCCCCCTAACAATTTAACACCGTGTGAAGGCCGGACAATATTAGGCGGGAAAACGCCTGCAAGCCTGCTTCTAGGATCCTCCCTTGGCCAAAAAATCTCGTTTTTATCGACATTAAGATGCAACCCATAATGAGGTCCATCCATCATAATCAGCTCCAAAACCTTTCCAACTGTTAGAGTATCGCCAATGATCGTGCCATCATCTAAATACCACGCTTGAAGGGGAAGACTAAAGGAGTCTCTGATCTTGCAAACCAATGGGTCAGGTTGTTGTACTCCTTGGTGTGACCATAAAGTGTGTTCACCATAATATAATCTAGCTGGGCTGGAGTAGCAAAATTCAACCTAACGGGAAATGACAGGACAACGTAAGCGAACCTCTTGTAACATGACCTCCCGGTCAACCAAGTTGAAAGCATTTTTGAAATCCACCAGTAGCATCGAAAGGCCTTCCTCGCCACCACGCTCTTCAATAAACCTATTCACAGCATGGAGAATAGCCTCCCCTCCTCCAGGTACTCCGACGCCAAATTGGAGATCATTCAAATAGCCGTCTAAGGAGTGACCAATCATAGAAGCACCAACCTTGGAGACTAAACGTCGCCAAACAGTCCCCACAGTAATGGGGCGGATACCCCCTCTCTGGTTTGATCAGCGGTGTGAGGGGGGGGGGGGGGCGCTAGCAATGAACTCACCTAACGCCCTAGGACATTTACCACCAAGAAAAAGATTAACCACCAGGCATACCCCAGGAGCTAATGACATTAGCGATATATTCTTCCTGGCGTTGGCGTTTAAAGGCCAATTTACACTCCATGTTACTCCTTGGTGTTGGTCCCTTTTACTTGGTTATCAATAACTAAAAAGCTAATGTAACCAAGATATATGACTTTTAACACAAATGTATATATGATTAACAATAAAGCAATGTAAAGATAAGAGACAATATTTTTCAACGTTTAATTCTTTATTAGAAGTTAATCAAAAAGAATCGTACCCAAGTGTTTGCGGAATAAAACTTGGGATTGAAACGACAAGTATGGTGTTGACTCCTCTCTAAACTCAAAACAATGTTTGAGTGACAACTGAGGTCACACTGAGCTATCTCAGGGACTATGTTGTTCTTTGGAGGAGTAAAAGTGGTTTGTGAATGTTTTGCATTAATTGCACAAACTTGTCGAATTTTACTCCTCACTTATGTTGCTTATTTATACACAAATATGAACAACTCTAATATACAATGGACATAAGCATTCCTTAATAAAATCTTGATAGATTTTATTCTCTGGCAAGGGAAACTTCTTTGGGTTAAGTCCAAAAGGTGTTTTCTGATGACAAACTGGATTTAACCATTTGGGGAAAGTTTGACCTTAAAGTGATAAAGCACTTTAGTGAACCAGTTCAAACTTTCCCGCCTAGTCCCACCAAATCTTCAGTCTTCAGTACCTTGATAGTTGTTGAGGAGTCTTGGGGTTCAGTGAGTTATTGTCATCCTCACTGAACCCATCACCTTCTTCTTGGCTTAGATGTCACTCACTGAGTTTCGCCTCACTGAATGGAGAACCTTTCTTCTTAAGCTCGGTTTAAGCATCCTGAAGATGACTCACTGAGTTACTGTTCACTCAGTGACTTGTTTACACTTAGGTGATTTTACGTTCAAATCCTTGTTAGAAGAAGATTGGGGAATTCAGTGACCCAATAATCTCCCCCTATTTGAACATACAAATAGCCTAAGTGTTTCTTGATTCAGTGTGAATTGGCAGGGGTCTTCATCTCTTAGCTAATTATAAGTAGGACACATAACTTAAACGAAACATCAAAGTTTATTAATAGTTATTACAAGTCCTAAAAATTACAAAAATAAAAATGATAGTTGTTGTTGCAGATTAGATGTTCAGGTGGTAACCAAGGGCTTCAAGCTTTGCTTACTTTGATCTGAGTAGATGTCTTTCAGGATGTTCATTTATCATTGCTTCTAAGTCCTGGTAGAATCTTTTGTTCTCAGTATACTTGATGGGAGACGCCAACATGAGATACATGAGCATTGCTTTAACTCCTGCCTTTTCCATGTCAGACATTCTTTGAAAAGCTAGGTTTACATACTCATCAGTAAAACATAAGCCTCTTTCAGGTGCTTCAAGGACCGCATTGTTCACAAAAATGATCCCTTCAGGAAGCGACCTGTCACAGTCCAGCCCTGGTACTTTGATTTCAGGCTCCATCTCAATATGCTTCCTTTTCCTCCTGGAAGCCTTTGATGGAGCAGTCTCTGTTGTTGAAGCAGGAAGAAGGGAGGGAATGTTCAGTGCTTCAGGCATTCATTCTGTCATACCTTTCCTTTAGTGACTTGAGAAGGTTAGGTACTACAACATTGTTCTTCTTGGCAATGATGGGACGAAACTCATCAAGTTCAGTGATTATGATTATGATTTATGATTTACATATTTGGGATAGATTTATATTTTGTGTGCACAAATAAGCTTACAAAATACTCACTATCGCTTAAATGAATTCATCTTATAAACCCATTATAATGAACCCGTTATATCTTTATTCTACCTACGAGTGGCGTGATCTTCATAGTTTCACCTCATAAGCATCTAAGGAAAAAGTTAAACTTTTGATCATAAATCTGGCAATTTGTTGTTACAAATATATAAATATATGATCTTTATTTCTAACAAACAACTTGGATTCACTATAAGAAAAGAGACCTTTTAGTTACACCATTTTTAATGACACACACAAAAAATGTAAGCAAAAATTTAGTTTTGCCCACTCTTTTCAGAAAGTGTAAGCAAAAGTTTAACTTTTACCAACACTTTACATAAAATGTAAGCAAAAGTCTAGTTATACCTACACTTTTAGAAAAGTGTGAGCAAAAGTCTAATTTGTACACACATTTTATTTAAAATGTGAGAAAAGATTAGTTTTACCCACACTTTTTGAAAAGTGTAAGTAATAGTTTTATTTTTACCCACACTTTTAAAAAAAGTTTAATTAATAGTCTTACGTTTACCCACACTTTTTAAAAAGTGTGAGCAAAAGTGTAGTTTATATTTAAAAAAAAAGAGTCTACCTTTTATCTATACTTGTTAAAAAATATAAATACTAGGCTCGTTTTTGTTTACAAGATCGTTAAAATTTACGTGTATTAAAGTGAAGTTTGCTTTTACCATTGTTTTAAAACCACGATTGAGTGGCCGAAAGGCGGTTTTGAGCGAACAACCCGGTTGAACCGTGATTGACCCGATGGCTCGACCAGGTCAACTAAAAAACCTATTTTCTAAAACATTGGCTTTTACTCTTCAAATTATTTAACAAAATATTTTATAAAAACTTTACTACCAAACTATCTTATTTAACCTTTTATTAACTCCTAAGGGTGCGTTTGGTTCGCAGTATGTTTTGAACAGAATTGTAATCTGTCAAAGGAATTGTAATTTGAATGAATTGTAATTTAAAGAGTTGGAATGTGTTGTAATTGTAATGTGTTGTAATTGTAATTGATGTATTCTGTCAATTTGTTTGGTTGGATCTCAACGTAATTGTAATTCAAAATAAAATAAAAAAAACCTTAATAAAAATAAATAATTAAATAATAATAATAATAATAATAACAATAAATATTAACAATAAATAATAATAATAATAAGAATAATAATAAAATAGATATTAAAAATATTAATAATTTATTATTATTATTATTATTATTATTATAAAAAATAATAATAACAACATTTTATTATTATTATTATTAAAATAATAAAAATAAAAAAATATATTATTAATATTATTATTATTATTATTATTAAAATAATAATAATAATAATAATAATAATAATAATAATAATAATAATAATAAATATTATTATAATAATTATTATTATTAAAATAATAAAAAAATATATTATTATTATTATATTATTATTTTTATTATTAAAATTATAACAATAATAAATATTATTATAAATATTATTATAATTATTATATAAATATAATAAAATAATAATAATTATTATTATATAAATATTATTATTTTAATATATATATATTAATTATTATTATTATTATTATTATTATATTTTATTATTAAAATAATAATAATAATTATTATTATTATTATTATTATTTTTATTATTATTATTATAATTATTATATAAATATAATAAATATAATTATAATTATTATTATTTTAATTTTTATATTAATTATTATTATTATTATTATTATTAATTATTATTATTATTATTGTTATTATTATTATTATTATTATTATTATTATTATTAATTATTATTATATTATTATTATTATTATTATTATATATTATTAGTATAATAAATATTTATTATTATTATTATTATTATAATTATTCTTTTTATATGGTTATTATTATAATATTATCTTATTTTATTATTATTATTATTATATATATTATTTTAATAAATATTATTTATTATTATTATATAAATATTATATAATAATAATAATAATAATAATAATAATAATAATAATAATAATTCTGAATTACAACGTAATTCAAAACTTTCCATGCAATATCCTATGTAATCTGAATTACCTCCATTGATATAATTGTAATGGCTGAATTACAATTACAACGCAAACCAAACAGCCTACGTAATGTAATCTGAATTACAATTCCCTTCATTCTGCGAAACAAACAGCCTACGTAATGTAATCAAATTACAATTACATCCAATTACATCGGATTACGACGAATCAAACGCCCCCTAAGAGCACAAGGTGCAAAGGCAAGGTATTGCCTCCCCATTTGGGCCCCACCATGCTACATCACCAAAACACCTCAACTTCAACTAACCACAACAAACCACCCCTCACCAAACAACAAACCTCAACTTCCCCATTAGGGCCCTACCTCTTACACATTTATTTTTTTATTCATTTCATTAAATAAATTAAATTCATTTCATAAATACTAAAAAATAACAAAACATACTAATTTTATTTCATCAAATAAAAAAAGTTACAATACGGAAAAAAAACATACGATTTGCGAAAAAAAAAAAAACATACGATACGGCACGAAAATAAATAAACCGATAAATACGATATGCAACATCATCAATAATTTATAAAGCCTTATAATTATCGATGAGTGCTGACTTTTCTTCCCAAACTTGCAATACTTGTTCCCTGACCATTCTCAAAGCGACTTGAAGTTCCAAATCTGTTTCATCATTTCTTAAAAGGGTTTGTACACCGACCATGACTATTGGATGGTCTTGAGGTAGCTCATGTAACCTTTCGACCTCTGGAGCACGAGACTCCCTCTGTCGAATAATTCGAGCTATCTCACCCAACAAGTTGTTAATCAACTTAAGTTCATTTTCTTTTTCATTGCGTAATCGGGTAAGTATTCTTCTTTGCACCTCAGATGGTTGGTTAGCCATAGTGTATGTGTGGAATTTAGTTTCAGTTGTTTGATAATAAGAAGTTGAGTAAAGCTAGTATTTATACTGAAACTAGCCGTTGATATTTTTATTGGAGAAACTAGCCGTTAAACATTTTATTCAAACTGAAACGTACACTGACATAACATCACAAACGAAACGGAAATACTTAACATAAACCAACAAACGATACAATAATACAAATGCGATTAATTGATAAATCGGTTCCAGATGGTGTTGCTCTTCAAAATCAACCAAACTTGAAAATATTTGAAATCTCTCCCATCATGGCGTTCTTTGTAAACATTCAACGCATCTTCAACACGATCATCTGGCTCACGTATCGGTTGCAAATTCAAGTAAATTTCATGAAACTTTTGGCAATCTGAGTTCATTCTTGCCCACTTACCCATTAGCTGGCTTTTGCTACGAGTTGGACCGTCAGATTGTTCATTGAACTTTTCTGTTACAACTTGCTAGAAAGGTCCTTCGTTGGCATGGAATTCGTGAACGTTTTGCCACATCTCGGCTAGCCAGCATTCTTCATCAATAGACCAACGAGTTGCCATTGTGAATTTTTTTGAAAGTGAAGTGTGTGCAAAGTTGTATGATAATGTATGGTTTATATAGGAGTCTATAAACATTTAGGATTCAAAACCTGAGCGGGATAATATTCAAATTTCAAAATATTCAAACTTCTTGAATTCAAATTCAAATAAATGGGCGGGTAAACGTTTAACATTTGAATTCAAACGTTTAAAATACATAAGAGAAGTACACATGATACATAATTAGTTAACAAAAAGTACATAAAAGAAATCCACCATTACTCATCGAATCTGTCCCATGCGAACGTGTTTCTAAGAGCGAACCACACATGTTGATATTTAATCCCTTTACCATATCGTTCATGATAAATACGGGTTGCATTGCTGAGACGATTAGGGTCTGCACTTGTCTTTGTAAATAGAATTATACCTACGACATTCAAGGTTCATTCTGTTCCATTGAGCCGTAATACTATTTTTATTACGGTCCTGACCTTCTGTCTGATTGTTAAACCTTTGTGTAACTGCATTCCAAAAAGAACGTTCATTCACAAGTTCTTCAGAATCGTGAACTTCAAGCCATACAGTTGCTAGCAACCGTTCTTCTTCCACTGACCAACGATTAGCCATTGTAAAACTGAATGGTAAATATTGAAGTGTGTCTAAAACTGAATGGTATAATATGGTATTAATAGGGGTTTTTTTGAAAGCGGGATAATTTCAAAATTTGAATTTAAATTGAAAGCGGGATAATTTCAAAATTTGAATTCAAATTGAAAGCGGGATAATTTCAAAAATTTGAATTCAAATTGAAAGCGGGATATTTTCAAAATTTAAATACAAATTCAAAACGGGACAATTGCAAAAATTTGAATTCAAATTCAAAACGGGCAAATTGCAAAAATTTGAATTGAAACCAGAAAGCGGGATTTTTTCAAAATTTGAATTCAAACCATATAGCGGGATACTTCCAAAAATCCTTCTATAAATATGTATCCAAAATCTGAAAACACACAAAATTCCCACAATCATCAAACAATTCTCCTTTCTTCTTCCAGAAAAATGTCTCACAACGCATCACCTCAAAACAATTCCCAACAAAACACACCGCCAGAAGATATATTTCCGGTGTTTCAGTACGACAACCCACCACCTCCAACTCCACCAGAAGTTATGTTTCCACCTCAAAACACACAGCCGGAAGATATATTTCCGGTGTTTCAGTACGACAACCCACCACCTCCAACTCCACCAGAAGTTATGTTTCCACCGCCAAACAACCAACAACCAAACAATCAACCTGCAAACCAGCCCATCATTCGTCAATTGACTGAGCAAGAACAGTATGAGCTGGATATGGAAGTGCTACGGGCATATGAAGCTGAACAAGACCGTCAGCAAAGGGAGCGTGAGGTGTACCTCAAAGGAAAACAAGAGCGCAGGAACAGAAGAGCCGAATGGCGTTGAGCTCAGGGACTTCCACCTATCCCATCCAGTGAGGACGACTCAAGTGCCTCTTACTCGAGTCAGGAGGGATACGTGTCGGATGATTCATTTTATTGAATCATAGTTTTTATTATCGTATGGTAGTTTATGGTTTTTAATTTTCGTTTTTAAGTTTAATGTTGTTATCGTATTTGTAAAATAATTGTATGTTGTTTCAAGTTATTTTGATCCTATGTTTAATATAGTTGTATTATTCAAAAAAAATATACGTATAAAAAACATACATATACATATACATATACATATACATTTTACAAATAAAAACACACATATACATATACATATACATGTTACAAATAAAAACATACATATACACATACATTTTACATATCACTATTCAAACTTTAAAAAAAAAAGAAAAAAAGAAAGGAAACAGTAATTTTGTCAGGAATTCACCTCGCCGTCCTAACGGGGAGTTTGCTAACGGCGAAGAACGGCGAGCCACGAACGGTGTGGCGGCGAGCAATGGCTCACCGTTGGAAGTGCCACCTCGGACGGCGAGGCTTGCTTCCCCGTCTGCACCTTGTGCTCTAATAATTTTAGATATGATTTGACATTTTATTAACTTTTCATAAAGGCGTTCACTGGTCCATCGTTTTCCCCAAATCACTTTCCCCAAATCATGTTCCCATTGTTCAATCGATGCTCAATCGTTCTGTTTCGAAGCTCAATTGTTAGGGTTTAATCGTTCTGTTTCGAAGCTCATTGTTCAACCTCTTCACTCAATTCGGTAATTGCTTCAGATTTTGTTTATTTTGTAATTTGTGTGGTAGATCTGTGGTAATTGATGTTATAAAGTTGATGAATATTTGGTAATGTGTGGTAACTGTTTGTTATTTGGTAATTTGTGTGGTTGAATGTAACACGAGAATTATGTGAAAATAGAAGGTTATGTTTACTCGAGTGTTAGTTAGGCACATTAATAATAGGTGTGTAGACAGGTGAGTGTTGGCTGTTATCAGCTTATTTTGGCGTACTAGACTGAATGTAGTTAAATATGCATAATGCGCGGATTATGTCGGAATAGAATGTTATGTTTACTCGAGTGTTCGCTAGCAGTAGGCACACTAGCAGGTGTGTAGACCGATGAGCGTTGGCGGTATCAACTTTTTTGGCGTAGCAGTCTGAAATTTGTTAAATATGCTTAACGAACCAATTTTGCTGAAATAGAATGTTATTTTTAGTTGGTGTTGGTTAGGCACGCTATTAGGCGTGTAGATCGGTGAGCGTTTATGGTTATCGACGTTTTTTGGCATAGTAGAATGAAATTAGTTAAAGATGCCTAACACAAATTGTGTCAAATAGAATGTTATGCTTACTCGAATGTTGGTTAGGCATACTAATAGGCGTGTAGACAGGTGAGCGTTGGCGGTGGTTTTCAATGTTTTTGAAGTAGTAGACTGAAATTAGTTGAGCATGCCTAACGTGCGAATTATGTTAAAATAGAATTTTATGGTTATTCGAATGTTGGTTAGGACACTAATTGGCGTGGCTGGTGAGCATTGGTGGTTATCAAAGTTTTCAGGCGTAGTAGACTGAAATTAGTTAAATATGCCTAACACGCGAAATATGTTGAAATAGACTGTTATGTTTACTTGAGTGTTGGGAAGGCACACTAATATGTGTTTAGACTAGTGAGCGTTGGTGGTTATCAATGTTTTTTTTTTTTTTAGACTGAGATTAGTTAATTGTGCCTTAGAATTTGGTACAACATTGTTAGTTATATTCCTAAGAAAGAGAGTTATTGGTACAGTGAAAGTTGAAGGGGTTGTATTTCAGTTGCATTGACTGTGTAAAAGTAATGATTACTAAACGGTGTAAATATTGATTTTGTTCATGTAATGATTACTAAACGTTGTAAAAGGTAAGTAGTTTAAAAGCAAAAATAAAGAGCAAGTGTTGTATTTTTTCTGGCATAGAGGATGCATATGATAATGTAAATCATGTAAGTTTTGATTTTCGCAACAAATTCTAATGCATATCCTGTTGCTAAATATTATCGGTGCAAGTATATCTTGTCTGAGGAATGGAGTAAATCAGGCTTAGCATAGATGCAAAATGTAAACTATCTGATTTTTGTCAGCTAGTTAATTTCATGCTTTGGTAACCAAAGGTTAAGGAAACAAAGCAAGATACTTCTTGTTTTAATATTATAATGAATAAAAACAGTATTTTCTTTGCCAACTTCACCCATTCTGTTTACATATATTGAAGAAATTTGAATGTTACGGCACATGGTTGATTCCCTTTACTGACATATAACATAACAAAAACAAGTACTAGGCCATTAGCATTAACTTTATTGAAGCATGCTTGTTCGAAATGTAAATATACATAGAGTTTTACGAGCAATAAAATAGAAATTGGGCGAAGTTGACAAAGAACGATATCATTCCTGGCCATAAAATTCAAAGCAGTATATTTGTGGCATTAACTTATGGGGATTATAAAAGTCTATCTTATAGTTTTATCTGGACTTCTAGACATGTCACCAAGTCAAAGCTTACTTTCATAATGGACTTCACATCTATTGTGCTTCTGGATGTGCTACTTCTACTTCCTTTTGGTCCTTCTCTTTCTTAAACTAACACTAGTTAATACTCCTAGTGTGGATTATTTGTCATAATCTCAATTTTGCCTTTTAGCTTTTTTCCCTTTTAGAAGCTCATAAGTCAGAAAATAAGCACAAAAATTTTGAGTTACTTTAGGTTCCATTCCTCCTCCTTTGCTTAATTATATTTTTGCTGATGCTTCTGCTTATAAGCACATAAATGGGGTTTATTGTTTGAAGCAAATTTGTCCTAAGAGTTTAAACTTGCATGCTACTTGGGTCAATGGTAGATTCTGTGAGAATGAATAACAAAGGTTCATAAGCTGGTTAAATAGTTTCTGAGACTTTCTATAAGCTGATTTATTTAGGAGACTATGATTTGAACCATTGAAGATATTGAATATAACTTGTTGAATTGATGTGCAACTATAAGTAGCAATCTTAATTTCTTCAAACTTTTGTTAAGGTTTGATGGATAGATCGTAGATGTATACTAGATAGATGACGAGATAGATGTGACAGAAGCTATGGGAGATGAAGATGAGGAAGAGGAAGACGTATACTAGCTCAAATGTTTTGCTTTTTCTTTGTTGGAACACATGAATTACGTGTATATCCTATCAATTTGTTTGAAAATGTAGGTAACTAAGAATAAGTAACTAAGAACTAGTGGTTTTGCTAGTAAGAGTTTCTGTGAATGATGTATGAATTATATGTTGTTCTGCACTTTACTTGAATTTGTTCAATAGTTTAGTTGAATTATATGTTGTTTTGCATGCTTTTTTATCACCTTGTTTTTAGTTATAATATTAACATTTCATCTAAATAGAATGGGTAAAAGAATACGCATAGCATCTACAAAAGAAGTGGTGCAACCTGCTGAATCTACAAATCAAGGCGAAAACATTTCATCTGAAGCAAGTGATCCATCTGAAGCAAGTGATCCATCTGCTGACAAATCTCTACTTCAAGGTATATTTACACCTTTTCCATGTTCTAATGATATGCTTATGTGTTGTGTATTGAAATGGCTATGCATTTAGTATATGAGCCTTAAGTCAACATCTCTCCCTCTGGTATCACTTTTTATTTATTGAAATTGCTCTGAATTTTTAAAGTTGTGGTTTACTGTTTCAAATTAGCTACATGAAGGAAAAGAGATTGATTTGGTGATTGTGGTATCTTGCTAGTTAATACATGAGATGTAAGATCTAGATTCGCTGCTGATGTTTTTTTGTCCACACCGTCTCTTCTTTAAGTTTTAAAAAGAATGTTACCACTAAAAATGTTAAAAGTATCCGAGTTTGTTTGTCTAACTGTTTGATTATTCAGAACTACTTATCTTAATTTCAGAATTTTTCGAAAAATAACTGTGTGATTGTGCCAATAAGTGGGTGTCTGATTGCTTATAATAAGACAAGCTCTGTGATATATTTGTAGTTGTAATGTTCCAGAGTCATCATAGGGAATAATCCTCTGTTACATTTTCAACTTGTGTGAGCTTTTCTTGCTGATAACCATCGACTGTCTTTGCAAAAATAGAAGCAATTAGGAAGCTGATTAAGTTGAAAATTGGATTTGGCTAGTAACTGTTTCATGTTTTATGTTAGTTTCTGTATGTTTGTGAATGTCTGGAGTATTTGATTGGTTCAATGCAGCACGGTCTTTCTGAAACTTTGATTTTCGATTTCCTAGAGAGAAGAAGTAAGCATGCATAGGACTTGACTTGGCCACAATTTAAGATACTTGCGTAGCACCAGCCCCATAAAATATTTACAAGCATTCACACTCTGTACCTTAATGGTCAGTGTGAATACACATTTCGATATTATATCAATGTTGTTTCATTGCTGACAGTTTGATGGACCAGTTTAATTGATCATTCATCCAATATATAATGTGAAATCAAGCATGGGTTAGCATTCGATGTAATGAAAGTAAGTAGTGATAAAATAAAACACTTTTGTGTGTCATGGTAGGATGATAACCTAAATTTTAGCAAACAATCATGATGTCCCCAATAGCTTAGTTTATGATTTCTAAGGGCGCTAGATTTTTAGCGAAGTTTGAAAAATCTTACCTTAGTTCTGGCAGGAAAATAACTTAAAGGTCGACATTCTTACTTTCACCTTGTTCAGATAAGTAGTGCATATGAAGAGTTATATGTGCCATGAGTTTAAGCAACAATTGTGTTGCATTGTAAATAGAACTAGGTTGCCCACCAGACACCAGTCAACCAATGGTGAGCTCCCACTTTTGAATCTTCACATTCTCCCTAAATTAACAATAGTTCTTCCACAGCTAGTTCCCTATGAAGCAATGCTTCTAGTTAGAACCGGGACACGATACTTGATCTTAGAACTTGGAAATATCTTTGAGCTTATATTATAAATGTGTTTTATTTATGTGCTAGGTTCAAAAAAAAAGGGCGAGAGGTCCAACTAAAAAGAAAGAGATATGGAACTTGGCAAGTGATGAGCAAATCTTAGTCACATTTAACGAACTATGTCAACCTATTGCAGACGAATTATTAATAATTACATTGAGTTCATTACTCAAGTTTTGTTAGTTGTTATTCTGATTTTAAATCTGGTAAATATATTCCTTGAAAATAGTCTCGCTTTAATATAGTCATTTTGGTGTGGAGAGATCTCTTTTTGTGTTTCTTAATGAGTTTCACGAGATGGGGTTGCTGGAAGAAGTTTGAAAGAAATCAAAGAAAGTTGATGTATTTGCGGTCATATTTTTAAAAGGCAAAACAGAGCATCTGCAATGGGGTCATAGGAGGAGTCCTTGGCCAAGGTTGCAGTCCTGTATCTCCAATAAATGTCTCATGCCTCTTTTCTATTAAAATACTAAAAACAAAAATTTAACAAAATAAAAACCAGTATATTATTAGAAATCATCAAACAAAAGAGCACTAGAAACTTGAAATGCAAGAGCTTTGATGCCAACTAAATTAAACACACTCACGATAATACAAGCTAACTGGTATTCTAGTAGATACACACTCCTCAAAAGTTTTGATCAACTTTTATTACATGATACTTAATTCGAGGGATTTATTCAAACAAGGAGAATCTTTAGGTATCTGACTCTTTGGCAGTGCGTGCCACTTGTCAAGGTATGCAATAGAATCCATATCAAGGTTAGGAAGTTGACGCCTTTTAAGGATATCCATGATCTCTTTTGACTTTCCAAGAATTTGAGCTGCGGAGCGGATGCTGTCTTGCCTTTTGTCTATTGCATTGTGATGGCACTTCATGGTTATGACGCGTGGTAAATTGGTAAAGCAAGCTAAAAATATATCTTTAATTACTTTCGATACCCATTCAAAGACATCCTCATCTGTGGGCCACTCTTCTTGTTCGTTGCAATGGATCAGTATGGTTTGGCTTATTCAGTACATGGTGTTCGCGGCAAGAACATTTTCATGTGAGTAATCTAGGCTTCCATTTTGGTTGCTCTTGAACTGTACTATTTTGGCTGCTCTATCACCCAACCACTGAAGAATGTCTTTTGATGCTTTTCCTTCACGAGCCTTCTTTCTAAGATCAGCTTGTAGCCAAGTACGATATAGTTCAACTTCTATGCCCACACGCCTAGATGCTTTTCTTGCCGTCACCAATTCTTCATTTACAATGAGGCTCCCTTCTTTATGTTTTACAAATTCGAGACCTTCGGCCGTGCTTACAAGTAAACCCTTGACGTTATCCTTTACTATGTTAGGAAGTGCAACAACAATGGCTGTTAACGTAACTAATACCAGACTCCAAGAATCTTGGGCTTCTTCTGAATATAAAGGCCCTACTTTGTCATTATCAAAATCTAATAAAGCTTCTCAACTCTATAACTGTTGGTCCTTTTACTAGGTTAATATTAACTAATGAGTTAAACTAACCAAGTTCCATGACTTTAAACAAAGATGTAAATGATTAACAACAAATAAAAAGTAAAGATAAGAGACACAATATTTTTCAACGTTTAATTCTTATTAGAAGTTAATCAAAGAATTATACCCAAGTGTTTGCAGAATAACACTTGGGATTGAAACGACAAGTATAGTATGAATCCTCTCTAAACCCAAACTATGTTTAAGTGACAACTAAAGGTCCTACTGAGCTATCTAAGGGACTATGTTGTTCTTTGGAAGAGTAAAAGTTGTTTGTGAATGTCTAAACATTAATTGCACAAAGTTGTCAACTTTTACTTCTCACTTATGTTATCTATTTATACACAAGTAAATTACAACTTTACTGATAAATACAAATTGATGACCTAGGCTAGTGGAGACAAAATACTTATGTATTTTGTCTCTGTTACAATAGGCTATATTAGGTAAAAGACAATGTGTCTTTCTGATGCACAGTGATGACACCATCCTGACTTTATGCCTTTCAGGAAAAGTTTGACTTCAAGTTGATAGGGACACCCACTCATGCTTTCAAAGGTTTCCTGCTTTGTCCCGCCCATTCTTCAGTTTTTAGGTCTTCAGTCTTCAGTCTTCAGTAGTTGTTGAGGAGTCCTGGGGGTTCAGTGAGTTATTGTCATCCTCACTGAACCCATCACCTTCTTCTTTGGCTTAGGTGCCACTCACTGAGTTCTGCCTCACTGAATGGAGAGTCTTTCTTTTTAGACTCGTCCTAAGCATCCTGAAGTTGACTCACTGATTATTGTTCACTCAGTGACTTGTTTGCGTTTAATGATTTCCAATACTTAGGTTAATTTGTGTTCAAATATTTGTTTTATGAGACTTGGGTAATGAATGAACCCAACAATCTCCCCCTATTTGGATATAAATTATGCCTAAGCGTTTGATCAGTGTAAGTGAGCATCTAGGCTTCTTCTTACACTGAGATACAATTTCACAACCACATAACACTTGAAATTTTTAAACATGGGCCATCATCTTTATTCATCAAAAACATTACAAAATATCCTAACATCTATTACATAAGCTTAGGGCAAAGTACTCAGACCTCCTTCATGCCCATAAGCTCAAGCTTTAGCTTCTTGGAGAGTAGGATGTGTTTATCAGGACGTTCATTCATCATCTTGTCCATCAAGAACATGAACTCCTCATTCTCAGGACTCTTATGATTTATAGCCATCAGTTTGTAGGCCAGAAGAGTTGTAGTCTCCACCAGATGTATATCACTCACTCTCTGAAAGGCAGGGGCTCTAAGTTCATCAATGAAGAAGAGTCCATACTCAGGCGTCTTGGTCACTTTGTTGTTGGTGAATGTAACACGAAGAGGAAGAGCTCTGTTGCAGTGAAGTGCAGCAATGAATGCTTCAGGTTTAAATGCTACTGCTTTTCGTTTCTTCCTAGTGACCTGAGCTGGCTTTAGAATTGCCAGTCCTTTGAGAGGCAAGTGCTTCCTGGTGATTGATTCCCAGGCTTTTGGCAACTCTTTCCAAGTCCTTGTATTTGTTAGATAGAGTTGATAAGAGGTCAGGAACACACTTACTCTTCTTCTTCTTCAGGATGGGTACCATCATGTCCCACTCCTTTATCCCAAAGTCAGAAGGCCTGAATGGTTTGTAGTTTTCATGGACTTTTGGGCCTCTTTCAATGGTGACTTCAATGGGTTCATTCTTCTTGTATGGATGAATGATCATGTCAGTGATAGCACCTTCACCCTTGGTCTTAGTCATGGTCTAGACATACCTTTCATAGTTCCTCTGTTTTCTTTCAGCTACCTTCTTGGCTTTCAGGTTGGCTTCTTTTATCATGTTCACCTAAAGCCTGACAAACTCTTCTCCTTCCATATCCTGGTTCGATTCCTTTATCACTTCCTTAGCCACTTCAGTGATGACGGGCTTACTGAGCAGCTCAGCCTTAAGTTTGTCATCTTTCTCTAGGGCAGCAGCCACCTCTTCATTAGTACCCCTGAAGATTTTTCCATTGTGTAGGGTGACTTCAACAACTTCTAGTGCATCAGGATCATGGCGTACTTCTTTTGATGCCGGTACCAATTTGGGTGGTGAGTCATCAGTGACTTTGATTTCCTTCCCTTTGTTAAGGCGTCTTGTTGTTGTGGTAGTTGCTTCACTGATGACAGGGTTATGATGGGAGTAGAAGTGGTCGACCGAGGCATGAAGCTTCTCAATGGAACAACCTCAGTGATGACCTCAGTAGTAGGTGTTGTTTGAGCGTCATTCTTAATCTTCCTGTGAGGGTCCAACTGTTGAAACAGCTTCCTGACAGGAGTGATAGTGACCAATTTCTCCCCCTCAACAGATGGATGAGCTTCAGTGGAAGCATCTGTTGATTTGGGACCAGTAGGAGCAGCCTGAAGAAGTCTTAGCACTTCGGAAACCATGCCTTTGAGTTCAGAGGTTTCCGTCTTCAGGCATGAAAGTTCAGTGGACATGGACTTCTGAGTAAGGGTGAGCATCGGTCTGGGAGCGGACCGGACCGATAAGACCGAAGACCGAATTAAGGTAAAAACCGGGATCGAGACCGAGACCGAATGTGGTCAGTCTGGTCCGGTCTTCGGTCGGTCTGGTCCAAATAGGCAAGATTTAGCAAGTTTTTTCGGTTTTTTGGTCGGTCCAGACCGGACCGACCGGACTGAAGACCGAATTAACCAAAAAGCCTAGACCGAGGACACAATATTTTTCAACGTTTAATTCTTATTAGAAGTTAATCAAAGAATTATACCCAAGTGTTTGCGGAATAACACTTGGGATAGAAACGACAAGTATGGTATGACTTATCTCTAAACCCAAACTATGTTTGAGTGACAACTAAAGGTCCTACTGAGCTATCTCAGGGACTGTGTTGTTCTTTGGAGGAGTAAAAGTTTTTTGTGAATGTCTAAGCATTAATTGCACAAAGTTGTCAACTTTTACTCCTCACTTATGCTATCTATTTATACACAAGTAAATTACAACTTTACTGATAAAGACAAATTGATGACCTAGGCTAATCGTATTTTGTCTCTGTTACAATAGGCTATATTGGGTAAAAGACAATGTGCCTTTCTAATGCACAGTGATGACACCATCCTGACTTTATGCCTATCAGGGAAAGTTTGACTTCAGTTTGATAGGGACATCCACTCATACTTTCAAATGTTTCCCGCTTTGTCCCGCCCATTCTTTAGACTTCAGGTCTTCAGTCTTCAGTACTTCAGTAGTTGTTGAGGAGTCCTGGGGGTTTAGTGAGTTATTGTCATCCTCACTGAACCCATCACCTTCTTCTTTGGCTTAGGTGCCACTCACTGAGTTCCGCCTCACTGAATGGATATACATTCTTCTTATACTCGTCCTAAGCATCCTGAAGGTGACTCACTGAGTTACTGTTCACTCAGTGACTTGTTTGTGTATAACGATTTCCAACGCTTAGGTTAATTTGTGTTCAAATCTTTGTTTTATGAGACTTGGGTACTGAATGAACCCAACAATAACTTGACTTCTTCATGCATCTGAAAAAGAAAAGCCTAAAAATCTGATAAAGCTTCTAACAAAATCTAAAGGATTCAGTGGAGTATTAAAGTTTGATAATGACAAAGTACGGCCTTTATATTTAGAAGAAGCCCAAGATTCTCGGAGTCTGGTAGCAGTGATGTTAACAGCCAATGTTGTTGCACTTCCTAACTTAGCAAATGATAACGTCAAGGGGTTACTTGTAAGCACGACCGAAGGTCTCGAATTTGTAAAACATATCGAAGAGAGCCTCAATGTAAATGAAGAATTGGTGACGGCAAGAAAAGCATCTAGGCGTGTGGGCATAGAAGTTGAACTATATCGTACTTGGCTACAAGCTGATCTTAGAAAGAAGGCTCATAAAGGAAAAGCATCAAAAGACATTCTTCAATGGTTGGGTGATAGAGCAACCAAAATAGTACAGTTTAAGAGCAATCAAAATGGAAGCCTAGATTACTCACATGAAAATGTTCTTGCCGCGAACACCATGTACCGAATAAGCCAAACCATACTGATCCATTGCAACGAACAAGAAGAGTGGCTCACAGATGAGGAAGTCTTTGAACGGGTATCGAAAGTAATTGGAGATATACTTTTTGCTTGCTTTACCAATTTACCACGCGTCATAACCATAAAGTCCCATCACGATGCAATAGACAAAAGGCAAGACAGCATCCGCTCCGCAGCTTAGATTCTTGGAAAATCCAAAGAGATCCTAGATATCCTTAAAAGGCGCCAACTTCCTAACCTTGATATGGATTCTATTGCATATCTTGACAAGTGGCACGCACTGCAGAACCGTCAGATACCTGAAGATTCTCATTGTTTGAATGAATCCCTCGAATTAACTATCATGTAATAAAAGTTGATCAAAACTTTTCATGAGTGTGTATCTACTAGAATACCTGTTACCATATATTATTGTGAGTGTGTTTAATTTAGTTGGCATCAAAGCTCTTTAATTTCAAGTTTCTAGTGCTTTTTTTTTTGATGATTTCTAATAATATACTGGTTTTTATTTGTTAAATTTTTGTTTTTAGTATTTTAAGGGAAAAGAGGCATGAGACATTTATTGGAGATTTAGGACCGCAACCTTGGCCAAGGAATGCTCCCATGACCACATTGCAGATGCTCTGTTTTGTCTTTTTAAAATATGACTGCAAAGACATCAACTTTCTTTGATTTCTTTCAACCTTCTTCCAGCAACCCATCTCGCGAAATTCATTAAGAAACACAAAAGAGAACTCTCCACACCAAAATGACTATATTAAAGTGAGACTATTTTCAAGGAATATATTTACTGGATTTCAAATCGGAATAACAACTAACGAAACTTGAGTACTGAACTCAACGTAATTTTTAATAAGAAAGAGACATGGAACTTGGCAAGTGATGAGCAAATCCTCAAGTTCCTTTACTGAAGGCTCAAGTGAAATTTCTTCACCAATATCTAGGAAGTCGATTTGTAGCCCAACCAAGAATTGCTTAACTTGTTCCTGCACTTGTACTTGCACTTGCTCCTTAATTCACTAATGCATGTCAAGCTCAAATGATTTTCTTCGGCTTTCTAGTCTCGCGTTGACTTCTGATTCAATCATCATTTGATGATTTTTAAAGTAGAGAAGCATTGGACCCAAAATTTGTATGAGTGGAAACAATAATCTACCTTTTCTATCAAGCAGTCGTATATCAAGAACTGTCCTCTACAATTTGAAAAATATCTTTTGAGCCTTTGCGTTGGATTTCAAAAGGTATTAGTCATATTGTGCAAAGTGATATGGCTCTTTTCGATAGTCGTTATAAAACTTGTTGTCAATTGCTTATATTGTTTCAAGTCACTCATCAATGAAATAAACGAAGATCTTAGCAGGTATGTTTTACAAAATTAAGATGAGATGAAGTTTTCTTAGAGAACACTTAAGGGTATTTCAAATTCCGTGAATTCCTTCGTCTTAAAGGCTGAAAAGGAACAAGACAACAGTCTTTTAGAGCTTCTTAAGAAATTTACTGGATTCGATTGAGTAGAGCAATTTGATACGGATCAAAATCAACCCTACATTCTGTTGAGCTAGTTAACAGTTGGAGCTTACCAATAGTGACCTTAACATGTATCAGTGTTTCACCCTCGCATACTCCCAAGGACAAAGTTGAGAGCTTGGTGAAGGTCTATGATACACCCATCTTGTGGAGGAAAGCCTCAATATATCAAGTGAATATGAGAATATTCAAAGGCCATTATGACCTTCTGGCATGAGGTTGAAAATAACCGCAAGTTGTTACAGAATAGTCTAACAAAAAATGCTTTTGAAGGGAAGACGACAATAATGATTCTTATGTGGTTTGCTGATAAAGCTAAAGAAATTGTTATAGAGATCATCAAAAGTTATCATGGAACAATGGTAGAGAAAAAGATTCCTAAGGAGTTGGTCGGTTCTAATTCAATGTACCGAATTGCACAAACAATCTAGCTTAGAGAACAAGGCAACACATAACTGTTTACCAAAAAAGCAGTTGTTTGCCCTTTTAAATGGCATGATTTCAGACATATAATCTGGTCGCTTTATCAACATACCGTGAGTAATAACAATGGAATGACATGAAAGCATGATAGAGAAATGGGAGGCAAGTGTCAGGTTTGCAACCAAGCTTCTTGGTAAGACTACAAAGATAACAAAACGGTTAGAGACATTTGAACTACCAAGCATGGATGATGATAAGATGGCATATATTGATGAGTGGTACTCTCCCCAACTTCATTATCTTATGAAAATAATCAAACTACATTAAGCCACACTAAATAGGTACTAGTAACACTTTAAATTTTGTTACACAGAACAGGTGAATTACATAAACTACTAAAAATGAAGGAAAAAAAACCTTGAACACAAATTCCCGGTAAAAGATCGCCGTAGGTCGAGATGCCTTATGATGTTTGATCCATGGAACCCTCGCTAGATGTGAAAAATAATAGATTAGGAAAAACCTAGAAAACGTACCAAGAAAAATGAATGCGTCTATTATATAATGTAGAAATATATGCAATGTGTACTCACTTAAACCACAAGTTATGCCTATATATACTAACATGATATTTAATTATTTCATAAGATAATGAAGGTGGAGAGAGTACCTTAAGGGATTGATCAGTTGAAGTGAAGACGCCACTCATCAATACATGCCATCTTATGATCATCCATGCTTGGTATTTCAAATGTCTCTAGCC
Organism: Artemisia argyi; assembly: GCA_030686995.1. Classification (NCBI taxonomy): domain Eukaryota; kingdom Viridiplantae; phylum Streptophyta; class Magnoliopsida; order Asterales; family Asteraceae; genus Artemisia; species Artemisia argyi. Next base: position 149,612,262 of record CM060686.1, read on the forward strand.
GTTTTATTATCTTTGTAGTCTTACCAAGAAGCTTGGCTGCAATTCTGAAACCTCATTGAAAAGTTCTATAAATCTGGCATTTCTCAACGCATTTCTTTAGGCAAAGACTCTGTTTTCCTCTTTCGGATGGTAAATATTTTTCAGAACATGGAATGTGAATCAAACCCATGTTTGAATTGAAATTGAGATACTAATACAAGTTCTTCCCTTCTGAGTTAATAATCCATCCTTTTCTCTTTGAAAGAAAGGGCGCTTCCGGTTCTTTCGGTGCTTGAAACAATTTTGTCTTCTCCGTATTACTATATCACTAGAGTCAATAATTTTATATGAGGAACAGAGATACAGAATAACATATAAGTTATCATGCTTGCATATCCATCATTTGAGTCTAACAATTATTCCAATAATTACATATCCGATTTGACCTTTGGACGAATATGCAAGCCTCTGGTCTCTGCCTAGGACTGTCGGACTCTGCCTTGCTTTGCTTGAGATCTTCTTAAGTAGGCCATGGTGCACTTGGTTTACAGTTTACAAGTCTCTTTCAGATGTAATTAAAGGCAAAGAAAGAAGAGTTCACAAGACTGCCTCTCGTTTCTCTATCACGTTTTCATTGCATTACTTTGTTATTACTCGCGGTATGCTGGTAAAGCAAGCATATAATATGTCTGCAATCATGCCATTTAAAAGGGCAAACAACTGCTTTTTGGTAAACTGTTTTGTGTTGCTTCGCTCTCTAAGCAAGATTGGTTGTGCAATTCGGTACATTGAATTAAAAGCGACCAACTCCTTAGAAATTTTGTTCACCTCCATTATTCCATGGGAACTTTTGTTGATCTCTATAACAATTTCTTCAACTTTATCAGCAAACCAATTAAGAATCTCTGTTGTCATATTCCATTTAAAAGCATTTTTTGATAGACTATTCTGTAACTACTTTGTAACAATTCGCAATTTCAGGTTAACTTTTATTCTCGAAAATTTCACTATTCACTTTTTACTATTCACTTTTACTATTCACTTTTTACTATTCACTTTTCACTATTCATCTCAGAAATTTTTATTTCATATTCTCGTAAGTTAAACTATTTTAACGATAATCCGAGAGTTTGACGCTCGTCGGATCATTTCTGCAAAAATCACAAAGCCGTGTCCGAGATTTACTTTTAGGTTTAAACGTCCTTCTAGCATCCCGATATATCCATAAAACATTATAAACAATAGAAATATGATTTTCTATCATTTTATGACAATTCCAAAAGTTTCGGAATTTTACGTTTTCCAGTTCAGCGTTTTACGCGAATTACGCGTTTTAGACCCGTGTTTCCAGTTTTTAGCAGGGTTTTCGCACCCGATAGAACCTACCACTCATTTTATTTTTTATTATGGACTATATTGACATGTTTAACCATATTTATAAGTTTCATATTTTTAGGATACCCGGTTTTACGTTTCGTGGCCTAAAAACTTACGGTTAGCAATTTACGGAGTCAAAACTAGTTACATACTTAGGATATTATCATCCAAAGACCATGACTACTCATCTAGTCACCCTTATCATGTATAAACCGACTTAGGGGGGTAGGAGTCATCATTTTGTGGCTTGATCTTGACCATTGATCTCTAGGATGTTTACAAGTGTCTAAACTAACCATGGTTTAATTCTAACCCAATATATGGTTAACTATTTTTCTCATCCTATAAATAGCCAACTAACAACACATATAAAACTTGCACCACACCTTCTTATAACCTTCAAGTCCTAAAACCTAAGGCACTTCTCTTATATTTTGTAAGAAAGTTAACTAGTTTTTGAAAGAAAACTAGTGTTTGATCTTCAATCTTGGAAATTTTCTAAGAAAAGTTGTTATAACTTTAAAGTCTCCAAAAAGACGTCGTTATAATCTTCAAATAGCTTTGGACTTCAAGAAGGCGTCGTTATAATCTTCAAATGACCTCGGCTTATCATAGATTGCAAAGAGTGAAGCTTAAGTCTATCAAAGTCCGTACCTTACTAGTTACTTACCTTTCTTAAGAGAAAGCCAAAAGTTGTAAGCAAACCCTTATACACTTTCTTGCTCAATATCATTTCATGCTTATTATGTTTCTTTCATGCTATATATGGTCTTTGTATTGTGTTCATGATGTTTAAAAATGGATAAAACGAGTATTGGTATACATATGTTAACTTATGACAAGCAAACAAGCAAACTAGTGATTTTTATGGAAAACCACGACCACAATAGTATAACTTTGATATTTGACACTTACTTACTGTTAAAGAGGACTTAACAAGGAAAACATAGCAATTTGAATCACCCAAAACGAGTACACGAGTCAAAAGTTATGACCATTTGAAGTTAGCGAAACCAAAACGGCAAAACTGCCTAAATAGTATTCTGATCAAATTATGATTTTGAAAGTCCCACTTATGGTCCGATTCATCAAAAAGTTAAAACACGAAAGTTTTCCGGAACGACGTTTTCGTTCAGGAACAAAGAAGCTCGAGCCCTGAAAACGCTTTCTGAGTGATAAATTTCTTCAAATTCTTAACAGCCCATTTTTAGACCAAAGTTACTATATAATCATTATAATTAGATGAGACCAAGAGGTCTAATGACCTAAAGCCGAGACCACAACCATGGCTAAAGCCAAGGTTAAGTCTCAAGATCATGGTAACAATGACCAAGGTCACGGCAAAGCCACGGCTAAAGACCATATAACGTTTAAAGATCAAAAAGCTTATATATATATATATGTTATCAAATACTACAATAGTAGGGAGCCTCATGTGAGGAGTTCATTAAGTAAGCCGTCGAGTCGAGTTGTGGATTTACGAGTTAAAGTGTCCTGGCTCCTCGAACGTTTACTCCATGACTTCTGAATTATGTCGGCCCGAACGGTAGTAAGAGATGTACAACCTATACATGTTTCATAGATCATTTATATTCAACGACTTACACTATATACTAAGTACTACATCATGAACATTATGCAAGACATATATAGGCAATTCGTCGTATTCTTAGACGTTACTCCAAACCTAAGTCGCAACGTTCTATTATAGGCTGCTCTTAGAGACTTTCGCGATTCGACTACCACTATCATTTCTCATTACATAGACTTAAGGTGAGTCATAGCCCCTACTCTTTTCGTACTTGTTTTAAACTCTTGGGGGGGATACATGCTCAACTACTTGCTTACTTGTACAAATACTCAAAACGTCTATACTTGACTGTGTTATACTTGATTGCTTACATACATGACTGCGTTATACTTAATTGCGTTATTCTATTTATTGACTAGTAGTTGTCTTTGGGAATTGACTCCCAGTTGTCTTTGGGAAGTGGCTCCCAGTTGTCTTTGGGAATTGACTCCCAGTTGTCTTTGATACATCCTAACATTTGCGAATGTTTGGATACATCATAAAAGTGAGGTCTTCGGAGATGAAGTAGAGACTCACTACTAATTGCTTAATTGTCTTGACGAACTTATACATGTCTTTATTATACTATATGTTAGCAGTGGGTTGTGAACACACAGGTTACAAGTCTCTTATGGCGGGACTTGTAACTGAGTGGATTCTCAATGCCTTTGCTGTGTGAACATTCTTTTAAGGCTTTTCAACTGTTTTAAGACAAACTCTATGAACTCACCAACCATTGTGTTGACACTTTAGCATGTTATCTCAGGTCTATAAGGCGATAGCTAGTGCGTGGAACTTAGAGTCAAGCTGCATACTCTGAAGACTTACGCTTTTATCATTTACCATTCAAAATATTTTGTATACATTTATGTATCATACTTTGAAATCTCATGTTGGTAACTTTGAATTCATTAATCGAATGGTAACTTTTCAAAACGTCTCATTTAGAGTTCGTTTTCTATAACTTGTACTTTGTATTATGAAGTAGCACCCCTGTGACACAGTCTTCCGCTGCGGTATTTTGGGGGTGTTACAGATTGGTATCAGAGCCTTGGTTATAGAGAACTAGGTTGCATTTAGTGCCTAGACTATAACTGCTATATACGTTGGGACCTTCCTCTTTATTTGCCTTACACACAATACATACACATGTGCTTTTTGGTTAGACGTTTGCTTAGTTCCACGCTGTTAGATGATGTGACTTTAGTATTATAAGGAGCCCCAGAGATTAGCCGAGTCATTAGAAACATGGAGCTCAGTAATAACTAATTAGTTAACTTGATCTTGTGACAGTTCTTGTTTGATGAGACACAAGATTTGAGTTAAATAATATTATTGCTTAGCTTTAAGGATTTGATGACTTGATTATCTTACTATCGGCCTCAGAAGGCGGATTTTGTGTCGGAAATTCTTAAGTAGGATGTTTTAGAATCTCCTTATTTAAATGGATTGGGACGCCTCTTCAGTTAAATAAAGAAATTGTAAATCACCGAACCATGAGTTTATGATCCCTTACTTACATAAATTTGGACGCTTCTTTATGTAAGTAATGTGTTATAAATAAGTGGGCTTAATTGTAGCCGATACAACTCCTTAACCAGAACCTTAGACAAATCAGAGTGAACACAACTATATTAGAGATCCCGAATTCTCTTAGACACATCGTAAGTAGTTAACATCAACTGAACTTCGGGACGAAGTTCTCCTTAAGGGGTACAGACTGTAACAATTCGCAATTTCAGGTTAACTTTTATTCTCGAAAATTTCACTATTCACTTTTTACTATTCACTTTTACTATTCACTTTTTACTATTCACTTTTCACTATTCATCTCAGAAATTTTTATTTCATATTCTCGTAAGTTAAACTATTTTAACGATAATCCGAGAGTTTGACGCTCGTCGGATCATTTCTGCAAAAATCACAAAGCCGTGTCCGAGATTTACTTTTAGGTTTAAACGTCCTTCTAGCATCCCGATATATCCATAAAACATTATAAACAATAGAAATATGATTTTCTATCATTTTATGACAATTCCAAAAGTTTCGGAATTTTACGTTTTCCAGTTCAGCGTTTTACGCGAATTACGCGTTTTAGACCCGTGTTTCCAGTTTTTAGCAGGGTTTTCGCACCCGATAGAACCTACCACTCATTTTATTTTTTATTATGGACTATATTGACATGTTTAACCATATTTATAAGTTTCATATTTTTAGGATACCCGGTTTTACGTTTCGTGGCCTAAAAACTTACGGTTAGCAATTTACGGAGTCAAAACTAGTTACATACTTAGGATATTATCATCCAAAGACCATGACTACTCATCTAGTCACCCTTATCATGTATAAACCGACTTAGGGGGGTAGGAGTCATCATTTTGTGGCTTGATCTTGACCATTGATCTCTAGGATGTTTACAAGTGTCTAAACTAACCATGGTTTAATTCTAACCCAATATATGGTTAACTATTTTTCTCATCCTATAAATAGCCAACTAACAACACATATAAAACTTGCACCACACCTTCTTATAACCTTCAAGTCCTAAAACCTAAGGCACTTCTCTTATATTTTGTAAGAAAGTTAACTAGTTTTTGAAAGAAAACTAGTGTTTGATCTTCAATCTTGGAAATTTTCTAAGAAAAGTTGTTATAACTTTAAAGTCTCCAAAAAGACGTCGTTATAATCTTCAAATAGCTTTGGACTTCAAGAAGGCGTCGTTATAATCTTCAAATGACCTCGGCTTATCATAGATTGCAAAGAGTGAAGCTTAAGTCTATCAAAGTCCGTACCTTACTAGTTACTTACCTTTCTTAAGAGAAAGCCAAAAGTTGTAAGCAAACCCTTATACACTTTCTTGCTCAATATCATTTCATGCTTATTATGTTTCTTTCATGCTATATATGGTCTTTGTATTGTGTTCATGATGTTTAAAAATGGATAAAACGAGTATTGGTATACATATGTTAACTTATGACAAGCAAACAAGCAAACTAGTGATTTTTATGGAAAACCACGACCACAATAGTATAACTTTGATATTTGACACTTACTTACTGTTAAAGAGGACTTAACAAGGAAAACATAGCAATTTGAATCACCCAAAACGAGTACACGAGTCAAAAGTTATGACCATTTGAAGTTAGCGAAACCAAAACGGCAAAACTGCCTAAATAGTATTCTGATCAAATTATGATTTTGAAAGTCCCACTTATGGTCCGATTCATCAAAAAGTTAAAACACGAAAGTTTTCCGGAACGACGTTTTCGTTCAGGAACAAAGAAGCTCGAGCCCTGAAAACGCTTTCTGAGTGATAAATTTCTTCAAATTCTTAACAGCCCATTTTTAGACCAAAGTTACTATATAATCATTATAATTAGATGAGACCAAGAGGTCTAATGACCTAAAGCCGAGACCACAACCATGGCTAAAGCCAAGGTTAAGTCTCAAGATCATGGTAACAATGACCAAGGTCACGGCAAAGCCACGGCTAAAGACCATATAACGTTTAAAGATCAAAAAGCTTATATATATATATGTTATCAAATACTACAATAGTAGGGAGCCTCATGTGAGGAGTTCATTAAGTAAGCCGTCGAGTCGAGTTGTGGATTTACGAGTTAAAGTGTCCTGGCTCCTCGAACGTTTACTCCATGACTTCTGAATTATGTCGGCCCGAACGGTAGTAAGAGATGTACAACCTATACATGTTTCATAGATCATTTATATTCAACGACTTACACTATATACTAAGTACTACATCATGAACATTATGCAAGACATATATAGGCAATTCGTCGTATTCTTAGACGTTACTCCAAACCTAAGTCGCAACGTTCTATTATAGGCTGCTCTTAGAGACTTTCGCGATTCGACTACCACTATCATTTCTCATTACATAGACTTAAGGTGAGTCATAGCCCCTACTCTTTTCGTACTTGTTTTAAACTCTTGGGGGGGATACATGCTCAACTACTTGCTTACTTGTACAAATACTCAAAACGTCTATACTTGACTGTGTTATACTTGATTGCTTACATACATGACTGCGTTATACTTAATTGCGTTATTCTATTTATTGACTAGTAGTTGTCTTTGGGAATTGACTCCCAGTTGTCTTTGGGAAGTGGCTCCCAGTTGTCTTTGGGAATTGACTCCCAGTTGTCTTTGATACATCCTAACATTTGCGAATGTTTGGATACATCATAAAAGTGAGGTCTTCGGAGATGAAGTAGAGACTCACTACTAATTGCTTAATTGTCTTGACGAACTTATACATGTCTTTATTATACTATATGTTAACAGTGGGTTGTGAACACACAGGTTACAAGTCTCTTATGGCGGGACTTGTAACTGAGTGGATTCTCAATGCCTTTGCTGTGTGAACATTCTTTTAAGGCTTTTCAACTGTTTTAAGACAAACTCTATGAACTCACCAACCATTGTGTTGACACTTTAGCATGTTATCTCAGGTCTATAAGGCGATAGCTAGTGCGTGGAACTTAGAGTCAAGCTGCATACTCTGAAGACTTACGCTTTTATCATTTACCATTCAAAATATTTTGTATACATTTATGTATCATACTTTGAAATCTCATGTTGGTAACTTTGAATTCATTAATCGAATGGTAACTTTTCAAAACGTCTCATTTAGAGTTCGTTTTCTATAACTTGTACTTTGTATTATGAAGTAGCACCCCTGTGACACAGTCTTCCGCTGCGGTATTTTGGGGGTGTTACATACTTGTAGTTGTTTTCAACCTCATGCCATAAGGTCATAGTGGCATTTTGAATATTCACAAATTCACTTGATATATTGAGGCTTTCCTCCATAAAATGGGTATATGATAGACCTTCACCAACACTTTTCACCAAGCTCTCAACTATGTCCTTAGGAATATGCGGGAGTGAAACAGCGGTACATGTTAAGGTCATTATTGGTAAGCTCCAACTGTTAACTAGCTCAATGGAATGTACAGGTTAATTTGATCCGTGTCAAATTGCTTCACTCCATCACATCCAGTAGATTTCTTAAGAAGCTCTAAAAGAATGTTGTCTTGTTCCTTTTCGGCCTTTAAGACGAAGGAATTCACGGAATTTGAAATGCCCTTAAGTGTTTTCTCAAAAAACTCCATGTCATCTTGAATTTGTAAAGCATACCTGCTAAGGTCTTCGTTTATTTGCTGATGGGTGGAGCAAACAATTTTGCCTCCAGTAACTTGAAACAATATAAGAAAAAGACAACAAGTTTTAGAACGATTATCGAAAAGAGCCATATCACTTTTCACAATATGACTAGTACCTTTTGAAACCCAATGCAAAGGCTCAAAAAGATATTTTTCAAATTTTAGAGGACGGTTCGTGATCTACGGCTACTTAATAGAAAAGGTATATTATTTTGTTTCCACTCATACAACTTTTGAGTCCAATACTTCTGTACTTTAAAAACCATCAAATAACGATTGAATTAGAAGTCAACGTCAGACTAGAAAGCCGAAGAAAAGCATTTGAGCTTGACATGCAGCAGTGAATTCAGGAGCAAGTGTAGGTACAACTGCAGGAACAAGTTAAGCAATTCTTGGTTGGGCTGCAAAATCGACTTCCTAGATATTGGTGATTCATTTAGTCTTTGGAATATTATCAATCATTAAGAATGACCAAATATCCTGGTACTTTTAGTTCTTATAATTCAGAATGCTAGTTGGATATCTGATTGTTTATTGAAGCGAATCATATGATGGGTTTACTATGTAGAGATTTTATCAACTATATTTGAATTTTAGTAAAGTTACATTTGGTATAATTTTTCTTGTGATTTTATATATTTACATAATTTCTCTTTCACTGGTTTATATTATTGCACAAAATGCAGATTGTTTGTTAATAATATAATTTGCAAGGAATATAACTTTGATGCTAATTATTTAGAAATGGCAACAATTGACTTTAAAATGTGTTGCTAATTTAACAACGACTAAGCATGCTCATTGTATTTATAAATTAGCAATGACCATAAATATTTATAGCTAATTTAGCAACTACTATGCAACTATCGTTGCATTCCTAGATTATCACCTATTGAATTAGCATCTTGGCAAGAGAGCCAGGATGATGAGAGCAATGGACAAGGTTGAGTTAGTCCAAGGAGATGAAGATGGCGGTTTACTTTTGCTTGTAATGCATTGGATAGTTGTTTCTACAGGATAGATAGACTGGTATAGGAATGAAGAGAGGCCCAGGTATGTTATATTCGCTTTTGAAAAACAAAAATCCTGGAAAAACATAAGGTGTGTTTTTATTACGGGGTAAGGTCAAAGCCTTATATACGCCGTATATCATTAGGAAAAATCCTAAAAACCTTTGTTTAATTACGGCATAGAGATTTAAGCTCTTTACGCCATATATCATTCTGTAAAAAAATTTCATATAGCTTAAATTGACTACGGCGTATAGGTATCCTTCTCCTTACGCTGTAAAATTAGTAAAATCAGATTTTGCAAATTCGATTGTCCTTTATCATTTTCAAACCATTTTCTTGTCGAACTTTGTGGGCGTGTTCCCTGGAAACCCTCACATGACTACAACTCGTCCACTCGGGATCTTGATGGCTTTAAAGACTTGTTGTATATGCTAAATGCAACTGTGATTTCCTACGAAAATGAGTTAGGAATTTTCTTTTATTTTATTTCTATTTCTTTTATTTTGTACATTTCATGTTATCTTGCTTTTTCTATGCTTTGGTTTAGTTTTCTTGTAGCTATACAGGTTATTGAAGCATAGAGTAATGTTTGGAAGATAGGTAGCTACAAGAATCACTTCAGTCCGGATTGGTGTTATCGAGTGCTACATGGGCTAGAGATGGTGGATGTTGTTCGATGAAGTATGACATGAAGCATACTTGGGGCATGTCTTAGGAAATGCTACATTTTGATCATACAGAGCAAATCGCAAGAGAGTTTTCCGTTCTAATTATTTTCCTTCTTCTTTTAATTTTATATGCTTAGTATGCCTTAAGTGGGGAAAAGGAGTAGAAATAGACACCTGCTTGATTATACTTGCCTTAATTTTTTATTTTTTAGTGAAAGATGTTTCATCTTTAAAGTTTTGACATGTTTTTCATACTTAACTAGTTAAATCTTAACTGAGCACTACTCATTATTTTCATTATGTGAGGATAAGCCTTTCCTTTTTTCCCTTATACATAAATCCACAAAAATGAGTGTGCCTATGGCTATAATAGACTTTAGAACTTGGCATTGTATATCTTTTCGAGACCACCATAATGAGCATTGCACTGAGGCAACTTAGTGTAATCGGTGTAGCTAGGATAAAAGGCAAATTTTAGAATTAACCTCAAATAGCCCATCCATTTATGTTATGTTGTGTATATTGACTTTACACATTGATTAGTCAAGCCCCCTATGAAACCCTTCTGTTACTCTCATTTTTAGAGTAAATACCCCTAGTTAACCCGTCTGAGCCATTTCTTTCGTTTTGTTCACACCTTTATATGTTTGTTTTGTTACACTTTACACCTAGCCTACCTTGTAGTTTCTTTAAGTCCATAGTCGGGGAGTTGCTAGTTAATTTTTGTTCCAGTGATGGAAGTTGCGGGTCATGATAGAGGGTATATGAAGAATTTCAGGTTTCGAAGATAGTTGATCTCAAATGTGGGGATATGTTCATGTTTACTACTTCATGTATTTTTCCTTATTGTATTCTTGTCTTGCTTGAGAAAAAAAATTGAAAAAGCATGCATGCAAGCAAGTTATTATTATTATTCAAGTGTTTATTACTTTAGAGTTTGTTTAGTTGATCGTAATTATAAATCAGCTTTTAGTTTGTCGTCATAGTATAGTGGTGAGCATTCCCGCCTTGCTCATCTGATGATGTTTAGACATATCCGTTATGATATATTTGAATGGGTATCACTTATAAACCCATGACATTTCTATCTCTCCCTTCTATTTTAAGTTTATACTTGTACAATGAGGGCATTGTACATCTCAAGTGGGGGAAAGGGAGATAGAAATAAGTGATTATTTTGTGAAATTATGTGTTAATGTGCCTAAAAAAATTATTGTAGTGCACATTAGCTCATAATTAGTTGTTTCATATGATTGAAGGCCGAGTTAATTCGTCTTATGAGATTATGAGGCATTACGTTACACGTTACACGCACTTACTAGTTGTATTATTGATGATTATTGAAGACCCCTTGACTCTTGACTCTCGGATTTTGCTATGTGGGATTGAACGTGATTAGTGACAGGGAGAGTGTGGAACTAAGGAAACTATTTGTTTTGTTTATTTTATTTTTACACCCATTTAAATGTTATCCCATGTCTTATATCCTACTCTTTATAATCCGTAAGCCTTTATGTTTTGTCAACCCATTTGACTTTTAGAATAGTTGTATTCTAGACTCTAGTGGTGGAGATTAGTATCCTTGCCAAGCCTATGATATAAAACTCGTCATGACTGAGCAATTGAGCGTTGACCCAAAAATGAACACATAGATTAGTGAGAGTATGAGTGTGATATCATTTCCCTTTTTGTGAGAAGCTCGATTTGGAATTTTCTAGCTTAGGTAATTTGTAAATTCATATATTCTGGTTGTACTTGGGAGATATCTTTTTTAGAATATTAAAAAGTCTACTTGAGGGCAAGTAGAAGTCAAGTAGGAGGATATTTAATAACATCAAATAATGTATACTTTTTAGTATCATTATCTCGTATTTATTACCATGTTTTATACTGTTATATATGAATTCAGTACTTAATTCTTCCATATTTGCATATTCAGATTAAAAGAGACATTGGGATGGAAATATGCGAAAGTGGACTTAAAATGGATGAAATACGTGGAAATCTGCATTCAATGGAATGTACGGCGTAATGGAACACTTTATTTTACGTCGTACACAAAACGAGGACATAATTAAAAAAAAATCTGGATGCAAGATGATTACGGCGTAGATGAGACGAGGTCTCTACACCGTAAACATGAAGACGCTTGGAGCAAATCTTATCAGAGGCATTTACGGTGTAATAGCACACTTGCCTTTATGCCAAGACAATATTGAGTTTAGGCCGTACAATAGCTACGTACTTTCGCTAATGTACCGTTTTGGTACGTGTACTTATTTCTGTTCCACTTAATGTTGTCTACTTTTATGTTTTGTTCCGTTTTGCACAAATTTTACTGGCAACCGGCTAAACTTTTTAGAAACCGGCTAAAGTCCAACGTGGCATAGGAGACTTTTTGTTGACTTTGTATAAGAATCCATTTTTTACGGGGTTTAGGCCGTACAATAGCTACGTACTTTCACTAATATACCATTTTGGTACGTGTACTTATTTTACCCTTATCTTCTTTACCCTCACTTGCATCGTTAGTCCTTAATACTAACGTACGTTAGTCCTTTTGCACCTTTTTCTAAAATATTTTCGAAAATATATATTTTTTTTTTCGAAAATTTTTTAGAAAAATATTTTTCTTAAATATTTTCGAAAAAAATTATTTTTTCTAAAAAAATATTTTTTTTCGGAAATATTTTAGAAAAATATTTTTTTCAAAAATATATTTTTTTTTTCGAAAATTTTTTAGAAAAATATTTTTTTTCTAAAATATTTTTTAGAAAAAAAATAAAAAATTTTAGAAAAATATTTGAATAAAAAAATTTTTTTTCGAAATTTTTTTTAAAAAAATATTTGAATAAAAAATTTTAGAAAAAAAAATATTTTTTCTAAAATATTTTCGTTTTGAAAAATATATTTTAGAAAAAATAATTTTTTTCGAAAATATTTTAGAAAAATATTTTTTCTAAAAAACGAACAAAAAGGTGCAAAAGGACTAACGTACGTTAGTATTAAGGACTAATGATGCAAGTGAGGGTAAAGAAGATAAGGGTAAAATTGTCACTTCAAGGTTATATTGGTGAAGTCGAACAGAATTTGATAGTTCGTTGGTGAAGTAAGGTAATAAACCGAATGAAAACGTAAGAAAAACTGACAAAAACGGATTAAAACGGACAAAAATGTAAGAAAAACAGACGAAAACGACTAAAACGGACGAAAACGTATAAAACGTACAAAACCGTAAGAAAAACGGACAAAAATGTATAAAGGACTAACGATGCAAATGATTGTTGGCTAAATGGATTAACGTTGCCACATAATAACTAATAGAATTGACGGCCGTTTGCTCAAGGATGAATGGTGCAAATTCTGTGGGTAAATTCGAGGGTATTTTAGTCAAATCACGTTTTTTTATACAAGTTCAGCAATGATGTTATGAGTTTCGGTAAAACAAGTTCAGCAGTGCAAAATGGTACAAAACATAAAAGTATACAACATTAAGTGGAACATAAATAAGTACACGTACCAAAACGGTACATTAGCGAAAGTACGTAGCTATTGTACGGCCTAAACCCGACAATATTTGGAGGTGAAAAGTTATTAAAACGTGAAACGAAGACGCGGCACTATTTTTGGCATAACGTATGGATGACCACCCTAGATCCGTTTCTTTATGTGTTGTTGGAGGACAGTAATGGCCTTAACGCGTTGTGTTTCACAGGTGATTCATGTTACCATTACCACGAGTCTTATGTTTTCCCGTAATCCATAGTGTCTTAGGAATAGTCCAAGATGATAACGTATTTTGCGACAAATGTTCCTAGTTGAAGTTTTACTATATATGAGCTGGGCTCCAACTTTGAACCCACCATATGAATCAAGTTAGCATTATAAAACATGCTTCATCAAGTCTTTTCAGAAATGAACTTAAAGCGAAAAGTATCTTCACCGTATCTTTTGTTTCTTACAAGATTTGAGCAATTATTTGTGATGTGTTAAATTGAATAAAACTCTTTATCACCAAATTTTACTAAGGTCTCTCAACTTATTAAAGCAAATTAATCTTTTACATAATGATCACTTATCTTCTTCATCACAATATTTGTACTATAGGCAGAGTTATAAAAGCTACATGTGCACCAACTTTACCCTTTTCCCTTTTCCATCCAAATGTACATAATTTGCTGTCTAACTCTTTTGGTGCAATAGGTTAAGTGATTTTATCTTTTTACCATTTACCTCTTTTTTTCTTGTGACCACTTTTTATTTCACCTTTTTCTTTGGTGCAACGGTGAAAATATATTATCTCAAAAAAAAGATACATGATAAACATCCAAATCAATTGCTAGTGACAAACCACAGCAACTGAAAATGGAGCTAAACTAAACATACAACTTGCTATTCGAATACCAATCTACAAGCAGCAACACAAACCATACAACAGTTACCAATTCACCGATTCACTTCAACATTCATTTTTGGAAATTGCCTATAAAAGGGCACTCAATTTTCCATTTAGCTTCTCATCATTCCTTGTAGATCTCAAACATTCTTAGGACCTCTTCAATGGTAGGTATCTTTTTATTGTTAACAAGCTTATCAACAAGAATTTCCTCATTTTTCCAAAATAGAAATATATCAGGCTTCCTCTTATATTCTTCAATCAATTCAGCATATTGGTTTTGTGAAGTAGGAATGGGAGGGAATTCAACAGTATATTCTTCTTGCAAGCTAGCAAATTTGTTGCTAGTTTTCACGCCTTCCATAGATTCATTACCGACCTTCCATTCACTTTTTCCATCCATTTCTTGACTGCCATTCACTTCTTTTAGTTCCAGCTCATCCAGATGCTTAGAATTGGGGTCGAAGCAAGATATACGATAACTACATATTTCCATCATAAGATTCATATATAACACTTCATAATTTTGGATAGTTACTGTTTTATACTTGACTAGGTTATGTCCGTGTTTAACAAAATGGTCGTGAGGTTTCCTAGACGAAATGAACGAAACCATATGGTTGAGAGTGACATAATTGGAGTCATTGATGGTGGAATGTGTACACAAGTATTACATGAGTTAATGTATGGTCTAGACAACTTTTCTTATCAGATTTTTATGCTCTAATATAAGATTAGCAACTAAAACAACTTTGAATGCCCCTAAATCTAATTTGAGCTCATTTTCAGAACATGGAAAAGACGGTCTTGGTTGTTTATGCTCGGGGTTGTGTTATATTAACCCTCTCGCCCACATTTCCCCCACTTGTCCCCCCCTGTCCCTTATTTTTTTTTCCAGTACAACATAATTTATTGTTAGTTTCTATTCCGTATTTATAACAGTTTTAAGCGTTTGACTTATTAAACTTTATATTTTCTGTTCCGCACTTTCAGGTTTATAGCTTTTTGATATAAAAATTAAAAAAAAAAAAAAAAAAGGTTTGAGATAAAAATATAGGGGGTCATTATAACCACCCCTTATGCTAGAGACATACATGGACATGAGACTCATGTTTCATATACTACCGCGTCAAATGAATTGACAATGAAGTAAACGACAGAAACCATTCTATATCAAATATAATAAAGGTACCTGTGCTCTTTGATTTGTTAAAACTCTATAATATGATAAGAAACTAACTTATTTCTTTTACAAACATACTCTAGTGATTCTAACTTGAGATATTTAATCTGATTTGTAAACCACTTGGAATATTCATTTTCAATACTAATTATTGAATACGAAAAAACATGATCCATAAAGTAATTAGCTTTATCTCTAACCCATATATGATCACAATTATAAATCCAGAACAACGTTTTCGTATTTGTGTCACGAGACTAATTAGATATATTATGTTATGCTAGCCGGATGTGACAGCCCCTGACGTAGAAATTCTAGCTGCCTATGACTTCTCCATCTATAGAAACTTAAGATAAACGGTTCTACACTATCCAATGAGGGACATCCATGGCTTGCTTACAAGTTGCTATTCCGGCGCCTTGTGGGGTGCTCTTGTGATATCCTTACAAGTTACAAACTTACAATGTACTATCAACGGCTTTGTCTTACCCCTAATGGGAACCACAAAAGACATATAGAGGTTATATATCATTGTCAAATTTAAGCATCCGTCTATCGATGCTATGTACTTTGATTTTGCTTCCACCATCCGCCACAATTCTTATAAGAAACAACAAATTCATATGTAGAAACAAATCTGAATTTGTAGTTTATTATAAGAATTTTGGTGGATGTGGAAAACAAAGCCAAAGTATGCTGCATCTATCGAAGGAGGCTCAAATTTGATAATCATATATAAGGGTGCGTTTGGTATGCTCCCGTGAATCACAATTAGTATAAGTTTGATAGTAGTGGTGAGCCCCTCGCCTATGATAGAGTCATTCCTCCCCTCTTGGACTCCTATGGAGTATGGATAATATCCATGTTTCATTCTCATGTAATGTGGGCCCCTAATGTTAACCAAACACTTAGAATCATTACCACTATGATTCCCTCATTCTCATAGGAGGATACCAAACGCACCCTAAATCCTTATATGCCTTTTGTGGTTACTGTTAGGGGAAAGACAAAGCCGTTGATAGTACATCGTAAGTTTGTAACTTGTAAGGATATCATATAACCCTGAATGTCTTTGGTTGTTACTGTTAGAGGAAGAACAAATCCGTTGATATTGGTTCTACAAAACTTGTGTACTTCCTTTGATAATGGTTAATGAAAACGTTGATGTAAATAACAGGATGATATATTCTTCTATTTCAATTCTTTGTACTGATATAAAGTGTACCCACAAATACTCTCATCCTACAGATGTTTCAATATGTTTAAGAACACGTTACTTAGAATGTAAGGTGTGACAAGCGATTTATACCAATGTTATAGCCCGTCATGTCAGCTTTTGCCTATAACATTTCTATAACACCTAATAGCTAGAAAAAAAACGCGCTCCCTCTCTCATAAAGTCATAATTATCCTTGCGTTCATATATTTTTTTTTTTTCATTTTACATTCAAAATTAAACGTATAATAATAATAATAATAATAATAATAATAATAATAATAATAATAAAACACACACACCGACATTGGTTTGGTGGAGGCCGAAGAGGTTCTAACTTGCCATTCCGAGCAGTCTTAAGAATTTTACCCACAATAAAAAAGGCCCATTAGATATAGTTTAACTGTTTAAGTATCGCCCAAATGACGTCCTAAATAACAGATTACACAGCAAATAAACTTTTCCATGGGGCGAAAATAATAGAAGCTGGTCAAGTTAGACATTCTGGACCTTTTTGGCAACATAATAAAAAAACTATTGGATAGTTTTTTCGAGTTTGCTTTTCTCACTTATGTTTGTCTAACCAAAATTACAAGTATCCTTAAAAAAAAAAAAAGTTGAGCATCTTACAAAGGTAACGTATGGGATGTAACGAATGATTATATTATTATTATCATATGACCATTTTCATAATTAAAATCCAAACATTTAGTATTTTGGTCATAAACAAATTATATTCAAGGATGAGACGGCAGATATAGTATAAAATAAGGCGACTGACATCCTTAGAAACTTTTGTTTACTTCTTCCAATTAATAATAACTAGACGAAATTTGGTACAACAAACCATGATCATAGTCCACATGTTGGTAAACGGATATATTAAACAAGAACTCATTAATTACTAGTATTAAGTTTAAATTAATGAGTTATTAATAGATTAATTTTGTTCCATTGATGTCAACTGTCTCGTGTTCAGACCCGATTGCGAGATTTTAGAGGAACATCCTTTAGATCCCTTATATCGCCTTCATTAGCTTCGTCACCCATGATCCGGAAACAATGCTCCAAACTAGGAATCCGGTCTCGTGGCTTATGGTATTGTGTCACGGCCTATTTAATTTCCTTCGGTCGATATGCCTGGCTGATTTTCGAACACACCATTACGAGTTCGATAATCTATAGTAACTCGTTTTAACTAATGTTAATATAAAAATGCAACTTGTATGCTAATATAACATAAACATAGTTTAGAAAGTGGGTGCCCTCTTGACTACTACAAGTCTTTTTAGTCTACAACTACCATTTCCCATTCTATAGTTTATTTAGAAGACTTTTAAAATCAGGGCCCAAATGTCACTTGGAAAGTTGCATAAAAACAAAAATATTCAACACGAAATTTTCCCCACAAACACAAAAGAATTTCCACAATGTCTCCTTTTTCCCCATTTTATGTTGTTCATTACACTAAGCAAAACCCAACAAAACAAAAGTTTACTTTATTTCCACAATCATATTTATATAAACAAGTGTACTACATGCATCACACCTTGTATTATTTTCTTGACTTAGTCTTGAAAGCAGTTAAACAAAGCCGCCAAGAATGACAACAGACTTTTGAACAACTTCTTATAAGTATCCAACAAGTTTACTTTTCTTTTATAAAAACCATTTTTCTACACATTTCATTCATTTTCAATGGAAGCTTACAAGTTTTTAACTCTCATTTTCTTGTTTTTTACATTCATAAATGTTCTTGAGGCAAGATACACTTCAACTATATGCAAACATGATCAAGCCCATATTCATTTTCCGTTCAAAATCAACTCAATTTGCAAGAAAAACCATACCATGATAAATTTTCGACGTTATGGCGATTTGGGTGTGAAGGCTGTTACTAATGAGCCCAACAAACTTACTCTATTCGACCCGAAAGATTGTGTTTTTGAAGTGTTCTTGAATCTTGATCTTCGTTCAACGCCTTTTCGGTATTACCATCTTGTGAGAAACTATACGTATTTGGAATGCAGTAATAGTCTTTCGGGTTCTTTTGAAGAAGTGCCATGTTTGAGTAGTGAGAAACATCATGTTTATGTTGAGGAGTCTTCTTTAGATGTTCCGAGTTCTTGTAAGGTTGTGAAAAGTGTGATGATTCCGTTTTCGTATAGTTCTTACGTTTCGGATGATAGTTTTGGTCTGGATTTGACTTGGGATTCTGATGGTTTTAAAGATTTTGTGGAAGAAAAAAGAGGGTGGTTTGGCTTTAAGTCCACTGGAGAAGGTAATGTCCTTTGACTTTTATGGTCAATGTCAATACTTTTATATTCTGGGTTTGCATGCTAAATTTTTAGAAATTATTGTTACTGTTTAACAAATTTAGCTCTTTATGTATCTTATTTAGTTCAGAAGCTAAGTTTTACAAAGAAAAGTAAACAGTTTATGTGAATTTTGATGCTGAAAATTCTTTATTTGACCATAAAAGTCAACCCAACTGTTATGGTACTCATTTTGGTTTATTTTGATCATCTGTTTTGCAGAATTTAGTATCGCACTTTTGGTTTTCGTGATTGTGGGATTAGTAATGAAGGCATATTATTCGAGGAAGTCGCAAAGCAAGGAACTCGAATGGGAGACATTACTTGGAGATCTTGAAACATTGTGATCACATATCGTCAAAGTCTCCTTCTTGGATATTTTAGTTCACATACTAGAAGAACACAAGTTCGAGTCCAGTTAGGATCCATTTGTTGTAGCAAATATAGGCATCGAATCAAACCAATATTGCAAGTTTAGTTACTTCAAATGTGTATATATTTGTCTACTTTATTTTCATGTAGAGAAACGAAAAGAGTATAGTGATAGAAAATTAGAGAAGTTGTTGTAACCGAAAACTTACAAGTTTTTTTTGAAAAGATATTCTTTTCGCATCCAGGGACGGAACCAGGGGTGTCCCGGGGGTCCCGAGACACCCATGAATTTTTGTCTCGTAGTGTTAATTTTGTTATAAAACCTCTATTTTTCTATAACTGCACCGGTCCCAAAAAGTTATGTATGTAGTCTTGTTTGATTTCTCCTAAATGCACCCGGTGACTGTCTTTTGGTTCCGTCCCTGTTCGCATCACAATCTGTTTACAACAATTTACTCATCTTTTCATGTTTACAACATGTGATTGTTCGATGGTAAACGTCATTGATCAGTGTGACACATTGTGTGATTTACGAGTTTGTTACATGCCTTATGCTATAAACAGCAAATCATTTTCAGTGTGGTTTTTCTTTATAATGGCAAGGTTATAAAATAGCGCGAGGTGTCGTGTTGCGGCATGACCAAGCCTCACGCTTTATTGGCAAAAACGAAACTTTTTCGTTTATAAGTCGGCACAAAATATGAAAATATTTATATATTTATATCATATTTTATATAAATTGAATTTACAAAAATATGTGACATAAGGTGCGGCGTGACGGTATGACTAAGTGTCACATTTTTATGAAGCCTTTGCGCCTTTTTTATAACCATGGTTTATGGCTTATGGGTAGATAACTTAAGTTTGTTTATATGCTTTGAAATTAGAATTATAAATGGAAAACATGTAAAGTTGTAGTCAACTTGAGGGTCACGTGTCTTCTATAGGTTGTAATGATTTGTCGAACTTTGTTTTTAATTTTCAAGTGTTTCTTTGCAACTTTAATTGTGGAGGGAAGACGATTAAAGAAACCAAAACCCTCCAAAAGTGTAGTTTACCAAACTATCTCTTTTCTTTTCTTTTCTTTTTTTCTTCTTTTTCTTTTTATATTTCCCAATAAAGCGTAATAATCATATCCATGCAAGCCTTGTGCTATTTCCATTTCCACAAGACAACTCTATATTCTCTTGTCTTCTTGTTATGTTCCCTCTTATGAAATTTAAAGTAAATTACATGGATATTTCATGTGCTTTTGGATCGAATTTCTTATCAACTAATTATGGATGTAATGCTGGTGGTTTTCAACTGCGTCACCTCATCGCCACATCTTCTCCTCCCCTTTTACTTTCCCGGCCATCACATTTACATTTTACATGTGTGATGGTCACTATAATCCTTACCATTTACATATACACACACATAATAACATAAACACGCTACAGCACAACACACCTTCTCACATACAAATTTTGTTTATATCGTTGGTTTGCACCGTTGATATCTCTTTTTTTTTTCTTCACGCGTGAACAAACACCCTTGTAACAAGCACCATGCACGCGTGAAGAAAGCGTATCACACGTGCTTTTTAGTTTTTTACCCATTAGTGCATCTGATCTAACTGCGAATATAGGTTCTTCATATTTCGTCCATTGACTTTATTTAATTTCAAAGATAGGTAAGAATAAAGGTAAAAACAAAAAGATAGGTAGAAACGTCATAGGGTGAGTAAACAAAAGCACAAATCATTAAGACTTGACCAAATCCAATTATTCCTAAACTTTTCTTTGATCAATCACATTCACTATCTACTTTTGTTTTACTTAGCACCCAAGACTTCAATTCTTCCTTATATTGTATACGACATGATGTCACTAATCATGATGATCGTACCAAAATATTAGAGGTACAGCTTAAAATCATAAAAATAGGTTTCTATGAGCTAATTTGTAAAACATTTGATCACATTTAAGCTTCTTTTTTTTTGAATGGCATGTATGGCCCTTTCAAAGTTAAATGGACATTAACATACACATGTTTTCTATCGATTAGAGAACATTGCAATTGGTTTTTGAAAAAAACTCATTAACTTAATATATTTAGCTATTTATATATAAATGAGGTGTTAAGTTTGAGAAATTTTTATTTATTAATTTATTTATTATTATTATTATTATTATTATTATTATTATTATTATTATTATTATTATGTAATTTTGGGCTTTTCTAAAACGATTCGTATAAGATGTACGTGTTTGACCCGTGCCGTTTAATCCAATGCTTGTTTAAGCCCGAGCATGTTCGGACCTGTAGCCCGAGCCCGCCCGACTCGCCCGGTTTGCCACCTCTACAAAATCTTTAGTATTCGTAATAAATAATTTGGATTATGTAGATGATTTAATCATACATCAACAACTATGTACGGGAAAATTTACCACCATTAGCAACAATAATAAGGCTCGACTAGTAGGTTGGCCGATTTACAAGTAGGTCTTCCTTGCTGTAGCCACTCGGTCATGTGTTAGTAGTGATTTTTTTTTTTTTTCATAGAAACAAAATCTTCCACTATCCAACACAAATGTGACCGTTTGGTTAATATATATATATATATATATATTAGAGCTGGCAAATTGGGTACCTGTTAAGGGAAAAAATATACTATGCAATTTTTTTATTTTTTAAAATAATTGTTTTTAGTATTCTAGGGTTCAATATTTAACTTTTTTGATACATAAAACGTATATCTGTCATACTCAAACCACCAAAACCAAGTGTTAAACGAGTCGTTTTCATGTTTGAAACTTATGTTATTCGCGCGCTCAAAACCTGTTAAGACCTGTTATATATATATATATATATATATATATATATATATATATATATATATATATATATATATATATATATATATATATATATATATATATATATATATATATATATATATATAGAAAATGGTATTTGGCGGAACCATCTCAAGTCCGTGTACCTTTTTGGTACCGAGCCCCCCACCCAACAAGAAAGGCATATCCCAGTAAATTACCTAGGCAACACTGGCTGACCAAGTTGGAGTCCAGATTTGAACCCCCGCCTTTAAGCTTTGACTTGGTCAACTGCGCGCTTTTGCGGTAGTTGGTGGCCAACTGCCCTAAGGCAGCTGGTTATATATATATATATATATATATATATATATATATATATATATATATATATATATATATATATATATATATATATATATGTATATGTGATCTTTTGAAGAGCAATAGAGAGTTGGTCCGGGCAGGAGACAATGCATACCCAGAAACCGATAATAAAACTGACCCCTCACCTTTCATCATGGACAAGGAACCATGTAAGAAGAAAATTGAAGAGCATTTCTGTAGATGAATCATTTTACTCTAGACATGAACCATCAACACCTGACTCTGGTTGCCACGTGGTGGGGTCACCACTTGAGAATCCAGTGAAGAAACGAAGAATGAGCAGTTTGGATGATGACGATGATGCAACATTGTTGGATCGATATACTCTGACCAAACTACTTTATAGCTTGTAATGTTTTAACAATATTGAGTAAACTCAACACTATTAATATTGAAACACTGTTTTAACCTTGTAAAGTATGCGGAATCTACTAACACAAAGCTTAAGAAGAACTTTTATATTAAACCAAACTTGAACCTGCTTGATTACACAGATTCACTAACAATCCCTAACTTGACTAATATCGACTTCTCTAACTTATATTTTTAACACATAAAACTCATTACGACTAATACCTCTTAAGGCTCTTTTTATAGACACAAGGATATCCTTAAGTCGGTTTACAATACTTGAACGATAAGTAATTATCCCTAACTAATTCTAGAATATTCATACAATATTACATAATAATCCTTTAATCAATATTGCACTCAAGTCCGTATTCTCTTCGAAGTACTTTGAATAATCTTTAATATGCAACAGTACTTTGACCATGTTTGACTTTGATCTTCAAGCAGCACTTTGACACAGCAGTACTTTGAAATACAGAAGTACCTTTATCTTTATATCCCAACAATCCTCCCCTAATTTGAACTCCACTTGCTTGATTTCAAGTTTCTTTGTTATCTTTGATTTTCAATAACTTAATCATTCAGAAAGATTGTTTCTTTATCTCTTTATCTTTTATCTGTCATGTGTGTTAAAGTACCCTTTATCAGCATCAATTGATATCTTCTCAGCAACAAACCTTCACAGCTACTCAGCAACATTTTGGCACAATGCTCATCAAATCTTTTAAAGTTTCATACTATTCTCATCACTTCCAGGTGTGTAAACTCCTGTGAGAGGTGAATCATTGAAAATTAATGGATTTTGATGTCTTTTTACCAAAGCCATTAACTCTGGAGTAGCCAATGTTTAGGTTAGAACAACCATGGTACATTGATAACCATATGATTTTTAGCAAATCATCAGCTATCAACGGATTTGAATAGTCTTTACCAAGAGCCGTTTGCTTTTGGACTAGTTAGTTCTTTGATCTCAACCATGGTGAACTAATTACCATAAATGGATTTTCCACAGCCTTTAGCACAAGCCATTTTTCTTGTGGGCTAGCCAACTCTTTAATTTTAGAGATATGGTGAGTTGAAGACCATACAATTTTTAGTAAATTGTCAACTAAAAACGGATTTGATTATCACATCAGAGCCGTACCCTCATGATGAGTCAAACTCTTTCTTTTATAGTTAAACATGGTGAATTGATTACCATTTGTTGTGCAGTATTAATACTAACACCATGTGTTTCTCTTCAAATCCTTTTATTTACTTCACTTTAAACATCAAAAACTTTTTATTTTATTTTACAAAGGACTTATACTGGTTTTATGCAGCAAGCAGTACTTTGATAAAGTACTGTTTGTCTTGCAGTACTTTGAAAAAATACTTATTATACAAAACAAATCATACCAGTATTTTGCAATATTATTCTTAAGATTTAGTCCACCTGATAAATAGCTTAATCACATCCAAAGCTACATCAGATTCATCTTCAAGCTCCATTCCATGATCCAACATCCTGAGCATAATTTCTCTTATCAATGGATATCTTCTCTCAGCAAGCATGTGAATCATGGTACCATCTGATAACGCTCAAAGTTAACATGTTTTTATAAGCGTTATTAGTGTTTTTGTGTATGTTATTTGGTTGTTTTTATATGCTTTTGCCACTAAATCGTATCAAAGTATGTTTTTGTAGCATATGTAGCCAAATGCAGGAAAAATGGAGAAAAAGTGAAGGAAATGAAGTATACGCGATTACACGAAGATTCCCAAGCTCAAAAGTCCAATCTATGAAGTAATTCATATGAGAACCTAAGTTTTGTCATCTCAAAGTTCCAATTTCAGAAGTTAATCAAGTTTGGATAGGACATAAAGAACTACACAATTCAACGTCAAAGTCCAAAACTGCCAGAAATTACCATCTGATAGGTTGGTGTGAAACCGATCGGATGGCCATAATTACCTCTCACCATCCGATCGGTACCAACCCGCAACCGATCGGATGGTCAATTCTGCATGTTTTTGCCAACTTTTGTGCACGAATCTTGGTCTTTTGTCCCATGGTTCTAGGCCCTTTTTAGTGTCTTATTGTCCAAGTTCAAGCATTTAAGTTCCTATTTATTACCATGAGTGTTGGACAAGCCTATAAGGGACCTCAAAAGTGCATAACTAAACACACAATTGAAGAGACCATTTACTCTCATTACTACACACAATTATTATCATCTTCTAGCTCTCTAAGGAGGAAAATTCATGCAGAAAGAACCAGGAACTTTGGAGGACCAAGGAAGCAACATTTGGAGTCCGAAAATCTCAAGAAATCATCACCAACTCTTAGGTTATCAATACCTTGTCATTAGTGATCAATTTTAAAGCATTGTAAGACCTATAACCATGGATTCTTGTTGAACTTAAAGATCTTGATAGATCTTCTTGAGCACTCTAGAATCGTTAGCAATGTTACTGTAATCAATAACACACTAATAGATAATCTCTGTATCTTGTATTTTAAAGCGGAAACAAATACAAGTGTAATACTAAGAACTCTTGATCCTTTATGGATCTTTTTATTAATAATAAAAGTGTTTTCTAAAACGTTATTCAATACATAATCGTTTGTTCCTTTTATACACAAGGAACCCTAAACCGTTTCACAAGAAACGTATATTCTAAAACTTCTAAAAGATATGCATTATCACTTCCTAAATAAACTCATGCATATCTAAACTATATTACATAACAGTCAGCAGAATTCTTACTTAACAGAATTCCCAACAATCCTCTCCTAATCTTGAATTTGACCTAGTTAAGTTCAAGATTCTTGATAGATCTTCGAATAGCATACCAAGAGGATTGTAAGAACAGAGTACCAGCAAAGAATCATCTTTCAGCAGAATCTCTATGATCAGCAAATACCTGAAATCTCCATTCTTTGAAACAATAAATGACTTAATGTACATCAAAACAAATTAGTTTCATACTATTCTCATCACTTCCAGGTGTGTTAACTCCTGTGAGAGGTGAATCATTGAAAATAATGGATTTGATGTCTCTTTACCAATAGCCATCACTACAGGAGTAGCCAAGTGTTCAAAGGTACACTGATAACCACATGATTTTTAGCAAATCATCAGCTATAAACGGATTTGAGGTGTCTTTACCTGTAGCCGTTTGCTCAGGACTAGCCAATTATTTTGATAAAAATCATCTTGGTTAACTGATGACCAAATATGGTTTTCCACTGCCTTTACCACAAGCCATATACATGTGGGCTAGCCAATTATTCAGAATCCATAAAGGAAAAATCCATGGTCAATTGACAACTATTTCAACTACTCAGCAATAAAGCATGGGTGAGTTGAAAACCCTATGGTTTTGAGCAAACCATTACAGCTATCAACAGATTTGATATGTCTTTACCAAAGCTGTACCCTTTGGACTAGCCAACTTTGTGATTGAATAGTCAACATCAGGTAAGTTGATAACCAAACCTGCAGACAATAGATACAATACTATACAACAAAATGTTAGTTTTTTTTTTTTTTTTTTTTTTTTTTTTTTTTTTTATTTTTAATAAAATAAAAGAAAACAAATATACAACATGATATCCCTAATCAGATGCTGCTCTGGAAGTCTTAATCCTTTGTTTGAAGACCTTCACCAAAGATTCTGCAAACAACCTTGCATTCCCAACTGGATCAGGAGGAATCTCCAACTTTTGTTGTAGCATTTTCTCCATCAGAGACACTTTGAGAGGATATCTTTTAGTAAGATCCATGGTAAGCCTTAGACCAGTTGTAGTTTCCAAAACATGAACATAAGGCATATGATAAAACTTCCAACTCTGAACTTTCCATCTCTGATTGTTCTTCCATATATCATAGCTTGCACCATTGGGAGTAGAAGAATCAAACAACACTTGAAGATCACCCAACAAATACAATCCAGACCCTTCAGGAGTATGAGTTGCATAATACTTAAGAACCAGCTCATATAGAGTGACCAAATCCTGATGATCCACAAGATGTAGAATCTGTTGAAGAAATGTAAAGGATATGAAAGTTTTATCCAATCTGTAAATGGTATTAACTTGACCATTTTTACTTAACTCCCAGTGAACCAAAACATCTCTAGTTCCCTCAGGCCAATCATCAGAGGATCCTTCCCTTATAAATGAAGCATCAGAAGCATTCACATTGATTAGACTTTGTTTTGAATGTGAAGATCTGACTTTAGCCATTATCTTGCCTCTTCTTCCAGGAACATAAATAGCAGCATGAACTTTAGCTTCAGCAGAATCACCATCTACAGCATCAGTTTCCACTGATGGAGTATCCAATTGTTCATCAGTAGAATCCTGAGAAGATTCCAGTGCAGCAGATGCATATTGTTCATCCATAACCTTCCTTATCTGTTTGTTTCTAGCAGCTTGAAGTTCAACTTCTCTTACCTTCAACTCATGAAATCTTGCAAGTTCAGCTTTTTGTTCCTCATCTAACTTCCTAGCAGCCTCTTCACCCAATCTTTCCAGCTCCAGTTGTCTTCTGGTTCTCTTTCTAGATGGAGGATCTTCTACTATCACTTTAGCTTTACCTTTATCCACAAAAGATGAAGCAGCAACATGTGGTACATCAGCAAAAATATCAGGTAAAGGAATATTCTTAGAAGCACCCATTCCAGCTTGTTCATTTCTAGTCTTGATTCTGTTATAAATCACAACCAGTTTGTCAAATGAAAGTTCCCATACTTGTTTCTTGGACCAAGCATTATTAAACAATGAGCTTCTTTGACTTCTCACATATGTTCTCATACAATCCCTCTGCTGTGCTTGAGTCATAGGTTTATCTCTTTTAGCTTTGGCTTTTAACTCATCTGCTACCTTCTTCCTTAACTTCATTACTTTCACAATTTCAGAAGGCCAGTCTTGCTTGTTCACTCTTTTACCAAAGATATCTGTAGCTAAATCAGAATTATCAAGCACTTGTTTTCCAATCTGCTGCCAATCTGACTCATCAAACTCTTGTACAGCTGCATCCAATTCTCTTTGTCTTTCAATAGGCAAAGTAGAAACATATCTTTGAGTTTCAGACTCATATGCTGCATCAATCTTGGCTTGCTGTTCCTCAGCCATATTAGCACTCTTCTTATAATCTTCCCATACTTTAAAAAGATTTTCTTGTGCAGCTCTGTCTTCAGCTGTGACAACCTCATCCAAATCCACATCTGTTCCTTCAGCAATATCATCATGAGGAGTATTCAAATCTTCCATAGGTTCATCATGTACATCTTGAACCTCTCTATCAGGAGAGCCTTGTTGATTCTCAGATAAATTTTGAACAGGGGTACCCTGAAGGAGAAACAGACTCATGTACAACATTAGGAAAGCCTTCATTACTTGGCTCTCTCATAGGACTAGGTGTATGCAGTCTAGTGATCTCAGGTTCATGAGGCTGAAAGTTATCTTCAAACTCATGAATTTGCTCAGCTGGAGCCTCCTGAGTTGGTGAAATGGTAGGACTGGGTGACATATGTACAGGGGTAGGTGGTGGTAAGTCAGTAGAATCAGGTAATGGTTCAGCAGTTGTAGCTAGCTCTTCCTCCATTACCACTGAAGGATTACCATCAGCAGCAACACCAGAAGATGATGGATTACCATCATCAGCAGCATTAGGAGCATGCACATTACCAACATCATCACCCTCAACTACATTGCCATGTTGCAACATAGCTTCTAACATAGGGTAATGTTCCCCAGTATAATTAGTTTTCATTGAGGCAAACAACTTAGAACCAAGACTTTTAATAGGCACATGGGTTCTATCTTCAGTGGTTATGTCTAAAATTATTTGTAAGAACCTAGGGTATATTAAAAACTTATGTTGTTGTTTATCATTGTTTTCTAGCATATTATCAAAGATAAACTTAGAAAAATTATAAGTTTGACCCTTAGAAAGACAAACAATACCACAACCCAATTGCAGAGAGAATTGGTTCCATCCACCACACTTGTTGCTTATACATTGAAGCAGCAGATGCACCAAATACCTCCACTTAGGACAAAATTGATTCTTGTGCCACTTGGATGTATCAGTACTTTGATATCCAGCTTCCCTTAGCCCAGCAAGAATCTCTGCAGTGTTGGAATGATACACACCATTCTCATCATCCAACTAAAGCTTTGTCCGAATCAATCCTTCTGTCACCACATATTCAACACCATCAATCTCAGCAACAATCTCGGTGTTAGATCTCTTAGCAGCAGATGCCCAAAATTGCTTCACCAATGATTCACACACCAAATTGGGACTATGTGTCAGAGCATAATGAATCTTTGACCTTTGTAGAAACTCCACCATTAAATCGAATTCTTCATGTCCCTTTGCCTTTTTCAGAATAGCATACTTGTTATGATCGCCTCTTAATTCGAGTTATGCCATTTGAATAAACTTGCGTGAGACGGTTATGAATTACACAAAGAGTAATGGGTTTAAGTGGAGTGATAATCAAATAATTTTGTTTAGGAATAGATATGCAAAGTGGGTTAAATTTGGAAGTTCCCCAATGGTGGTCAAAATTATCGAAACTAATTATTGACCAAGTCTGACGTGTAATTCAAAAACTTCCAATTTGAAAATTTACCCTTCAGCAGAAACGAAAGTCAAATCTGCTGAAGAATGGTCAACATCAGCAGAAACCAACCAAAAGTAAAAATATCTTCAGTCAATATCTTGGTTTTACTGTGCCACCAACTCGCATTAATTATCGTAACGCCTAAACTTAGCTTATTTAATCACCCCCAAATCACATCTCAGTCACCAATTTACCCCAAATCATCTTTCAAACCCTAATTTCTCAATTAATCCCAATTCTCCACCAAAACCATGTCATCAAACCCAGAAACCTCAGATCACAATTCCTCTTCTTCATCTTCAGAAGAAGATTTACCACCATATCCATGGGAGCTTGATGATTCCGACTATGAGAGAGAACTGGAGAAACGATGGGATGCACAAGAAAGACAATGGAATGCTCATATGAAGGGTGAACCAAGCAATGTACCCATTCCTGCTGAGAGAGAGCTTGTCTCTCCCTTCATCTATACCTCTGATGAAGACTCTTCAGAGGAAGAAAATGAAGATCCAACCTTTCTTCCTCCTTCCACACCAGAGAGATCCCAACCAAGATCAAGTAAGAGGGATCCATCTCTTCCAACATCACAAAATTTGGTGTTGGATCTTCCTGCTCCAGGACCTGGTCTTCCACATCAAGAACATATTGGACAGAGCAAGAATGCTGAGATCATACGTAAGGGAAAGGAGAAGCTGAAGTAGATGATTGAGGAATGTTGCCATGGAACAAAGTTCTTGAGTATTTTCTTGACTTTGGTTCATGAGCATCTTCACAGTCTTCCTTCTCTTCTTTTTCCATTTTCATCTTCAGCTTCATCATTGTACTTGTCATAGCCTCAAGTATTTTGTAATAAGTGATAGAAGCTAGTAGTACTTAATTAGCCAAATGTTTAGGAATGGTCATTGTAATTCAGTTGGAACTTTGAATGTATGCTGTAACTTGTTTCTTTGAATGAATGAAAAGATCTTCTTAATTAATCAACTGTGTAAGACCTTCAACATAATTAACTCATCAGAAGAAACCATGTTCAGCACTTTTGACCTCATTCCTTTGACTTCAGCTCTTGGTGACTTTAACATATAACTTACAATCTCAGAACATCTGCAACACAGACATAAAACATGCAAATACACCAAACAACTTGCAAAACAATTAGTGGGTTAGTGTTAAAAACTCAAAAATTATACAACTTATACAAATTATACAAATCTACAAAGTTTACACTCATCATCCTCCCCTGAGGCTTATGCCTCCCCTTAAACTTTGCAGTTAAGGGTTAAGCATTCCAATATGGACCACTAAATATTGAAACCTTGGTCCATCAAATTCTTTGGTTAACAAATCTGCCACATTTTCATCTGTGTGAATTTTTACCACTTTAACCAAATGTTTTTCATAAGCATCCCTTATAAAGTGGTGCCTAATTTCAATATGTTTGGTTCTATTATGAAAAACTGGATTTTTAACAATACAAATTGTACTTTGATTGTCAATGAAAATGGTAGTATTCATAAAGTTATACCCATAATCCAGCAATTGATTCTGAATCCATAGAACCTGTCCACAACAATTGGCAGCAGCAACATACTCTGCTTTAGTAGTAGAGGTAGCAACAATGGTCTGTTTCTTGCATTGCCAAGAAATCAGTCTTCTTCCAAGGAATTGGCAACCTCCAGTTGTGGATCTTCTATCCAAATTTGCACCAACATAGTCACTATCACTATAAGCTGCTAGCTGAAATGGAGACTCTTTGGGATACCAAAGACCTAATTTGGGTTGGCCTTTTAGGTACTTAAAAATCTTTTTGACAGCATTCATATGAGATGTAAGTGGAGTGACTTGGTGCCTTGAACATGCACTCACAGCAAATGTAATATCAGGTCTTGAGACAGTCAAATACATCA
Source organism: Artemisia argyi (assembly GCA_030686995.1). NCBI lineage: Eukaryota > Viridiplantae > Streptophyta > Magnoliopsida > Asterales > Asteraceae > Artemisia > Artemisia argyi. The sequence continues at coordinate 149,643,616 of CM060686.1, forward strand.
AAGAACCAATCATTGACCTGTATAAATGAACATTCACAGGGAGATCAGGATCAAGATTGTTCTTTGGTTTGGGAGCCTCATAGGGAGTAGTGACAGTCCTGACATTCTCCATAGCAAACTTGGACAACATATCTTTTACATATTTCTCCTGATGTATGAAAATACCATCAGGTTTCTGCTGAACTTGTAAACCCAGAAAGAAAGTGAGTTCTCCCATGGCACTCATTTGAAATTCTCCCTTCATCAGATCTTCAAACTCTCTACACCATGCTTTTTTGGTTGAACCAAAGATAATATCATCCACATACACCTGCACAAGAATAATATCCCTGGAATCTTTCTTGAGGAATAAAGTCTTGTCAATGGCACCTCTTCTGTAGCCATTCTTCAGCAGAAATGTGGAAAGTCTAGCATACTAAGCTCTGGGAGCTTGATGAAGTCCATAGAGAGCTTTGACAACCTTGTATACATACTCAGGATGATCAGGGTCTTCAAATCCCTTGGGTTGAGTCACATAAACCTCCTCTTCAATCTCACCATATAAGAAAGCACATTTAACATCCATCTGATAAACCATAAAGCCCATATAAGAGGCATAGGCCAAAAATATCCTAATAGCTTCAACTCTGGCCACTGGTGCAAAGACTTCATCATAGTCAATGCCTTCCTCTTGTCTAAACCCTTGAGCCACAAGTCTAGCTTTGTTCTTCACCACAATACCCCTGGCATCTCTTTTATTCTTCAAAATCCATTTTGTCCCAATAGCATATTTACCATCAGGAAGAGGAACCAAAATCCAAACCTGTTGATTCTTAAATTGCAGCATCTCTTCTTGCATTGCTTCAAGCCAACTTGAATCTGCCAGTGCTTGAGGAACACTAGTTGGCTCTATTTGAGAGAGAAAGCATGCAAACAGACAATGTTTGAAGTCTGTGTGATTGTTCCTCTTTTGATTGTAGACATAAGAGATGAAAGCAACTTCACCATATTTTGTATTCTTTACAGTGCTTCTAGTTCTTACAGGATCTTTAGGATCTCCAATAATCTTTGATAGGGGATGAACATTATGAATCCTTTTAGTTGCAGTAGGGTGAACATCAATTGTGGCATCAAGGTTGTTAACTGTAGGCCCAAACTCAGTATCATAAGAAGCTGAGTGAAATAGGCCAGGCTTTGGCTGATAATTCCCAAGATCAGAAGGACTTGGAAATCGTATAAAGGGCTTCTCAAAGTCTGCAGACACTTCAGTAGAAATGGGAGAATGAGCATCAGTAGGATCAGCATCAAGGACCTTATCAGTGGGAATAGGTATGCCTTCAGTAGAATCATCAGTAGTATCCTTGTTTCCACTGACTACTTGTGCTGATTGATGTAGGATTGCTTCAGTCTCTTGTGTAACCTTTTCATTGAGTTTCTGAGCTTCCTTAGTGGCAGCATGTTCTTGCTTCTGCAGTTTTGCAAGATCCTCTGAATAATGTGACTCATCATCTTGTTCAGCAGCAGAATGATTACCTACAAAATGGTTAGGTGGAAAAGATGGTACAACAATGGTATGTTCTTCTGGCTCAGATTCATAGTCTGAGTCATCATCCATGGAACCTGCAGGGTTAGGGTGTGGATCTTGGTTACCTGCATTAGGATTAGAAGCATGTCTAGAATAACCCAAATAGTCAGTCAAATAATCTAGGTCAAAATACCAAGAATGGCCTTGTCCCTGAATATTAGGCTGATCTTCAAGAAATCTTAGATTAAGGGTCTCTTCTATCCTTTTGGAATTCAGATTATAAACCCTATAGGCCTTGCTATGAGCTGAATAGCCCATTATGTACCCCTCATCAGCTTTCCCATCAAATTTACCCAGTATATCAGCATTATTCAAAATGGTTACTTTGCATCCTAAAGGTTTAAGGTAATGTATGTCTGGAACTTTCCCAGTGAGAAGTTCATAAGGTGTCTTGACATGATGTCTAGTAATGGATACCCTGTTCAAGACATAACAAGCAGTACTTACTGCTTCAGTCCAAAACATTGTGGGTAGTTTGGAGTCTGCAAGCATTGATCTTGCTGCCTCAATGAGGGTTTTATTTTTCCTTTCAGCAACCCCATTTTGTTGTGGGGTTCTTGGAGTACTATAGTCCCTTCTAATCCCCTTAGACTTACAGAATTCTATGAAACCAACATTTTTGAATTCTGTCCCATTGTCACACCTAATTCCTTTAACCTTTTTATTAAGCTGGTTTTCAATTAAAATGATGAATTCTTACAAAATAGGAGTTGTTTCATCTTTAGTTTTTAGAAAGAATACCCAGCAAAACCTGCTGAAATCATCTGTGATAACCAAGCAGAAGTACTTGTGATCAATACTTCTGATAGGAGTTGGACCAAATAGATCCATGTGCAGCAACTGAAGAGGTTCTGAAATGGTGCTCACAGCTTTGATGGCTTTGTAAGAGGCTCTGTGTTGCTTTCCCTTGTTGCAAGCAATACAATTGTGTTCATTGGTGAAGAGTTTAGAAGGAAAACCCTGAACAAGACCAAGTTTAGACAACTTGTTGATAGTCTTGTAATTCACATGAGCCATTCTTCTATGCCATTTGGTAGATTCATCCAGGGAAGCTTTGGCCACCAAACATGTTAGATCACCTTCTGGCTTGACATCATTCAGATTGAAGGTGTACAAGTTGAAGGTTCTAGGAACTCTCAGCAAAACAGTTGTGTCTTCTGGAAGTTTGAAGTCCTTGGAAAGTACAAGACATTCATCTTCAGAGAAGAAAACCTTATTCTTAGTGTCACAAATTTGTGATACAAAGAATAGATTAAAATGCTCCAGTTCCTTCACATAATACACATTTTCAAAATCTAACAAGGGTGTCTTAATAGTTCCTTTCCCTGTAATTTTGCCATCTCCACCACCAAAAGTCACAGTGCCTCCTCCTTCTATGGGCTCAAAGTCATGCATCTTGTCCTTGTTCCCTGGCATACTTCTAGAACAACCACTGTCAACAATACCTACTTCAGTACTTTTCAAAGGATGTTCCTACAACAACAACATAATATATACAAAAGTTAGTACACATTGGAGACTCAAGTCATTTCTGACTTGAGCCTGCCTTGTGGATCATTAGTGATAGGCTATGTAGATGTTTTAGATCCACTATTGTTCTTCGGCCTGTATTGCATATTAGGTCCCTTCTTTGTTCAAGAACAACCTGCTGAGGGCTTCACAGCAGTATTCCTATACCCACCACCATAATACATTGAGTCAAAGTGATTAGGCCAATAACCATTATAAAAGAAAGAACTAGTGGGTCGAACATATGGTCTATTACTGGTTCTTCTCCATGAAGAATGAGGTTCAGCAGAATTGGATTTCTGCTGATGTGGAACAAAAGAAGGTATTTCACTAACATTCTTCCACATTTGCCTAGGTTTCCTCTGACTAACACATTCACCCATTCTTTGCTCATGAAATGTACAATCCTTAATCAAGTGATATTTACTTCCACACACAAAACACTTCTTCTTTTTAGAAGATTTATTCAAACCAAAAGAAGTTGTATTACATGAAAAAGTATTCAAACCACCATGATAAATAGAATTGTTTTTAACAGAACTAAAAGTATTATTTTTCAAAGAATTTAAAAACAAGTCTTCAGTAGAAATTGTCTTGTTATCAGCAGCAACTCTAGAAGGCTTGTGGGGAGTCTTGGGTGATGTCTTTGGTATGGTCTTGGGAGTGGTCTTGGGCAGGTCAGACTTCTCACTTGAATTACAGCTAACAAATGAGGTAGACCCTTCATCAGAAGACTTGTCACTGTCACAACAAGAGACAAAGTCAGTAGATTTAATAATAGGGTCTGGCAAGTCAGTTGACTTTTGGCCATAGAGATGGTGTGATCCATCAAAGTCACTAGGTATGGATAGGTCTGATGAGGCAAAAAATGAACCACTTTTAGGGGGTCATTTAAGCCCGGAATTGAACTTATTTGATCAAATATTGCCCTAAATTGTTCCTTTTGTGATTTTAGGTACTTTGGGAGTGAAATCTGGAAAAGGAAGCAATTCGGACGTTTTTGGAGCATAAAAGTGAAGAAAACGCCAAAGTCTTAATTTTTCTTGCTGGGAACAGTAGGTGACGGCGTCAAGAGCAATTTTCCATGACGATCCAGTACAGATTTGACGGCGTCACGAAGTAGGGCGTCAAGAGTAAAAGTCATGACGGCCTGGAAATGCACAACACATGACGGCGTCAAAAGTAGATCAAGGCAGTCCGAGAAGAGTTTTGGCGGCGAGGTGACGGCGTCACAAGATTGGTCTTGACGCCGTCAGACTCTATTTCCTATATATAGTTTTCTAATTTTCACATTAAAAAAAGGAGAAGTTTTGGAGAAACCCTAAGTACGAACTTGGTGCGAATTTTACAGGTTTTTCAAGGGTTCTAGGCCCTTGATACCTTTCATGTGTAATTGAGATAAGTGTTCTTTTAATTCAATCAATATGTCTATGTGTTGGTTGTCTATATCTTGTTCTTGTCTTAATTCCATCATGCTAGGCTAGATCTATCTTGTGTTTACTTGGATCTAATGAAACCTAGATGTTAATTATGTGTTGATTACTTGTTTATAATTGTCTTGGATGAATGATTTATATGTTAGGCTTAAGAAAACTGGCAGATCTCCAATTGGTAACATGCTTGAACGTCTTAGGAAACATGAACCGGTGTGCACTAGGTCTTTATTGATTGTATTTAATGCATGAGCCACTGTTTATAATCCCTATGGTTGTGATGGGCATGGTATAGGAGGAGATAAGAGCTCATAGAATTGGGGAGTTAAGTGCGCCACCCCATGAATGATATTAAGGAATACAATCCGTCATCCATGCAACTATAACAAGTAACTAACGTGTAAAAGATGTCTAGGGAGTAGTGAAATCTAAGTAAACACATTTTCTCCACTTATTGCTCACAACCTTAGTATAATTTAGTTTATTTTCATTTCTAGTATTTTATTTTGATTGCATCTTTAGTATTGGGTTAGTTAACTAGCAACTAATTCCGCCCAAATCCTTCAAACCCGAGATTTTTACTTGCTTTCTAAAAAATATAAAAATACAAAAATAATCATCCTTCACCTTTAGAACTAGTATTTAGGTTTTCTAATCCTAGCGACACTATTCCTAGCTGAACGATCAATCCCCCGGTACTTGTCACTATACTATACTACAACGATCAGGTACACTGCCTGGTGGGGGTTATAAGCTTCTCAAGATCCCTTGAGAGGTAAAGCCTGGTGCGATTCCCACGTATCAAGTTTTTGGCGCCGCAGCCCGGGGAATAGTTATTGTCCAAGTTAGAATTTCTTTTTATTAGGTCTACTTGCTAGATTCCTTTCTAGTAAGATTTTATTTTTATTTTTAGGTTTTCTTTAGTCTATCTTTTTCTTTGTGTGTTTGTTCGTAATTTCCATTGACTCTTCCGTTCACCATTATGGAGTACGCGAATCCACCATACCACCAACCACAAAGGCCATTCTACCCTATTGACATCTCGAATTTCAAACAATATCGAGATGAACCCATATATGATGCATGGACTCGTTTTAGAAATTTACTCTAAAAATTCCCTCATCATAGTTTCGCTTTAGCATTCCTAACCCGAACCTTTTACTATCGTGTTGGCCAATATGACCAAATGCGCATTGAGGATTTTGCCAATGGGGACTTTAGGGAATTAAGTGCTGAAGAACCATGGGATGCCATAGAAGATTGTGCCCAATATTATTATAGGGTAGACAACCCAACAAACGTTAGTACAAGTCAATTGAATATAAATTTCCAGGATCATGAAACAAGTTTGTTTGGGGATGAATATATTAGTGTTGAGATACCTAAGTGGTTGTCATGTAATGCCATAGTACAAGCTGAACACATAGGTGACCCTGATGTGATGGAGGATTTAGCCGAACATGATCACATTGATCAAAAAGACCTAGGTCCTATGATCGATGATGATGAATCTCAAGAAACATATGATGAATCTTTTGGGCAATATGTATGTAGCAGTCAGAATATTGAGGATGATCCATATGATTCGGACATAGAAGTTGAGATGCCTAAAGAAGTACGTGAGATACTTGGGAAAATGTTAGGGTTGGATTATAATGAAACACATGTTGAGGATATAGGTGATCTTGATAAGATGGATGATAAAGTAGAAAATCTAAGCTCACCAAATACCCCACAAGTCCTACCATCATTTGAGGCATACACACCACCTGTGACTTATTCGGATGAAGTAGATGAGACTTTAGGAATCCCAATTGAGGTAGAACCTTTGAACCAAACACAACTAGAGGATATAGGTTTGAATACTTATGATGATAACCCTACTCTTAGTTCTAGGGAAGTTCCTAGTTTTGATGAACCAGAGCCTCAACCAAAACCGTTACCTAATCTTCCATCCTTGGATGAAAATTTACGAATTGAAATAGGTTCTGATCCACCCATCAAACCATATAGTCTGGGTAGTCTTAGGACAAAGGTAGTGGACTCTAAGCCTTTTAGAAAGGAGGCCAATATAGGAGTAGAAAATGACCTTACATGCTTACATCACCCATTTATGATTGATCACAAGAAACATTATGGGTTTAAACTGGGTTTATTAGGTCAAGATGGATTCCCAACTAGGAGTCTCTTGAAGTTGATTGAAAATGATCCCTTTCTAGGAGAAAATCTTAATCCACCCACTAACCCGATTAAATTAGGTAAGGTTATGATGATAGGAGCACACCCCTTTGAGCATATAATTCATCCACCACTCTTTCCTCACGAGGCATATTTCCACCCCAAGGGTGTGTATTGCTACTTCCACCCGCACTTAATTCAAAGTGTAGGGAAAACCTCCCCTATTTCCATTAAATAAGGGTAGAGTCAGGCTCGTGACTCGAACAAAAACAAGCGCTTATTGGGAGGCAACCCAAGCTTTATTTACTTATTTGTTTGTTTGTTTGTTAGTTATTTGCTTCCGTATGCATGCTTTATTTTTATTGTTGGTAGATCATGTTTCTCAATTAAATAAGTGGAAATACTTTACTTTGTTGTTTTGGCCTAGTCATAACTCCACCTAAAAGTATTTTTGCAAAAGATAAGTGTAAGGGGAAACCCCAAATATGTTTTTAAGAAACAAACCGATCATGATTCTCCACAATATTAAATGAACATGTATATTCGTATTTTTTAGAGTCAAATGCTTGTATTGAGTCATAATGAAGTTTTGCAGGATTTTCCAGGAAGTAGGACCAAGTTTTTCCAGAAATTTTCCGGAAACTTAACATAAGAATTTCTGCAGGTCACTTCTGACGGCGTCACGAGCTAACTCTTGACGGCGTCACGTTTAAAAATCTGGAAATTTTACCGGTTTTGTTTTTCTAACGGAGTCTTATGGTTTTTGTGAATTATTAAGTTTTATAATCTCCAGGAAATCTGCAAACTTCATTCCACAAGCATTATATCTTATCTTGTTTTCTAGGATTTAGTAACTTATATAGGATGCCGCCGATTTTACGCGAGGTTGTTTTGTCTTTTTTCTCAGGTTTTACAGGTTATGTATGACAGGAAGATGATTTATATTCTGGAAGGGAAGCTTTGATTGTTCATTTTCTTGGAGGAAGATTTAACCTGGCCACCTAATTATCCATGCCAAGCGAATCAGTGGAGTATTTGACTTCATTCTTTTTAATTTTTCACTTTTACATTCTTTACTTGAACATTGGGGACAATGTTCATCTTAAGTGTAAGGGGAGGGTAAAAAGATGATACCTTACATATGCACTTTCGCTTGAGTTTGTTTTGTTTGATGGTAGATGTGTAATAAAACTATGAGAAATACTTGTTAGTGCAATTTTAGCGCCAAATTTAAAACTTTTTACAACATTTAGGAGTGAGACTTTAGCCATAGCAAGCGTCTCATGGATAGGAGATTGTATGACTAGCACATAACCGTATATTCAGAAAAATTTTCCACCCAAATATGTGAGGTTCGTCTTTAGATTTGATAGGAAAAGCATTTACTATTAGTGCTTATGAGTGTACCGGTAGCATTTAGATTCTAGAACTTGCGTTAGTGATGTATCCCGAGACCGCTAGTGAGACTACATTCGTGTAGTAGGATTTACTACATGATAAGAGGCATTAGGATCACCCTTGTGTTAAACCCGTATCATAATTACTTGACCATTTAAGCCATATTACTAGGATAGTTAAGTCAACTAATTTTTCCCACACCCTTAGCGTTGTACTCATTTTTAGTACACGATACCCCTAGTACACCCCTCCGAGCCTATCTTTTCGTTTCTAACTTTAAGCATTTTACTTAAAGGAAGAATTTGTTACACCCCCACTTAAATGTACAACCAAATCGCCTTAGCCTTCCGTGTATGCGCTCATTTTTAGTGCATTATTGTTATTTGTTAAACCCTAAGTTAACTTTCTAATTGATTACATGGTTGCTAAGTCGAGTCATATCCTTGTACATATTGTTTTGGGACAATTGGGACTCATGGGTAAAGTACTTATTTATGGAGTAATGGGGAAGAACATCATTTATTACCCCATATGTGCGTTAATCTTAAAAGTGCTCCAAGTGTTTTGATTTTCTTAATTCGAGTCATTAGATTAGCTTTATTATAAAGTATGTGAAGATTCAAGTGTAAGGGGAATGTTCATTCCCTATTATGTATTATTTTGGATGGTAGGGTAAGAGTGTATGCAAAAAAAAAAAAAAAAAAAAAAAAAAAAAAAAAAAAAAAAAAAAAATCAAGAAAAAGAAAAAGAAAAATAGAAAAAGAAAAAGAGAAAAAACATACGGACTACCATCCCTTTTTATTCTATGTTCATTTTATTTTTTTGTTATTTTTCATTTATTAGCTTAAGTCGAGTCTAGTCTTGGCTTAGCAATGCCACATTGTACATGTAATTGACCAAGATTGTTAACTCGCCACCAGTAAAACTTCCTTTATCCAACAAAACCGTGTATTTCATATCCCTACACATAACGTTACAACCCTTTAAAAGACCTCTTTGATAGTTTATCCTAGGTGCTTACGCCATGTGGTGGAGGTTTGATCCTTTCCCAAGCCTATGGTAATCTATTTTGCTATGACAAGTAGTGAGAGATATCTTCCGTTTCCATATTGTAATTTATACTTTATTACACCCGAGAGATGTGAGTATCTAAACACTATTTGTGAGGTGCTAGTGTATGACCTCCGTGCTTGTCTATTGGTCTTTAGTGGTATTTGTTGTAATTATTTTTATATTAGTGTTAAATGACCCCTAACTTGTATTTTGAGTAGAATAAAAGCGCATTTGCTTGAGGACAAGCAAATCTCAAGTGTAAGGGTATATGATGAGGCGAAAAATGAACCACTTTTAGGGGGTCATTTAAGCCCGGAATTGAACTTATTTGATCAAATATTGCCCTAAATCATTCCTTTTGTGATTTTAGGTACTTTGGGAGTGAAATCTGGAAAAGGAAGCAATTCGGACGTTTTTGGAGCATAAAAGTGAAGAAAACGCCAAACTCTTAATTTTCCTTGCTGGGAACAATAGGTGACGGCGTCAAGAAGGAATCCTTGACGGCGTCAAGAGCAATTTTCCATGACGATCCAGTACAGATTTGACGGCGTCATGAAGTAGGGCGTCAAGAGTAAAAGTCATGACGGCCTGGAAATGCACAACACATGACGGCGTCAAAAGTAGATCAAGGCAGTCCGAGAAGAGTTTTGGCGGCGAGGTGACGGCGTCACAAGATTGGTCTTGACGCCGTCAGACCCTATTTCCTATATATAGTTTTCTAATTTTCACATTAAAAAAAGGAGAAGTTTTGGAGAAACCCTAAGTACGAACTTGGTGCGAATTTTACAGGTTTTTCAAGGGTTCTAAGCCCTTGATACCTTTCATGTGTAATTGAGATAAGTGTTCTTTTAATTCAATCAATATGTCTATGTGTTGGTTGTCTATATCTTGTTCTTGTCTTAATTCCATCATGTTAGGCTAGATCTATCTTGTGTTTGCTTGGATCTAATGAAACCTAGATGTTAATTATGTGTTGATTACTTGTTTATAATTGTCTTGGATGAATGATTTATATGTTAGGCTTAAGAAAACTGGCAGATCTCCAATTGGTAACATGCTTGAACGTCTTAGGAAACATGAACCGATGTGCACTAGGTCTTTATTGGTTGTATTTAATGCATGAGCCACTGTTTATAATCCCTATGGTTGTGCTGGGCATGGTATAGGAGGAGATAAGAGCTCATAGAATTGGGGAGTTAAGTGCGCCACCCCATGAATGATATTAAGGAATACAATCCGTCATCCATGCAACTATAACAAGTAATTAACGTGTAAAAGATGTCTAGGGAGTAGTGAAATCTAAGTAAACACATTTTCTCCACTTATTGCTCACAACCTTAGTATAATTTAGTTTATTTTCATTTCTAGTATTTTATTTTGATTGCATCTTTAGTATTGGGTTAATTGACTAGCAACTAATTCCGCCCAAATCCTTCAAACCCAAGATTTTTACTTGCTTTCTAAAAAATATAAAAATACAAAAATAATCATCCTTCACCTTTAGAACTAGTATTTAGGTTTTCTAATCCTAGCGACACTATTCCTAGCTGAACGATCAATCCCCCGGTACTTGTCACTATACTATACTACAACGATCAGGTACACTGCCTGGTGGGGGTTATAAGCTTCTCAAGATCCCTTGAGAGGTTAAGCCTGGTGCGATTCCCACGTATCAAGTTTTTGGCGCCGCAGCCCGGGGAATAGTTATTGTCTAGGTTAGAATTTATTTTTATTAGGTCTACTTGCTAGATTCCTTTCTAGTAAGATTTTATTTTTATTTTTAGGTTTTCTTTAGTCTATCTTTTTCTTTGTGTGTTTGTTCGTAATTTCCATTGACTCTTCCGTTCACCATTATGGAGTACGCGAATCCACCATACCACCAACCACAAAGGCCATTCTACCCTATTGACATCTCGAATTTCAAACAATATCGAGATGAACCCATATATGATGCATGGACTCGTTTTAGAAATTTACTCTAAAAATTCCCTCATCATAGTTTCACTTTAGCATTCCTAACCCGAACCTTTTACTATCGTGTTGGCCAATATGACCAAATGCGCATTGAGGATTTTTCCAATGTGGACTTTAGGGAATTAAGTGCTGAAGAAGCATGGGATGCCATAAAAGATTGTGCCCAATATTATTATAGGGTAGACAACCCAACAAACGTTAGTACAAGTCAATTGAATATAAATTTCCAGGATCATGAAACAAGTTTGTTTGGGGATGAATATATTAGTGTTGAGATACCTAAGTGGTTGTCATGTAATGCCATAGTACAAGCTGAACACATAGGTGACCTTGATGTGATGGAGGATTTAGTCGAACATGATCACATTGATTAAAAAGACCTAGGTCCTACGATCGATGATGATGAATCTCAAGAAACATATGATGAATCTTTTGGGCAATATGTATATAGCAGTCAGAATATTGAGGATGATCCATATGATTCGGACATAGAAGTTGAGATGCCTAAAGAAGTACGTGAGATACTTGGGAAAATGTTAGGGTTGGATTATAATGAAACACATGTTGAGGATATAGGTGATCTTGATAAGATGGATGATAAAGTAGAAAATCTAAGCTCACCAAATACCCCACAAGTCCTACCATCATTTGAGGCATACACACCACCTGTAGTAGATGAGACTTTAGGAATCCCAATTGAGGTAGAACCTTTGAACCAAACACAACTAGAGGATATAGGTTTAATACTTATGATGATAACCCTACTATTAGTTCTAGGGAAGTTCCTAGTTTTGATGAACCAGAGCCTCAACCAAAACCGTTACCTAATCTTCCATCCTTGGATGAAAATTTAGGAATTGAAATAGGTTCCGATCCACCCATCAAACCATATAGTCTGGGTAGTCTTAGGACAAAGGTAGTGGACTCTAAGCCTTTTAGAGAGGAGGCCAATATAGGAGTGGAAAATGACCTTACATGCTTACATCACCCATTTATGATTGATCACAAGAAACATTATGGGTTTAAACCGGGTTTATTAGGTCAAGATGGGGGTTGTAAGCTTCTCAAGGTACACTGAACGATCAATCCCCCGGTACTTGTCACTATACTATACTAAAACGATCAGGTACACTGCCTGGTGGGGGTTGTAAGCTTCTCAAGATCCCTTGAGAGGTAAAGCCTGGTGCGATTCCCACGTATCAAGGTCTATAGGCATGTGTTCCCCTCTTATAGGTCCAGGGACAGCATTCATTCCCCCTTCCTTAACATATTTAACAGGTGTTTGATAAGCTAAGGCTGGTTCAGGGTCAAAAACACTAGACATATCAGGATATGTTAACTCTTCAGGGTCTATATATTTCTCATATCCTAATGCCTTTCTAGACCTAACAGATTGGCGACCATCAATTAATTTACTCAAATTAGATGCCCCTTCCTGCCATTTCATGCGACCAGCTATCTCTTTTTCTAATTTAGCTTGTAATTCTTGCTTTTCCTTTTCTAGACCAAACTTCTCTTTTTCTGTACGTTTTAAGTCTATCTTAGCAACTTCTAAATCACTTACTAGAACTCTTATTTTTTCATCATATTTAACTTGATTCTTTTGAAACCAGACTTTTTGTTTCTCTAAAGTTTTTAAAGCCATTTTATAAGACTCTACCTCTATATAACATTCATTGTACTTTGGTTTCAATTCATCAAATTCTTGTTTAAGCTCATTGTATCTTACACTACATCCAAACACACAATTGTGTACCTGAGAAATTCCCATCAAGGAGACTTGCTCCTTCTTGTCCTTTGAAGGTGAGTATGCCAGCAGGTTCACTTGTGAAGAAGTAGAAGCTTCCTCTCCAGCAGGTTCATGTTCAGCCCAATCAATTTGGTGATCCAGAGTCACCATAGCCTTTGAAGGTGCAGCCTTAGTAGTCCCTGCTTCCACTGGATAAGAGCCATATCTCACTTCATCTCTAGACTTTCTCTCCTTGCATTCTCTTGAAAAATGTCTCACTTGACCAAAAGTGTAGCATTTAACCTTCCTTCTATCAAACCTTGCAGCCTCTCTTCCATTAAAACCAAACTTCCTTCAAGACTAGGTTTCAAACCTCTTAATGTTCATGGAGATCATTGCAAGCTGCCATTTTAAGTGCATCTCCTCCATCTCCAATGGATCCACTTGTTCAAAATCCTCATAAGGAAGGAACTGCTGATGTTCATATTCAGCCACAAATGAATGAACAATATCATCCAACACACTACTGGATTTTGATTTAGGAGTAGATTGAGTATGGGTTTGAGAAGATGCTCCTGATGAATAAGAGCTTGAGGCTTGATGACAGGTTTTGTAGAAGCACCAACAAATGCAGAATGAGTGGATGGACGAATGGGACTTCTAACATCATGCTCAAGTGATTTAAGCCTGTTGTAGAGGTCATCAAAGGACATCATGTCCAACCCACCTTTGGTCTTGAGAGCAATACAGACTTGTAACCAAGAGGGCGGTAAAGATCTCAGAAACTTAGCATTGCAGTCCTCATTGTCAGGTCTAGCCTTCAACTGATTAAGTTGACTTAAGATCCGATGAAACCTGTCATAGCCTTTATGAATTCCCTCTTCTTCAGATATCTGAAACACTTGGAACTTTTGCTTCAGCATAGACTTCTGTAACCTTCTTGATTCATCATTCCCACCAAATCTAGCTTTTATAGCCATCCAAATGTCCTTGGCATCTTCCATGAAGTGGAAGTCACCCATATGGTCATCAGGTATAGCTTGGAGCAGAATTGTTCTTACCTTGCTCTCCCTTTGCACAGCTAGAATCTCTTCAGCAGTTCTGGGACCTATAATTGTAACAACTCCATCAGCATCTGTAACATGCTTCTTTAGGCTATTCCCCTTTTTGACAACCTCCCATAGATTCCAGTCTATGTTTGTGATCCAGTTCTGCATCTTCAGGGACCACAGATGATATTCTTCAGCATTCTTCAAGTATGGAAACTTAGCATTACTGTTGGAAAGGTTGAGTTGTTGAAGAGAAGTGGTGTTAAGGTTTTGAGTTGTATCAACCTCATCATCAGATCCAGGCATGTTTGTTGATTTGTTTGGATTCTTAAGGTGTAAGATTTGTGTTTCTTAGTATGACAGAGACTCTCTCGAGGCTCTGATACCACTTGTTGAACTTAAAGACCTTGATAGATCTTCTTGAGCACTCTAGAATCGTTAGCAATGTTACTGTAATCAATAACATACTAATAGATAATCTCTGTATCTTATATTTTAAAGCGGAAACAAATACAAGTGTAATACTAAGAACTCTTGATCCTTTATGGATCATTTTATTAATAATAAAAGTGTTTTCTAAAACTTTATTCAATACATAATCGTTTGTTCCTTTTATACACAAGGAACCCTAAACCGTTTCACAAGAAATGTATATTCTAAAACTTCTAAAATATATGCATTATCACTTCCTAAATAAACTCATGCATATCTAAACTATATTACATAAAATACGGAAATACTATATCCGCAGAAACTAATAAAGCTGAAACTAATCTTCAGCAGATACACTGCTTCAGCAGGAACCAGCTCTTCAGCAGTAACCTTCAGCAGAAACAGTCAGCAGAATTCTTACTTAACAGAATTCCCAACAATTCTTATGTTAAATATTCTGAGTTTATTTGCATGTTTGCCATGAGTGGCTAGTAATCTTTTTACACTTGTTATGATGATGTTTTATACTTAGTGATAGTGATGATTGTGATAACATGTTTTAATTCAATTTCAAGTCAATCCTAAGAACCATATGTACCTTAAGTTTCATCGTGACATTTGTTTAGCCAAGGTTAACTAATAGATAATAGTTTCAAAGGTCGAAAGATTTGTTTTTACTCAACTAGTTATAATCATTTGTCTATGAATGATTGTTTTTCACCATAATTATTCTTGACTAAACAAAGAAACAAGAAGTATGATTGTAATAAGAATTCTTTTATAACATCAAATCGGATTGTTTGTAAACCTTTAGTAGGACGAAAGTTTAAATGTTTATAAACGATTGTGACCTTTTTGTCTATGAAGAGGTTACCTTTTGTACTGACCATTTCCTAAGAGTATTTGATTGGTAATAAAAGTTTGTCTTGTGTTTAAGATATCCACCATACCTTATGAACCTTGGATAGATCTTGAATTGATTGGTTTACACCTAAAGCTTGTTTTTATGAACTAAACTCTTGGCCGAAGTTTAACTTGTAGAAACAATAGATTAGATCACCATCTAATTATCTCAACCAACATGTCATCAAAAGTTATCACAATCATGTGTGTCATTAAGTAGTAAACTAGTCTAAACAAGTGTAGTTTTTAATTTATTGAATTTGCTTATTATCATATTTGCGTACATTAGAGATTTACTTTTAGACTTATATTTCGATTCACTTACAAATCCCTGCAAACGATCCCGACTTACCATCATATCTTGCTATAACGGACGAGTACACTTGCTTGTATGTGTTGTTTCTAGATTTGGTAATTCACCCTTATAAATTTAAAACTTGCACTAATAAATAGCACATCAAGTTTTTGGCGCCGCAGCCGGGGATTTTGATCGTGTTTCTTTAAGTTTTAAAAGTCTGTTTCTTTTCGTGTTCATTTTCTAAAAAAAAAAAATCGTAGCAACAAACCGATCGGTTTCTCTTCCAACCGATTCGGTTGCTCACATTTTAATTTTACCGTAGCGTCCGACCGATCGGTTTGATTCTCAACCGATTCGGTTTGATATTTTCTGTTTTTATTTTTTATTTTTCTTGTTCTTTTGTTTAGGTAATTGATTTGATTCTCTTGATAGTTGTATGAACACTCGTTCTACTACTAAAAAGCTTAGTACACCTTTATCCGATCCCGAAAGTTTGTTTCGTAAGAAGAGATCTTCAACTATTCTTAATTGGTTTGATAATCTTTCCGAAGAACACCCAATTTCTAATCTTTTTGAACCATGACCCATGGCTGACGATTTACCCATGTGGGCCGCCAATAGAACCGTAGCACCCACTCTTGGAGCTGCTATTGTTGTCGCACCGACCTTTGTGAAAACTTTACCATTAAAGGTCACCATCTTTCTATGATCAAAGACTGTCAATTCGATGGCCGTTCGCGGGCCGATCCGCATAAACACATTGCCGAATTCATTGAAATTTGTGGCATGTTTCGTTATGGAGACACTAATGTCGATGCTATCAAGCTCAAACTTTTTCCATCATCACTCGCCGGAGATGCCAAAGTATGGTATAACGAATTAACCCCAGGAACTATTAATACTTGGGAGGAGATGAGGCAAGCTTTTGTAAGCCGATTCTTTCCACCTGCCATGTATGATAGGTTAATGGGAGAAATCCGTGCTTTTTCACAAAATCCTAATGAATCTCTTGTTGAAGCTTGGCTTTGCATGAAAGATTTGCTTCGAAGTTGTCATGGTCATAATTTAGGACGAGGAACAATAATCCAAATCTTTTATCATGGTCTTGATGAAGCATCTCAAGCAATCCTTGATGCCGGAGGAATTTTCCTTTACAAAACACCAAATGAGGCATATCAACTTCTTGAAGATCGAGTACTTCTTAAACTCGATTGGTCAAAAGATTCCAAAACCAAACCCTTACGGAAAACCGTTGCTTTTGCCGAAAGTTCAGATAATTCAAAACTCATGGACAAAATAGAAGCCTTGTCTTCTAAAATGGACTCGCAATACAAAGATATAAAATGAGAAATGAAAGAAATGCGAGATGGCTGTAATAATTGTAGGGGAAATCACACATCATCCGAGTGTGATGACCAACCTATGAATGGACCCAACGAAGGGGAAGCCAATTATGTCCAAGGAGGATATCGTGAAGGAGGTTTTCATGGTAATTATTATGAAAGAAGTTCTGAAATTGGCAAGATCGCCAACAAAGGGATAACAACCGTGATTTTCAACCTCGGTCAGAAAATCCAAACCCAACAAATTCAGATAAAAAGGAAGAATCTGATTTTGAAAAAAATGATGCGAGAATTCGTAAATGCTCAAAGAACCACAAATGAGTTTGTAAAAACTCAATTATTCAATCTCAAAACCAAAGTTGAGCAAGGTCAGAAAAATCATCAAGCTTCTATTCAGGATCTTGAACAAAAATTTGGTAGACTCTCTGATCAATTTTCTTCTCGAATTCTTGGTACATTACCAAGTAACACCCAATCCAATCCAAAACCATCTGGATCAAACGATAAGAATTATCGTCCACCACACAACAGAAATGAGCATATCAATGTTGTATTCACTCGAAGTGGTCTCTCATATGATCCACCACCCATTCCTACCGATAATACTCTTATTAAAGAAGAGGAGGAAGAAGCTGAGGAAGAAGCAATTGAAAAAGAACCAACCCAAAAACCAACCGTTCCACCAATAAAGCCTTATACACCAAAAATACCATATCCACAAGCCCTAAGAAAAGAGAAAAGAGAGGAGCGAAATAAGAAGTTTTTAGAGATGATCAAAGAAGTTAGAATTAATGTACCCCTCGTTGATGTTCTAGCTGGAATGCCCGATTATGGGAAATTTTTGAAAGAACTTCTTAATAATTGAAACAAGTTAGAACAAATTTCCGCTACCGTTCTCAATGAAGAATGCTCTACTATAATTCAAAACAAAATTCCACCAAAACTTGGAGATCCTGGAAGTTTTCTTATACCATGTACATTAGGAAACAACATCACATGTGATGCTTTAGCCGATTAAGGTGCAAGTATCAATTTGATGCCCTATTCATTGTATTCTAAACTTTCCATCAATACATTGAAACCTACTAAGATGAGTATACGATTAGCCAACCATACATACCAATATCCTGTTGGGGTTGCTGAAAATATGCTTGTTCAAGTTGGTAAATTTGTTTTTCCTGTGGATTTTGTTATCTTAGAAATGGAAGAAGATAGTCGAGTACCCTTAATCTTAGGAAGACCTTTCTTAAACACTGCTGATACAATGATTAAAGTTAAAGGTAAAGAACTAAATCTCGGAGTAGGAGAAGATTGAATCACGTTCTTAATCGATAGAGCAATGAAATATCCAAATTCCAGTGATGACACATGCTATAACATCGATGTAATTGATGAAGTCACTGAAGAAGAATTGGATGCATTACTTGACGATTCGAAACCATTCATGACTACTTCAGAAAAGATTAGTGAAACAGATTCTGATAAAGAATTTGAGGAATTCATGGAAATAAAAGTAGAAGAAGAGGAAGAAGAAAAATTTGAAGATATAATTGAGAAAGATCAATTGAAAATCAAATCATCTCTAGAAGAACCACCCACTGATTTGGAACTCAAAACCCTTCCCAATAATCTCGAATATGCTTACTTAGAAGAAAATTCACTTCTTCTAGTAGTCATATCGTCGTTGCTAGAAACTAATAAAAAAGAAAGACTCGTTTCTGTTCTTAAGAAGCATAAACGCGCTTTTGCGTGGAAAACTTTTGATATTCCAGGAATTAGTCCTGATTTTTGCAAACACAAAATCAATTGTGAAGAAGATTCTAAACCCGTTGTAGAAAGACAACATCAACTCAACCCAAATATGAAAGAGGTTGTTAAGAAGGAAATCATTAAACTTCTTGACGCAGGAATTATTTATCCTATCGAGGATAGCCCATGGGTGAGTCCAGTTCATTGTGTTCCAAAGAAAGGAGGAATGACTGTAGTGACAAATGAAAGGAATGAGTTAGTTCCTACTAGAACTGTCACTGGTTGGCGAGTATGTATTGATTACAGAAAACTTAATAAAGCCACCAGGAAAGATCATTTTCCTTTACCGTTCATGGATCAGATGCTCGAAAGATTAGCAGGAAACAAATACTTTTGCTTCCTTGATGGTTTTACGGGATATTTCCAAATTCCTATCGATCTAGCCGATCAAGAGAAAACCACATTTACATGTCCTTTTGGAACCTACGCTTACAGGCGTATGCCTTTTGGTCTATGTAATGCACCTGCAACTTTTCAAAGGTGTATGATCGCAATATTTCAAGACATGCTTGAAACATCTATGGAAGTTTTCGTGGATGACTTTTCAGTTTTTGGTGATTCTTTTGAAATTTGTCTTTCCAATCTCGATAAAATGCTTGAAAGATGTGAAGCTGCACATCTAGTTCTTAATTGGGAAAAATGTCATTTCATGGTAACTGAAGGAATTGTGTTAGGACATAAGATATCAAGTTCAGGGATGGAAGTAGACAAAGCTAAAATAGATGTTATCACCAAATTACCACCACCAACTAACGTTAAAGCCGTTAGAAATTTTCTAGGACATGCCGGTTTTTACCGCCGATTTATCAAAGATTTTTCAAAAATATCACGTCCTATGACTAAACTTTAAGAAAAGGATTCTGTATTTGATTTCAATGCTGACTGCATTAAAGCTTTCGAAATATTGAAAAGTCAATTGACTAGTGCCCCAATTATGGTTGCACCTAATTGGTCACTACCATTTGAAATCATGTGTGATGCAAGCGATTTCGCTGTTGGAGCTGTTTTAGGACAACGTGAAGGAAAACATTTTCGTCCTATTTACTTTGCTAGTAAAACACTCAACAATGCTCAACAAAACTACACGGTTACAGAGAAAGAATTATTAGCCGTAGTTTTTGCATTCGACAAATTCAGATCTTATCGTGTGCTTTCAAAAACGATAGTTTTTACCGATCATTCTGCACTCAAATATTTGTTTAACAAACAAGATGCAAAACCATGTCTTATCAGATGGATTTTATTACTGCAAGAATTTGATATCGAAATAAAAGATAAGAAAGGAGCAGAAAATCTTGCAGCAGATCATTTATCACGTCTCGAGAATCCAAATTTGGAAGAATTAAAAGAAAATGAAATTAATGATTATTTTCCAAAAGAAACTCTCATGACGATAGATAAAGACGATGATGAGGAAATACCATGGTTTGCAAATTACGCAAATTATCTTGCAGGAGACATTCTTAAAAAAGGGATGAGTCACTACCAACGTAGTAAGTTCTTTTCAGAACTAAAACACTATTATTGGGAGAAACCTTATCTTTTTAAGATGTGCAAGGATAGAATGATACGAAGATGTGTTTTGGGTGCCGAAACAAGAAAAATTCTTGATGAATGTCATCATGGCCCAACTGGGGGACATTATGGTCCTTCCACTACAGCTAGAAAAGTTTTTGATGCTGGATTCTATTGGTCTACAATTTTCAAAGAAGCGTGTACTCTTGTTCAAAACTGTGATGCGTGCCAAAAATCCGGTAACCTTTCTCGAAGAGACGAAATGCCTCAAAAGAGCATTCAAGTCTGTGAAATATTCGATATTTGGGGAATTGATTTTACGGGACCTTTTCCTAAATCACACAAATACGAATATATCCTCGTTGCAATCGATTATGTTTCCAAAATGGGTTGAAGTTGAAGCTCTTCCTACTAACGATGCACGAGTTGTTGTCAACTTTCTCAAAAAGCTTTTTGCTCGTTGTGGAATTCCTAAAGCTTTAATAAGTGATAGAGGATCCCATTTCTGTAATAAACAAATGGAGAAAGTAATGAAACGATATGGAGTTCATCATCGTTTTGCTACAACTTATCATCCACAAACTAGTGGTCAAGTCGAAAATACCAATAGAGCTATAAAAAGAATACTTGAAAAACTTGTATGGGAATACATGTCATCTACCGTTCGAACTTGAACATCGTGCTTACTGGGCATTAAGAAGCTGTAATCCTAATTTAAAGATAGCTGGAGAAAGAGATTTTTGCAATTTCATGAACTTGATGAGTTAAGACTTCAAGCTTATGAAAACTCCAAGCTATACAAAGCAAGAACCAAAGCATATCACGATAGAAAGCTAAGAATTCAGAAACAATTCAAAGCTGGAGATAAAGTTCTGCTTTTCAATATGAAATACAAGTTTAAAGCTCTGAAACTCAAACCAAAATGGTTTGGACCATATATAGTGAAACATGGATTTCCATTAGGTTATGTTGAACTTTATGACAAACATGGTGGAAGTTTCATTGTAAATGGGCACCGAATTAAACTCTATTATGATAAGGAGCAATTAAACATGATTTCTAATGAGGAAATTTCATCCGAATTTGAATATGAAGCTATCACATTCATGGCTCCACACAAGGAAATGGTTCCTTGGGCACACAATAATGGTTTTATCTATGATGCTCTTCCTAGAGCATGGGAAAATATTAAATTGGAAAACATAGATGAAACAGGAGAGGGAATTGTGATAGGAAATGTGTTGTATATCCCTAAAAGGAACATGACACTAAAACTTCATAATCTATTTCTAAGTTTGAGTCCGGCTGAGGACTCGTTAATAAAACAAGCGCTTCTCGGGAGGAAACCCGTGTGTTTTATTTTTATTTTTATTTTTATTTTTGATTTTCAGTGTTTATACCCCAAAGTTTTACTCCTTGGTCGAACTTAAGTGTGGGGGTCTGCCACTAATTTGAATAAAACTGCAATGCTTTTTGTTTGTTTTTTTTTGTTTCTAATAATACAGGTGTTGACTACAAAAAACAGAAAATTGGATAACACCGGATATCATGGTTTATTTTCTCATTTTCCCTACTTTCATGCTTTTTCGTTTATCACATTGAGGACAATGTTTAACTTAAGTGTGTGTGTGTGTGTGTGGGGGGGGGGGTGAGTAGGTAAAATAAGAAATTAAGTCTAATATCGATTTAATTTTTAAATTTTGTTTGTCCTTGTGATCTAGTTGTTTTCACGCTTTTAGGAATAATTTATTAGAATAACTGGATCTATCCATTGGTAAAAATTAGTAATTTTTGAAAAATTTGAGATGTGTCCCGATTAATATTGCAATCCATTTCTCGGATTGATAACATTTGCTAGCGCATATTATAACCCTTTCCACTAAATTGTGAGGATTTGAGCCTATTTCATATCTAGCATACATCTTTTATGCTTGAATCTTTTGTTATAAGTGTGCCGGTGATTTTATTTATTCTAGAACTTGTGCTTGTAAATCATTACGAGACCGTTGTGAGATTACATTTTTGTAATATAAGTATACATACGTGATAAGAGGCAACCTTAGGATTTTAACCAAATAGCCTTCATTATTGATTTTTAGCTAGCCACATTGATTAGTTAATTTCCAATTTTTAACCCTTTTGTTAGCGTTCATTTTTAACGCTAGATACCCTTAGTTACACCCTTCGAGCCATCCTTTTCGTTTTTGATAAATCCAGAAAAATACAAAAATATTTTACACTTTAAACCTTAGCCTAACCCTTGTCAAAGTCTAAATGGTGGGTTGCTAGTTGCTTGGTTGTTGGATAGTTTCTGATGATTATTAGTTAGCCACACTTCACCAATCATGTGTGTGCCATTCCGACAAAGACGGAGACTGCAGCTTCTTATTTGTATTGTTGTGGTGATGCTTATGCGAAGTGTGGGGGAGTTTACTTTCTGATTTGCAAAAAAAAAATAATAATAATAATAAAAATAAAAAAAAATAAATAAATAATTATCGTAACTATAAGGTGACAATTATAGCAAATGTGCTATATATTTGAATAAAGGAAACCTTGTGATATGTTGTTAGCCAATGTGCTAAGTATGAAGAATATTGTTATGGCGAATCGATGTATCATTATTTGAAGAAGAGGAAGATTGTAACTATAATCATTTACGGGTTCGTGGTTTGTTTGGTGACTAGCAACAATGGGACTTAGACTTTACT
Organism: Artemisia argyi; assembly: GCA_030686995.1. Taxonomy (NCBI): domain Eukaryota; kingdom Viridiplantae; phylum Streptophyta; class Magnoliopsida; order Asterales; family Asteraceae; genus Artemisia; species Artemisia argyi. The sequence goes on from CM060686.1 coordinate 149,666,514, forward strand.
TTATTTTTCTTTTAAAACCAATTTCATAAATATTCCCATGCCTTATCCATACCCTTACCAAATTACTTTATCTATCCGGATATTGTAATGACTTGTGATAATGTCAAGTACAAGAATATTGTAGTGACCATCTGGTGTTTGAGTAATCAAGAACTCGCGCCAGTAATCTATTATGTTTTTGTATGAGATTTTAAACATAAGCCTGGTACAACCCAAAGCCTTATATTATAACCCGAATAAAAGACCTCTTTGATATGTAGATTTGGTGCTTACGCCATTGCGGTGTAGTTTTGTTTCTTGTACAAGCTTATGGTAATAATTAGATCATGACTGAGCAATGAGTGTGATTTCTTTTATTTACTCCACTACCTAAATAAATGAGTGATTGAGTGAATTATACTTCATTCCTTTTTCGTGAGGTGTTTAGAAATGTTAATCAAGCAAGAAAATCATTGGGTATTGTCAAACATCTCGAATTTTCATCATTCAAGCTTAAAAAGAATTAATCTTATCTTGTACTTGTACTTGGTGGATTTGCATCACATTTTTCTAATCATTTTTGGTTACCATGTGGATATTTAGTTTTCTTCTAGATTTGCTTGAGGACAAGCAAAGTTTAAGTGTGGGGGATTTGATAACGCTCAAAGTTAACATGTTTTTATAAGCGTTATTAGTGTTTTTGTGTATGTTATTTGGTTGTTTTTATATGCTTTTGCCACTAAATCGTATCAAAGTATGTTGTTGTAGCATATGTAGCCAAATACAGGAAAAATGGAGAAAAAGTGAAGGAAATGAAGTATACGCGATTACACGAAGATTCCCAAGCTCAAAAGTCCAATCTATGAAGTAATTCATATGAGAACCTAAGTTTTGTCATCTCAAAGTTCCAAGTTCAGAAGTTAATCAAGTTTGGATAGTACATAAAGAACTACACAAGTCAAAGTCAAAGTCCAAAACTGCCAGAAATTACCATCCGATCGGTTGGTGTGAAATCGATCGGATGGCCATAATTACCTCTCACCATCCGATCGGTACCAACCCGCAACCGATCAGATGGTCAATTCTGCATGTTTTTGCCAACTTTTGTGCACGAATCTTGGTCTTTTGTCCCATGGTTCTAGGCCCTTTTTAGTGTCTTATTGTCCAAGTTCAAGCATTTAAGTTCCTATTTATTACCATGAGTGTTGGACAAGCCTATAAGGGACCTCAAAAGTGCATAACTAAACACACAATTGAAGAGACCATTTACTCTCATTACTACACACAATTATTATCATCTTCTAGCTCTCTAAGGAGAAAAATTCGTGCAGAAAGAACCAGGAACTTTGGAGGACCAAGGAAGCAACATTTGGAGTCCGAAAATCTCAAGAAATAATCACCAACTCTTAGGTTATCAATACCTTGTCATTAGTGATCAATTTTAAAGCATTGTAAGACCTATAACCATGGATTCTTATGTTAAATATTCTGAGTTTATTTGCATGTTTGCCATGAGTGGCTAGTAATCTTTTTACACTTGTTATGATGATGTTTTATACTTAGTGATAGTGATGATTGTGATAACATGTTTTAATTCAATTTCAAGTCAATCCTAAGAACCATATGTACCTTAAGTTTCATCGTGACATTTGTTTAGCCAAGGTTAACTAATTGATAATAGTTTCAAAGGTCGAAAGATTTGTTATTACTCAACTAGTTATAATCATTTGTCTATGAATGATTGTTTTTCACCATAATTATTCTTGACTAAACAAAGAAACAAAAAGTATGATTGTAATAAGAATTCTTTTATAGCATCAAATCGGATTGTTTGTAAACCTTTAGTAGGACGAAAGTTTAAATGTTTATAAACGATTGTGACCTTTTTGTCTATGAAGAGGTTACCTTTTGTACTGACCATTTCCTAAGAGTATTTGATTGGTAATAAAAGTTTGTCTTGTGTTTAAGATATCCACCATACCTTATGAACCTTGGATAGATCTTGAATTGATTGGTTTACACCTAAAGCTTGTTTTTATGAACTAAACTCTTGGCCGAAGTTTAACTTGTAGAAACAATAGATTAGATCACCATCTAATTATCTCAACCAACATGTCATCAAAAGTTATCACAATCATGTGTGTCATTAAGTAGAAAACTAGTCTAAACAAGTGTAGTTTTTAATTTATTGAATTTGCTTATTATCATATTTGCGTACATTAGAGATTTACTTTTAGACTTATATTTCGATTCACTCACAAATTCCTGCGAACGATCCCGACTTACCATCATATCTTGCTATAACGGACGAGTACACTTGCTTGTATGTGTTGTTTCTAGATTTGGTAATTCACCCTTATAAATTTAAAACTTGCACTAATAAATAGCACATCAAGTTTTTGGCGCCGCTGCCGGGGATTTTGATCGTGTTTCTTTAAGTTTTAAAAGTCTGTTTCTTTTCGTGTTCGTTTTCTAAAAAAAAAAAAAAAAAAAAAAAAAAATCGTAGCAACAAACCGATCGGTTTCTCTTCCAACCGATTCGGTTGCTCACATTTTAATTTTACCGTAGCGTCCAACCGATCGGTTTGATTCTCAACCGATTCGGTTTGATATTTTATGTTTTTATTTTTTATTTTTTATTTTTCTTGTTCTTTTATTTAGGTAATTGATTCGATTCTCTTGATAGTTGTATGAACACTCGTTCTACTACTAAAAAGCTTAGTACACCTTTATCCGATCCCGAAAGTTTGTTTCGTAAGAAGAGATCTGCAACTATTCTTAATTGGTTTGATAATCTTTCCGAAGAACACCCAATTTCTAATCTTTTTGAACCATTACCCATGGCTGACGATTTACCCATGTGGGCCGCCAATAGAACCGTAGCACCCACTCTTGGAGCTGCTATTGTTGTCGCTAGGGGTGTTAACGAGTCGAGCTTTTAACGAGCTACTCGAGCTCGAGCTCGTTTATCTCGAGTCGAGCTTGAAAGATATCGAGCTCAATTCGAGTTCGAACTAAAATTAATACTCGATTAGTTTCACGAGCCGAACTTATAAATTTAATTCTTAGCTCGGCTCGTTCGAAAGCTCGTTTATTTAATCGAGTCGAACGAGCTACACGAGCTAGTCGAGTTTAACGAGTCGAACGAGCTAATCGAGCTAAACAACTAACTTTATAATATTACGTTTTGTATGTTTTAAGAAATGCTAATGCTATTGTAGTTTAAACTAATTAACATAATTCAAAATATGTCAAAACTTCATTTGGATAAAGCTAGATGCTTCGCTACTTCTCTTCAATTCAGTTGTGCACTTGCGCTCTTATTTTTAAAGACCCTATTTTTTCTTCACTTTTATTCCTCCTTCGATGTGGGATTCAATATATTTTCTACTTATTTATGTACCACATGCATTTTAACACATTATCGAGTATATGTCCATTTGGTTACAATTTTTTGCTAACTAATCATAACAGTGTAAACTACACCTCACCCTTCAATTATTTAGTACCTACAACATATTAACTCACGATGGTGACGTGCAATCTCAAAGATGATAAACATTTTTGAGTCAAATAAAATGAAAAAAACGATCTAATATGTAAGTTAACTGTTTCATAAACAAATAAATAATGCGTTCAACAACTTTATATGTGTAAAACCGTAGATGGGTGGATACACTCTTTCAATTATTTTAAAGTTTTTTAAGTAAGGTAAGAGTCAAATTTATAAACAAGTACGTATAAACAAACAAGCAATATATATCAAAGTGTAAGTAAATAACGTAATGACTAAGTTGAGGGAAGATAGAACAAACACAACGATATACACTTAGTTACAATTTGAGTGATGAGAGTCATAGTATCGTTTCACAAAGTGCGGATCAAGCTCTTGTGATGCTCTTTTCTTGCATAGAAGTTTAATTTCAATAATAATCAAAAATGTTTGAACACAACTGTTTATGTATGGTATATAAATCGGGATTAAGAGTGGATGGGATGGTTTTGTGTTTGAATTCTCGTATTGAACGGTAAGGACACGAAGAGATGATAAAGATCAAGAAGCTCGGATAACACTTGAACAAACCATATGAAACTGTATGTGAGACAATACTTGCATAAGTGTGTGAACTTGTGATGTTTGTGCGTGAAACCTTATATTTATAGAGAGGCGTGTAGGTTTTAGAGATAAACCCTTGTTGGATAATCAACGAATGTGGGAAGGCCACGCGTTGATCATCTGATGAGCACAAGGACGACACGTAGTCTCTCCTCCTTAGATCGTACAAGATGGCATTTGTTGTGCGTTTCTACTGTCCCATGTCAGATGGTACATCTTAACCTTTAGTGATAGTTAGGGAGTGGTGGTTTTCTTGGGTTCGATGTAGCATGATGGGCGTCGTCAAGCTATTATCGTCCTAGATTCTAGTCGGTCCCTCTCAAGTGTTTCTTGATGGGCCTTAGAACTAGGCTTGATTCGTACGTATATTTAGTGGGCTTGAGCCGCTAATATTGATACGCTATCATATAAGTGTGTGTATACATATCTTGCTTTCATCATCAAAAACAAACATGTAACATCTGTGGAAAAATAGAAGGGGGGTTGAATAGTTTACCGCTTTTTCGATTCTTATTTGGCTTAAATAACCTTTGAGAACTTGACGTTTGGTTAAAGATATAAACACAACTTAATATGTTTGATTCTTTGAAAAGACTTTTCATGTGGATAACAATTCTAACTTAACTTATTTCATACTTTGAAAAGCTTTACTTGTAATTGTAACACCCCCAAAATCGGATCCAGCGGAAGCATACATGTCACTGGGGTGCTACTCAATCGGTATCATAAGACAAGTACAAAGAACGGTTTTTATTTCAACCATTTAAAATAACTTTCATTATCAAAATATTCAATTTACATCGTTCAAAAATAGTGCGGAAATAGGCCCATAGAATAAATAGAGCTGTCCCATATATTTCAAAGTCGTCTATGACCATGCCATGCCATACCAAAAGCCTTCAACAGTTAGCTATCGCCTTAAACCTGAAAATACATGCTAAAAAGTGTCAACACGAGGTTGGTGAGTTTATAGGTTTGTAATAAAACAGTAGTATTGTGAGTTCACATGAGAGTTTTGTGACCATTGTGTGGCTCACCATGTCATGAAAATATAGTTTACTTTCAAGTAAATGTAATGATGTGGACCATGAGTAGTGTGTGTGATCATTACAAAGAATATAATGTCACATAGTAAATAGTCTATTACGCTAGCACTAAGTTCATGCAACCGAAGCTTGACAGTGTGCATGCTCTAGAAGCACGTTATATAAAGCCCTTGCAAATGTCTATCACGTGACACTCGTGTTTCGACATGTTATACGCTCGCGTTTGCCTATCCGGTCAAACCGAACGGGGGTGTCAACCCCAATAGATCTATTTATAGCATTCGCGCTTCCCAGCAGGAATTGACGGTTCATGAGTTTGGGCATGGTGGGATTCAGTGTCTTAGGCTAATCCGCGTAATAATGTAAATAAAACATAAGTTTCAGTGTGGTCCATAAAAGTGTTTGCATAAAAGCAATTGTCATTCAATAGAAGTGTTTGCGTATCAGCAATGATTTGTAAAGTGTTTTGCATATAAGTAATAGTTCATAGAGTGTGTAGCATAAAAGCAATAGTTCATAAAGTGTGTTGCATAAAAACAATAGTTCATAAAGTATGCAATCAATATACACATAGATGCATTTGAATAATCAATCAAATATTCAGTAAAACAGTAGTGTTGAGTAAACAATTTCGCATTCAAATAAAACAAGCATTGAGTTTAGTTAAAAACGAGCATGTATTCTCCCCCAAAACAGTTATAAAACAAGTAAAAGTAGGGGTCATGAACTCACCTTAGCAAAGCAATCTAAAAAGAGTACAGTCAAATGGTATAAGTGTGCGACACCGACACGCGACCTAGATTAGTATGGCAAGTTTAGTTTATAGTTTCAATTTCGAGACTCGATGGAGTTTAAACGAGTTTAAAAGTTTTAGAGTGTTTGTGTTATTGTTGCTTGTGTGGCAGCATTTAAGTTTAAGTAACTTTTGTAAATGTTGGCAAGGATTGGCTCTTGGAAGTGTATAAGTATACAACGATAGAGATATCAAGGGCGTATAAATCTTTGGTTTGAAATACCCGAAAGACGGATTACGGAAGAGTAGTAACAATTGCGTTTAGATGATGACGATTTATATAATTCCTTCGATAGAGAAATTTATAATACTAAGTGTAGTGAATATATTTATCATAATCATAAAAATATTGAAAACAAAGTTTAGTGTTAACTTCGTCTAATATTCTCATTTGTACGTCGTATCAAACCTTATCATTGTTGTTTATAAAAATAAATGTAGGTTATACATATAATTTTGGCGAAAGATGGGCATGACCCGCGTATTATACCTTTGTTTCATGTGGTAATGATAAGTTACCAAAACTATTTGTTTAAGAAATAACCATTTCATAATGTTATAAAATTTAAGTTGGTTTTTATATAATACCATTTCAAGTGTATACCACTTAAATGGGCGATATAAGTTGTTGACCATGTTTGATATTTGAAAGTTATATTTGATCCGTTTTGCAATTATAATTTAATTATGTCGCCATTTGCACTTTATAAAACTCGTATAGTGTTCATAAAACAAAGCTAGTTTATAAGTGAGTTAGCTAGGTGAGATTAATAACGTGCTTAAATTTAAAAGTTTAGTTTTCCTAGGTTTGGAGTATGTATTTTGGTTTATCATTTTATGTTTTGAGTATGAATGCTGTTTTTAGTCAATCTCCATAAAACTAGTTATAAATGACTTTCCGAGCTTGAGGTCAAGTGATATGAATTAAGTCGGGAACGAGTTGAAAATAAACGAAAAGAATCAAATAGGCGAACGTGAATGTGGTTTGAACACAAGACAGTAACCTAAACACACCCCATGACTGTTTTAGATGACGTGGGCTACGCCCATCGTGAGCCCACAATTGGACTCCTTGGACGCATAAAAGGGGCGTTGGCCCAACTGTGAAAGAAATCAAAATACCAGGACACATGGATTTAACGCAAAACATAAACTCTTCTTTTTGAATTAAACAAAACAAAGCCTAAATAGCCAACAAAATTTTAACATTCAAGATCTTATGACAGTTGGTGGCGTTTGATACAGGAGGAGCAAATAGAAAACCAAGTGTTTACCAACTCCCATTTACATTTTGAAGTTACAGGACGAGGGAATTGACGAGAGGTTGTGGTTCACGACAGTGGGCATCAACAAGATAGAACCATCATCAGTACTTTTAACAAAACAATATACTCCAGGCTCGACCATGACCAACAATTAAGTACAAATAAAACTAGTCGAAACCTATGCCAAATTTATTCTTGGCCTAGTGTACAAGGCATGAACATAAACGGAACTCAACACACCCTTGTGTCGTTATTGCTAATCAAACCATGGCACCCTTTGTGGATGATAGTGGTCGATCTAAAGACGAAGTCAAACAAGTTTTGCTTGGGACTCTAGGAGACAAAATCAACGCACCCCTTTATGGGTCGGTTGATCTTGATCCAACAAAAACAACAACTCGACCACATCTGTGGTTCGTTGGCGTCGACTGAGAACCACAAAGAAAGGTTATCCCTGATTGGGGTTCGACCAAACACAAGTCAAAACTCGATACACCATACTTAACACTACAACCCTCAAGTTTATTATGAAACGGATTGACACTATAAAGGAGTAAACAAGCTGAGCCAAATGCTTTAACCAAACAGACTAACTCCGAAATAAACTACTCATTTCAACACTTCCAAGCCAATTTGGTTTTGATCTCTGTTTTTGGTAATCCATTATTAATTTGCCACACAATAACAATAACAACCAAAAATATCCAATCGTACACAAGGAAAATAAAAATGATAAATCGATCGATTCATAATAAATCAAAAACATAACAAAGTATGGAATCAGGGTAATCCTTACAATAGTACGAATCGACAAGGAGGAACCAACAAGAGCAGTTGAGCACGAGTAATCCCAATCCAATCCAAGCAGGAACCACAGCCACCATTCTTAAGAAACTTCTTTTGTGATAAGTTTGAGATGTGTGGTTCCCTTGTGGATCTGTTTGGGTTAAAAAGTGGTAAACTTGGAAACCCTAATCCTACCTTTTGAATATTGAAATTAGACCTTAACCAAAAGTGGACTAAAATACAAATCTTGCTTCTCCTTGGCGTGCAAGGGTTGCCTTGGCGTGACTCATCTTGAGATGGAGAGAAAGAGAAACAGTACATAGCTGCTTGGTTGTCTGGATCTTGGGTCTCGGTGCACAAGGAATAGAAAAAGGTGGGAGTGATGTATCTTATCATCTCTTTGGTAGTGTACTGTAGGAAGGGTATCTCGAGGAGAGCAGGTTTCAAAGAGGGGAGGTTTTTCATAGCTGGTTATAGATTGTGGATCTGCTTTTTGGGTGAGAGTAAAAAGAAAGGAGGTGTGTAAAAATAAACTTGATAACGTTTTCCTCTCTCTTTTTTTTTTTTTTTTTTTTTTTTTTTTTTTTTTTTTTTTTATAACGTCAGAGAGTAATTTATATTGGGTAATTATGTGTTGTTAAAAGTTGTATTTGTTAATAAATAGAGTGTTGTGTGTACCCCGTGTTCTGTTGAGCTTTGGTGTAAACGTAGCACTTTGGTTTTGCGTGAACGCGAAAAATCTAATTGTTGAGAACATTTTTATAAAAGTAAAACAAAATCACTGTTATCGACTCTGGATATCGATTATTGGATTTTAGCCGTTACTAAAATAGTGTCGGTACGCGTGTCGTGCTGTGCTCGAGATAAAATCTCGGTTCGGTAAATAAATATCAGTATAAGTCAGAAAATAATGTTTTCACATTTTTTTGATAAAATAAGCAATGCAGTGAGTTACTGTAAGCTACCATGTGTGGGTTAGTATCCCGAAATAGTTATTTAAGCTTGTATATGCTTAGATGGATAGTTAGATAATAATAAATTGACATTTATTATTTAAAATCAGTTTGGAAAATACCGGTTTGTTATAGTAATGATCCTAACTTTGCTTGTTTTAGTTCTTTGAAAAGCTTTACTTATGTTTAAAGATATAAGAACAATATTACTTGTTTTGGTTCTTTGAAAAGCTTTATATGTGATCAACAATTCTAACTAAACAACAACATATAATAAGCAAAGATAGAGAAAGAAACAATCAAACCACAACACGATAGTTTATCGTGATTCGGCTACAAGGACTCTTTTTCCTTGCCCTACATCCACGCCCCGAGTTTCCAACTCGAGAGTTATAAACACTAATCAACAAGCTCCTTTCACCGGCGGAGAAAACCTTACACGTCGCTTATACTTTTACCGACACAAAGCTAGATGTCGAGTTCTTTTACAAGGGTACAACCACTCCCATTCGTCGCTTACACTTTTACCGACACAAAGCTAGATGTCGAGTTCTTTACCAAGGGTACAACCACTCCCGTTAGTTCTTTTACTAGGGTACAACAACTCCTAACACTCTTTGTATTTTGAGGCCTAAAATACTAACCTATAACTTCTACATACATGACACACATGAAGTATAAACTACCAAAGCTTATACATGACCAAGCTATCAAGACTTGCAACTTTAGAGTTGAAGCTTGTAACTTCTTGAATGATCTTGTGGAGTTCCTTGCTACATAAGAGAATCACACAAGTCAAGGGTTACTGAGTTAGTTGAGAGAATATGTGAGAATATATGTCCTAAAAGTGTTACACAAAACAAACAAATGGTTTGGTATTTATAGCAAACCAAACTGCAAGCTTGGCGGATCAGGCGGAACCCTCAGATGGGTTCCGCCCGTGTACCCCCAGGGTACCGCCGGGTCTGCAGTAGGTTTATGCAATAACTCTTCAAACCAAACAAGGTCTTGTCTCATAAATCTAGCAACCAAACAATGTCACATCACTTAAAGTAAGTCAAACACAATACTTGCAAGCAACATGAAAGCAAGTCAAACACATAACTTGCCATGAATACATAATGACAAAACTTGCCATAAATGTGATGTGACAATTCTATTTTAGGAAATAAGTGTGATGTGACAAGACACTTTCTAATTTAAGAAATAAAAACAATGTTTAGTTTAAAAGGAAATGTAAACATTAGTTAAACAAGAATTAAACACTCAAAGTGATGATTTACTCTTAGCTAAAGTTCATACTTTGTCATTAACAAAACTTAGCAAAGATCGTAAAATATAAATAACGTTTTTAGGCGATATTTGTATTAACAATCTCCCCCTTTTTGTTGATGACAAAACATAGACTTTATTTAAAAGTAAGCCATAAGATTTAGTGTTAAGTCTTATAAAGTTAGTATTAAAACTTGTTTTTGCAAAGAGTTAGCGAAGCGGAAATATCAAAAAGTTGAACAAGTTTAATATAAATTCTCCCCCTTTTTGTCGAAAAAAAGAGTAGAGAAGCGAAGCGGAATAATGGCCATGCTCCCCCTTGGACGATACTCCCCCTAAATGGAGTGCCAAGAGAGGAGACATGGATTTTGAACCTACAAAAAAAAAAGTTAGTTTCCGCACAAGATAAGTCATGAAAGTGTTTCATGTTAAAACACAACTAAGAGTTGTGAAGTGAAATAGTACAACACTCATGCTCCCCCTTGAATATTACTCCCCTAAATGGAGTATCAAGGAAGGAAAACATGGATAATGAACCTACAAAAAGAGAGGTTAGTTTCTAGAGCACAAGATTTATGTATGGTACCATAACAAGGTATAGTTCACACATCATACCTAAATGGTCAACAAACAAAGAAAACCATGTAGTGTAATGAAATTCATTTCATGTAAAATTTAGACTTCTTAAAAAGTCAAAGACAAGAAATTTTGGTTACACTATCCTACCTCTAGAAATAAAGAAAAAGCTACAAATAAGCTACGACCATAAAAAGCTACAAGGAAATCATCATTTTCCTTTGTGAGAAACATTTTCCAAAAACAAGGCTAAGGTTGTTTAAGGAAGAAAATGTGGGTTGTGGTTGTAGCGGGCTTTATTTTGAAGGTTGAGAGGGTGACACGGGTTTTGGTTTGTTGGTTTAAATGAGAAACATTTTCCAAAAGAAACGGTTTTGTTTCATTTTGGAGACTCTAAACTTGAGGTGGTGTTGGTACTCTAAACTTGGTTTGTTGGTTTTAATGAGCAACATTTTCCAAAAGAAACGGTTTTGTTTCATTTTGGAGACTCTAAACTTGAGACGTTCCACAATGTGGTTTAGGATAAACCTCATTTTATTGGATATGGTGAACCAACAATGGTTTTGGGTGATGATACTCTTGTTGTGGTGGTTGGTTGTGGTTGAAAAACTCATTTTGGTTAAGCAATGACCTTGGTTATTCATTTGTGAAAGGTGGTGGTTGTTGTTGGTCTTGGTGGAAGATCATTGAGATGCTTTTATTTTCTTATACGAAGAAAATAGAGATTCAAAGTGTTGGGAAGGTTCTTGTGGTAGTGGTAGTTATTGTTGTTGTGGTGATTGTTGTTTGAACAAAATGGTGTAGGCTTGGTTACTTGTAAATGGTTACCATGAAGGTTTTTGTGAATGGGGTGAAACACAAATGATTGTAGGTGTGTATGACCTTGATCATTTGGAAAAATTGAGGATTTAGCATAAAGGTAGGCCAAACTCTCAAGCAATGACGGTGGATGAGGTGCATCATCCAATGACTCGTTTGGTTGAAATATTGGTTGTTGATGGGTTTCCATTTTGGCAATGGTGTCAAAGAGTGACAATGATGGAGGGCTTGATGGTTTAGGTGATAGGTTTTCAAAAGTTTCCAATAGTGGATGTGGTGATGTTGGTGGTGTATGGAAAAGTTCCATTTGTGTATGTGTTGAAGTAGCAAGATTAAGCAAATCTTGAATAGTGATCACATTGGTATTGAAATGTGTTGAGGATGGTGTTGAGGTAGTGAGGTTAAGGAAATCTTGGATAGGTGAAGAAATGTTAAGCGAAGCATCACTTGAAGATGATGAGCTTGACTTGATGGTTTTGTTGAAGCAACAAGGTTTGACACTAATCCTAGTGGTTTTTGAGAAGGATTTTGATGGTTATGGTGTGATTTGAATTGTTGCAAAACATTCAAATTTATAAGGTTGAAAAGGTGTTGAAATGGGTGTTTGGATTTGATGTTCTACCATTCAAAGAATGAGGTTTCAAATGATTTTTATGACCATGTCACATCATTTGATGTTAGTTCAATGGAATAGGATGGAGTGAAAGATCAACATATGCACTCAATGCTTTGTGATCATGGGATGTGATTTGGTTGAAAATGTTTCAATGGTTTGAAGGATCCTTTAAAATGGTTCCTTGGGTTTCGTTATGTTTGAATTTGAATTTTTGGAGGGAAGTGGCTTCCTAATTGTTTTAGTGAGTGAGAGTTGTTCTAATATGGTTATTAGAGTTAATGGAAGATGTTTCTCACTTAGGATAATGGTTTTGACACATTACAAGTTTTGGACTTAAGAAAAATGGAAGAATTTTCTGCATGTGTCTGGCGGAACCCTCAGAAGACACTGGCGGAACCCATTTGAGGGTACCGCCTGGTCCGTTGGGCTATTTCTGGAATTCCCAGAAAATACACTGGCGGACCCCAATTTTGGGTTCCGCCAGATCCGCCAGACCCTAAAAAGTTGGCAGTCCGCGTTTTTGACCCGCGAGACGATTTTCAAAATTTTCGAAAACTCCTAAAATCAAAAAGATAATGCATTTCTGGTTAGGCAATGCAAAAATTAGACACGTAAACATACATATCATAGGACTTTGACCTTGAGGTCGAGGATTTCACTATACTTAGTAAGAATTGCCATAAACATGAAAATTTGACAACTAGCCAAATGTTGTCTTCCTACATCATTGTTAGTTCCTACAAGTTCCAAATAGTACCAAATAACTTACCAACACACAAATACATAACACGTAATGTTTAAATGACCAAATCTTTCAAATGACGCCTAGTGCCAAACACTCCTACACACCCGCTCTCATAGACGGTCAATCTTCTTCTTGAGCATTTCAAGAAATCTCTCGATGTTTTTGAACATCCCCTTTGTTTGCTTGAACTCCGCCGACTCATTTGGAATATCCGAAAGTTGGAAAAAGTAATATAGAGGTGGGAGCCTAGAGTTGGGCAAAGCCTAGAGTTGGAAAATGTTTACCTTGGGCTTTGTAGATTCTCCTATCACTTAGTGGGACAAAAGCGTGTGGAATAAGAAAGTAGTCTAGGAGAAGACCTATAGGAGTTGATGGAATGGGAGAGATGAACCTAAAGAGACGGGTCAAGAGCATTCCATATGGCATAGACGTTGTGCCTTGCACGGGAATGTCGGTCATTCACTTGGTCAAGTAGTAGGCAAGGTTGAAGGGTTGCCTAACGGACAAGGAGTAGAGCATGTAGCAAAGGCAAACATTGATGTGATCCCGGTTTCCTATGGTGCTAATTTCATTGGTTCTAAGGAGTTCTTCCCATTCCATTAATTGGGGCTTGAGTTCATGGATTTCCATTCCATATGGGTTCTTGATGACCTCATTTCCGGTTCTAGTTCTTCTAATGTTGGTGGTTCTAATGAAGAGGTGGTCACGAAGTTCATCTTTGGACACAAGAGGGTTATCATAGGGATAGATGCGGTCAAAGAGTGTGTCAAGAGTTGAGAGGGAATGAAAGTAGGAGTAGATGCAACTACCATGGTTTGGGATACCTAGGATTTGAGCAAACTCCTCGAGGTTGAAGGAGTATTGATGACTACTAGCCCTAAAGTTAATAGACAAGCGACCATACTCATCCTTGGAGAGGGTTATGGATTCATAGAATTCTAAAATAAACCTAGAACAAATAGGCTCGTCGATTTCTAAGAGACACTCAAAGTTGATTGTGGCAAATTTCGTGTAGAGGTTTGTACCTTCTAAGAAGGATGGATCAATGGTTCTACCCTTAGGGACATATCGTTTTTCTAAGGCTTTGAAGACAACAATTTGAGTTTGAGTGAGACCTTTGGTTTTGTGGTGTTTGGTTAGGTACTTGATGGTGTCCTTGTGGTCGTAGTGAGTTAGAGGAGGCATGATGATTCCTAGAAAATCAAAATTTCACATTTAAGTAACTGACTATTGTAATGTGTATGTTCTAGTGTGTGCTTATATGAAAACAATGTGGAGGTGCGGTTGACTTGACTCATTTTGATGCTTAAAAATGTTTTGTAATGCAAGTGATGTTTCAATGACGTTTTTCATTTGTTTTAACAATGTGGTGAACGGTGGTAAAGTATGGGTGACGACCGAGAATGGATATGTGAATTGGGGTGGTGATTGTTTGACAACACTTAAAGCTTGGATATCTTCTTTGTGTTCTTCACTTGCTAGAAAGTGGAAGAGACGCATTTCATAATGAAATTCACTTGACTTTTGACGACATAGACAATTATGTTAATGAGAGTATGGATATGACAATTGCCCTTTGTTTCAAAGAGCGACACAAAGGTGAACATAGGTTTATGTATCATGAAAGGTGGTTTAATCTTAATAGGTTAGGTTATAGTGGGGATGACACACTTGTTTGGTTACATTGTGGAATCTTCTTGTGAAGATGACTAGGTGGAGTTATTGGTGAAGATGATATTAACTCTTGGTTTCTTTGAGGGCATGGAAGTGGTGGATGACTCGATATTGATATGACAAAGGATAACTCAGTTTCTCGTTTCACATTGGTTGTTTGAGGTTCGAGTGATGAGAGGTTATGAGGAATATGCTTGAAGTTTTGCTCATTTTGTGAATCTTATGGGCTGATGGTAAGTTGGAGTTGTGAGTAAAGAGGTGTTTGGTTTTGAACTTAAATAAAACATTTTGTGGCTTTGGCGGACCAGGCGGAACCAAAAAGTGGGTTCCGCCCGTATGGTCTGAGGGTGCCGTGGGATCTGCAGGGAAAACTCAAAAGGAATTGTCTTGATTTTTGTGGTTTTATCATAATGTTCAAAACTAAGGTTTTAGGTCTTATGAGTCCTTGACTAAGCCTAGGGATGATGAATGCTTCTCATTCAAGAGGTTTTGTGAAAACGTTGATAGAATGGTTAACGTATAAGACTTTCTTAGTTAAGATGTTCCTCAATGAACATTTTTACCAAGACGATGATGATGAATCACAATATTTCAATTAAGTACATAATGGATTGAATTGTCCCTGAAGCCGATGCTTCCTTTGTTGAAGGTATAACAATGTTGACAAGATGAATTCCGTTGTTGATGTGAGTTTGCTTGTTCAAGCGGAGCTTGTTGATGTGTTTCTCCATCCGATACTAATTTGAGAATCTTACGCGTTTTGGAGAATCATTGGGTAAGTAAGTATAAAAGTGCAAGTACCACTTGTGCTTTTCTTATCAACTTATTACCGACATAATTCCATTTGGCATACACTATGGTTTCTATTCCCGTTCTTTTGGGAGACCATAATCCTAGTTGTGTAGTACCTTATGATGTATCCAACTAGGCTTAACTAACGAGTTGTTTAAGGATCTTCGTTAACACGAGCACATAGACAAAAGCTAAACATAATGTTGAATCTAAATGTTATGAGAACAAGTAGTCTTCCAAACATTTCTCTACGTTTAGTTTTATCTACGGATTTACTAATCTCATTCTTGATAGGTCATCAATAACTTAACCATTGAGAACAAGAGAGCAACTAGGAATGTCTTTAAGTTAAAATCCCTTGCTTTTGTGGCTTGCTTTTATTATCAAAAGGTCTTTCAAATATTGACACTATACTCACTTGATTACTTTGAAATATCAACTTCGTTTCACTATTTGTTTTATTCTAAATTCCAAAAATTGTTTTTGTTGAATTTGTTTAGACACAACCAATGACCTATAAATCAAGTTTTATAACTTATGTCAATTTTACTTGATTTAATGTTTAACTCAAGGTGAGAAGATGTTGTTTTGTACTTTTACTCCATGCTTGTCTTGCCATCATTGGACTTTCGACTAAGTTATCATCTACCAAAGATGATATCATAGAAGGAGGAGATCACTCGTTAAATGTCATATTCAACGACTCCTCGACTCTTCAGGTTTTCTTACTTAAGACACTATGAACTCTATTTATTTTTAAAAAATCCAAGAGGTACAACATCATTAGACTATGTGTCACATTTGATGTGTAAATCCTAGATGTTGAAAACTTATTTTCTTTCACACATCCTAATATATGCTAATGTGATTTATTTTACCTTGTGTGTTTTATGTGAGATTATCATAAAGGAGTGATTGAAGAAAGACACAATTAAAGACTCAAAGTATGGTGTTTGAGAAAATTGTTTAACAAAGGTTTGTTTTGCAAGCATCACAAAAGTGTTAGACATTTTAACACTTAGGAAATTCTTAGTTAGCTCACTTGTAAGCAAGAGTTGAGTGAGACATACTCAAGAGTTTTTCGTGTTTATCTCTTGATGGTTAAATAACTAAAACACCTTATATCTCCTACTAGTACTAAAGACTAAATTCCTTGTTGCATAGAATCTACTCTTAGTTATTTACAAATAGCAGGTAGACACTCTAGAGTATTGCAAATAACACATATTTGAGCACATAATGCTAGAGACAAGATATAACCAAAGTCAAGTTTAAGTAATGCATACCTTTTAACTTGCATAGAGATGCTATCAAGCGGATAAGCATTAAGCGTAAAAAACTTGGTTTGACGACATGCTTTGAAACTCAATAACTCATGTATCCAAGAAGGTTAGACAATCATATAAAAGCATAGAGTATGATAATCTTAATTCTTTTATCATGAGTTTCTATTAGAGATATAATTATCTCTAAATCTCTCTTCTAGGTTAGACAAATTTTACTTGCTTTGTTTTATTAGTTAATGGTGCTTTTGAGTTAAATCCTAATCCGGTTTTATTTTTAAACAACCTTTGACTCCTCAACAATCTTTCAAGACATTTTGAGCTTTCATCAAATTAAACTAATAATTTTTCCTTTCTCATTTTGCATTTTAATCTCATGTTTGTAATCTAGACATAATTTACATTCTAGATTAATTTCAACATTACTCTTAATTTTAAACATTTTATCTTCTAATAAGATTTCCTTTTCAAAGATATTCTTAAGAGATTTTGAAGACTCATTCTTGAAGATAGCTTTTAGGTCCATGTTGCACAAATGTTTAGACTCATTTTCTAGTTAAAAAAACTCTATGATAAATTAATCAAAGCAAAATAGTTTGGTTTCAAAGTGTACCTTGCTTGATGTTTTATCTAGTATAGAATCACAAACCGGATGATTGACTTCATCTTCATCCGAGTTAATCCATGAATCGCAAGCAAGACAACAACGAGCTTGACACGAGTAATCACCTTTACTTACACCTTGCTTGTTGTATCAATAAGTTGACAAAAAAACTACCGGATCATTGTCTTCGTCAACTTCCATTACATTCCAAGATACGCAAGCAGGTTCAACAAAACACACGTACTCATCTTCACTTGTACCTTCATTTAAAACATTTAAACTAGTAGCACATGTATTAACTTCTACTAAGTGTCTATCAATTAGTTTTTCTAAAACTTCTAATTCATATGTAAGATTAAATTGATCATCTTTGACTTGACATATTCCTTGATGAAAGTTTACCATATTTTTCAAACATCATTAGCCTTTTGACAAAAATACATTCTTTCATATTTGGTACTAAAGCTTTGTAAAGCATTGTTTTAGCTTTAGTATTTTTATCAAGTTTAAGATAGTTATCTTGGTTTTCAAAAACTTGTTTTCTTTGGTTTGAAATTACCAAAAGAAATAATATGCCAAAGATCTTGATCAATTGATTTTACATAGTTTTCAAAATTACTTTTCCATTCAAGTAAGTTTTCTTTTTCAAATAGTGGTTGGTTTTGAATAGGTTGCCCTTTTTTGAGATTTTCAAAATCCATGGATCGATCCAAGTTTTAAAATACATTCTATTTTAAAGATCTTGAGTAACGTAGCTCCTGATGCCAATTGTGGAAAACTAGAAGGGGGGTTGAATAGTTTTCCGCTTTTTCGATTCTTATTTGGCTTAAATAACCTTTGAGAACTTGACGTTTGGTTAAAGATATAAACACAACTTAATATGTTTGATTCTTTGAAAAGACTTTTCATGTGGATAACAATTCTAACTTAACTTGTTTCATACTTTGAAAAGCTTTACTTGTAATGATCCTAACTTTGCTTGTTTTAGTTCTTTGAAAAGCTTTACTTATGTTTAAAGATATAAGAACAATATTACTTGTTTTGGTTCTTTGAAAAGCTTTATATGTGATCAACAATTCTAACTAAACAACAACATATAATAAGCAAAGATAGAGAAAGAAACAATCAAACCACAACACGATAGTTTATCGTGGTTCGGCTACAAGGACTCTTTTTCCTTGCCCTACATCCACGCCCCGAGTTTCCAACTCGAGAGTTATAAACACTAATCAACAAGCTCCTTTCACCGGCGGAGAAAACCTTACACGTCGCTTATACTTATACCGACACAAAGCTAGATGTCGAGTTCTTTTACAAGGGTACAACCACTCTCATTCGTCGCTTACACTTTTACCGACACAAAGCTAGATGTCGAGTTCTTTACCAAGGGTACAACCACTCCCGTTAGTTCTTTTACTAGGGTACAACAACTCCCAACACTCTTTGTATTTTGAGGCCTAAAATACTAACCTATAACTTCTACATACATGACACACATGAAGTATAAACTACCAAAGCTTATACATGACCAAGCTATCAAGACTTGCAACTTTAGAGTTGAAGCTTGTAACTTCTTGAATGATCTTGTGGAGTTCCTTGCTACATAAGAGAATCACACAAGTCAAGGGTTACTGAGTTAGTTGAGAGAATATGTGAGAATATATGTCCTAAAAGTGTTACACAAAACAAACAAATGGTTTGGTATTTATAGCAAACCAAACTGCAAGCTTGGCGGATCAGGCGGAACCCTCAGATGGGTTCCGCCCGTGTACCCCCAGGGTACCGCCGGGTCTGCAGTAGGATTATGCAATAACTCTTCAAACCAAACAAGGTCTTGTCTCATAAATCTAGCAACCAAACAATGTCACATCACTTAAAGTAAGTCAAACACAATACTTGCAAGCAACATGAAAGCAAGTCAAACACATAACTTGCCATAAATACATAATGACAAAACTTGCCATAAATGTGATGTGACAATTCTATTTTAAGAAATAAGTGTGATGTGACAAGACACTTTCTAATTTAAGAAATAAAAACAATGTTTAGTTTAAAAGGAAATGTAAACATTAGTTAAACAAGACTTAAACACTCAAAGTGATGATTTACTCTTAGCTAAAGTTCATACTTTGTCATTAACAAAACTTAGCAAAGATCGTAAAATATAAATAACGTTTTTAGGCGATATTTGTATTAACAACATTATTAAGGGAGCTGCTAACATTGATACGCTATCATTCGAGGTACTATAGTATATTTGTTAACTAAGGCCTAACGGTTTTTATGATTTTTCCAAGTAATTAACGAAGTTTGAAATCTGAAAGCCAAGCTTGATATTACCTAACTGTATAATTATTAAGACCGTTTGAAATATAAACTAACATAGATATCTAAAGGCTAATGATTTGCATATATTCTTATTTTTTATTTGCACACATTAAATTATGCTTTAAACAGTTGTACATTTATCCTTTGCTGATTCTGTAGATTGTACATTTGAGTGTGCGAATCAAAAGTAAAAGTGTGTCAATCAACACTCATATCTAAATGTTATAAGAAATCTACAAACACACAAAAGATAATTGGCATAAAACAACATTTGAAGTTG
Source organism: Artemisia argyi (assembly GCA_030686995.1). Classification (NCBI taxonomy): domain Eukaryota; kingdom Viridiplantae; phylum Streptophyta; class Magnoliopsida; order Asterales; family Asteraceae; genus Artemisia; species Artemisia argyi. Next base: position 149,686,442 of record CM060686.1, read on the forward strand.
TTATCTTGTCACTTTTATTATAGGACCTCGATTATTAATTGTTACATTGGTGACGTGAAGGTTTACATATTTTCAAAATTACTTAACACGACAACGTAATCATGTTTTGATCACTCAAAATGAACAATACGTTTATGTTTAATAAAATAAATAACCAAAACATAAGACGCCATTTAAATAAAAAAGATAAGGCAAGAACATTAGAATGTTATGACATACTAAATTACTAATATACATTATGATATACTTTTTAATCGCATAAGATTAAAAAGGAATATTGAGTAGTTATATTTATATTGAAAAAAAACACACAAATACAAAGGGCATTTCGCATGAGTGGTGCGCAGATTTTAGTTCGTGACGCATGAGAAGGAAGACCGGACCGGACCGGACCGAGACCGAAATTATGAAAAACTCTAGACCGAGACCGGACCGAATGTGGTCGGTCGGTCCGGTTCATCCGATCCGTTTGCTCACCCCTATCTTAGGATTTTACGATACTGCAAAGCAAAAACGATCCGGTCCTTACATATAATCTTTGAAAACTTAAGATCTTATAGGATCCCGATCTTAAGCATAGGATCTTAAGATCTAATCCGATTCGATCCTACTTTTCTCGGACAAAAAACTAAAAAACTGCAAATTTCTAGATTATTTTTTGTAGAATTTAAAAAACAACATGTTAATCTTATTAAACATTTCATAATCATAATTTAGGACAACATTTCAATTAAACATTCATATAATTTTGTGTTTATGATATATAATAATTTGTAAATTTGTATAATATTACAAAAACTATTAAGAAAATGACATTATAGTGGGATCTTAAGATCACGATCCGATCTTACGATCACGATCCTGCAAAGATGAAAACGATCATGGGTAAGATCCCGATCTTGAAAACTTTGATAAAAACATAGACAAAGAATAATGGAGCAAGAGAAACAAAGATAGTATAACATTAGCAAAATAGAATGTAATTATCCCACATCGGTGTAGAGAAAAACTTCAAAAAGAAAGGAAGTCTATAAAAGCAAACTCCTCGCACTTATATTTTTGAAACTAGCTTAAGTTAAATTGTTCTCCAGGAGTCTAAAAGCCACTTTAGATGGTGCTTTGGGTTTCACTAGCTTTATGATGATAACTTACATTTGATTTAGCCATTTAAATTGCAAGATCGAGCTTTGTTGAGCATTAAAGGTTATCAGCTCGAGCTCTTGAGCTTATAAAAGAGTTGCTTGAGCTTAAAAGAACTTCAAAAAAAAGTTATTTAAAAAAATAATTAGTAAACTAAACGAGCAACGAACTCGAGCTCGAACAACTATTATATATACGAGCTCGAGTTCGAGAAAAATTTTGAATATTTATTCGAGCTCGAGTCGAGCTCGAGCAGAATAATTGTTAAACGAGCTTAGCTCGAATATCCTAAAACTCGACTCGGCTCAGATCGTTAACACCCCTAGTTGTCACCGACCTTGGTGAAAACTTTACCGTTAAAGGTCACCATCTTTCTATGATCAAAGACCGTCAATTCGATGGCCGTTCGCGGGCCGATCTGCATAAACACATTTCCGAATTCATTGAAATTTGTGGCATGTTTCGTTATGGAGACACTAATGTCGATGCTATCAAGCTCAAACTTTTTCCATCATCACTCGCCGGAGATGCCAAAGTATGGTATAACGAATTAACCCCAGGAACTATTAATACTTGGGAGGAGATGAGGCAAGCTTTTGTAAGCCGATTCTTTCCACCTGCCATGTATGATAGGTTAATGGGAGGAATCCGTGCTTTTTCACAAAATCCTAATGAATCTCTTGTTGAAGCTTGGCTTCGCATGAAAGATTTGCTTCAAAGTTGTCATGGTCATAATTTAGGACGAGGAACAATAATCCAAATCTTTTATCATGGTCTTGATGAAGCATCTCAAACAATCCTTGATGTCGGAGGAATTTTCCTTTACAAAACACCAAATGAGGCATATCAACTTCTTGAAGATCGAGTACTTCTTAAACTCGATTGGTCAAAAGATTCCAAAACCAAACCCTTACGGAAAACCGTTGCTTTTGCCGAAAGTTCAGATAATTCAAAACTCATGGACAAAATAGAAGCCTTGTCTTCTAAAATGGACTCGCAATACAAAGATATAAAATGAGAAATGAAAGAAATGCGAGATGGCTGTAATAATTGTAGAGGAAATCACACATCATCTGAGTGTGATGACCAACCTGTGAATGGACCCAACGAAGGGGAAGCCAATTATGTCCAAGGAGGATATCGTGGAGGAGGTGTTCGTGGTAATTATTACGGAAGAAGTTCTGAAAATTGGCAAGATCGCCAACAAAGGGATAACAACCGTGATTTTCAACCTCGAACAGAAAATCCAAACCCAACAAATTCAGATAAAAAGGAAGAATCTGATTTTGAAAAAAATGATGCGAGAATTCGTAAATGCTCAAAGAACCACAAATGAGTTTGTAAAAACTCAATTTTTCAATCTCAAAACCAAAGTTGAGCAAGGTCAGAAAAATCATCAAGCTTCTATTCAGGATCTTGAACAAAAATTTGGTAGACTCTCTGATCAATTTTCTTCTCGAATTCCTGGTACGTTACCAAGTAACACCCAATCCAATCCAAAACCATCTGGATCAAACGATAAGAATTATCGTCCACCACACAACAGAAATGAGCATATCAATGCTGTATTCACTCGAAGTGGTCTCTCATATGATCCACCACCCATTCCTACCGATAATACTCTTATTAAAGAAGAGGAGGAAGAAGCTGAGGAAGAAGCAATTGAAAAAGAACCAACCCAAAAACCAACCGTTCTACCAATAAAGCCTTATACACCAAAAATACCATATCCACAAGCCCTAAGAAAAGAGAAAAGAGATGAGCGAAATAAGAAGTTTTTAGAGATGATCAAAGAAGTTAGAATTAATGTACCCCTCGTTGATGTTCTAGCTGGAATGCCCGATTATGGGAAATTTTTGAAAGAACTTCTTAATAATTGAAACAAGTTAGAACAAATTTCCGCTACCGTTCTCAATGAAGAATGCTCTACTATAATTCAAAACAAAATTCCACCAAAACTTGGAGATCCTGGAAGTTTTCTTATACCATGTACATTAGGAAACAACATCACATGTGATGCTTTAGCCGATTTAGGTGCAAGTATCAATTTGATGCCCTATTCATTGTATTCTAAACTTTCCATCAATACATTGAAACCTACTAAGATGAGTATACGATTAGCCAACCATACATACCAATATCCTGTTGGGGTTGCTGAAAATATGCTTGTTCAAGTTGGTAAATTTGTTTTTCCTGTGGATTTTGTTATCTTAGAAATGGAAGAAGATAGTCGAGTACCCTTAATCTTAGGAAGACCTATCTTAAACACTGCTGATGCAATGATTAAAGTTAAAGGTAAAGAACTAAATCTCGGAGTAGGAGAAGATCGAATCACGTTCTTAATCAATAGAGCAATGAAATATCCAAATTCCAGTGATGACACATGCTATAACATCGATGTAATTGATGAAGTCACTGAAGAAGAATTGGATGCATTACTTGACGATTCGAAACCATTCATGACTACTTCAGAAAAGATTAGTGAAACAGATTCTGATAAAGAATTTGAGAAATTCATGGAAATAAAAGTAGAAGAAGAGGAAGAAGAGAAATTTGAAGATATCATTGAGAAAGATCAATTGAAAATCAAATCATCTCTAGAAGAACCACCCACTGATTTGGAACTCAAAACCCTTCCCAATAATCTCGAATATGCTTACTTAGAAGAAAATTCACTTCTTCCAGTAGTCATATCGTCGTTGCTAGAAACTAATCAAAAAGAAAGACTCGTTTCTGTTCTTAAGAAGCATAAACGCGCTTTTGCGTGGAAAACTTCTGATATTCCAGGAATTAGTCCTGATTTTTGCAAACACAAAATCAATTGTGAAGAAGATTCTAAACCCGTTGTAGAAATACAATGTCGACTCAACCCAAATATGAAAGAGGTTGTTAAGAAGGAAATCATTAAACTTCTTGACGCAGGAATTATTTATCCTATCGAGGATAGCCCATGGGTGAGTCCAGTTCATTGTATTCCAAAAAAAGGAGGAATGACTGTAGTGACAAACGAAAGGAATGAGTTAGTTCGTACTAGAACTGTCACTGGTTGGCGAGTATGTATTGATTACAGAAAACTTAATAAAGCCACCAGGAAAGATCATTTTCCTTTACCGTTCATGGATCAGATGCTCGAAAGATTAGCAGGAAACAAATACTTTTGCTTCGTTGATGGTTTTTTGGGATATTTCCAAATTCCTATCGATCTAGCCGATCAAGAGAAAACCACATTTACATGTCCTTTTGGAACCTACGCTTACAGGTGTATTTTTTTTTGTCTATGTAATGCACCTGCAACTTTTCAAAGGTGTATGATCGCAATATTTTAAGACATGCTTGAAACATCTATGGAAGTTTTCATGGATGACTTTTCAGTTTTTGGTGATTCTTTTGAAATTTGTCTTTCCAATCTCGATAAAATGCTTGAAAGATGTGAAGCTGCACATCTAGTTCTTAATTGGGAAAAATGTCATTTCATGGTAACTGAAGGAATTGTGTTAGAACATAAGATATCAAGTTCAGGGATGGAAGTAGACAAAGCTAAAATAGATGTTATCACCAAATTACCACCACCAACTAACGTTAAAGCCGTTAGAAGTTTTCTAGGACATGCCGGTTTTTACCGCCGATTTATCAAAGATTTTTCAAAAATATCACGTCCTATGACTAAACTTTTAGAAAAGGATTCTGTATTTGATTTCAATGCTGACTGCATTAAAGCTTTCGAAATGTTGAAAAGTCAATTGACTAGTGCCCCAATTATGGTTGCACCTAATTGGTCACTACCATTTGAAATCATGTGTGATGCAAGTGATTTCGCTGTTGGAGCTGTTTTAGGACAACGTGAAGGAAAACATTTTCGTCCTATTTATTTTCTAGTAAAACACTCAACAAAACTATACGGTTACAGAGAAAGAATTATTAGCCGTAGTTTTTGCATTCGACAAATTCAGATCTTATCTTGTGCTTTCAAAAACGATAGTTTTTACCGATCATTCCGCACTCAAATATTTGTTTAACAAACAAGATGCAAAACCATGTCTTATCAGATGGATTTTATTACTGCAAGAATTTGATATCGAAATAAAAGATAAGAAAGGAGCAGAAAATCTTGCAGCAGATCATTTATCATGTCTCGAGAATCCAAATTTGGAAGAATTAAAAGAAAATGAAATTAATGATTATTTTCCAAAAGAAACTCTCATGACGATAGATAAAGACGATGATGAGGAAATACCATGGTTTGCAAATTACGCAAATTATCTTGCAGGAGACATTCTTAAAAAAGGGATGAGTCACTACCAACGTAGTAAGTTCTTTTCAGAACTAAAACACTATTATTGGGAGAAACCTTATCTTTTTAAGATGTGCAAGGATGGAATGATACGAAGATGTGTTTCGGGTGCCGAAACAAGAAAAATTCTTGATGAATGTCATCATGGCCCAACTGGGGGACATTATGGTCCTTCCACTACAGCTAGAAAAGTTTTTGATGCTAGATTCTATTGGTCTACAATTTTCAAAGAAGCGTATACTCTTGTTCAAAACTGTAACGCGTGCAAAAAATCCGGTAACCTTTCTCGAAGAGACGAAATGCCTCAAAAGAGCATTCAAGTCTGTGAAATATTCGATATTTGGGGAATTGATTTTATGGGACCTTTCCCTAAATCACACAAATACGAATATATCCTCGTTGCAATCGATTATGTTTCCAAATGGGTTGAAGCTGAAGCTCTTCCTACTAACGATGCACGAGTTGTTGTCAACTTTCTCAAAAAGCTTTTTGCTCGCTATGGAATTCCTAAAGCTTTAATAAGTGATAGAGGATCCCATTTCTGTAATAAACAAATGGAGAAAGTAATGAAACGATATGGAGTTCATCATCGTTTTGCTACAACTTATCATCCACAAACTAGTGGTCAAGTCGAAAATACCAATAGAGCTATAAAAAGAATACTTGAAAAACTTGTATGGGAATACATGTCATCTACCGTTCGAACTTGAACATCGTGCTTACTGGGCATTAAGAAGCTGTAATCCTGATTTAAAGATAGCTGGAGAAAGAGATTTTTGCAATTACATGAACTTGATGAGTTAAGACTTCAAGCTTATGAAAACTCCAAGCTATACAAAGCAAGAACCAAAGCATATCACGATAGAAAGCTTAGAATTCAAAAATAATTCAAAGCTGGAGATAAAGTTCTGCTTTTCAATATGAAATACAAGTTTAAAGCTCCGAAACTCAAGCCAAAATGGTTTGGACCATATATAGTAAAACATGGATTTCCATCAGGTTATGTTGAACTTTATGACAAACATGGTGGAAGTTTCATTGTAAATGGGCACCGAATTAAACACTATTATGATAAGGAGCAATTAAACATGATTTCTAATGAGGAAATTTCATCCGAATTTGAATATGAAGCTATCACATTCATGGCTCCACATAAGGAAATGGTTCCTTGGGCATACAATAATGGTTTTATCTATGATGCTCTTCCTAGAGCATGGGAAAATGTTAAATTGGAAAACATAGATGAAACAGGAGAGAGAATTGTGATAGGAAATGTGTTGTATATCCCTAAAAGGAACATAACACTAAAACTTCATAATCTATTTCGAAGTTTGAGTCCGCCTTAGGACTCGTTAATAAAACAAGCGCTTCTCGGGAGGCAACCCGTGTGTTTTATTTTTATTTTATTTTTTTTGTTTTTGATTTTCAGTGTTTATACCCCAAAGTTTTACTACTTGGTCGAACTTAAGTGTGGGGGTGTGCCACTAATTTGAATAAAACTGCAATGCTTTTTGTTTGTTTTTTTTTGTTTCTAATAATACAGGTGTTGACTACAAGATACAGAAGATTGGATAACACCGGATATCATGGTTTATTTTCTCATTTTCCCTACTTTCATGCTTTTTCGTTTATCACATTGAGGACAATGTTTAACTTAAGTGTGTGTGTGGGGGGGGGGGGGTGAGTAGGTAAAATAAGAAATTAAGTCTAATATCGATTTAATTTTTAAATTTTGTTTGTCATTGTGATCTAGTTGTTTTCACGCTTTTAGGAATAATTTATTAGAATAACTGGATGTATCCATTGGTAAAAATTAGTAATTTTTGAAAAATTTGAGATGTGTCACGATTAATATTGCAATCCATTTCTGGGATTGATAATATTTGCTAGCGCATATTATAACCCTTTCCACTAAATTGTGAGGATTTGAGCCTATTTCATATCTAGCATACATCTTTTATGCTTGAATCTTTTGTTATGAGTGTGCCGGTGATTTTATTTATTCTAGAACTTGTGCTTGCAAATCATTACGAGACCGTTGTGAGATTACATTTTTGTAATATAAGTATACATACGTGATAAGAGGCAACCTTAGGATTTTAACCAAATAGCCTTTATTATTGATTTTTAGCTAGTCACGTTGATTAGTTAATTTCCAATTTTTAACCCTTTTGTTAGCGTTTATTTTTAACGCTAGATACCCTTAGTTACACCCTTCGAGCTATCCTTTTCGTTTTTGATAAATCCAGAAAAATACAAAAATATTTTACACTTTAAACCTTAGCCTAACCCCTGTCAAAGTCTAAATGGTGGGTTACTAGTTGCTTGGTTGTTGGATAGTTTCTGATGATTATTAGTTAGCCACACTTCACCAATCATGTGTGTGCCATTCCGACAAAGACGGAGACTGCAGCTTCTTATTTGTATTGTTGTGGTGATGCTTATGCGAAGTGTGGGGGAGTTTACTTTCTGATTTGCAAAAAAAAAAAAAAAAAAAAAAAAAAAAAAAAAAAAAAAAAAAAAAAGTCATCGTAACTATAAGGTGACAATTATAGCAAATGTGCTATATATTTGAATAAAGGAAACCTTGTGATATGTTGTTAGCCAATGTGCTAAGTATGAAGAATATTGTTATGGCGAATCGATGTATCGTTATTTGAAGAAGAGGAAGATTGTAACTATAATCATTTACGGGTTCGTGGTTTGTTTGGTGACTAGCAACAATGGGACTTAGACTTTACTTTATTTTTCTTTTAAAACCAATTTCATAAATATTCCCATGCCTTATCCCTACCCTTACCAAATTACTTTATCTATCCGGATATTGTAATGGCTTGTAAGAATGTCAAGTACAAGAATATTGTAGTGACCATCCGGTTTTTGAGTAATCAAAAACTCGTGCCAGTAATCTATTATGTTTTTGTATGAGATTTTAAACATAAGCCTGGTACAACCCAAAGCCTTACATTATAACCCGAATAAAAGACCTCTTTGATACGGAAATACTATATCCGCATAAACTAATAAAGCTGAAACTAATCTTCAGCAGATACACTACTTCAGCAGGAACCAGCTCTTCAGCAGAAACAGTCAGCAGAATTCTTACTTAACAGAATTCCCAACAATTCTTATGTTAAATATTCTGAGTTTATTTGCATGTTTGCCATGAGTGGCTAGTAATCTTTTTACACTTGTTATGATGATGTTTTATACTTAGTGATAGTGATGATTGTGATAACATGTTTTAATTCAATTTCAAGTCAATCCTAAGAACCAATTGTACCTTAAGTTTCATCATGACATTTGTTTAGCCAGGGTTAACTAATTGATAATAGTTTCAAAGGTCGAAAGATTTGTTATTACTCAACTAGTTATAATCATTTGTCTATGAATGATTGTTTTTCACCATAATTATTCTTGACTAAACAAAGAAACAAGAAGTATGATTGTAATAAGAATTCTTTTATAACATCAAATCGGATTACTTGTAAACCTTTAGTAGGACGAAAGTTTAAATGTTTATAAACGATTGTGACCTTTTTGTCAATGAAGAGGTTACCTTTTGTACTGACCATTTCCTAAGAGTATTTGATTGGTAATAAAAGTTTGTCTTGTGTTTAAGATATCCACCATACTTTACGAACCTTGGATAGATCTTGAATTGATTGGTTTACACCTAAAGCTTGTTTTTATGAACTAAACTCTTGGCCGAAGTTTAACTTGTAGAAACAATAGATTAGATCATCATCTAATTATCTCAACCAACATGTCATCAAAAGTTATCACAATCATGTGTGTCATTAAGTAGAAAACTAGTATAAACAAGTGTAGTTTTTAGTTTATTGAATTTGCTTATTATCATATTTGCGTACATTAGAGATTTACTTTTAGACTTATATTTCGATTCACTCACAAATCCCTGCGAACGATCCCAACTTACCATCATATCTTGCTATAACGGACGAGTACACTTGCTCGTATGTGTTGTTTCTAGATTTGGTAATTCACCCTTATAAATTTAAAACTTGCACTAATAAATAGCGCATCACCATCTTCCATCTCAAGTGAATGAACTCCTGATGACTCAAAAAATCTCCATCTTGTAATTTCCCAATTTTCTTGATCATTCCACAGAGTATCAACACTTGTTTCTTCTGTTTCCCAGATGGTTATCAAATCTCCAAATAAGATTAATTTCACTCCTGATGCTTCAATATCCTCATAGTATGTCTGCACTTGCAAGTATAAATCATATGGATCTTCTCTGGTAATAAAATGCAGAACATCCTATAACATATTAAATACTGTGAAGCTTCCATCTTCTCTGTTGAACATAAGATAATTCCCTTCTTTTGATTCAACCACAGAGAATGAGATAATCTTTGATGTCTTTCCAGAGTCTTCTGTTTTCTTATTCTCAAAATCAATCACTCTGAAATAATTCCTCAGTTCATCAATTGTATCTTCATGAATCATTTTAAGTCTCTTTGACAATTGATCATCTTGAACTGCTTTCTTGCTGTATAGGATTGGAAGGACCAGCTTCATCTTCAAAATCCTTTGTAGAAGGTCCAGCTGTAGAAGTTCCAATTCCATCAATATTCATAGCAGCAGTACCTTGCTCAGCAGTACCTTGCAAACCAGTACCTTCATCAACAGTACTTTGAACATCAGTACTTTGATTATGAGTGCTTTGAATATTTTGTTCTTTAGCATCTTGCTCAACAGTTTTTTCTTGTGCAATATTTACATCTTCTTCAACCTTTTTCTCTGGCACAAAATTCTTTGGATCTTCTGGATAGTGCCAAAGATGAGCATCTTCTGAATATTTAATCCCAGCATCATTTCTATTCAAATTATCATCTTGATTCCTCCCCAATTTGAAAGATGATGACTTCTTATGCTTCTTCTTGGATTTAGAAGTTGTCTTGGATGATTTAGACTTTTGCTTATGAGATTGTTTCTTTTCTTTCACATAAAGCCTAAAATTTTGTACAAGAGGCCATACAAACTTCTTTAACCTCTGAACTTCTTTCTTAAACTCTTGATTTCTACAGTCTAATAAGCCATAGCTTTCTTCATCCTCTCTAAATCTCTAGTCAAAGCATAATTATTCAAAGGACCTCCAACTCCCTCATCTCCTCCCGGTGTTTGAAACCCACCTGTGGGAGTATAATCATTGGGAGAAGGTACTGGAGTATGCTCTAAAGCAGTACCTTGTAAAGAAGTACTTTGTGGAGAAGTACCTTCTGCAGAAATAGGTTTTTCCATAAAAACAGAAACTGAGGGAGTTCATTCACTTAAGTCATCATGCTAAGGTGAAACAATAGGTGGTGTAGGTGTATGTACTGATGCAGAATGCTCAGAATGATCAGAGTGACCAGCATCATCAGATTTAGCAGAACCACTATGATCAACATCATCCCTAACAGCATGTGCTACCTCTAACATGTAAGCATTGAGAGGTGTATTTGTACCCGAAAAATTAACTCCCTTGTGAGACATAAAGGTAAATACCTTAGGTGGCATCCGAATAGTAGGTACATAATCCTAAGGTTTTTGTATCCCATCAAGTGGATTCTCTAAAATAAGTTGAACAAATCTAGGATACATTAGAAAAGGTGTTCCAGCCTTAATATGTGTGATCATACCATCAAGGATCATGTAAGAAAAATTGAAGGATTGATTGGTAATTAGGCCAACTAATGCAGTAGCTATGGCATGTCCAAATTGATCCCAAGCAGTACTTTTTGGACTTAAGCAATGAAGTAAAACATGAATAAGATACTTCCAATGAGGACTTACCATTGCTTTCTGAAAAGTAATCTTGTTCAAAGGTCCTTCATACCCAATATCTCTGAGTGTATCCCAAATAGCTTGTTTAGCAAACAAAACAGAGCCTCCTTCGTCATCAAACAACAAAACTTCCCTGATTATTGCCTCAGTAACACGAATAGCTCTCCCAGCAACTGTAGCATGAATAACATCCTCTCCATCTTCAATCTCAGCCCTAGTCGTGGCCCAAAACGCCTGTATCCAATGTTCCTTTGTGTTTTCTCAAGGTTTGCAATCATGTTGTGTTTTTTGATGGTTGGTCGATGTGCCATGGTGAGAATGATTTAAGAGAAGAGTAGTAATCGTTGATGAGATTGGTGGGTTTGATGAATGAGAATGAATGAATACGAGTGTAGAAATAAGAAAAAGATATGAGTTAAAAAGGGATAATATACAAAAAATCACGGTTAATTAATTATTGTGCCGTTATTTTTGGAAGTTATCTTCCCCATATCTTTCGAAAGTTTGTTACCCGTATTTTTGACCGTTGGTACAGTATCCTAACACGTCAGCGTAGCCTTCATATCACCAAGCAGTACTTTCCATAGAATATGGAGCAGTACCTTCAGTTGTAAAACCAAGCAGTACGTTGAACAAAGTACTTTCCAATCAAAATATCTTTATTGTTGACTGTTTGACCAAAATATCTTTGAAAGTCAACCCGAGGTAATTAATACCTTCCCAAATTAATTCCCAAAGCTACCAAGGCAAGTAGAATTCAATGAACTTAATTAATTACCCTTATACCTTTCCTTGCCTATAAAAGTAACTTGCTACCAACATACTTCTTTCATCAACATTTGCAATAAAGCCACAAAAACCCTAGTGAACAACATGAGTCACTTTCCATTGGTGTACATCTCTACTGATTCAGATGGCTCCACAGACTCAGAGATCATCTATTATTCTGACTCTGACTTTGATGATGATGCAGGATGGAGTGGGTACTTTCCTCCTAATGTATCAACCTCATCAATGAGTGTAGCAAACTCTACCATTACTGATGCAGCAAGCACTACTAATCCAAAGCCCAAGAAGAAAAAGTTTGTCCCTGCTCCTGGTTCATCTCTGGCTAATGAACTTCCACATACTTTGACCCAAGCCCTAGAATCAGCAATACAGAATATGAAGTGGCCTACTCCAAGAAAAGAGAGACCTCCTAAACAGATTCTTGGCCTGGCTTGCCAAAGGAAGCAAGCTTCTTTTGATGACAAAAGAAAGACTTCTTAAAAAGGAAAGCAAAGCTATGAGGGCAAAGGAAAAAGGCCAATGGAGTAGGTTGTATTGCGTAGGATAAGTAGGTTTGGTGGAGAATGCTTGTGGTAGTTGTCTTTGTGTCTTGTTTGTGTCTGTGGCATGGTTGACTATTTCTGTTGCAAGAATGAATGTAACTCTTTGAACATGATGAATAAAAATCTTTATCTTTTGAATGATACATGTAGCTTCCCCTTAACTAATGACTAACTACTAATGCCTCCCCTCAATAATAGCTTAATTATTAATCATACCAATACTCACAACTAAAAAGGTAAATCTTGAAACATCAAAGCCCTTTGTGAGTAGGTCTGCTACATTATCATCTGTATGGACTTTAAGCAGTCTCTAATAAAATGATGTCTGATTTGAATGTGTTTTGTTTTGGAATGATAGACTGGATTCTTTACAATACAAATGGTACTATCATTATCAATGTTGATAGGAGTATTCTTGAAGTTGAATCCATAATCCAAAAGCTGATTTTGCAACCAAAGTACTTGTGCACAACAACTTGCAGCAGCTACATACTCTGCCTCTGTGGAAGATGTTGCTGCAATTGTTTGCTTTTTGCATTGCCATGAGACTAATCTACTTCCAAGGTACTGACACCCTCCAGTTGTGGATCTTCTGTCATAGTTATCTCCAGCATAATCACTATCTGAAAAAGCTTGTAGATGAAAAGGAGACTCCCTAGGATACCATAATCCTAGCTTAGGTTGTTGCCTAAGGTACCTAAAAATCCTTTTGACAGCATTCAAATGTGATACCTTAGGGTGAACTTGATGTCTTGCATATAAACACACATCAAAAGTAATGTCAGGCCTAGATGCAGTTAAATACATGAGACATCCAATCATAGACCTGTATAATTTGGCATCAACTTCTTCTCCTTCTTCATCTTTTCCCAAAGGCTTATTAGTATCAACAGGTGTAGAAGTTGGCTTGACAGTTGTGAAGTTGAATCTCTTAAGAATGTCTGCAACATACTTATCTTGACTTATAAATATTCCACTGCTAGATTGTTGCACTTGAAGTCCCAAGAAGAATGTTAATTCTCCCATTGAACTCATCTGAAATTCTTTTTGCATAAGATCTTCAAATTCCTTCACCATAGATTGCTTAGTGGCACCAAAAATAATATCATCTACATAAACTTGGACAAGCATGATATCCTTCTTATCTCTTTTGATGAACAAAGTCTTGTCAATAGCTCCTCTCCTACCCATGTTGTAATAGAAAATTTGAGAGTCTTTCATACCATGCTCTTGGAGCTTGATGAAGGCCATACAGAGCCTTGATAACCTTGTAGACTTTGTTTGGGTGTGCAGGATCTTCAAAACCAGGAGGCTGTTTGACATAAACTTCTTCTGTGATAGTGCAATATAAAAAAGCACTTTTAACATCCATTTGATATACAGGAAATCCCATATAAGATGCAAAAGCCAAAAATAGCCTTATGGCTTCAATCCTTGCCACAGGAGCAAAGACTTCATCATAGTCTACTCCTTCTTCCTGTCTATATCCTTGAGCCACTAACCTTGCTTTATTCTTAATAACATTCCCTCTTTCATATCTTTTTACCCTGAAGACCCATTTTGTTCCAATCAGTCTCTTCCCATCAGGTAAATCACATAATACCCATACTTCTTGAAGTTTAAACTGTAAGAGTTCTTCTTGCATAGCTTCAACCCAACTCTCTGTGGCTAATGCTTGTTTTATAGTCTTAGGTTCTTCTTGAGACAGAAAGCAAGCAAATAAACACAATTTCTGATTCTTGTAATTCACCCTGTTTTGCTTGTAAATAAAGCTAAGTAAAGAAGTATGTTGTTGAGACATATTCTTAGCTTTAGTTCGTGTGAGCACTCCTGAAGCTGAGGGTCCAATAATCTTGCCGACAGGATGATCTTTGTGAATTCTTAGAGTAGGAGTTGGTGAGACTTCAAGATTATCTTCCAAATTAGTGAAATCAGGATCTTCATTAGAATCTGAGAAAATGCCTTCTTGTTCCAATTCATCATCAGTATCTTCTAAGGCAGGCATGTTTGGATCATTCAAATTATCAGCATTTATCCAATTTGAAGTATCTAAAGGTTGAAAAGTACAATGGATCAGCAGTACTTTGGGGCAAGGTACTGTCAGTGTCTTTAGCCTTCTTCTTTTCTGCTTCATAAGCTCTCCTTTGATCATCTTCATAGGACTTAGCCATTGTTTCTTGAATAAGCATCCTATTAAGTTCATCTTGGATGGCTTGGTCTTCATCAGATATTGTGGTCTTTGGTGGAGCAGTACTTTGAGGATCAACAGTACTTTGAGGTTCAACAGTACTTTGAGGCTCAGCAGTACTTTGCTTCTCATCATTGACTTTATCATTAGACTTTTCTTCAGATCTTAAATTAACATCATGAACAATGTACTGTGTTGCTTCTACAGTGGGAACAACTTAATTTTCTTCCCTAACAGGTACATAATTCATGGATGAAGACATTAAATCAAGATCAAACATCCAATCAGGACCTTTACCTTTATGATTTTCTTGCTCTTCTAGAAATTCAACATGAAGACATTCTTGAACCTTCTTTGTAGCCCTGTTGTACACTCTGAATCCCTTGCTATTGGTATAATATCCCAATATGTATCCTTCATCTGACTTCCCATCAAATTTTCCTAAATTATCAGCAGTGTTCAAAATAGTCAGGGGACATCCAAAAGGTTTCATAAACTTGATGCTAGGTTTCTTTCCCATGATTAACTCATAAGGTGTATTCATTTGAGGTTTTATCACTGATACTCTGTTCAACACATAACAAGCAGCACTTACAGCTTCAACCCAGAATGGAACAGGTAATTGGGAATCTGCAAGCATTGTCCTTGCTGCTTCTATCAAAGTTCTATTCTTTCTTTCTGCAACTCCATTTTGCTGAGGAGTTCTGGCAATACTGAATTCTCTTTTAATTCCTTTCTTGGCACAAAAGTCATCCATTAGTTGATTCTTGAACTCTGTCCCATTATCACATCTAATGCCTCTAACCTTGAGTCTTAACTGATTTTCAAGTGCTATTATAAGATCATGAATAGCATCAAAAGTTTCATCTTTGAAACATAAGAAAAAGACCCAACTAAATCTGCTACATTCATCTGTCACAACCAAACAGTACTTCTTCTTGTTCAAACTAACAACTGAAACAGGTCCAAACAGATCCATGTGCAGCAATTCCAAAGGCTGTCTAATGGTTTTCTCTTCAATCTTCTTACAGGAAGCCTTGTGTTGTTTACCCTTTTTGCAAGCAAGACATGAGTGATCATTGTTGAATGTTTTAGAAGGTAAACCTCTAACTAAATTTCCTTTGACCAGCTTGTTTATGTTCTTGAAATTCACATGTCCTAATCTTTTGTACCATTGATGTGCTTCCTCCGTTGTTGCCGCTGCAATCAAGCATGTTGCTCTTTTAGCAGAATTGATGTTCTTCAAGTCTATGCTATACACATCATTAGTTCTTGGTGCTCTCAGCATCACCAAGTTTCTATCTTCTAACTTAAACTCAGGAGAGAGTATAAGACATTCTATGTCAAAGAATAACACAGGATACTTCTTATCACAAATCTGAGAGACTGACAAAAGATTGAATTTAAGCTCCTTCACATATCTAACATTCTCAAAATCAATGTTTCCAGCCTTGATAGTTCCTTTGCCAGTGATTCTTCCTCCATCAGGATCATTCCCAAATGCAACTTTTCCTCCAAAATAAGCTTTAAAATCTGACAAGAGCTCCTTTTCTCCTGTCATACTCCCAGAGCAACCACTATCAACAATAAGATGATCTTTAAGCTCCTCTTCTGGGTTGCCCTGCGTACACATGAAAAAGGTTAGTTTCTTTTAGGAACCCAAGCCATTACAGACTTGTGTTCCCCTTGTGGAGTGACATACTCAAATTCTTTGAGTATGTAATCACCACTTTCTTTAAAAACATGATCAAGAATTAATGTTTTAGTTTCCAAAACTTTTGGTTCATTCTTATCAATTTTCCCTTTTTCACCCTTATCCTCTGAAAGTACTGGTTCTTCCCCAGCAGTACTTTCTTTCTTAACCCATTTAGTTGTAACTTTTGGAGTTGGGTTCTGTGTTCTAGCCTCTTTTCTTGTGTTGTAAGGCCTTCCAGGTTTGTAGTAATTGAATCTCCTAGGTCTTACACTTGAGTTTTTTCTATCAGCACATTGGTTAGGGGACTTTCTATCAGTACTTTGAGAAGGTACTGTGGGTTTGGAGAATGGTCTTTTCTGATGAGGGTACCTATAGTCTTTTGAGAAATTACTATGGTTAACCCTATTTGTGTAATTCCAAACTGGTTTATTATCCCTTGGCTTAATCTCTCTGTGACTTTGATTTGCAGATCTGGTCTTTGGGTATTTGCTTAAGTATTCTGAGTGATAATCACAGTCCTTAATCAAATGGTGAGGACTATAACATATATAACAGACCTTTGGACCAATATTCCCAAATCCTTTTCCAAAAGGTTTTCTAAAATTAGCAGTATTTTGAAAATATTTTCTTGGAGGTACTGCTGAGTGATCAGCAATACTTTGAGAAGAGTTTGAAGGTACTGCTTGTTTTAAAAACTTTTTCTCATCAACCCTAGGTGTTTCAACAGATCCTCCTAAAGGCTCAGGATTTGATTGACCTTTAAGCTTTTTCCTAAACTCTAGGTTATCTACCCCATAACAAGAGACATCAGTCCTAGGTGGTTGAAAACTACCTGGGGGATTAGGAACTGCATTGTATCACTTGTCATTCTTATATTCAGGAGGTGTTGGACTAGGGGATTCCTCATCACTAGAAGTGTTTTCATCCAAACTTATGAATTCTTCATCACTAGTTGAGGTATCTACTATAAGATTTAGTTCCTTACTCTTAAATGGAATACCTTCTGTGCTATCATTATCATAACCTAGGCCAGTTTTAATGTTTGATGTTCTTTGTTTTTCAACAAATTGAACATGTGACAGACCTGATTCATTCCGAACAACAAGTTTTTCTAACGACTTATTCCTCTCATTAGTAACTTTCTCTAGTTCAAACACCTTACATCCTAGTTTCCATTCACTCAACTTTACTTGGTACTCTTGTTGCTTATATTTTTCAGCCCATGCTACTTCATTGTTTTCATGAGTAATTATTTTGGCTTCCATTGACTATAAGGTTAATTGGTAGCCAGCTATCTCAGACCTAGCCCTTTGAAATTTATCTCTTTTAGTTACATATTCACTAAGTAACAATTGATACATATCATTACACTTAGAGCATACCTCAGAGATAGTGGATGAACTTGGTGAAGTAGCTACCATAGCAAGCTGAACAGGATCTTCTTCAAATTCCATGCTCCAATCAAAGCTTCCTAGACCATCTCTTGACTCTAAAGCAGCATATCCAGGTTCTTCATCAAAAGTTGTGCTCCAATCTTCCAATGCAACAATTGAGTAGGTTACATGTTCATCATCAAACTCATTGGACCAATCAATCTCTGATAGATTCTCTTGAGCAACCAAAGCTTTTGGTTTTGGTTCAGTAATAGGAACCTCTTTTCTTTCAGTCTTTGGCTGCTCAATCATTTTGTTTGCTTGATACTTTGCAAATTTGCATTCCCTTGCAAAGTGACCAGTCCTTTGACAATTGAAGCACTCAATTTTGGACTTATCAAATGTTATTCCCTGCTTAGCTGTGAAATTAATGCCTCTTCCTGTTTTATTCATAAACTTTTTGATCCTTGTAGTGATCATGGCAACTTGCCATCTGATATCAATCTCTTCCATAGCATCATCATCAATTTGCAAGACATCTTCTTGATAGGTTACAGGTAGAGTTGCTTGTTGAGCAAAGAATGAACATAGAACATCATCTGAAGCGGGGGTGTTTGATGGAGATGAAGTGGTAGTGACCATAGTTGTACATGGAAGCTGAGTTTCAGTCACAGTACTTTGGACAGGATAAGCAATACCTTTATTGGAAGTACTGCTTCTATTTTCAAAAGATACAAAAGCAATGTTTTGGGTTTTTTGATGTGTGCCTGAACCTGTAGTACCATTCATCTCATGCTCATACACCTTCAGGTTGTTGTAGAGATCATCAAAGTCCATTGTGTCCAAACCTGGTTGTCCTTTGATCATATTAGCAACTACATGCCATGCGGATGGTAAGCTTCTCAAGAACTTCAAGTTAGCATCTTCAACTGTTGCCTCAGCTCCATATAGTTCTAGCATACTCAGAAGATTTTAGAATCTTTCATAAGCAGAATCAAGACCTTCTCTTTCACCAACAGTGAAGGTTTCAAATTGTTGCTTCAACAAGTTCATGTACATCTTCTTAGAAGCATCATTACCTCCAAACTTTTTCTTAATTGCAGCCCATAATTGTTTTGCATCCTGAGCATCATGAAACTTCAATAGGTGTCCATCAGGAATAGCAGACAGCAATATGTTGAGAGCTTTGCATTGATTTCTCTTTGTAGCAGTTGGGATGGTTGGTTTAGGTGGTTTAGGTTGTCCTGGGAGCTCTACTGGTTCATCAAGTACCATATTACCATTGAGAATCACATCCCATAAAGCATGGTCTGTGATGGCAATGTACTGCCTCGTCTTCATGGCCCATAAATCATATTCTCCCTTCTTGTCCCTTCTTGACAATAGGAATTCTAACAGCAGTGATGGATGGAGCAGGTGCAGTCTCTGTCGACATCTTGAAGGGTATTAAGTAGAATCGGTTTAAAATATTATCTTCTTAATCAGAGTTTCCAACACAAGCTCTGATACCACTTGTTGGATCGATATACTCTGACCAAACTACTTTATAGCTTGTAAGGTTTTAACAATATTGAGTAAACTCAACACTATTAGTATTGAAACATTGTTTTAACCTTGTAAAGTATGCGGAATCTACTAACACAAAGCTTAAGAAGAACTTTTATATTAAACCAAACTTGAATCTGCTTGATTACACAGATTCACTAATAATCCCTAACTTGACTAATATCGACTTCTCTAACTTATATTTTTAACACATAAAACTCATTACGACTAATACCTCTTAAGGCTCCTTTTATAGACACAAGGATATCATTAAGTCGGTTTACAATACTTTAACGATAAGTAATTATCCCTAACTAATTCTAGAATATTCATACAATATTACATAATAATCCTTTAATCAATATTGCACTTAAGTCCTTATTCTCTTCGAAGTACTTTGAATAATCTTCAATATGCAGCAGTACTTTGACCATGTTTGACTTTGATCTTCAAGCAGCACTTTGACACGGCAGTACTTTGAAATACAGAAGTACCTTTATCTTTATATCCCAACAAACATGCTCCACACCAGCAGGGTTGGGAGGAATAACTACTCATCAGATACTGGAGTCATCATCACAAAAAGGGGTGTCAAAATTAGTTCTAAGGAATCAAGATAAATGATCAATTCATATGTTTGTTTTTGTTTATATGTTATTTTGCTGCATTACAAAGGAAAGTGGGTGCCAGATATGTTCCTACCGCCCTTCTTATGTTGTATGTTTGCCAATATCCCATTACAAACTAGGCCAATGTAAATTTGCTCTTGATATTTTACTTCTGTTTTTTTCATTCATTTTCTTCTTACATGTTAGGGGATACATGTCAAACAATAGCAAACTAAATATTAATCTTGAAACCTAGAACCTATACAGTACATCCATCATCCCCTGTGAGATAAAGAAGACAAAGAATACACACATTTATTATTACAAACATGATCAAGATGAACGATTCCTCCTGTGCTTGACACGTTTTAGAATACAAAGGCGCAGCCGCTGACTAAGGGCCTCTAGTTTTTCAAACTTTTCACGCCCATATCTCTTTACAGTATTTTTCTTTTCCTTTAATACATCTGCTGCACATTGACTAGTATAACATTTTTTCGTTTAGTGTATTGTGATGCAATATAGTATACATAGTGATGCAGTGTATTATACATTGTGATGGGAGTATAATAACACGGTAATACACTAGAATATACATAGTGCTGCAGTAATACTATCTCAATATAGCATTTTTGTTTGGTGTATTGTGATGCCTTATAATATACATAGATACTTTTGTTTGTGTTATCTAAACGCAAAAGCTTAAAACAAAAATGTTTCCATCAAACAAATGCATGTATAACTTGGTAAAAATGAATCTTGTTTGTGTTAGGTTATCATCTTTTATAGCTTTGCGACTGACAAACACGATTAGACTCCAAACAAGTATACGTGACGACTAAACACCTACTGCATCACAATTGAAAATCAAGTGCATCGTTCATATAAATAAGCAAACAAACACATTTTGACAAATAATATGTAACATTATGATGCAGTAATAGTGTAATACTATCTCATTATAGGATTTTTTTTGTTTAGTGTATTGTGATGTAGTAGAATATACATAGTGATGCAGTAAATTATATATAGTGATGCAGTAGAATATACATAGCAATACAGTAATATGTAACATTATGATGCAGTAATAGTGTAATACTATCTCAGTATAGAATTTTTTGTTTAGTGTATCGTGATGCAGTAGAATATACATAGTCATGCAGTAAATTATATATAGTGATGCAGTAGAATATACATAGTGATGCAGTAATATGTAACATTATGATGCAGTAATACTAGTATAGCATTTTTTTGCTTAGTGTATTGTGATGCAGTATAGTATACATAGTGATGCAGTGTATTATACATTGTGATGGGAGTATAATAACACGGTAATGCACTAGAATATACATAGTGATGCAGTAATACTATCTCAATATAGCATATTTTGTTTGGTGTATTGTGATGCCCTATAATATACATAGATACTTTTGTTTGTGTTATCTAAATGCAAAAGCTCAAAACAAAAATGTTTCCATCAAACAAATGCTTGTATAACTTGGTAAAAAAGAATCTTGTTTGAGTTACGTTATCATCTTTTATAGCTTTGCGACTGGCAAACACGATTAAACTCCAAATAAATATACGTGACAACTAAACACCTACTACATCACAATTGAAATCAAGTGCATCGTTCATACAAATAAGCAAACAATTCTTATTAGAGAAATTCTATATAACTTGAAGTATAGAAATTGAAGAATTACTTTCAAGACATGTTTACTTTTGTGAGACGTATAGCATTGATTAACAAACTACAACAAAATACTATCTCAGTGTTTCCGAAACATACTCAGTATCTTTCTTTACTACATTATGTTATTTTTGTTTAGTGTATTGCAATGTAGTAGAATATACAAAGTGATGCAGTAAAATATACATAGCAATGCAATAATATGTAACATTATGATGCAGTAATAGTATAATACTATCTCAGTATAGGATTTTTTGTTTAGTGTATCGTGATGCTGTAGAATATACATAGTGATGCGGTAAATTATATATAGTGATGCAGTAGAATATACATAGTGATGCAGTAATATGTAACATTATGATGCAGTAATACTAGTATAGCATTTTTTTGTTTAGTTTGATGCAATATTGTATACAGAGTGATGCATTGTATTATACATTGTGATGGGAGTATAATAACATGGTAATGCACTAGAATATACATTGTGATGCAGTAATACTATCTCAATATACCATTTTTTGTTTGGTGTATTGTGATTCCTTATAATATACATGATACCTTTGTTTGTGTTATCTAAACGCAAAAGCTCAAAACAAAAATGTTGCCATCAAACAAATGCTTGTATAACTTGGTAAAAAAGAATCTTGTTTGTGTTAGGTTATCTACTTTTATAGCTTTGTGACTGGCAAACACGATTAGACATTGAAAATCAAGTGCATCGTTCATACAAATAAGAAAACAATTCTATTTAAAGAAATTCTCTATAACTTGAAGTATAGATATTGAATCATTACTTTCAAAACATGTTTTCTTTTGTGAGACGTATAACATTGATTACCAAACTACAATAAAATACTATCTCAGTGTTTCCGAATATACTCAGTATCTTTCTTTACTGCATTATGTTATTTTTGTTTAATGTATTGCAATGAAGTTGAATATACAAAGTGATGCAGTAGAATATACATAGCAATGCAGTAATATGTAACATTATGATATAGTAATAGTGTAATACTATCTCAGTATAGGAGTTTTTGTTTAGTGTACTGTAGAATCGTTTAAGCCCAATCTAGGATAATAGAAACCATGATTATATGCACAGCGGAATAATAATAATAATAACAATCAAAGTTTCAACAAGGTTTTTCTCTAAAGAACAATGATCCTCTATGGATCAATATGACACACACTAAAGGTGTTTTTCTTTTGGTGAGAACTATTCCACTAAACATAAGACGTATGTTCCTTTTTTTATATAAGGAACCCTAATACAATAATAAATATAAAATCAAAACATATCACATCCTAACAACTTACTAAAATTACGGGTTTGACTTTCACTAACATCCGCACAAACAATACTAATAGCAGGAACCTGTCAGGATCTCTATGAGCAGGGACTTCCAAAATTCCCAATAATTCTCCCCTAATCTTGAATTTGACATGGTTAAGTTCAAGATTCCAGATAGAGCTTTAGCTTCGAAAGTCTGAGGATTGAAACTTTAATATTTGCAGCAACAATAAGTAACTAGCAGCAACCAATCTATATATCAGCAGCAACTAGTAACCATCTTTTAAGAACAAGGAACCAGCAGCAACTTCAACCTATCAGCAGCAACAGGAACCAGCAGCAACATGAGTAGATTTGATAAGCCTTTACCAAGTAGCTACTCACTCTTGGGCTAGCTAGTCCTTTGGTGGAATCATGGCATCACCCTGGTTAACTAAAAACCAGTTCAACACTTAGAACGTGAATCATCGGTATGTTGAAATACCCTAATGATTTTTGGCAAATCATCACAGCCATAAACGGATTTGACATGTCTTTACCTGTAGCCGTTTGCTCAGGACTAGCCAATCCTTTGGTTACCCAATAGGGCAGCAACCATGGTGAATTGATGACCATTTCAACTCTCAGCAATGAAGCATGGGTGAGTTGAGTACCCTATGGTTTTGAGCAAACCATTACAGCTATCAACGGAATTGATGTGTCTTTACCAAAAACCGTTTGCTTTTGGACTAGCCAACTCTTTGATGGAATGTCGTCATTATCATGGTGAGTTGATTACCATTTATGGATTTCCACAGCCTTTACCACAAGCCATAATCTTGTGGGCTAGCCAACTCTTGTGTCAGTAAGACATGGTGAGTTGAGAACCATTTGTTGTGTGGTAATTAACCAAACACCAAAACCTGCAAACAAGAGAAAACAAAAACTATACAAATATATGTTAGTTTTTTTTTTTTTTTTTTTTTTTTTTTTTTTTTTTTTTTTTAATAGAAGAAAGAAAGAAATAGAAATACAAAATATGGAAAATATACCATCAAGCATCAGTAGAAACCAAAGAAACATGTAGTGCTAGCAGAAGCACTAAGCCTCCCTTTAGGATAATGAGGATCCAACAGCTGCAAAAATTGTTAGAATACAACAATAAGCCTCCCCTTAGGCTTATGCCTCCCCTCAATCAGTGCACCTGACAAAGACTATTGTTCTTGGGTACCCAGAATGAACCTTTACTTTTAGTTTTCCAAGAACAACCTATTGAGGGCTTAACACCAATATCCCATCTTGTCCCCCCCCCCCCCCATATACCTTAGGTCATAATAACCAGGCCCAAAACCATTCTGAAAGTAAGTGCTAGTAGGTATATAGAATGGTCTAGCAACATGTCTTTTCCAATGAGCTGAAAAAGATCTAGCAGCAGAAACTTGCTTACTAGCAGGAACTGACTTATCAGCAGGATTGTGTCGGCTGGTTTTTACATGTGCTTGTGGAACATATGGGGGAATATCATTAACATTGGTCCACATTGGTCTAGGTCTCTTTTGGTCAGCACACACACCCATTCTCTTCTCATGAAAATCACAATCTTTAATGAGATGAGACTTACTACCACACACAAAACAAGTTTTCTTCTTAACATTACTTGCCTTTTTATTAAAACATCCATTCTTATTACAAGAAGTCCTAGAATTGTATGTATTCTTATCAAATTTATTACTAGTCAAACTAGGTAAATCTTGAACAACAATGGGTTCTTGTTTGGGTGCCCTCACTGTGGATTGAATCTCAGCTTTAATCTTAGATGTAGATACACTAGAAGCAGATGCAAAGGAGGTAGACTCAGTATAATTGGACTCTGAGCTTTTGACACTAAAAACACTGGGGGAAGGGACATTGACCTTTGAAGACTTGTCACTTGAATCAGTGTCTGGTAAGTCAATAGACCTTTTGCCATATAAATGATGTGATCCATCAAAGTCAACAGTTATGGACAGGTCAGTGGGCATGTGTTCTCCTCTAATGGGTCCAGGTATAGCATGTAAATTACCTTCTTTTACATAGTTAGCTAATCCTGCTGGTGTAGGTTTACCTAGGTCATCCCTAGCTTCTAAACCAACATACTTCTTAAAACCTAAACCTATTCTAGAGTTAACAGCCTGACTACCATAGATTAAGCTAGCTAGATTATCACCTGATATTAACCATTGTTTATGTCTAGCTACCTCTTCATCTAGTTTCTCTTTAAGCACTAGATTTTCTGAAACTACATCAGCTTTCTCTTTCTCAGTACGCCTTAAATCAATCTTAGCACATTCTAATTCACTTTCTAACACTCTTATCTTTTCTTCATATTTAAGCTGATTCTTTCGAAACCATACTTTTTGTCTTTCTAAAGTTTTTAAAGCCTGTTTATAAGCCTCAACTTCTACATAGCATTCATTATATTTAGGTTTCAATTCATCATATGCTTCTTTAAGTTCATTATATCTTACACTACAGCCAAAGACACAATTATGTACCTGAGAAGGGAGTCCCATCAGTTCAAATTCTTCAGTCTTGGATATAGTGCAAGCTTCCTTTCTCATCTTCTTGGATTCAGCCTTTCCACCATACCTTGCTTTGATTGCATTCCATATACCACTTGCCTCATCCATATAATGGAAATCTGCTACATGATCAGCAGGAATAGATTTAAGCAAGGTAGTTCTTGCCTTTGATTCTCTGTGTACAGCAATGTGTTCATCAGCAGTCGTTGGAGGAAGAATAAAGTATTTTCCATCGCTATCTTTTCCAATCCTTTTCAAGCTGTTGCCATTTTGAGTCACCTTCCAGATATTCATATCATTGTTCGTGATCCAGTGTTCCATCTTCTTAGCCCAGACTTCATACTCATCATTCATCAAATAAGGAAACATTACATCATCCCTTGCATTGTTAGATTCTGCCATTTTTTTTTTAAATCCAGACAGCAGCAGAACAACAGGAATGAGTAAAATCAGCAGCAACAAATAGCAGCAACAAAATAAGCTTATCAGTAGAAAAATTAATCAACAGCAGAAAAATTCATCCGATCAGCAGAAGCAACAGTAGAAATCAAGATATCAGTAGTATTCGAAAAACAGCAGCTGCAGCAGTCAAAGACAACAGACTGAATAATAAAGCGCTGACTATCTACTGATCACTTTAATGATTGACCCTCTATCAATTTAATAATCATCACAGTCCCACACTTGACTTATTCGAACAAAACAAAACAACAGTAGCAGCAATACGACAGCAGTAGCAAAAGAAAACAACAACAGCATCCACCTGTTATCACTCAGATCCACACTCATAAATTATGACCATAAATGTTCACAAGACGACAACTTCTAAAACGTAGGTACAATTCTTTTATCAAAACCCCCACGTGTTGCACCAATCACATGTGAAAGTCAACAAAAACTCCACCGAACTATTAATGAGAACAGTAGCAATTGTCATTTAACAAGCCTCGCTTACTAACCAATCAACAACAGCAGCAACTTGCATCTTGAATATGCAGATCGACCCAAATAAAATATTGCCACTTACCCAATCAAATATAATATTACACCTTTAACCAAATCGTGCAGTAGACAACAAAAAGAAAAACCAGATCGACAAATTAATACGAGATGAAAACGAGCCCCACAAATTCACTGCACTAATTGACAAACCAGCTCCCATAAAAACCAATCAAGAATTTAATAATTAACCAATTAATAACCTTTGACCAAAAGCAATTAAACAATAATTGAATTCACCAATTTTCTTGTACGAGATTGTTGAATCATGCACCAGAGAATGAATTAATTAGCCACCATCTTCTCATTAATTATTCACTATCTTCTCATAAATATGTCTCGACCAATTTATTTCATGAGTTCAGTACGAGGTTTAAATACCAGTGACCAATTTATTCGACCAATTAAGTATGAGATACCGACCCTCAATTAATTATTATTCACAGAACAGTCGATATCTTAAAAGTCTAATTAAACAGCCAATCGTACCTTATTCACAGTAAACCTTTTATGAATCAGCAACTCTTCAACAAACCTTGTATAAACCCTAGATCCCACGAGCCCCCTGTGCTCTGATGCCAATTGTAGAATCGTTTAAGCCCAATCTAGGATAACAAAAACCATGATTATATGCACAGCGGAATAATAATAATAATAACGATCAAAGTTTCAACAAGGTTTTTCTCTAAAGAACAATGATCCTCTATGGATCAATATCACACACACTAAAGGTGTTTTTCTTTTGGTGAGAACTATTCCGCTAAACATAAGACGTATGTTCCTTTTTATAGACAAGGAACCCTAATACAATAATAAATATAAAATCAAACATATCACATCCTAACAACTTACTAAAATTACGGGTTTGACTTTCACTAACACCCGCACAAACAATACTAATAGCAGAAAGACTCTGTCAGCAGGAACTAGTATATCAGTAGAAACCATCTATAGCTTCAGCAGGAACCTGTCAGTAGATCTCTATGAGCAGGAACTTCCAAAATTCCCAACATGTATCGTGATGCAGTAGAGTATACATAGTGATGCAATAAATTATATATAGTGATGCAGTAGAATATACATAGTGATGCAGTAATATGTAACATTATGATGCAGTAATACAACTATAGCATTTTTTTTTTAGTTTGATGCAATATAGTATACATAGTGATGCAGTGTATTATACATTGTAATGGGAGTATAATAACACAGTAATGCACTAGAATATACATAGTGATGCAGTAATACTATCTCAATATATCATTTTTTATTTGGTGTATTGTGATGCCTTATAATATATATAGATACTTTTGTTTGTGTTATCTAAACGCAAAAGCTCAATACAAAAATGTTTCCATCAAACAAATGCATGTATAACTTGGTAGAAAAGAATATTGTTTGTGTTAGGTTATCATCTTTTATAGCTTTGTGACTGGCAAACACGATTAGACTCCAAATAAGTATACATGACAACTAAACACCTGCTGCATCACAATTGAAAATCAAGTACATCGTTCATACAAATAAGCAAACAAACATATTTTGACCAATAATGCAACCTACAAAAATTCTAATTTTCTAATTTAGCCATAGCATTGTTAATGAACATGATTTCTGTATTCATTTTAAAGAAATTCTCTATAACTTCAAGTATAGATACTGAAGCATTACTTTCAAGACATGTTTTCATTTGTGAGACGTATAGCATTGATTACCAAAATACAATAAAATATTATCTCAGTGTTTCCGAAATATACTCAGTATCTTTCTTTACTGCATTATGTTATTTTGTTTAGTATATTACAATGCAGTAGAATATTGATGCGTGGGAATTGCACCAGGCTTTACCTCTCGAGTGATCTCGAGAAGCTTACAACCCCCACCAAGCAGTGTACCTGATCGTTGTAGTATAGTATAGTGACAAGTACTGGGGGATTGATCGTTCAACTTAGGAATAGTGTCGCTAGGATTAGAAAGCCTAAGAACTAGGTCTAGAGGTGAGGGATGATTCTTTTTGTATTTTTATGTTTTATAAAAGCAAATAAAAATCTCGGTTGTTGGAAGAGTGGGCGGAATTAGTTGCTAGTCAACTAACCCAATTACTAAGATGCAATCAAAATAAAATAATAAAAATGAAAATAAACTAAATTAAGATAGTGGTGTGAGCAATATATGGGAGAATTGTGTTTACTTAGATTTCATTACTCCCTAGATATCTTTTACAGGCTAATTACTTATTACAGTTGCGTGGATGACGGATTGTATTCCTTAATACCATTCATGGGGTGGCGTACTTACTTCCCCAATCATATAAGCTCCTACTTCACTCCTATGTCGAGCCGGCTAAGAAGCTCCTAACATGGGATCACTAGAATTTGCTCTGCATTAAATACAATCATAAAAACCTAGTACACATCGGTTCATGTTTCTTAAGACGTTCAAGCAAGTTACACAATGGAGATCTGCCAGTTTTCTTAAGCCTAACATTGAAATCATTCATCCATTACAACTATAAACAAGCAATCAACCTATAATTAACATCTAGGTTTCATTACATCTAAGCAAACACATGAAAGATCTAGCCTAGCATGTTAAAATTAAGACAAGCATAAGATATATTCAAACAACACATAGACATATTGAATGAATTGAAAGAAGACTTATCTTAATAGAACATGAAAGGTTTCAAGGGGTAAAAACCCTTGAAAATACTGTTACAAAGGACCTAGGGTTTATTAGGTTCGGTCCTAGTATTCTCCACACAAGTTCCTCTCTTAATGAATGAAAAATAGAAAAGTATATATAGATTTTGTGAGGTGACGGCGGCAAGAGTAAATTTCTGACGTCGTCATCTCGCCGCCAATAAAGTTCTCGGACTGCCTAGATCTGGGTCTGACGCCGTCATGTGTAATCCTTCTTCAGGCCGTCACCGAAATAACTCTTGACGCCCTACTTCTGACGCCTTCAGGTTTTCTCTGGGTCGTCATGCATTTTGCTCTTGACGCCGTCATATTTTCCTTCTTGACGCCGTCAGGTACTGTTCCCAGCATGGAAAATTAAGTCTTTGTCGTTTTCTTCACTTTTATGCTCCAAAAACGTCCAAAATGCTTCCTTTTTCAGAATTCACTCCCAAAGTACCTAAAATCACAAAAGGAACGATTTAAGGCAATATTTGATCAAATAAATTCAATTTCGGGCTTAAATGACCCCCTAAAAACGGTTCATTTTACGCCTCATCATATACCCTTACACTTGAGATTTGTTTGTCCTCAAGCAAATGCGCTTTTATTCTAATCAAAATACAAGTTATGGGTCATTTAACACTAATATAAAAGTAATTACAACAAATAATCGTTCCACTAAAGACCAAAGACAAGCACGGAGGTCATATACTAGCACCTCACAAATAGTGTTTAGATACTCACATCTCTCGGGTGTAATAAAGTAATATCACAATATGGAAATAGAAAACATCTCTCACTAACTGTCATAGCAAAATAGATTACCATAGGCTTAGGAAAGGATCAAACCTCCACCACATGGCGTAAGCTCCTAGGATAAACTATCAAAGAGGTCTTTTTAAAGGGTTGTAACGTTAGGTGTGGGGATATGAAATACACGGTTTTGTTGGATATAGGCAATCTTTATTGGTGGCGAGTTAATAATATTGGTTAATTACATGTACAATATGGCGTTGCTAAGCCAAGACTAGACTCGACTTAAGCTAACAAATGAAAAATAGCAAAAACATAAAATAAACATAGAATGAAACGGGATGGTAGTCCGTATGTTTTTTCTCTTTTTTTTTCTTTTTTTTTCTTTTTCTTGATTTTTTTGTTTTTTTTTATTTTATTTTTTTTTATTTATTATTTATTTTTTTTTTTTTTTTTTTGCATACACTCTTACCCTACCATCCAAAATAATACATCATAGGGAATGAAAATTTCCTTTACACTTGAATTTTTACATACTTTACAATAAACTAATCTAATGACTTGAATTAAGAAAATCAAAACACTTGGAGTACTTTTAAGATTAACGTACATATGGCGGTAATAATATGATGTTCTTCCCCATTACTCCACAACACAAGTACTTTACCCATGAGTCCCAATCGTCCCAAAACAATATGTACAAGGATATGACTCCACTTAGCAACCATGTAATCAATTAGATAATTAACTAAGGGTTTAAACAAATAACAATAATTCACTAAAGATGAGTGCATACACGGAAGGCTAAGGCGATTTGGTTGTACATTTAAGTGGGGTGTAACAAATTCTTCCTTTAAGTAAGATGCTTAAAGTTAGAAACGAAAAGATAGGCTCGGAGGGGTGTACTAGGGGTTTCGTGTACTAAAAATGAGTACAACGCTAAGGTGTGGGAAAAATTAGTTGACTTAACTAGCCAAGTAATATGACTTAAATGGTCAAGTAATTATGATACGGGTTTAACACAAGGGTGATCCTAATGCCTCTTATCATGTAGTAAATCCTACCATACGAATGTAGTCTCACTAGCAGTCTCGGGATGCATCACTAACGCAAGTTCTAGAATCTAAATGCTACCGGTACACTCATAATCACTAATAGTAAATGTTTTTCCTATCAAATCTAAAGGCGAACATCACATATTTGGGTGGAAAATTTTTCTGAATGGTACGGTTTTGTGCTAGTCATACAATCTCCTATCCATGAGACGCTTGCTATGGCTAAAGTTTCACTCCTAAATGTTGTAAAAAATTTTAAATTTGGCGCTAAAATTACACTAACAAGTATTTCTCATAGTTTTATTACACATCTACCATCAAACAAACAAACTCAAGCGAAAGTGTATCTGTAAAGTATCATCATTTTACCCTCCCCTTACACTTAGGATGAATATTGTCCCCAATGTTCAAGTAAAGAATGTAAAAGTAAAACAGGTAAAAGAATGAAATCAAATACTCCCCTGATTCGCTCGGTATGGATAATATGGTAACCAGGTTAGATCTTCCTCCAAGAAAATGAACAATCAAACCTTCCCTTCCAGAATATAAATCATCTTCTTGTCATATATAACCTGTTAAACCTGAGAAAACAAACAAGGCAAACTCGCGTAAAATCGGTGGCAATCTATATATGCTAACAAATCCTAGAAAACAAAATAAGATATAATGCTTGTGGAATGATGTTTGCAGATTTCCTGGAGATTATAAAATTAAAGATTCAACAAAACATTTAAGTCTCCGTTTAGAAAAACAAAACTGGTAAAATTTCCAGAATTTTACACGTGACGCTGTTAGGAGTTTCTTCCTGACACCGTCAGAAGTGACCTGCAGAAATTCTTATGTTAAGTTTCCGGAAAATTTCTGGAAAAACTTTGTCCTACTTCTTGGAAATCCTGCAAAACATCATTATGACTCGATACAAGCATTTGACTCTAACAAATACGAATATACATGTTCACTTAATATTGTGGAGAATCATGATCGAGTTTGTTTCTTAAAAACATATTTGGGGTTTCCCCTTACACTTATCTTTTTGTGAAATACCTTTGGATGAAGTTAAGACTAAGCCAAACAACAAAATAAAGTATTTTCTCCATTTTAGTTTGAAACATGATCTACCAACAATAAAAATAAAGCATGCATACGGAAACAAATAACAATCAAACAAAAATAAAAATCACACAAAACATGGGTTGCCTCCCAAGAAGCGCTTTTCTTTATTTACGAGTCTTGTAGCTAGACTCAAGGTCATGGGTTACTACGTGGCATGGGTGAGTTCCTCATTGAGGACATCTTTGGGATCAAACTTAGGTTTTAGCTTCCCATCGGTTTTCTTAGTACGGTATGACCTTTCAAACTTTTCTCCATCCGGATCATACAAAATCATCTTCATATGCCATGATCCGTCACCTTCCTTAGGTGGCTTGTCCCAACTCCATTTACACTTATCCCCTCTCTTTTCCACTTGTTCATCTCTATATTAATAGGCATTACGCTTAAGAACTCAATCATTTTCCTAAAGACTAGGGGGTCCTCAAAAGAGTCTAGCTCTTCATCTCTAGCTATGAGTTGTTCCACCGAATGTGTCTTATCGATGAAATCTTTTTCTAGATAGAATGGGCGTTGAGGTGCTATAAAGTTTCTTTCTATCCAAGGTCCATGTCTATATGGTCTCCTATTCATCTCTACCCAATGTGGTGTCGGTTCATCCTCATAATCATAGCTATGTTTCTTGACATCATATACCGACCAAGTATCGCCCTCACCAACCGCTATCTTAGACTCCTTACGATCTATCATGGCGCTGGCGGTAGCTAAAAATCCTCTTCCTACTAATAATGGGCATGTAGTGTCACTAACCATGTCTAGGACGTGAAAATCCGCTAAGATAGTTAACTTCCCTACGTGAACAACTACATCCTTAATCATCCCAACCGGGTGGGTAATACTCCCATACGCTAGACCAATTAATACCTCCGTTTCCTCTAACTTTCCTAGCTTGAGAGTGGTGAAAAGGGATAAGGGAATCAAGTTGAGGCTTGACACTAAATCGGCTAGTGTGTCGAAAGCTTCGGATCTTCCTATCTTACAAGGCAAAACAAATATACCCTGATCATTAAGCTTTTTAGGCAACTTGTTTTGAACGAAGGCGGTCCCATTTTTACCTAGTTTAAAATTCTCATATTTTTCTAGGAGGGCACTATAGTAGGGAGCACGGGCTAAGACATCAATGACGGTACGTTCAAGGTGAAGCTCCTTGAATTCATCGTCAAGGTCTTGCGCAGGAGGTGCTTCAACTATGCTTTTGACCGGTTTTATATCGGGTGTTTTATTTGATTGGTCCTTTTGAAGAATTTAGTTTTGTTTGAAACACGTGCTCGTTGATATGGAATTAATGTTTAGTTTCGGGTTCTTGACCGTGTCGCTTGGGAGTGCTCCCATTTCTCGGTCATTGAGAACTTTCAACAATGTGTCAATTTTGGTGGTCATCTCGCTTTGCTTTTGTTTGAAATCGGCTTCAAACTTAGATATGTGAGCTTCTTGAGATGCCATAAACTTGGACATCAATCCTTCAAGATTGTTGGTACTACCATAGTTGTTAGAAGGATTGTTGTTGAAAGTACGGTTGGAGGGTGGACCGTTTGGTTGGTAACGATTTGGCGGATTGGAAGAATTGGTTTGGTTTTGTTTCCACCTAGGGTTTGGGTGATTTTTCCAAGAAGGGTTGTAGGAATCACCATAAGGGTTTGGCTCGGGTTTGAAAGTGTACCACTTATCTCCTGCTTCGTCGGTACGCGAGGATGCGTAGTCCACAAAAGCTGTTTCGGGGAGTTCTACACAATCACTAGTGTCATGGGGACCACTACATAATTCACATGAAGAAGTGATTTTGTTCACTTGGCTTGAAGGCTTAAGAGCTTCGTAAGATTTCATGAGAAACTTGACTTGATCCTCAAGTTCCATGATCCTACGGTCAGGAGTGCTAGAATTGTTCGAAGGCAAAGATATTGCCTTGACCGTTTTGTTCAAATCACGGGGATCATTTCAACTTTCGTTGTCATAGAGAGCAAGATCTTCAATGAGTTCCCATGATTCTTCCGCACTTAGATCACGTAGCTTGCCACCGGCCGATTGGTCAATGGTTCGCCTTGTGGAGAGATCGATATGGTCATAGAAGATTTGGACTTGGAGCCAAAGATTTATGCCATGATGAGGGACTTTTTGGAGTAAGTCCTTGAAACGAGTCCATGCTTCATATAGAGTTTCACCTTGACGTTGTTGGAACATCAAGATATCATTTCTAAGCTTGGTAGTTCTCTCCGGTGGGAAAAATTGAGCAAGGAAATGAGTGGTGAGATTATCCCATGAGGTGATGGATCCCGCGGGTAAACGCTCAAGCCATTGACTAGCTTGATCACGTAGAGAGAATTGTAATAGGCATAATCAGGTTGACTCTATAGTAGTAGCATCAAGGTCTATAGAATATACGATTTTAAGGAAATTTTAAGGAAGTCCTTGAGATGTTGATTTGGATCTTCGGAACGAAGTCCATGGAATGCACATCCGCTTTGCACCAACCGGATGGTGTCGGATCGCAAGGGAGACACATTGGCTCCTTGTGTGAGCTCAATGGTGTTTCGGTAGCCTTGGTGGCTAGGTTGGGAGTACTCTCCTAGGGTTCGGGGCCTAAGAGGTTGGTTAGCAAGTGGTGGGTTTTGTGGGTGGTCTTTTTGTGGTGGGTTGATGGGTTCAAAGATGTTACCACCTTCCATGATGTCGGATGGTAAAGATTACGAACAAAAACACGAAGAAATAAGATAGACTAAAGAGAACCTAAAAATAAAAATAAAATCTTACTAGAAAGGAATCTAGCAAATAGACCTAATAAAAAAAATTCTAACTTAGACAATAACTATTCCCCGGCAGCGGCGCCAAAAACTTGATGCGTGGGAATTGCACCAGGCTTTGCCTCTCGAGGGATCTCAAGAAGCTTACAACCCCCACCAGGCAGTGTACCTGATCGTTGTAGTATAGTATAGTGACAAGTACCGGGGGATTGATCGTTCAACTTAGGAATAGTGTCGCTAGGATTAGAAAGCCTAAGAACTAGGTCTAGAGGTGAGGGATGATTCTTTTTGTATTTTTATGTTTTATAAAAGCAAATAAAAATCTCGGTTGTTGGAAGAGTGGGCGGAATTAGTTGCTAGTCAACTAACCCAATTACTAAGATGCAATCAAAATAAAATAATAAAAATGAAAATAAACTAAATTAAGATAGTGGTGTGAGCAATATATGGGAGAATTGTGTTTACTTAGATTTCATTACTTCCTAGATATCTTTTACAGGTTAATTACTTGTTACAGTTGCGTGGATGACGGATTGTATTCCTTAATACCATTCATGGGGTGGCGTACTTACTTCCCCAATCCTATAAGCTCCTACTTCACTCCTATGTCGAGCCGGCTAAGAAGCTCCTAACATGGGATCACTAGAATTTGCTCATGCATTAAATACAATCATAAAAACCTAGTACACATCGGTTCATGTTTCGTAAGACGTTCAAGCAAGTTACACAATGGAGATCTGCCAGTTTTCTTAAGCCTAACATTGAAATCATTCATCCATTACAACTATAAATAAGCAATCAACCTATAATTAACATCTAGGTTTCATTACATCTAAGCAAACACATGAAAGTTCTAGCCTAGCATGTTAAAATCAAGACAAGCATAAGATATATTCAAACAACACATAGACATATTGAATGAATTGAAAGAAGACTTGTCTTAATTGAACATGAAAGGTTTCAAGGGGTAAAAACCCTTGAAAATACTGTTACAAACGACCTAGGGTTTATTAGGTTCGGCCCTACTATTCTCCACACAAGTTCCTCTCTTAATGAATGAAAAATAGAAAAGTATATATAGATTTTGTGAGGTGACGGCGTCAAGAGTAAATTTCTGACGCCGTCATCTCGCCGCCAATAAAGTTCTCGGAATGCCTAGATCTGGGTCTGACGCCGTCATGTGTAATCCTTCTTCAGGCCGTCACCAAAATAACTCTTGTCGCCCTACTTCTGACGCCTTCAGGTTTTCTCTGGGTCGTCATTCATTTTGCTCCTGACGCCGTCATATTTTCCTTCTTGATGCCGTCAGGTACTGTTCCCAGCATGGAAAATTAAGTCTTTGTCGTTTTCCTCACTTTTATGCTCCAAAAACGTCCAAAATGCTTCCTTTTCCAGAATTCACTCCCAAAGTACCTAAAATCACAAAAGGAACGATTTAGGGCAATATTTGATCAAATAAATTCAATTCAGGGCTTAAATGACCCCCTAAAAACGGTTCATTTTTCGCCTCATCAAATATACAAACTGATGCAGTAGAATATACATAGCAATGCATTAATATGTAACATTATGATGCAGTAATAATGTAATACTATCTCAGTATAGGATTGTTTGTTTAGTGTATCGTAATGCAGTAGAATATACGTAGTGATGCATTAAATTATATATAGTGATGCAGTAGAATATACATAGTGAAGCAGTAGATACTTTTGTTTGTGTTATCTAGACGCAAAAGCTCAAAACAAAAATGTTGCCATCGAACAAATGCATGTATAACTTGGTAAAAAAGAATCTTGTTTGTGTTAGGTTATCATCTTTTATAGCTTTGCGATTGGGAAACACGATTAGACTTTCATCAATTCTCAAATGTTTTAGTGTTTTTATGAGTAAATAGGTGTTAGTAAACTTCACAAGTCAAAGTTGAGCTATAATGAGGTAGATAGGTGTTAGTAAACTCCACAAGTCAAGGCTGAGCTTGAGCAAGATTATAGATGTCAAATACGTAGATTGTGAGCTCAGTTTATCAGCCTAAATGCTTGGCCAATAATTCAACTTTTGCAGGATTCTAGATATCAATAACTCGAATGACTCGACTCTTAAGTGCAATCGCGAGCAAATAAACCGCTTTACTTAGCTAGCCACAACCAAATGCATAAACATCTATATCAAGACTAAATAAACCTGGATAATTAGTCGCTTTAATGAGCACAAACTTGAGAATATACGTGACAACTAAACACCAACTGCATCAGAATTGAAAATCAAGTGCATCGTTCATACAAATAAGCAAAGAATTCTTTTTAGAGAAATTCTCTATAACTTGAAGTATAGATATTGAAGCGTTACTTTCAAGACATATTTTCTTTTGTGAGACGTATAGCATTGATTACCAAACTACAATAAAATACTATCTCAGTGTTTCCGAAATATACTCAGTATCTTTCTTTACTGCATTATGTTATTTTTGTTTAGTGTATTGCAATGCAGTAGAATATACAAAATGATGCAGTAGAATATACATAGCAATGCAGTAATATGTAACATTATGATGCAGTAATAGTGTCATACTATCTCAGTATAAGATTTTTTGTTTAGTGTATCATGATGCAGTAGAATATACATAGTGATGCAGTAGATACTTTTGTTTGTTTTATCTAAACGCAAAAGCTGAAAACAAAAATGTTGTCATCGAACAAATGCATGTATAACTTGGTAAAAAAGAATCTTGTTTGTGTTAGGTTATTATCCTTTATAGCTTTGCGACTGGAAAACACGATTAGACTTTCATCTCATCTCAAAAGTTTTAGTGTTTTTATGAGTAAATAGGTGTTAGTAAACTTCACAAGTCAAAGCTGAGCTATAACGAGGTAGATAGGTGTTAGTAAACTCCACAAGTCAAGGCTGAGCTTGAGCAAGATTATAGATGTCAAATAAGTTGATTGTGAGCTCAATTTATCAGCCTAAATGCTTGGCTAATAATTCAACTTTTGCAGGATTCTAGATATCAATAACTCGAATGACTCGACTCTTAAGTGCAATCGCGAACAAATAAACCGCTTTACTTAGCTAGCCACAACCAAATGCATAAACATCTATATCAAGACTAAATAAACCTGGATAATTAGTCACTTTAATGAGCTCAAACTCATTTATATCATTCAAGATCATATTTAGATTTCAAAATTTAAATTTGAAACTATTCAACCTTCAAAAGAACAATCACAAAACACAAGTCTGGAATTCAATAAGCACAAATACAAAATAACTTCATTTTTTTTCAAAACATAACATCAAACAACCATATTAATCCTCGTACTGCTCTTCATCATCGTCATCCACATACAACTCTTCATCCACAGTAGCATCCTTATACTACTGATATTCGGCCACCAAATCATTCATACTACTCTATGCCTCAGTAAACTCCATCTCGTCCATTCCCTAACCGGTGTACCAATGCAAAAATGCCTTTCTCCTAGAACATAGTTGTGAACTGCTCACTCATGCTCCTAAACATTTCTTGGATCGAAGTTGAGTTTCCAATAAATGTGGAAGCCATTTTCAGTCCGGTTGGTGGGATGTAACAAACTCTTGATTTCACATTGTTCAGGATCCATTGAACAAAATAAGATGAGTTCTTGTTTTGAACGTTCATAATTTGTTCATCTACTTCTTTGGTGAGTAAGCTTTGTGACACTAAGAGAGATGTATTTTTGCAAGCCACGAGAAGTGAGGGGTGCGAAACCAACCATGAAAAAATGGAGACGTGGGATGGGATAAAGTTAACAGCAAGCTTCCTCATATCAGAGTTCAATTGACCAGGGAACCTGAGACAAAAAAACATAAATGTTAGATATTGATGCGTGGGAATTGCACCAGGCTTTACTTCTCAAGGGATCTCGAGAAGCTTACAACCCCCACCAGGCAGTGTACCTGATCGTTGTAGTATAGTAAAGTGACAAGTACCAGGGGATTGATCGTTCAACTCAGGAATAGTGTCGCTAGAAAGCCTAAAAACTAGGTCTAGAGGTGAGGGATGATTCTTTTTGTATTTTTTATATTTTATGAAAGCAAGTAAAAATCTCGGGTTTTAGAGGAGTGGGCGGAATTAGTTGCTAGTCAACTAACCCAATAACTAAAGATGCAATCAAAATAAATTAACAAAAATGAAAATAAAGCTAATTAAACTAGTGGTGTGAACAATAAATGGGAAAATTGTGTTTACTTAGATTTCATTACTCCCTATATATCTTTTACAAGTTGATAGTTTGTTACAGTTGCATGGATGACGGGTTATATTCCTTAATACCAGTCGTGGGGTAGCGTACGTACTTCCCCAACTCTATAAGCTCCTACTTCACTCCTATGTCGAGCCTGCAAGAAGCTCCTAACATGGGTACACTAGAATTCGCTCATGCATTAAATACAACCATAAAACCTTAGTACGCATTGGTTCATGTTTCTTAAGACGTTCAAGCAAGTTACACTATGGAAGTCTGCCAGTTTTCTTAAGCCTAACATCGAAATCATTCATCCATTACAACTATAAACAAGCAATCAACCTATAATCAACATCTAGGTTTCATTACATCAAGCAAACACACAAGAGATCTAGCCTAGCATGTTAAAATCAAGACAAGCGTAAGATATATTCAAACAACACATAGACATATTGAATGAATTTAAAGAATACTTATCTTAATTGAACATGAAAGGTTTCAAGGGGTGAAAACCCTTGAAAATACTGTAAAAGTCGAGCTAGGGTTTGTTCAAGTCGTCCCTAAAATTGTCCTCTACTTATGAATGAAAATTACAAAAGTATATATAGATTTTCCAAGGTGACGGCGTCAAGAAGAAAATTCTGACGCCGTCAACCCGCCGCCCATAATAAAATCGGATTGCCTAGATCCAGATCTGACGCCGTCATGTGTAATGTTGTTCTGGGCCGTCACCACTTTTACTCTTGACGGCCATGCTTTGACGCCATCACATTTCTACTGGACCGTCACCATTTTTGCTCTTGACGCCGTCATAAAAATGCTCTTGACGCCGTCAGGTACTGTTCCCAGCAAGGAAAATTAAGACTTTGTCGTTTTCTTCACTTTTATGCTCCAAAAACATCCAAAATGGTTCCTTTTCCGGAATTCACTCCAAAAGTACCTAAATTCACAAAAGGAACGATTTAGGGCATTATTTGATCAAATAAATTCAAATTCCGGCTTAAATGACCCCCTAAAAACAAACCATTTTTCGCCTCATCATATACCCTAACACTTAAGATTTGCTTGTCCTCAAGCAAATGCGCTTTTATTCTAATCAAAATACAAGTTAGGGGTCATTTAACAGTAATATAAAAGTAATTACAACAAATAATCGTTCCACTAAAGACCAAAGACAAGCACGGAGGTCATACACTAGCACCTCACAAATAGTGTTTAGATACTCACATCTCTCGGGTGAAATAAAGTATATATCACAATATGGAAATGGAAAATATCTCTCACTACCTGTCATAGCAAAATAGATTACCATAGGCTTGGGAAAGGGTCAAACCTCCACCACATGGCGTAAGTACCTAGGATAAACTATCAAAGAGGTCATCTAAAAGGGATATAAAGTTAGGTGTAGGGATATGGAATACACGGTTTTGTTGGATATAGGCAATCTTTACTGGTGGCGAGTTAATCATCTTGGTTGGCATTGCTAAGCCAAGACTAGACTCGACTTAAGCTAATGAATGAAAAATAACAAAAACATAAAACAAACATAGAATGAAACGGGATGGTAATCCGTATTTTTTTTTTTTTTTTTTTTTTTTTTTTTTTTGCATACACTCTTACCCTACCATCCAAAATAATACATCATAGGGAATGAACATTCCCCTTACACTTGAATTTTTACATACTTTACAATAAACTACTCTAATGACTCGAATTAAGATAATCAAAACACTTGGAGTACTTTTAAGATTAACGCACGTATGGGGGTAATAATATGATGTTCTTCCCCATTACTCTACAACACAAGTACTTTACCCATGAGTCCCAATCGTCCCAAAACAATATGTACAAAGATATGACTCGACTTAGCAACCATGTAATCAATTAGATAATTAACTAAGGGTTTAAACAAATAACAATAATGCACTAAAGATGAGTGCATACATGGAAGGCTAAGGCGATTTGGTTGTACATTTAAGTGGGGTGTAACAAATTCTTCCTTTAAGTAAGATGCTTAAAGGTAGAAACGAAAAGATAGGCTCGGAGGGGTGTACTAGGGGTTTCGTGTACTAACAATGAGTACAACGCTAAGGTGTGGGAAAAATTAGTTGACTTAACTAGCCAAGTAATATGACTTAAATGGTCAAGTAATTATGAAACGGGTTTAAATACAAGGGTGATCCTACTGCCTCTTAATGTAGTCTCACTAGCGGTCTCGGGATGCATCACTAATGCAAGTTCTAGAATCTAAATGCTACCGGTACACTCATAAGCACTAATAATGAATGCTTTTCCTATCAAATCTAAAGGCGAACCTCACATATTTGGGTGGAAAATTTTTCTGAATAGTACGGTTTTGTGCTAGTCATACAATCTCCTATCCATGAGACGCTTGCTATGGCTAAAGTTTCACTCCTAAATGTTGTAAAAAATTTTAAATTTGGCGCTAAAATTACACTAACAAGTATTTCTCATAGTTTTATTACACAGCTACCATCAAACAAACAAACTCAAGTGCAAGTGTATCCTATAAGGTATCATCATTTTACCCTCCCCTTACACTTAGGATGAACATTGTCCCCAATGTTCAATTAAAGAATGTATAAGTGAAATAGGTAAAAGAATGAAATCAAATACCCCCTGATTCGTTTGGCATGGATAGTGCGGTAACAAGGTTAGATCTTCCTCCAAGAAAATGAACAATCAAAGCTTCCCTTCCAGAATATAAATCATCTTCTTGTCATACATAACTTGTTAAACCAGAGAAAACAAACCAGGCAACCTCACGTAAAATCGGCGGCAATCTATATATACTAATAAATCCTAGAAAAATAACATATATATCTTAAATTGCTTTCTAGGAATTAAAGGGATATAAGGCTTGTGGAATGATGTTTGCAGATTTCCTGGAGTTTATAAAACTAAAGAATTAACAAAAACTTTAAGACACCGTTAGAAAAACAAAACTAGCAAAATTTCCAGAATTTTACACATGACGCCGTCAGGAATTTCTTCCTGACGCGTCAGAAGTGACCTGCAGAAATCCTTACGTTCCGGAAAAATTTTGGAAAACTTATGTCTTACTTCCTGGAAAATCCTGCAAAACATCATTATGACTCGATACAAGCATTTGACTCTAACAAATACGAATATATATGTCCATTTACTATTGTGGAGAATCATGATCAATTTTGTTTCTTAGAAACATATTTGGGGTTTCCCCTTACACTTATCTTTTGCGAAATACCTTTGGATGAAGTTAAGACTAAGCCAAATGAAAAAATAAAGTATTTTCATCATTTTAGTTTGAAACATGATCTACCAACAATAAAAATAAAGCATGCATACGGAAACAAATAACAATCAAACAATTAAAAATCACACAAATCATGGGTTGCCTCCTAAGAAGCGCTTTTCTTTATTTACGAGTCTTGTAGCTAGACTCAAGGTCATGGGCGATTACGTGACCTCATCTCTCGAGATGATATACCCCATATAATTGCGATCATTACTATCGTGGTGGTGGTGTTTCAACCGATCGATACTTGTGGTCACCTCTCCTCCTCCTTTACTGCTCAAGTTAGCTATCCCATCTTGGATTATGCCTTCAATTGTGAAGGGCCCATACCACCAGGGACTCGGTTCATCGGGAGGTATTGTTACCTCCGAGTGTCTTAAGAGTACTAGGTCCCCTTTCGCGAATGGTGCATGATTCTTTGTTGGTTGACTATGTTCAAAATCGACATGAACCTTGTTGCTTTTGCTTTTTCTTCCTTCATGTTTAGTTTCTTTGTAACTTTTTATTTTTTGCCTCCCATGCAAGAATCTTTTCCTGAACACGAATAGGCGATGTGTCAATGTTGTTTTTGAGCTTTTTCCCCATCAAGCTTTCTTGTGCAAATCGCGGGGTCATGGGAAAGCTAATCTTTGTTTTTCCAGATTTAAGCTCAATTTTCCTATTTTCATACCTAAGGATAGCTCTTGTGGTGATAAGGAATGGTGCCCCAAGGATTATTGGCATGCATCCACCGCCTTTATCATCAATGATCATGAAATCAACGGGATACATGAACCCTGCGACATTGACCAGCACATCTTCTGCGATTCCCAAGGGGTACACATAAGAGTGTCCAGCAAAGGATAGCCTAACACGAGTGGTGGCTGGCATTTTTGACGTTAGTTGGGTGTAGATAGTTAGGGGCATAAGATTAACTTCCGATCCTTGGTCGGCGAAAGTGTTTAGACATTTCAAATTCCCAATGCTGGCTGGTATCTCAAAGTTCCCACACGTCATCTGCTTAGTAGCCACTTTTTGTACCAGTAGTTTCTCAAATGTCGGTCCCCCAGGTAATGTATCATACTCACCTTTTCCCTCTTCCTCCTTCTCTGAACCCTGTTTGGAGGATTGGTTACGCGCCGTCACCCTTTATCCAGCTTGTTATGGTGTTTTCGTTTATATCATGTTTCAGGTAGTAACTTAAGGATTAGGATTTCGGCGGTTCTTCTGTGGTTTGTTCACTAGGGGTTTCTACTTTCTCATCATCCGTGTGGACAATTGTGATGGAGTTAACAAACTGGGTAGTGGGGGTGGCGTTTTCCTTCCTCAGTAACATCCCTTCAGGGGTTTTCTGGTTGGCATACTCCTCCACTAGGCTCATCATCTCATTCATTTTCTCTTACATCTCCTCCTTTTGTTTATAAACTGCTTCCTCGAATCTAGCAAGCCGCTCAGAATGGGTTGCCATATATTCTCATTCGAGCTTCAAATTCCGGGCTAAGTTTTTCAGGAGGAGAATAAGGTGGGGCATAATTATGAAAGGTCTCAACAATCTCTCTAGAAGGTGACTCTGATAACGGCGTTGAAGCCATTTTTGAGATAGAATTAATAGCAGCCCGTCTAGGACTTAAAGGTCTCTTTTGCCTTTCCTCGAAATAGTCAACTTTTGCCTCAAGTTTGCAAAAGAGTTCATCAGAGATTTGATTCGTCCCTCCAGGTGTCGAGATTGCGTTGATGGCCGCTTCTATAGTGCGATTAAACTCCCGTAATTCTTGATTATAGGCGGCAAGTTCGTCAATAATTGCCCAAGATTCCTCGGTGTTCCTATCACGCAATCTACCTCCGGCGGCTCGATCGATGGTACGTTTGGTGTGATAGTCGACATGGTCGTAGAAGATTTGTACTAATAACCAAAGATTTATACCATGATGAGGGACTTTTTGGAGTAGACCCTTGAAACGAGCCCATGCTTCGTAGAAAGTTTCACCCTGATGTTCTTCGAACATCAAGATATTATTTTTAAGCATCGCAGTTTTCCCCGGTGGGAAAAATTGAGC
The DNA here is from genome assembly GCA_030686995.1 of Artemisia argyi. Classification (NCBI taxonomy): domain Eukaryota; kingdom Viridiplantae; phylum Streptophyta; class Magnoliopsida; order Asterales; family Asteraceae; genus Artemisia; species Artemisia argyi. The sequence continues at coordinate 149,730,824 of CM060686.1, forward strand.
AAGGAATTGAGCGGTGAGATCATCCCATAAGGTGATAGATCCCGCGGGTAAACGTTCAAGCCATTGACTAGCTTGATCACGTAGAGAGAACTGGAATAGGCGTAATCGGGTCGACTCTCTTGTTGTAACATCAAGGTCTATAGAATCTACGATTTTAAGGAAGTCCTTGAGATGTTGATTAGGATCTTCGGAACGAAGTCCATGGAATGCACATCCGCTTTGCACCAACCGGATGGTGTCGGATCGCAAGGGAGACACATTGGCTCCTTGGGTGAGCTCAATAGTGTTTCGATAGCCTTGGTGGCAAGGTCGGGAATACTCTCCTAGGGTTTGGGGCCTAAGAGGTTGGTTTGCTAGTGGTGGGTTTTGTGGTTGGTCTTGTTGTGGTGGGTTGATGGGTTCAAAGATGTTACCACCTTCCATGATGTCGGATGGTAAAAGTTACAAACAAAGACACGAAGAAATAGATAGACTAAAGAAAACCTAAAAATAAAAATAAAATCTTACTAGAAAGGAATCTAGCAAGTAAACCTAATAAAAAAAGAAATTCTAACCTAGACAATAACTATTTCCCCGGCAACGGAGCCAAAAACTTAATGTGTGGGAATTGCACCAGGCTTTACTTCTCAAGGGATCTCGAGAAGCTTACAACCCCCACCAGGCAGTGTACCTGATCGTTGTAGTATAGTATAGTAACAAGTACCGGGGAATTGATCGTTCAACAGGAATAGTGTCGCTAGGATTAGAAAGCCTAAAAACTAGGTCAAGAGGTGAGGGATGATACTTTTTGTATTTTTTATATTTTATTAAAGCAAGTAAAAGTCTCGGGTTTTGGAGGAGTGGGCGGAATTAGTTGCTAGTCAGCTAACCCAATAACTAAAGATGCAATCAAAATAAATTAACAAAAATGAGAAAAAAAGCTAATTAAACTAGTGGTGTGAACAATAAATGGGAAAAGTGTGTTTACTTAGATTTCATTACTCCCTAGATATCTTTTACAGGTTGATAGTTTTTTACAGTTGCGTGGATGACGGGTTATATTCCTTAATACCAGTCGTGGGGTGGCGTACGTACTTCTCCAACTCTATAAGCTCCTACTTCACTCCTATGTCGAGCCTGCAAGAAGCTCCTAACATGGGATCACTAGAATTCGCTCATGCATTAAATACAACCATAAAAACCTTAGTACGCATTGGTTCATGTTTCTTAAGACGTTCAAGCAAGTTACACTATGGAAGTCTGCCAGTTTTCTTAAGCCTAACATCAAAATCATTCATCCATTACAACTATAAACAAGCAATCAACCTATAATCAACATCTAGGTTTCATTACATCTAAGCAAACACATAAGAGATCTAGCCTAGCATGTTAAAATCAAGACAACCGTAAGATATATTCAAACAACACATAGACATATTGAATGAATTGAAAGAATACTTATCTTAATTGAACATGAAAGGTTTCAAGGGGTGAAAACCCTTGAAAATACTATAAAAGTCGAGCTAGGGTTTGTTCAAGTCGTCCCTAAAATTGTCCTCTACTTATGAATGAAAATTACAAAAGTATATATAGATTTTCCAAGGTGACGGCGTCAAGAAGAAAATTCTAACACCGTCAACCCGCCGCCCATAATAAAATCGAATTGCCTAGATCCAGATCTGACGCCGTCATGTGTAATGTTGTTCTGGGCCGTCACCACTTTTACTCTTGACGGCCATGCTTTGACGCCATCACATTTCTACTGGACCGTCACCATTTTTGCTCTTGACGCCGTCATAAAAATGCTCTTGACGCCATCAGGTACTGTTCCCAGCAAGGAAAATTAAGACTTTGCCGTTTTCTACACTTTTATGCTCCAAAAACGTCCAAAATGCTTCCTTTTCCGGAATTCACTCCAAAAGTACCTAAATTCACAAAAGGAACGATTTAGGGCATTATTTGATCAAATAAATTCAAATTTCGGCTTAAATGCCCCCTAAAAACAAACCATGTTTCGCCTCATCATATACCCTTACACTTGAGATTTGCTTGTCCTCAAGCAAATGCGCTTTTATTCTAATCAAAATACAAGTTAGGGGTCATTTAACACTAATATAAAAGTAATTACAACAAATAATCGTTCCACTAAAGACCACAGATAAGCACGGAGGTCATACACTAGCACCTCACAAATAGTGTTTAGATACTCACATCTCTCGGGTGTAATAAAGTATATATCACAATATGGAAATGGAAAATATCTCACTACCTATCATAGCAAAATAGATTACCATAGGCTTGGGAAAGGGTCAAACCTCCACCACATGGCGTAAGCACCTAGGATAAACTATCAAAGAGGTCATCTAAAAGGGATATAAAGTTAGGTGTAGGGATATGAAATACACGGTTTTGTTGGATATAGGCAATCTTTACTGGTGGCGAGTTAATCATCTTGGTTGGCGTTGCTAAGCCAAGACTAGACTCGACTTAAGCTAATAAATGAAAAATAACAAAAACATAAAACAAACATAGAATGAAACGGGATGGTAGTCCGTGTTTTTTTTTTTTTTTTTTTTTTTTTTTTTTTTTTTTTTTTTTTTTTTGCATACACTCTTACCCTACCATCCAAAATAATACATCATAGGGAATGAACATTCCCCTTACACTTGAATTTTTACATACTTTACAATAAACTACTCTAATGACTCAAATTAAGATAATCGAAACACTTGGAGTACTTTTAAGATTAACGCACGTATGGGGGTAATAATATGATGTTCTTCCCCATTACTCCACAACACAAGTACTTTACCCATGAGTCCCAATCGTCCCAAAACAATATGTACAAGGATATGACTCGACTTAGCAACCATGTAATCAATTAGATAATTAACTAAGGGTTTAAACAAATAACAATAATGCACTAAAGATGAGTGCATACACGGAAGGCTAAGGCGATTTGGTTGTACATTTAAGTGGGGTGTAACTAATTCTTCCTTTAAGTAAGATGCTTAAAGGTAGAAACGAAAAGATAGGCTCAGAGGGGTGTACTAGGGGTTTCGTGTACTAAAAATGAGTACAACGCTAAGGTGTGGGAAAAATTAGTTGACTTAACTAGCCAAGTAATATGACTTAAATGGTCAAGTAATTATGATACGGGTTTAAATACAAGGGTGATCCTAATGCCTCTTATCATGTAGTAAATCCTATTACACGAATGTAGTCTCACTAGCGGTCTCGGGATGCATCACTAACGCAAGTTCTAGAATCTAAATGCTACCGGTCCACTCATAAGCACTAATAATGAATGCTTTTCCTATCAAATCTAAAGGCGAACCTCACATATTTGGGTGGAAAATTTTTCTGAATAGTACGGTTTTGTGCTAGTCATACAATCTCCTATCCATGAGACGCTTGCTATGGCTAAAGTTTCACTCCTAAATGTTGTAAAAAAATTTAAATTTGGCGCTAAAATTACACTAACAAGTATTGCTCATAGTTTTATTATACACCTACCATCAAACAAACAAACTCAAGTGCAAGTGTATCCTATAAGGTATCATCATTTTACCCTCCCCTTACACTTAGGATGAACATTGTCCCCAATGTTCAATTAAAGAATGTATAAGTGAAATAGGTAAAAGAATGAAATCAAATAATCCCCTGATTCGTTTGGCGTGGATAGTGCGGTAACAAGGTTAGATCTTCCTCCAAGAAAATGAACAATCAAAGCTTCCCTTCCAGAATATAAATCATCTTCTTGTCATACATAACCTGTTAAACCTGAGAAAACAAACAAGGCAACCTCACGTAAAATCGGCGGCAATCTATATATACTAATAAATCCTAGAAAAATAACATATATATCTTAAATTGCTTTCTAGGAATTAAAGGGATATAATGCTTGTGGAATGATGTTTGCAGATTTCCTGGAGTTTATAAAACTAAAGAATTAACAAAAACTTTAAGACACCGTTAGAAAAACAAAACTAGCAAAATTTCCAGAATTTTACACATGACGCCATCAGGAATTTCTTCCTGACGCGTCAGAAGTGACCTGCAGAAATCCTTACGTTCCGGAAAAATTTTGGAAAACTTATGTCTTACTTCCTGGAAAATCCTGCAAAACATCATTATGACTCGATACAAGTATTTGACTCTAAAAAATACGAATATACATGTCCATTTACTATTGTGGAGAATCATGATCAATTTTGTTTCTTAGAAACATATTTGGGGTTTCCCCTTACACTTATCTTTTGCGAAATACCTTTGGATGAAGTTAAGACTAAGCCAAACGAAAAAATAAAGTATTTTCATCATTTTAATTTGAAACATGATCTACCAACAATAAAAATAAAGCATGCATACGGAAACAAATAACAATCAAACAATTAAAAATCACACAAATCATGGGTTGCCTCCCAAGAAGCGCTTTTCTTTATTTACGAGTCTTGTAGCTAGACTCATGGTCATGGGCGATTACGTGACCTCATCTCTCGAGATGATATACCCCATATAATTGCGATCATTACTATCGTGGTGGTGGTGTTAGAATCGTATTTTTATTTATAAAAAGTGTCGGTCATTAATGTGTAGTTATAGGTTGCTTTAGAATATCATTATGATGAAGTTTATGCTTAGTACTCATGTTTTGTAAAAGTCTAAGGGCCATTAATGTAATAAAGTAAAAGATTAGAGATGCCCTAGACTATTAGTATAAATACTCTTGTAAACCTCATTTGAGAGGTTGGTTCTTTTAGTGGTTCTCTTAGTAATATCAAGGTCTTTTATTTCACACACTAGGAGTTCCCACTCACTCTCTCTCTCTCTACTTACTTTCTCTCTCTAGGTTTAAGCTTGATTTAATAGTGATTTAGGTTGTTCTACGGTCCTACAAGTGGTATCAAGAGCCTAGGGATAATTTTAGGTTGTTTTAGATTGTTTTGTGGTGAAAAATCGTGTTTTTGGTGAAAAAAGGCGAATCTGGTTACTGTTCATCGGCATGTTATCGAGTTTGGATGTTATCTTTGTCGAGTTTGAAAAGTTTTTCGAGTTTGAGAAAAAATTTTCTTTCGAGCTTGAAATTTTTATTTACCGAGTTTGGAAAAATTTTGTCGAGTTTGAATAATATTTTTTCGAGTTTGAAAAATCTTATCGAGTTAGAAAATAATTTTCATCGAGTTTGAAATTTTTTGCGAGATAAAAAAAAATATATAAATAAAAAATAAAAAAGTTTACCGAGTTAGGAAAACTTTTTTGCGAGTTTGGTTTTTTTTCTTCTATCGAGTTAGGATATTATACTAGCGAGTTTGGATCTGATTCTGATTCTGCGAGTTTGCTTATATTCCTGCGAGTTTTAGTTTTATTTTGGCGAGTTAGCCTTGGCACCTTATCGTATATCGAGTAAGGATTTGTGTACTCTAAACTTAGACGAAACTCTGCCCAAATTTTTTAAGGACTTACCGAGTTAGGGACTTACCAAGTTTGAAAATCTGAGCTTATCGAGTTTGAAAGTGTCAAAAACTTACCGAGTTTGAAAGTTAATAAGCCATACCGAGTTTGGAATTCTCTCAATACATACCGAGCTTGGATTTCTCTCCATACATACCGAGTCAGAGTTTGACAAGGTTTACCGAGTTTGCCAAAAAAAAAAGTTTTTTGGCGGGAAAATTTGAGTAAAATTTATTTTTTACAGGAGTCTATACGTTCAATTTTTACGCGAGATTTAAATTTTGGTATACGGTTGAAAATTTTGGCCCGAAATTCAAAATTTTTTGGCCAAAATTCAAAATTTTCGGTAAAATTTGGCGAAAAAATTTTCAAAACTCAAATTTTTCTGGTAACCTTTGAATTGTATTTCTTTGTGTTTTTCAAATTTTGAGAAAGAAAATTTTCATACTCAATTTTTCGCGGGAAATTACGTATTCTATAAAATTCAACCGAGAACGTTTTTCATCTTCACCAAACCATCTAATCTTCAACAACAACCTTTGTTATCTTTCAAAAGATCCTAAGAACAACTTTTCACTTTAAATTGAATCAATGGCAACTCACCATGATCGTTTCACAAGTACTTTGTCCAATGGTTTTGCTTCACTCTTCAAGGAATTAAACATCCAACAACACAACAACAATCCGCAAGGATGTGCTTCGAGTATACAGATGGGGAATCAGATGCAATATGTAGGGCAGTATGTAGGAAATCAGATGGATCAGATTACGAATCAGAATGTGCTTAATCAAAATGGGATTGATTGTTTCATGACTTCGATTCAGAAACCTACATCAGCAAGTCACAACAAAAACAATGTCAATGCAATGACGAAGGTAGAAAAGATCCAGTATTTGTTTATGCTAGCCAATAAAGAAGACTCGGGAATACCGTTGACTGTTGAGGAAAACAACTTCATAGCTACAACAAGAGTTAATGACAATTCAGCATATCTCAACGAAACCTACAACTTTATGGCAAATCAGCAGGAAACAACATCAAGCAGTGATTCTGATCTTCTTCCTACTTACGATTCAGATCCATTCCATGAGGTACCAAATAATGGTAATGATGCTAATCCGTTTGCTCATGAGAAGCCACATTATGTGCCACCTGAACCTAATTACGATACATATGTGGGGGAACAAGTTAATAGCAATGTTAACTATGAAACTTCAGATATGGATCCTAATGGAGTTCAAGGTGCACAAAATGGTGCTAATGATGAGGAAACCCGTGCTTTCTTTGAATCATTATTGAACAATTGTCGTGTTGAAATTGAAAATGTGCAAAAGGTCAATCGCGATGTTAAAGCCGCGAATGTTAAATTGACCGCTGAGCTTGAGAGTTACAAGAAAAACTTTAATGCTTTTGAGTTTCATCACAAAAGATTGTCTGAATTAGAAACTGGTTATCAAAATTTCATTTCAAGGGAAAAACAATTGCAACTCAAGTTTGATACACTTGATGTTAATTCTTTCAAAGAGATAAAATCTTTAAACGCGGAAATTTCTGATCTACAAAACCCACTTTCTAAAAAAAACAGCTTATACCAATCTTGAAAAAGAAAGGGATGAGTTGAAAAAGGATTTTGCAAAGAAAGAAGACAAACTTTTGGAAGAAATCGTAGAGTCAGAACACATGATTGCACATCTAGAAGAATTAGTGGTTAAGTCGGGTCAGTCAAGTCAAACAATGAAAATGATTTCAAATCAAACTAATCCGATTTACCATACAAAACACAAAATGGCTCTAGGTAACAAAACTCCTTGTAATCTCAAGAAAGCTCAGCAAGAACAGAATGTTTTGTATAATGGTAATTTGATTTACACCAAATATGATCCTCCCGTCGTTCGGGATTCTGTGGAAACGATGGAACTTGTCGAAGAGAGCATTACTAAAATGAAACAAAAGGATTTCAAACCCATTGATTACAACAAATTGAACAAACTTTCGGGAATTACTTTTGTTCCACAAACAGAACCTTCTGTGTTTTCCATAAAATGTCCATTCGCGAAATTCTTTTCTAAAAAGACAATTGTTTCTAAATCTCTTTCAAAAATAGAACAAATGTCCTCCAACAACACTTTTAACACAAATGAGGCTAGAGACATACTAGATGACGTTAAAAAGAGAATTCAAGAACTTCAAAATATTGTTGAATCTAAAACTTCCATCAATATTAACAACTGGCATTCTAGTTTTCATATCGAACAGAAAAAGGTGTTTCAAAACGAAATTACTATCCCACTGAATAACATCAGTGCGAGGGTAATCCATTTTGAACAAGCTTTCTTAAAAGAAACGGCCGACTTTGTCAAGGACCAAAAATCCCTGGTAAACGAAGCTAATGATACTCGTGAAAACATGAATGTTTTGGAAAGGTTAAATGATTCTCTCTTTGAAGCTGTTATGACTACTGATATCATGTCCATCATTTTACAAACATATTCTGTTCAAGACGATGAAAGATTGAGAGCTGAGACCTCCGCAATTGTTTCAAAATATGAAAATGCTCTTATAAAGCTTGAAAAAGAAAATGTGTCATGTTTTAAACAACTTGATCGAAAAAAAGAAGAATGCAAGTATGACAAATTGTCGTATGAGCGTGCCTTCAAGAACATGAAAGAGCAAAATGATCTTTTGAGGGCTCAGCTTGAAAATCAAAAAGGGAAGGGTGAGGAAACTAAGTTTGCAAAACCATCGACTTCGGAGAAACCAAATGTTTCAAACACGGTTCAAAAACCAAAAATGTCAATTTCACGGTTTGCTCCAAAAGTCGATGAGAAAAAGGATTTGTCAAAACCAGTCACTCCACCTCCCTTGCCCAAGGAAAAGGTAATGGAAAAGATTGTTGCAAAACAAAATTTGTTTGTTGAAAGAAACAAAAATGTGATTTCACCTGGCTCTTCTAAGTATAGTACACCAAATAAGACAACAAAAACTGTTAATGAGTCTGTTGGTTCTAATGACATGGTCCTCAATCATCATCTTGAAGAAGCTAGAAAAAAGGCACAACATCGAAAAAACGGAATTTTAGGTGCAAAACCTAGTGTGATGAATTCTACAAGATTCCAAAGCACCGCTAGTAGTAGTAAACCATTACCTAGGAACTTTCAACAAAATACTAGGGATTGGTTTGCATCTAAGAGTAGTGGCACAAATAAGAATGCTAGGAAAGTAGAATGCAACACAAAGAATTCCAAATCAAGTGTCAAGACCCAATCCACTAAGACACCAAATCAAAACAAACCCATTGATAAGAAGCAAGAGGTTAAGAAACCTGATAGGTGGATATCTAAAGAATGTAGTTTTTTCAAGACTGAGACTTCCACTGCATCTGATAAGAAAACTACATCTAGATCTTACCTTAGGTGGATTCCTACGGAGAAAGTTTTTAAAACAGTTGGTCTTAGATGGATTCCCACAGGAAAGATTTTTGATAGTTGCACCAAGACAAATAATAGTGATAATCTTCAGGATAAGGAAGTAGAAACCATTACTACCGTTGATATTCAACACCCGCTGAGTGATGATTCATGTACTTCTAACACTGTTATTTGTGAAACCTCTTCGTCTTTGGTTGCAGGTGCTTCAACTATCTCAGAACCCAGTTCTTCAGAGGGTTCAAATTCTGTAAATTCTATAAAATCATTCTTTCAATCTTCTATTTTTGATTTTCCATTTCTTTTATAAAAACAAAAACAAAATACAAAAATATAAAATTTCAAAAAATACAAAAACAATATAAAATCAAAAAATCCAAAAATATTCTTCTAACGACATGTCTCTCGTATAAATCAATATTCTGTACGTTTCTAGAAATGTCATTCAACAATGATACGGACATGTACAGATGCTTGAACGGGAGTTCTTTTATATGTTTTTTAAAAACATGTCGCTTCCAAAAAGTTTCTTCATAATGGCGTTCGTATACTTCAGTACGAAACCCGGGCAAAAATGATGACAAAATTCAACAAATCTGAAACTTCTTTATCTTTCAGAATTTTGCTTCAAGAAGACTCCTTTCCTCTAAACTTTAAAAAGTTTAACATTTATCAAAAACATATACGAGTTTTGAGGGGGAGTATTTCAAAAACTAACTTGTTCCGAATTCATGCAAAAAGAAATCTGTCTATCTCTCCAAAAAGCTTTTTCTTAATCAGTTGATATCAAAAATATCACGATATGTTATTTTTGAGGGGGAGAAGACATGATTAAAATGTGATCAAAGATGTTTAAAGCTTGTGACTGAATCTCAAAAGAGCTAGACTCAGAATGTACCAATGAATTGATGAAGCTTAAAATGTCTGTAATCGAAAAGACTTGTCCTGGACGGGTAATAATTTCAAGCTAGTCTAACTAGTGATGTAAGCGTGTCTCGAATGGGACTTGTCTGAGTAGAATGTACCGTATCGAGAGACTTTCTTTGGACTTGACCAGGACGGGTAATAATTTCAAGCTAGTCTAACTAGTGATGTAAGCGTGTCTCGAATCGGTCATGTTCACTGAAAGTGGATCAATTCAAAAAGTGCAAACTCCTCACGCATGTGCAAATTTCTTAAAAATCCATGAGCACATGTGAAGGGGGAGTCCTTCAAAAGTTGCAAAACTCTCAATGTGGTAACAACAATGTGTTTTATTATCATAAACACTTTGAGAGATTTTTCAATAAAATGGTTTCATGGCAATTATAGGATAGTCATGGAGTTATAAGGTGACTAAGGTTAGGGAAAAACCGTCCTATGATCCGCCAGAGCCAGAGGGATCTACCCAAGGACAATTCCAATAGATTAGAATTAGAAGTCCTTAGGTATGATTGAAAAAAGGAGAAAATGAGAAAGGAGAAAGAAGGGGTTGAAGAATTAAAAAGAAAAGTTATGAAAAAGGGTGAAAAGAAATAGCCCTCCATATGTTCAACCTTAGGGCAGACACCGGGTTCAATTCATATGCTACTGGTTGTTACTAAGGTGACACCGGTATTGAAGATAAAGACGTCATGGACCCAGTGACGCACTGCACTAAACCTTCTAGCCACTCAAGTTCTCTTAAAAGAGCTTGTTTCATTCTCACAGGGAACCGGTGTAATCTATCAATTTGTCTCTTAGAGATGATTGATATTGAAGCAGGAGACCTCTCCCTAATCTCCGCATAGGAAACCTAAGTGTGCACTTATCGAGTCTAGAGCCTTGAGATACATCAAAGATCTCTTAGGAACACTTAGTATTTCTACAACTGGTATTCTACATCAATGGACACCAGCTGTAAATTATAGAGTCCTTCGCAGATCTTAGCAATCTGCCGAGAACGTTTATGAGAGAATTTACAAATGTATTTCTCAATGAATGAATGGAAATTCCTGCCAGGGTCAACATCAAACAGCCCTGACAGCAGGTCACTTCGGTAATTCTTTATGGGTTACGCTTAGTGTTCTCGGTGGTTTCAAACGGTCTACAGTCATGGAGTGATCCCCAGCAACTCACCCAGTCATTGAGCTACTTAGTAGGTCTCGTAAGCTCTTTCGGGAGTATCTGATATGGGAACGGCCATGGTAAGGGTTAGAAGGAGTCTTCACACTATGCTGTTGATGATCTCTAATTCCTTATCTGTAAGTACCGGTTGTTTATTGCTAGCTGTTTACCTGCAGCTATACATCATCTCCATGGCGAAAGATTCCACATGCTCATACATGCATCACAAAGTCAAAGGAAAGTTCTCACAAAGATCAAAGGATAGCAACAGTCAAAGAAAGATTCTACGCCAAAAAAAAGAATCTTTAAAGTAAAGTGACAAAGATCAAAGTGAAAGAAAGGAAACAACAAATGCATGTATCACAAAGACTTAAGACGTATGAGCATGTTGGAATGGCAGACAACCACCACAAACACAGAAGTGACGAAAGGCAGATGACATCATCGGATCACTTCAACAACAATGAAGCATAATGAACTAGAACTATGTTTCATCTAGTGATTCTTAAAGACGTCAAGAGCTATGAATGTTAAAGTTTAAAGACAAAGATGATGACGTCGCGCAACCTCAATGACCAACACTTAGGGGGAGATTGTTAGAATCGTATTTTTATTTATAAAAAGTGTCGGTCATTAATGTGTAGTTATAGGTTGCTTTAGAATATCATTATGATGAAGTTTATGCTTAGTACTCATGTTTTGTAAAAGTCTAAGGGCCATTAATGTAATAAAGTAAAAGATTAGAGATGCCCTAGACTATTAGTATAAATACTCTTGTAAACCTCATTTGAGAGGTTGGTTCTCTTAGTGGTTCTCTTAGTAATATCAAGGTCTTTTATTTCACACACTAGGAGTTCCCACTCACTCTCTCTCTCTACTTACTTTCTCTCTCTAGGTTTAAGCTTGATTCAATAGTGATTTAGGTTGTTCTACGGTCCTACAACAACTATAAACAAGCAATCAACCTATAATCAACATCTAGGTTTCATTACATCTAAGCAAACACACAAGAGATCTAGCCTAGCATGTTAAAATCAAGACAAGCGTAAGATATATTCAAACAACACATAGACATATTGAATGAATTGAAAGAATACTTATCTTAATTGAACATGAAAGGTTTCAACGGGTGAAAACCCTTGAAAATACTGTAAAAGTCGAGCTAGGATTTGTTCAAGTCGTCCCTAAAATTGTCCTCTACTTATGAATGAAAATTACAAAAGTATATATAGATTTTCCAAGGTGACGGCATCAAGAAGAAAATTCTGACGCCGTCAACCCGCCGCCCATAATAAAATCGGATTGCCTAGATCCAGATCTGACGCCGTCATGTGTAATGTTGTTCTGGGCCGTCACCACTTTTACTCTTGACGGCCATGCTTTGACGCCGTCACATTTCTACTGGACCGTCACCATTTTTACTCTTGACGCCGTCAGGTATTGTTCCCAGCAAGGAAAATTAAGACTTTGCCGTTTTCTTCACTTTTATGCTCCAAAAACGTCCAAAATGCTTCCTTTTCCAGAATTCACTCCAAAAGTACCTAAAATCACAAAAGGAACGACTTAGGGCAATATTTGATCAAATAAATTCAAATTCCGGCTTAAATGACCCCCTAAAAACGGACCATTTTTCGCCTCATCTGATATTAGCATCTTACACAATTCATCTAAATGTGATGGAAGGCGGCCAAATTAGCTTGAGAGATTGTTGGCTAACAAGTGTAAATTAGGTTAGTTTATAACTTATATGAAATCCGTCCTTACTACTAGGACTAGCTAGTTGCCCCACCTCATAATAAATCTTGGCAATCACCATAAAGGTTTCACTTACATTCAGTATGAACAAAATCAACATCTACATCACTTGTTGCAGAAACAATCTTCCTAACAACGTCCCCACACAATTCACATTCCCTACTCACATGCTTCAAGCCATATCAAAGTCGCTTTTAGTTCTCAACTTCTACATTGCCTTCCTCTTTACTGTAGTAGTGCCTCCAACTCAACTGCCACACCACATCTAAATTATCTTAATTTATTTACATATATATCACAGATTGAACCTTCTGCTACATTAAGTAGCCACCAATTCCACCCTTATTATTCACTCTACACCTCATGCCATCCAGTCATAGAAACCCAAGTCCCTTCTTTCTTTTATCATTTCTACATATGTATCCTGAGAAAGCCTTTTATATTAGTGAACTAATCTTACTGAATTTGATTAACAATATTCAAACAGAACTAAAAGTTCTGGTCATATATCAGTTTTGTCTGGTCAATTGTTAACTGGAGGCACAATCATCCTTGCATTTCCCATAATTCCAATGGGAACAGGCCTACAGTTTTAACCTCTTCTTAACAAGTAACACATATTTAAGCTTCCACCACTAATAATCGCATCACGAGTTTTCACCAATGTTGCCCTTATAATTAGTACACGCTATCTAATTTTAATGACTTAGGTCTTGTCTTCATATGTTACATATCTTTACCAAAAATCCACATCTTTAACACCTATTTCATTCTTAGCTAACATTTTAGTTGATTGATCTTAGAATAACAGGGTTGAAAAATGAACAAGTTGGTCAACAGGTCTAAATAGGTAACCTTTCAACACGGTTTTGCCATTTTTTTAATTGTTAATAACTATAGTGTCAAAATGGGTAACCTGATTTATTGTAATAACAAATATATATCACATACCTACTCAAGTGAAGATACTGATGATACGAGGTTACACTTGATAATGTGACTGAAGAGCACCTTGAACGTTTTGAACAACGCTGTCAAAATTCACAAAACCAGAAACATCAGCCTGCACAATTCTTTTCGAACATGGAGTTTACCAGTTCACGATCAGCAAATGAGCCTGTTGAGAATAACCTCACCTATCTCATAGAAACAACATCAGCCTGCTCAATTCTTCATGAAGGTTTTGAACATGCAGGTTTCCAAATGAGCCTGTCGAGAATAACCTCACGTCGTTGACTATTATAAGCCGTCTTGGTTGGAGTCTCGATTCGGTCACGTAGCCAATTACATTGTTCACGATCAGCAATATGCATGTACTCAAACCCAATACTTCCACAATAAGCTTGTTCGAGTCTTATTAAAATTGACCTTAATGTCTGAACAGGTTGGTTTTCGGACAAGAAACCAGACATCTGCCATACCCAGAGGAAAAACTCATGGTCTAAATCAGCTTCACTGAAACCATATAAACCAGACATTAGGAATTTCCCGTTGTTCCAAACCTAATGGGTCTAGATTCACTTTCATGTGACCGTAAACTTGGTAAGTTCTCACAAGCAAAAACAAACGCATATTCACAAACGCAGCCTGGCCCACGAAGTTTGTGAAGAAGTTGTCTCATGGCTCATCGACACTATTTGTTTGGGTCAGCTTCCCACGCTCTTTGAAGCTCTTCAAGGTAGACACTACTGGTCCCGTCTAGGAAACAATCGGTTAACTGTGAGAGTGGAACTGCATGTGGGACGGGTGCAGCTTGTGCTTTTGAGACTGTTGTGTGAAATTGTCAAGTTCCTGAAGGAAGGATGTGGGTCCGTGTTGTGTATGATCCAGTTTGTGATAAGGTTTTCCTGATTGCTAGTTTTGCCACACTAGATCCTGCTCTAAACCACGTCATTTTGTTATAGAAGCTTTAAGATACCCTTCTTTGTGACTGATTTAAAACTGTTTTGATACAGGATTACCTAATTGGCGATTGAATTTCTTCTAAGATGTAAAATAGACCCTTCCCAGAACTAAAATTTTGAACCATGACAACTCCATGATTCAAAATTGTAATGCAGCCCTTAGTGACTCCATTTGAAAATGTGACACTGCAAAAGTGCTGACACATACACAGAGTGAAATTTTGAACACAGCCTGTTACTTGATGTGTTTGATCAGTTAAGCTTATATAATGACGACCAAATTCATACTTGTAAAGATTGCTACAGTAAGTATATAACCCTAAGTGTGCCAAGCATAACTGTCGATTACCTATATTATAGATTGGTTACACGGATGCTTCACATCTCGAGCCCAAAGTGGATAGTCCATCCATCTATAATCCCATTCATAGTTCCTGAACCCAAGAGTGCTGAAAACGAAAAAGATAATGCATTACATGTTAGAATTAAATGCATTTAGGATGCAACTGTTTGAACTTTGATAACCTATATGAAGCCTGATTCTAAATGACCATTGATCTACTTGTCCATCAACTGTTATGAACTTATGATCATGATTCCCCCATTCTACCCAAAACATGAAAGTATTGAATTTCAAAAGTCAAACGAGTTGAATAGATATTGTTTGTCTGTCAAACTATGAGAGATATTATATAACAATAAGTAGGAATAACTGCATAATGGCTATGATCCTCTAATCATTGAAAGATTGATGCGGTAAGAAATAGGCATTAATGTAGTAAGAGATAAGCATTGATGCAATATAATATAAACTGTGATGCAGTAACATATAACGATTCATGCAGTAAGAATTAAGCATTGATTCAATAAAAAATAAGTATTGATGCAATAGAATATGAACTGTGATGCAGTAAGAGATAAATATTGATGCAAACAATAAACAAATAGTAAAAGATAAATATTGAAATAGCTACACCAAAGTTAGTTTTTGAAGATGCACCAGATTTCTATTTGTTCAAATCAGGTCTATTACTTGTATCTGCTTCGTCTGATTCAGTATTACCTGAAACATTTTTATAGCAAGTGAAATAAACAGACATTATACTTCATAAAAGTTTAAAACAAATGCATCTAAAAAAATTATGCTCATACACAACTACTGCATCTCTTCGAATGCTAGTGCATCAGATAAACAATCAGTCATACAAAATCAATTTCGCACATGACGCAGACTATATCTAACCTAACTCATGCTCATACGTGGAAAATTAAAAGCTACTGCATCTCATACCAATTGCTAGCGCATCAAAAAAACATTTAAGCATACAAAATCACTTTGGTACATCATCTAAGAAACACACAAAAACTTTTTGATGCTTAAAACGCTATGCGCCTAAACTGATCTAAGATATTATGCCAAAATAGATGTTGAATGTGTTGACTTTGAATAAGCAAAACTACTGCATCACACATTGAAACAACCACAAAAACACTTTTTGACGCATAAAATGCTATGCACCTAACCTATTCTAGGATTATATGCAGTAGGGAATTCTATGCGGCATTTAATTTATCACAAGTACTGAATCACACATTCAAACAAATACACAAAAACTTTTTGATGCATAAGAAGCTATGCGACTAACCTATTCTAGGCTTATATGCCACACAAAAATCCTTACTGCATTACTTTATCACAACTACTGCATCTGACATTGAAACACACATACCCAATTTTTAACGCCTAACACGTTGTGCGCGTAGACTAACCTAGACTCGCACTCGATAAAACAAGTTACTACTGCATTACTTCTATAAACAAACTGCATTAAATTTAAACAAACAACAACACATACCCAATTTTTAACGCCTAACATGTTCTGTGCAAACCCTAACTACTGCATTACTTCTAGAAACAAACTGCATTAAATAAAATAATGATTAAACAATTATAGGGTTTCATGATGAACTTACAAGAAGTAAATGATGCAATTGAAGATCTGATGATGTGGTGACCAGTGGTGCGGTAATGATTGGTGGTGTGGTGATGACTGGAGGTGCGGTAGTGACTGGTGGTGTGGTGATGACTGGAGGTGCAGTAGTGACTGGTGGTGTGGTGATGACTGGAGGTGCGGTAGTGACTGGTGGTGTAATGATGACTGGTGTTGCGATAGTGATTTGTGTCGTTATGTATAGATCTGTTATTTGTCTGGTGGTAACATGAGTGTTTTCTATTGCTACAGATTTACCCCTCAAACTTTACTTATTTACAATAATAACACTCCGTTTTTTTGATCTATTAAACATAATCCAACGGTTGAGATCGCTTCTCATCCTTTTTATTTTAAGAGCCTTCTCATTGTATCCCCACCCCATATATATATATATATATATATATATATATATATATATATATATATATATATACACACACATATATACACACACACACACACACACACACACACATATATATATATATATATATAACTGTAAAAAACTAGAAGGCCGGTTGAAAAGTTTTTATCGATTTAAATTTAGTTTATTAAATCTTTAGATTGAAACCTTTGGATGTTGAGATATGGATAATGCACAATACTAGTAATGAAATGAATATGTAAAAGTAAAGAGATAAAGGAAAGAAGTGTGACACAATTGTTGATAGTGGTTCGGCTACAAGGACACCTCCCTTGCCTTACTCCACTCCCCGAGTCACCTACTCGAGAGTTCGTAAACACTATGTCAACAAGCTCCTTCACCGGTGGAGAAACCTTCACAACGTCGCTTACACTTTTTCTGGTATAAAGCTAAATACCGAGTCCTTAGCATGGCGGACCAAACCAATACAACACAACAACTTTAGAAATTACAAGTAGAGGTATCAACAACAAGAAGCAACTTGATGATCTTGAGGTGATGAGAGGTCCGAGCAACTTTGAGAAGAGAGATGGCTCATTAGTAAGAAAGTATGATCTCATCTTGTAACAAGAACCTAGAGAACACAATAGAAAGATAGAGCTACAAGAATGATCTTTAGATCTGAGGTTAGAATGATGAGAATATAGAGAGAAAATGTAATGGAGAAGGGTGAGAAACAAGAGAGATATGGCTCACTACTTATAGGCAAAACAGTCCACTGTTCACCAGGTTCCGACGGATCCCTTGTCAGAGGGAGCCGGCCAGTGTATTCCAATGGAACCGGCTATCTGATAGTACCAGGTCGAGTTATGGGTTACAATTCCGGGTTTTGGGTTATAGATCAATGTCCATAGGTCAAGTGATGTCATGAATGATGTCAAATACATCTTTGGTCATGGGTTATGGACTTTGGGTCATGGGTCATGGACATTGGATCATGGGTTATGGGTTTTACCTATTGTGATGTCATGCATGATGTTAAAGACATTAATGCACATGGGTTATGAGTCACGGGTCATGAGTTATGGACTTGGTTATGCGCCATGGATAATCTAAGTCAAGTTATACATTTTTACTTAGTTGTTTTATGAAAATGTATTTAGTAATTTTGACAAAGTAAGTTAGAAAAACTTATTGGCTTAAAACATTACGTATTTTATTTATCTTGTTCAAAATGATTTTACTTTTGTTAACGACAAAACATCGAAAGATCATAAAATTTAAATAAATGTGTTTACGGTTTATTTGTGTTAACAATAACTTTTAAAAATTAAACACTTTAACACTATAAATAACCCACTCATTTCACCATTTTATTCACAAATTCAAACTACTATTCTCTCTAAACACATTCTCTCATAACACTTTTACACATTTAATCTGCATAATGTCTTACGAGCTATTTTTGTGACTTCATCTCCGGACGTTACTAGTGAGCTTGAGCTTTTACGGAATGCTGTTGGGGGGATTTTCAAGCGTCAAAGCCAAAACTCTCACGAAAAGAAATTGACAGGGATCGTTACGGTGCTCATAATTGTTTAATTGCGGCTTACTTCTCCGAACACCCAGTGTATGACGAGGGAACATTCCGTCAGCATTGCCGAATGAGCTGAAACCTATTCACACGAATTGTTCGAGAGGTAACCGATCATTCCCGTTATATTATACAAACTGCTAATTGTGCGGGCACACTTGGTATTTCCCTATTAATGAAGTGTACTTCGGCAATTCATCAAATGACATACGGAGCCATCCTGATGCTCTTGACGAATATCTGCAAATGGGTGTGTCAACAGCTTGTGAGTGCTTCCAAAAATTTTGTGAGATCATCATGGAGTTATATGGTGAAGCTTTTTTTGTGAAAGCCAACATATACTGACATTGAAAGACTCTATGCTCATCACGATCAAAAGCATGGATTTTCTGGGATGATAGGAAACATTGATTGTACAGGTTGACCGTGGGAGAATTGCCCACAAGCGTATAGAGCTAAATTTGCTTTAGTTGATCACGAACCATCTCCATTCATTTTATTGGAGGCGATCGCCTCCCAAGATTTATGGATTTGGCATGCGTTCGTTGGTGTCTCGGGGATGAATAACGAAATGAATATTTTAATTGAATCGCCTGTTTACAATTATCTCAAAGCGGGGATAGCACCGGATGTTTCATTCGTGGCTAACAACCTGACTTACAAACGGGGATATTGTCTTACTGGCGAGATATATCTAGAATGATTTGTTCTTATTAAGTCCATTTCAAATCCGGGGTACGAATAATCACAAAAGAATTTTGTAAAAGACGAAATACGAAGTAGCAAGGAAAGATGTTGAACGAGCTTTTGGTGTATTAAAGAAAAAGTGGCTAATTATTAAATATCCGGCTAGAGGGTTGGACAAAAATCGACTATCAGATATAATGTACACATGAATAATATTACATAATATGATAATTCAGGACAAAGGATTAACGATATCTCCCACATTTTTTGAGGGAAGCACCGTGATTATAATCCCGTAAGAACGCATGAAGAATCGTTGGATGTTACTTGGGATATAGTCAATAGAACAACTTATTTAAGCCTAATAGCCGATTTGATGAAAAACATTTGGCATCGTGCAAATCAAAACTAGTTAAGTCATTTTATTATTGTAAAGTTTTAGGGCACGTTTGGTTTGTAGGTGGGTTTAGGATTATGATTTGGATTTGTATTATAATTTGGATTTATATTATGATTTTGATTTGATACAGAATAGAGAAATAAAAATAAAAAAATAATAAAAAATGAATTTAGCTAAATAAATAGTTATTTTTATAAATTAATATATACTTTATAATATTAAAAGAGGAGAGAGATATAGAGATAAAAAAAAATGGTCTCACATATTTTGTAAACCTCTTGTCTTTTGAGAAGCCCCACATACTTGGGCAGGATGACTACATCCTAAACCCACATGCATCAAACAAACACATGTTTAATGTCACATCAATATAAAACATAAGTAAAAGTAGGCAACCAAATAGGCCCTTAATGTTATTTGAATTATTATGTAATTGTTTTATTATTAATGAAAGTATCATATAGGTCGCAGTAGAGAAAAAGCTGAGAAATACACGGAGAATCAACGAGAGCTTAGAGTGTGTAACTAAAAGACTTAAAAGACGTACGATGAAATTTTTATAATATGTTAGTGTTTGTATAAATATGACATGGCCATGTACATATATGTTGTCGTGGCTCGCCGCTACATCAAAGGTGTTAGGTGTGCCAATATGGTCGAACAAGTTTTTTTTTTTTTTTTTTTTTTTTTTTTTTTTTTTTTTTTAATTTAACATTAGGTTACCCACAGTAAGGGGATTCAATCCCCTTACTTTTTCCTGCCACGTCAGCTTTCTCTCTCCAGCGACCTGCAGGCGATTCAGTGCCCCAGTAAGGGCGACCTAGTTCAGTTTTTTTTTTTTTTTTTTTTTTTTTTTTTTTTATTTATTTATTTTTTAACACAAACTCAAATTTCATTAATAATTAAAACGTTACATATTATTTAAAATAAAATAAAAAACATTACAACACTTATTCAAATTACATTAAAACGACCAAACTAGTTTGGATTATGACGATGCCAAATGTCTTCCACCAAATCGGCTTTGAGGTTAAGATGAGTTGTTTTGTTGCATATCTCCCTGGTAATTTCCAGCGATTTCTCATGCGTTCTTAAAGGGTCATAAGAACGGTGCTGCTCCCCTGGAAAGAATTCGGGAGATATCGCCCGCCCTTCGTCTTGAATTATCATATTATGTAATATGATGCATGTGTACATTATATGTCCAAGACGCTCTTTGTCAAATCCTTTAGCCGGATGTTTAATCATTAGGAACTTCTTCTTTAATACACCAAAAGCACGTTCCACATCTTTTCTTGCTGCTTCGTGCATCCTCTTATACAATTGACGCTTTTCATCATGCGTCCCTGGATGTTTAATGGACTTCACAATAACAGAGTATTCCGGATATATCCCATCAGCAAGATAAAATCCCTGTTTATAAATGGAGAAATACCAAGTAAGCCCGCACAACTAGGAGTTTGTTGGAAATAAGGTGAATGATCGGTTACCTCTCGAACAATTAGTGTGAATAGTCTTCGGCTCATTCGGAAACGATCATGGAATTGTTCTTCGCCGTATGTTGGGTTAGCGCAGAAGTAAGCAGTAACTAAACGGTTATGAGCACCCAAACGATCCCTAGTAACTTGGTTTCGGGTTTCTTTAGGTTGTGACGCTTGATAAGCCTCCCAACAATCTTCCGCAAACATCAAATACTCGGTACTAACTTCATTTTCGTCATCCGAAGACGAATTGGCAAAAAAGATATCGAAAGAATTCATGGTGTGATTGAATATAGAGGATGTTTGAAATGAGGTTTGTGAATTGAAGTGTGTTTTATGTTGTGTATTTATAATAAGGTATTTAAAAGATTTTTTTTTTTTTTTTTTTTTTTTTTTTTTTACTAAATCCTAACGGCTAAATAATAAAAAAGTACTCAAATTTGTTTTTGAAATGTCGATCCACTACACGACCTTTTGTCCCGTTTGTGTTGCCTCGACCGACTACTCACAACAACATGGATCGATCGGATGTGTCGATCGCATGCCTCTTCTGTGCCCAACCTTATGGTCGAACAAAGTGGCTGTTGACAATATTGGATCAAGACATTCAATATTGTCAACAGCCACTTTGTTCGACCATATGTACATATAGATATTGGTTTTTATATTCTATATATAAATCAGTCTCCAAAGAAATATTCGGAGAATCTTTCCATAAAATATTCTCTATTCCTATATTATCTTAGGGCTCGTTTGGTTTATGGGTATTAAAGGGTATGGATTCAAAGATGCATCAAATCAAGTGTTTAGTTCTTTTCTATTTCCCTGACAGAAGGATTTGAATGAGTAGATTTTAATCCATGCCCCACATGTTACTTTTTAAAATTCCTACCAATCATAATTTATCTTTTGTTTTTCTAAAAATTTGAGCCACAAATTAAATATATTATTAGTCATATTTATTATTTTCTTTAAATATATTATTAGTATAATTTAATAATTGTTAATTCTCTCTCTTTTACCTTTTTTTTAAACCAATCTCAAATTTAAATTCAATTCTAAACTCACTTACAAACCAAACGGGCCCTTAATGGTTTTTTTCTTGGGCTTGCAGTGGGAAGTGGGCTAAAAAAATCAGGTCCAACGTGTGTATACTTTATGTATATAGACATATAGTAGTAAACGAGTTTGGCATTTTGCATGTGTATTTATAGAGATGCATTTAGGGTTGTGTGAGATCCGGTGACATGATCCAATGGTCTTGGGAGACCCACGTGGGAGTTATCCCATAGAGTAGACAAGAACAATATGTGGCGTGATATTCTTGGTTCTTAGTATTAGGAAATATTCGTACTACGAACTATCTATATCTCATAGCGAAATGCCTGCAGCACTACCTCTACGCAAATGAGGTGTTTGTGAGGTGTTCACATGTGGCAATAGTATAATAACGGTTTGGGAGGACACACTGTTATGCCGATGGAGATTGGTTCTTTAGGCGAAGCGTGCTATGGCTTTAGCTAATAACTGCCTGGAAAATGGTTCTCCAGGCAAAATATGTTGCGGCATCGGCCTTTTGGGTCTGCTATGAACGTATGAGCTTTAACTATATGGCTCAAACTGTCGGTGTCATAGAAAAACACAGGATTTATGAAAGGTGGAAAATAACTAGTCTAAATGTGGAAATCTATTTAGTCTAAGAGGTTGACCACTATGACTTTAAGAGCTGATAGAAGTCAATAGAATTGAAACCAACACATCATAGACTTAAAATCTTTTTGAAGATTTCCAATTCTCAATTTGGTTACCTAACAAAAAGTTTTAATAATTAATTCGTTGGTAAGAAATATAAGGTTATGTTTAATGTTATTAGTTTCATATTTCAATATTTGTTATCTCCTTAATCTATATGTAAATCCAAGTTATGTATTTACCAACTTTATTTGTATGCTATCATTTTATCTTTGTATAATGTATGTTATATTGTAAATTTCATAAAGTAAAAATGGTGTTTCATGCATTGTAGAAATTCGCTTTGTAATTAGCTAAACCAAATACTGTATGTGTGTATAATTTTTATATGACGTCTGTATACAGTCGTCAAACCATGTTTGATTTCAAATTTCTCAACCAATTTTTTTTTTTTTCAAAGTCAATTAACCGTGCTAAGCACTACATTTCCTATTCAAAATAAAATCTTTCCTAAGTCAAAAAGTTCATTAAACAATCATTTGAGTAAACTGTGTGTAAATTTTCAAAATCTAATTATGGATTTTGACCTCAAAATATGAAGAAAAACGACCCTTTGCATCCTTGAATATCAATATTTATTTCTTCATGTTAGACTCTAAATATGATAGTATGATTAAAAGTTGACTAGCCTATTTAAGTTTGTTACAACTCAACCGATAGTCTACCTGTATTCATTAAGCTAAAAGTATTTTATTTCCTTACCCTTTAATCTGAATTTTAAATCTTTATCTTGTTGAATGTTCAAAGTTAAAATCTAAGTTCATGTAAAGTGCCCACTTTTGTATCTTGTTGTGGTTTAATGACCAAGTCAAAAGCTAAGTTGATAAGAAATGTATAGGACATATACACACTAATGTGACTTTTATATCATAATTGGGTTGAATATTCTCAAAAGCTAAGTTGATAGTTGGTGTACACAATCTACACACGTAGATACATTGTAAGAGCTTATGGCATAATGTCCCATTTGCTCTAAATAGGTGATGGACACCGATCGCAGTGACCAATTACGGATGCTCTTAATAGTGAATTAGTCTTAAAATAGCGAATTGGTGACCACTACGGATGCTCTTATCAATGTTTATACTATAAATAGAGGTTTATTCTTTTGCAAGGTTTGTGCGTTACAGCATATTACACAATGCAAAATGATTTATGTCAAAAATAATATTCGTATAAAGGAAAAAGGATTTAATTATAGCTTTGATTGATATGATGAAAAATATCAAGAAAAGTTGATGTTATATGCTGTCATGCTGATAATCCTAAAATTTATATGGATAAAGAGAGGATAAGAGCATATACCGTTTTGAATGGGAAAATGAATCTTAAAAGTAAATAAAGTTCGTTCCAAATCAACTCACAATAATTGTTTTGTAAAGAAATAACCCAACAATGTTGTCATAGTGCCTAACACCAACATTAATCCTTTGAATAAAGTTCAAAGTTACTTAAAACCTCCTTTTCCAAAATAGCTATAATGTTTGCCTTAATATACGTATGAGTTATGTTTGTATGACAACATAATTGCAATTTCTAAATATCTTAGTACGAAAGCATAATTGTAAGTTAGATAATTACGACTAATCTTTTTATAGCATGAAATTTTATAAGGGTTTTTCTAACTTGTGTCCTAAAGGCATAAGTTAAACACAACAAAAGGTACATAAAAGTACTTAAGTACCCACGCAAAAGTACAGACAAGTGTACTTTTGTGTGGATTTTTATATCCTTTTTCGTGAGTCTCATAGTACTTTTTGTGTGCTTAACATGTACTCTAAGGCACAAGTTAGAAAAACACATTTTATAAACCAAAAATAAATTTATGTTGGTACTTTTTTTGTAGAGTAGTTCATTAGAGGTTAAAAACATTTTTAAAGTGTGAAAGCTTATAACTTTTGAAAGATTTGGGATGACTAAAATACTCTTATTTATTAAATATTAAGTAATATATTAAATATTAAAATAATTAATTATAATTTAAACTAATAATTTTTTTCATTCTTACTTATTATACATTTATATATTCATAAAATTAAAAGAAAAAAAAATTGAATACAAAAATTAACGTTACTATCACCTCACATAACATCGGTAATCGGCTAGTAATCATTAAAGCAGCAAAAATCTTGATCAATATTTTTCTTAACTTCTTCAATAAATGCTGGAAAAGATCATTGAATTTTTGTACCTAGTAACAAACTATGTATTATTCAAAGTTATTTAAAGATCAACCATCATCATCATGAATCATTGAAAATGATCCACCTTTGTAATCATACATTTGGAAACAAGTTGAAAATTATTGTTAGACTAAGACTAAAGCATCACAATTTAGGAATTAATTAATCATTAATTAGTAAGGGGAATTTACAACACTAGTAACACGTCTCTTCCTTCCCATTCAAACAACGAGTCTTGTCTTTTTCTTCTTTGAAAATTTAGGAAGAAAGAATTCTTAAATACTAAAAAAAAAAAAACTAAATAAAAAATTACAAAACTATCCCTTAAAGTAAGAAAAACCCCAAAACATAAATTGGTCAATTAGACCAAATCTGTATAGATCCTAAATCAACCAAACACCACATCATATCTTACACCCAAGCTAAAATGACCAAAATACCCTTTTCGATCAATCAATCATGATCGCGGATGAAGCGCACTCATTTGTCGATGCACGACTTGGGTCGTAGGCGCCGACCATAGGTTAAACGGCAATGCTCGGTGTTGATTCGGGTTCGAGACGGCTAAGTGGGCATGATTATGATGATGTTCAACTTTTGTCGCACCAGACGAAGCTGGTGGGACCGCCACACGCTCACACGAGGGACACATGGTGAGCGTGGTTGGAGGCGCCATCTGCATATAGAATTGGGGCGACATCTTTAACGCCCGCAATTCTTGCAACTCCTTTTGTAACCTTCTATTCTCATCAGTCAAATTTTCGCAACATCTCTTCAAAAACTCACAATCAACCTCGGTTTGCTTCAGCTTTGTCCTATAAACCCAAAAAACAACAAAAAAATTAATTCACGTCGAAAAACATAAATCACACCTTAAAAACAAATTTACAAAAATACCCTTACGAGTATAACAAAATTACTAACCTTGCCCTTCGGTTTTGAAACCAAACTTCAACTTGACGAGGTCTCAACCCAAGCTTCTTTGCCAAAGCCAACTTTTGCTTCTGTAACAAAACAAAACACAAATTCATAAGTAAATAACAACTAAAATTATTAAATCTTTTATATAATTTGTGAGATAGGGGGTGTATATCGTAAAAATTTGTCATTAAAAAATATTATTAAATGTTCTAAAAATAATACAATCGACACCCAAAAAAGATACACACGTCAGGATTTCTCCGCTGATTTAAACCTTTTAATTAATTGATAAAAAATAAATAAATAAATAAAAACTTACAGGATTAAGAGTATTATGCTCCTTAAAACTCTCCTCCAAAACAGCCGATTGATCTTTAGACAACCTTAGCTTTTTGCGACAGTTTTCGCCATCTTCGTCATCGCTTAAACCGCGAGACGAAGCGCGTTCGCCCTCGATGTCATTTACTGGTACGTCTCTTTCACTTCTTTTACCGCTAATACTCGAAATAGTGCTATTTGGAGACGAAACACCTGCTTCGTCTTCAGGTTCGGTAACAGTTGCGGGGATACGGTTCACGTCGATACCTTTCAAAAATGACCTCGTTTCGACCCTGAACGCCTCACTTGTGTTCCGATCTGCATGAAAAAAAAAAAAAAAGTTTTGGTTAGTTGGTTATAGATCTGTATGTGATATATGTACAACTGTTTACGGCAAAAAAGTATGTAGTACAAAATTATGTTGTGCCAAATAACAGCTTGTAATAGATCTGTTATTTGACACAACAGTTTTTTGGAGTTCGTGTGCAAAAATTTATTTTATAAAAAAAAGTTTTTGATTTTTTTTTGTTGTGACATTTTGTATACCTGATGAAAGGGGATACGAATCCGAACAATTAGCGGTTGTTCGGAGAAGATTAAACGTTCCCGGGACATGATTAAACGAAGGTTTAGTATCAGCCGGGAAGTTTAAGCTAAGACTTAAGCCAAGATCAGCTTTTTCAGCCATCATTTAAGTGTGCTTTAAATTTGATGAACTAAAATGTTTTTGGTTATTGATTGATTGTGAGAATAAAATGGAATGAGAATAATGAGTAAGAGGATGTGATGAATGGGGTTTTTATAGAAAGATGTGGGTAGAAAGTGGCTTGGCTTGGAGCCGTGTAAGCCGAGCTGAAAGTGAGAGTGAAATTAGGAAATGTGTCTTTTTGTTGTGAAGGGGACAAGGACTTTTTGTGACCATATGTGCATGCAACCTAATTCTTTTTATTGTTTGACCGTTGACTCTTTTTTCATTAAATTAATATTGATTGGTGTTACTTTTTTAAGATATGTTATATGAAAGAGTTGCAAAATTTTGTTTCTTAAAATAGGTTCAATATTTTAGTTGATAAAACTGTATTTAGAATATCTTTTTGTTGAAGGTTTGGTAATTCTTAGTTACAAATTTATGGTTATTCTAAAAAACTTGTAATTAAAAAGAGTTTTGCTAATATATGTTCATAAAAAAATAAAATGGTATTTGGCGGAACCATCTCAAGTCCGTGTACCTTTTTGGTACAGAGCCCCCCACCCAACAAGGAAGGCATATCCCGGTAAATTACCTAGGCAACACTGGCTGACCAAGTTGGAGTCCGGATTCGAACCCCCGCCTTTAAGCTTTGACTTGGTCAACTGCGCGCTTTTGCGGTAGTTGGTGGCCAACTGCCCTAAGGCAGCTGGTTAAAATATATGTTCATCGGACACGTATTAACGTGTTAATAAAATGAATGTTTCGATTCATTTAAGTGAAAATTATATTCAGATATAACAATTTATAATTTTATTTAATATTTATTGAATGTATTTTTTTTGTTTAAATAAAAAAGTTTGTATTTATTAGTTACCCGTTAATTTGTACCCAGTGAACGCTTGTTAGTAAAACCCAATTAAAAATTAGTGTCATAAAGATCTTTTAGCAATTTAAAAGTAAATGAATGTATATCTTATATAGAAGAGATGTTATGTTCACTTATCCTACTTTAAAGCATAATCATAATTGCATGTCTATGAAAAGTGGTGTTCACCAAAATATGTGACATAAATTATATTGAAATTATTAATATTTGCCTTAAGATTATAAAGGGAATTAAATTAAAAACAAAGACTATTGATTGGACACATCAAATCAAAACCAACATATGAAAAATTCAAGTTTGTGCGACTCATTATTGGAGTACTTTAGTAAAAGACCATGTTCGTGAGCCAAAATGTCAAAAAGAATGCACCAAAATGTCTAACAGGATGCGACAAAAATATAGACGTTATTCAATAAACACGCCAACTAAAAAGACTAAAAACTTACGTATTCCATATTATGTTTGTATTGAAAAATTTGCTCATTTTACTAAACAAACTACACGACACAAGTATTTGCGCACATATACACATTTACACATACATTTGTTGAAGCAGGTTTTCCTATTACAAGACTCTTTACTCTCATATTGTAGTATAATGCTTACATTTTATCTCTTTTATATCCCATTTTAATAAGGTTAGTTTTTGTTGTTGATAACACTTATTATTTTGCTCTTTTCTGTTTAAATCTAAGTTTTGACGTAAGTTCATATTTTTTTTTCTTACCGAATTAATAATATTACTAGATTATACCTATAGAGCGGCAATTTCTAACCCAACTTGAAATAAGCACGAAAATTAACAGGTTCGGATTGAGTCTAAATAAATTTCGAATCATGTTTAGGTCGACCTATTTAACCTATTTATTAAACAGGTTAGGTTCGGAGTGCAAATAAATTAAGTGGGTCGATCCGTCAACCCGTTTAAGATTTTTTTTTCCTTAAATTAAAAATAACGTATATTTTATTATACGGGTTAAATAGTTAAACGGGCCGACCTGCATACCCATTTAACATGTTTAACTCTTGTAATGTGCCAACTTTTGTATATAAAACGGGTTAAATGTGTCAACCCGAAACCTGTTTAACCAATTCAACCCGTCTAACCTATTTAACTTGCTGACTCAAGTACATATACGGATTAAATATCTCAGGTTCGGGTTATGTGTAAACAGTGGACATAGCTGACCTAATGATTTAAATAAGTCAGGTTAGAGTTGGGGTTTCTAACCCACAAACCTGCCGACTTAAACCCAACCCGAGGCCGACCCGAATGAACACCCCTAATTATACCAATCAATAATCTTCAAGTAAGCTTTTGTGTCATGTATTTCCTTTTTTTCAAAAGTAGTCTAATAATTGAATATATGCATTTTTATTTTTATTTTTTATTTTTAAAACAAACATATGTGGTGTAGTACCTGTGAGCATGTAGGTTTGTACCATTGTACCCATATGAGCATTCACATCCACAGGTAAGTAGGACCCAAAATGATATAGCCTCATCAGGTCCATCCGTTGTGTCATCATGAGTAGATTGATGATTTTTATGATTGGATCCAACCAGACAGATCAATATCCATTCCACCTGCTGTGGACCCTCCCCACATTCTATCAAAACTCTCCTCTCATCTCATCTCATCTCATCTCAACTCAACTTTACTTTTTTCACTTTGAATGAGAGACTTCGTCATCCCAACCCATACCCAATAACTTGCATAACCACTGAAAGGAATGTGAGTGTTGATATTCACATCATACTTTTTCATTCTTGTATCACTAAATCACATCAATGATGCACACAATACAACATCGTTATAAATAATTAGTAGTATGAACATCACTTTTAGTGATATGGATGTCACCTCCCAAAAGCAATCACTAAGAATATGAAACAAGTAAAACAACGTCAATAACTATAACAAGTATACTGTGATAACACACGTCCGAACCGGACCTTAAATCAATGTTTGTTAGACCTGGTAAATAAGTATTTGTCCAAAAAAGATAAATAAACGGTTAACAAGATCATGCTCAATTTTGGTTAATTTGATTGTAGCATACTTTAGTATATCTAACACAAAAATAATTGAAACTGATATTTATGCTAAACTAAATCACATCAATGATGCACACAATACAACATCGTTATAAATAATTAGTAGTATGAACATCACTTTTAGTGATATACTGATATGGATGTCACCTCCCAAAAGCAATCACCAAGAATATGAAACAAGGAAAACAACGTCTATAACCATAACAAGTATACTGTGATAACACACGTCCGAACCGGATCTTAAATCAACGTTTGTTAGACCTGGTAAATAAGTATTTGTCCAAAAAAGATAAATAAACAGTTAACAAGATCATGCTCAATTTTGGTTAATTTGATTGTAGCATACTTTAGTATATCAAACACAAAAATAATTGAAACTGATATTTATGCTAAACTATTAGGGGGTGCTTGGTGGGGGGTAAAGGGAGGGTGGGGAATGGGTAAGGAATTGGAAAGGGCCCACATCCCTTCAAATAAGGTGCTTGGTTAGAGAGGGGTAAGGTATTGATTACCCCGTAGTGGGTAATCAACCTTTATAGAGTAAATTGGGGGGTAAGGTATTGATTACCCACCCCACTCATTCCTTTGCATTCCTTTCCCTTTCCCTTTCCCTTTCCCTTTACTCACTTTGAACCAAGCGGACCCTTAGTAGTAAGTACAATGGTAAACAATTTTTCATAAAGGTGTCGCTATCATACTCTTTATGATGTGTCGATAATGTTAATATCCTTTTTTCATGTCTGGGTAAAGCTCAATCACTACATGTTTAATGTGCTTTTATAAAAAATAACTAAATCAAATATTGAAATGATCGCATTTTTTCCCTTATGTAACATAATCAAACACAATGATTTAATTTCTATAAAGGTAAAAAATATATATATAAACACAATGATTTAGTTTTACATATTGTGTTGGGAAAGTTAACAATAGTAGCTTTTAATCTTTAAAGACAATAATACTTTCTGGCTTATGTTAAAAAATTAAAATGCCAGTTGCGACATGAGGGGTCGCTTTTGAAGTCAGGTACATGTGAAAATCCACGAGGTATAGTATACCAAAGGGTAAAATTGTCAACTACGAAATGTCTTTTACAAGGGTAAAATAGTCAACACAAGTAATATCCACAATTCCACAATTTGAGTTGAAGCTGAGCCGAGCCGGGCCATGAAACTAGGGGGGTCCAAAAACGACCGAGGAGAGTGGAGTTCACGTGGGAAGGAACCTCTTACCTCCTAGAACTCACGTGTAACAACATGTCTTGTTTATATACACGTGGGCCCTTCTTTCTTACTTTTCATTTATGTTTTTGCAATTAAATATTTTCATACTCATATGAGATCTAGAAATAATTCTCCACAATAATTCTATCTGTATTTATCGCATTATCTAATCAAATATTTGTCATTTTCAATTCTATATGATGGATATATACCGTACTACTACCTCCGTCCCATATTTATTGTCCATCTTTCCTTTTTCGGTTGTCCCAAATTAATTGTCCACTTACATAAATAGATAGGGAATATAAATTAAGTTTACTATATTACCCTTATTTGTAGTTATTATTACAAACTTTAAAGAAGTTGATAATTAATTGATTAAGGGTAAAACTGTCTTTGTGCAAAAAGTAAGAGAGAGAAAACTGTAAAGGTAATGCTTTTCTAAAACTGTGTGTTTTTTGTCTGTGGACAATAATTTTGGGACGGAGGTAGTAGTTTTAAATTCTTTCAAATTTTGACATAAATTATATAATATACTAAAGGGTAAGAGGTTACTGTAGCAAGCACTGTGGTTGCTACAGTGCTTGCTACAGTTTTTTTTTTTTTTTTTTTTTTTTTTTTTTTTTTTAGTATTAACGGTCGTTAGTTATTTAACGGCTGTTAACTAACGACCGTTATCTTTAACATTTAAAAAAAAATTATACGCACTTTGTCTTTCATCTCAGTGGTTCATTGCAAATTTAGTCCTCAAATAATTTACATAAATGGTCCTTCATGTTATACATCAATTGCAAAATCAGTCTTACGTAACTAACTTCATGTTAAGTAGCTAACGGCAACAAAAGAATTCCGCAGCAACGCGCAGGTATCAAACTCGTTACACTAATTGAGTTTGCGACAGTTCAATTTACTTGTTTTATTGTGCTATAAACAAAAGTGTTAAAAACTATAATAAATGTTGTTCTTAAAGACAAATATAAATTTACAGGGTATTTGTTATATAAAATTTAATATTAAATATTTTTTAAAATCTTTTGTGTTTAAATGTAAGTCGTTTTAGCCAAGCATAATATATTTTATTTTTATTGCCTCATGTCAGCAGGGTTTCCTTATTAATCCAAATTAATTAGTTACCATATCTTTCAAGCGTAATTTATTTATTTTTTTATATATAAAAGAAAATGTAGTAAAGGTTGTCTTAGATTAATGTTGCCACTACATTACATGTTACTTTTTCATAGGCATTTATTGTATTATATGATATTATCTGGTATACTATTATTGCATTGATAACAAATTATGATAATACATTAAATTTCATATTTTATAAAAATACGTTATTTAGATCATCTTCGAAAGAAAAAAAAATACAAATTGGATAAATCAGATGACTTTATTTGACATATAACAAAACAGAATAATGTGATTTGTTAATAAAAATCAAAAACCATTAATGGGCAAAATTAAATAAAAATTAATCAAAATCATATTAATTTTATATAAAACAAAAATAAATAATTACCAGGGGTCTACTTTTTTTTTTTTTTTTCTTTTTTTTTACTTAAATGTATAGGAAATAGTATTTGAGCTAATTTCGAATTCAAGTTTACGAAATAAGTGTTAAATTATTATTTTCTATAGGTATATAAATTTAACGAATTTTCTTTTATTATACTTTCAAGAACATCTTGTTGTTGTTGTTGTTATAACTCCTTTCCTCCAAAAAGAGATATACACTTACATATTTAACAAATTTAAAAAAAAGAAAAAAAAAATTAAATTATCACGAAAGATATTCTCCACCAATCAAATATCATCCTTAGCGAGTACAATTACTTTTGATTACACGTTTGTCTTTGACTATTATTTATTATGTTTTTGGATAGACAAAAAAAGATAGAAAAAAAAAAAAAAAAAAAAAAAAAAAAAAAAAAAAAAAAACCTTTTATTTTATATCGAAACAAAAAGAGGATACTTATTTTTGGACATTCGAAAATAGAGAGGCGGACATTAGTTTGAGACGTATGGAATATTATTATTAAACTGGTTGTAATGCTAAAATGATTCATATAAATATGTAATTATAGAAATTAAAACGAAAGCACATGTTATGAATTAAATTTTTAATAAAGAAAACCCACAGCACTCGTTTATTTTCACAAATTTATAATAACAATTTTCTTACTATTTTTTTTTAATTAGCTTGATAATAATATTTAAATTTGATGGATGTGCGCACTTTATAATGTAATGACTTATGGTAAATATTCAAAATATTTTGTATTGTTATAAAAGTAATCATAAAGTTTTTTTTTAAGTATAATTCACATTCATACTGGAATTAAAAGCTAACATTTTTTCAGTATGAATTAAAAGCTAAATACTTGAAAAATAATGAGTAACTCATTTTCTTTTCACAGAAAGTTTTGGGGGTGGGGGCCTAAAGCATTTCATTTACACATTATTTTTCAAGTATTTAGCTTTCACTTTTTACTTAAAATGATACTTATTGGCTTTTTCTATGAATGTAAGATTTTATCAGTATAATATTCAAAATGGTCAGCCTTTTTTTCTCTTAACATTTCTAGAATGTATTTTTCTCATTATTGCTTTAAACAAAGTTAAATCAGGTTCTAAAGAAGATTACGGAAACCAAAAAAAGCTTTATTAGAGCATCTGGTAAAGTTTTATAGAAATTTATAAACTTGCTTAATCATCATTTTACACCTACTAAAGTTATAAACCTATTTTCATCATGTATAAAGCTTTTACGATTAAATAAAATGATTCATGACAACATATATATTAAATTATGAAAAGGTTTCAAGGATATGAACCTTTTTATGTCACGTATATATAAAACACAACATCACTATGATTAAAATAAAACTTAAAACTTTTAATAGATTTAACCTGAAACAACCATTGTAGACGCTTTTACATACGAGGAGTAAAAGATAAGAAAACACTATCATTAATACAAACTTTGTTGCTGTCCTGTGTATTACTACATTAAGATAATTTAGTACTCGTAATAACTGCAAATAGAACACTAGTTTATCACTTTATTGTCATTAATGTCCATAAATTAAATCACTAATAAGTTTCGTACGGGAATGTCATGTAAAATACCCGATAATTAATGTACATACTAAATGCTACATTTATCTTTTCTCAACTATTATTCCCTTTGATCAAATTGGAGATGCAAAACATAATTGTGCTTAAAACAAGTAGACTATATTTGGCAAAAATAATTGTGAGCAGTGTGAGTTGCAGCCACAGGTCACTGCTCACAGCTTAATAAAGAAGCATTGAAAAAATGAGATTTTTTAAAAATATGAAATCTCATTGCGTTTTTTACAAAGGAATACTAAAAATCAAAAAACTTATTTCTCACCGCTAATCGCTCAAAAAGCTCCAAACAGCTTTACGCCAAACATAGCCGTAGTGTCGATCTCGATCAACATGATAAGAGGAAATTACTCTTTCCGTTAATTGATTTCATGGAATAGGGTCATTAAATAGATAAATTTGTTGGTATTGTCATAAAGTTTCTTGTTCCACACAACTTTTTTGTTACTTCTTTATCCTTAGATATGGTGTTAAAGAATTGCTTTTATTTTATGCTTCCAATATTGGTTCATTATCAATCATCTTCTTACATATGTTTTTCATATAATTCAAAACATTGCTCATAAAACAACTAATGTGATATATTCAAAAACAAAACATATAGAAGAAAATTTATATAACCCAAAATAGCAAAAAAATTTGGATGCTTGGTTTAAAGTAAGGAATGAAAATAACAAAGGCAAAAAAAAAAAATATAATGGAATATAATGAGCATTGCGTTGCATTAAATTTTGCTTGGTCCAGGTTAATTTATGTACAATCACAAATAAAAAATAAATAAATAAATAAACCCAATTTGTAGCAAAATTCACATCAAGCCATATAAAATTTAACATCAAACATTAAAAACAGACGAAGCATATCTCATATGTAGCATTCTTTAAAAAGATACGGAGTAAAAAATGTAATGTTTAATTTGAGAAATATTAAACAAAATTAATCTTAACTACATATAAAGAGAAAATAGTCAAATGTGAAATGTTGAGTTGTTGAAAAGTCATATGAGAGAGAAAAATAAACAGAAAATATTGAAACCGGAATTCTTGTATCTAATATCACAGCTCACACCACACAAAAAACACGCACGTAAAACTCTCTCCATCTCTTCCACAATTCCCACCGCATAAACACCACCACCAAACTCCTCTACCACCGCACGTCACCACCACCGCACTTCAACACCACCGCACGTCACAACCATAGATCCTCACAACCCCGAAACCAAAAAACCATCGAAACCCACCCCTCCACTGAAACGACACCACCACAGAACCACAACCACCGAGATTAACCACCAAGTTTTGAGGGGTTTTTTTTTTTTTTTTTTTTTTAATAGATCTATGTTTATTAATCTAATTTTGAAGATTTTTGTTTGCAGATCTGTAGTTTTTATTTGTAAATCTAAGATTTGATATAATTTTTGGCATTGTTTTTACAGCCGCCACCCTCCACCGCCGCTGTCTCGGTTCAATTAATCATCAGGTAAAATCACCATTTCTTAATCTATACATTTTATTATCATATTTTAATCCATACAACAGATACAAATCCCCGATTTTTTGTTTTAAAATTTAACCGTAAATTGAATTAGGGTTATATTTATAAGTTAAGTATTTTTTGCAAGTTAATAATTTGTTCTTGGCGCCCTTATGTGGTTTTCAGATTAATCGCACTTTTTACGGCTTATGTTAAATTTTTTCAAGTTTATTTTGACATGATAAGCTTGTATAAGCCAAAAACTTTTAAGGGGGTGTTTGTTCGGCTTATATGACGGGCTTATGGCTTATTTGATTTTCGACTTATTTTGAAATTCGACTTGTCTAAGATTAACATGTCATAATAAGCTTATATAAGCTGAAAAGTTTCAAAATAAGCCACAAAAAGTGAGCTTACAAAACATAAGCCGGTTTAGAAGTGTAAAATGTATCATTTAAAATTTCAATAAGCTGAAAAGCCCATCAAATAAGCTAAAACAAACACCCCCATATTTATGCACCGGAACAGTTAGAAAAGTGCTCACCAAGTTTTGTAATCTACAATAGCGTGTCTACTAATAATGTAACAATTCGCATTTTCAGGTTAACTTCTAATCCCGAAAATTTTACTATTCACTTTCACTATTCACTCCCGAAATTTTTATTTCATATTCTCGTGAGTTAAACTATTTTAATGATAATCCGAGAATTTAACACTCGTAGGATCATTTCTGCAAAAATCTTTAAACCATGTCCGAGATTTACTTTTAGGTTTAAACGTCATTCCAGCATCCCGATATGTCCATAAAACACTATAAACAATAGAAATATGAATTTCTCTCATTTTAAGACAATTCCAAAAGTTTTGGAATTTTACGTTTTCCAGTTCAGCGTTTTACGCGTATTACGCGTTTTAGACCCGTGTTTCCAGTTTTAGCAGGGTTTGAGCACCCCAATGGAACCTACCACTCATTTTATATTTTATTATGGAGTATTTTGACAAGTTTAGTCATTCTTCCAAGTTTCACATTTTTACGATACCCGGTTTTACGTATTATTGCTTAATCACTTACGGTTAGCATTTTACGAAGTCAAAACTAGCTACATAAGTTAGATAATATCATCACAAACCAACTCATCCTTCCTTATCTCACTCAAACCGACTTAGGGGGGGATTCACACCCTTGTGTGTCTTGATCTCATGCATAAAGCCCTAGGATCCTTACAAGTGTACAACTTGGTCTCCAAGTTTAGGAAATATCCTAAATACTTGCACCTCCTCAAAGCACCTTCCTAGCACCTCCTCAACTCACTATAAAAGCCCTCCCCGTCCCTCCTAGTCGTTCACAACACAAACAAACCCATACTCTCTTCATTTGATCTTATACTTCAAGAATTATTCAAGGAATCAAGAGCTATATCAACACATAAACCCTAGTTTGGTTTTGATTCATCAAACTACTTCCAAACCCTAGAAACTTTGGGGATTTCTCTTGAGTTTGAATCTACTCAAGTCACCTCAACTTTTATCATCTCTCTTTCAAGAATACAAGTGTAGAAAGATTGCTTGAAGTGAAGTAGGGTGAAGCATAAGTCAATCAAAGTCCTTACCTTACATGTTACGTACCTTTCTTTGTTGAAAGCCAAAAGTTGTAAGCCAAACCCTAACATACTTCTTGCTAAATATCATATTCATGCTATTTACATATCATTCATGCTATATTTTGTCTTGTGATTATGTCCATGATGTTTAAAAATGAGTAAAACAAGTATTTGTATATATATGTTAACTTATGTTATTTAAACAAGTAAACTAGTGACTTTCATGGTGAAATCTGACCAAAATGGTATAATTATGATATTGGACAATTACATATTGTAGTAGAGGACTTAACAAGGAAACCATAGCAACTTGAACCACTTAAAATGAGTACATGAGTAAAAAGTTATGACCATTTGAAGTTACCAAAACTTTGCGGCAAATACTGCCAAATGTTTCTGTAACAGAATTAAACACGCAAAAAGAGGCCCTTCTGGTCCGTTTCACGAAAAAGTTAAAACACAAAAGTTGTCCGGAATCATGTTTTCTTCAAAAATTCAGGAGCACGTATCCAGAAAACCAATAACGAATGAGATTTTCTTCAGTTTCTTAACAGCTATTTTGTATACCAAAGTTACTATATAATGGTTATGGTTTAATAAGACCAAGAGGTCTAATAACCTAAATTCAATACCACAACCATGGCTAAAGCCAAGGTTGAGTCTCAAGACCATGGAACAATGACCAAAGGTCACGGCAAGGCCATGACTAAATGACCATATAAATTTACCTAGGCGAAAATATGAGCTAAAGAGTTAGCGATAACTTAAACATGCAATTTAGTTCTACTCCATTTAAAGGATATATAAACTATACATGTTTCATGAACCATTTCTTTTCAAAGACTTACACTATACTTTGTACCACATCATGGACTAAATGCAAGACATATATAGGCAATTCTTCATATTCTTTACTCCAATCCTAAGTCGCAACATCCTATTATAGGTTGCTAGTAGAAACCTTCGCTATTCGACCATCATATTCACTACTTGCTACATAACTTAAGGTGAGTCATAGCTCCTACTCTTTTAATTATTTTGTCAACTCTTTGGGGGAGAATACATGCTCATTTTTACATAAATGCAATACTTGTTTTACTTGAACATGCTACTTGTTTACTTAAACACCGATTGCCTTACTCAGTGTTTGTGGCTTACTCAAATGCTTTATGTGTTTACATGTTACACACTTCATTATCTTCCCATTGCACTAGTATTCAAAAGCGTAGTATTATGGCTTCCACTTCATTGTCATCATTATTTATATGGCATCATTGTCAAAATTGTTTATATAGCGGTATTTGCTACATTTATCTTTGAATCTAGATACAAGTATTACTTTTGTTCACATAAACCAGATCATATTTGGCAGTGGGTTGTAAACACACAGGTTGCAAGTCTTGTATCGGCGGGGCTTGGAACTGAGTGGATTTACGATGCCTTTGCTGGAAAATCATCATTCAAATGTTTTACATTACTTTTTGTCACTAAACTCTATGAACTCACCAACCTTGTGTTGACACTTTAGCATGTATTTTCAGATTCATAATGAACAAGGATGGCACGGAAGGGCACGGATATTCAAGAGGGCTATAAATTTTATTATCATTCAAAAACTCAATTAATGTAAATTGTAAACATGGAACCATCTGGGACCTCATTTTGTAATCTCTGATATTTATATAATTTGAATGATAAATCTTTTAAAACGACTCAATTAAAGATCGTTTTCTATTATTATGAATGTTGTGCCGTCGAGTAACACCCAGTTTGAATTCCGCTGCATCCATGAATTGGGGGTGTTACAGATTGGTACCAGAGCCATGGTTATAGAGAAACGGGTCTAATTGAGACCTAAACTATAACCACAATTACAAGCAAAAACATTTTTATAGCCTTCCGCTCTTCGTGCCTTCCATCCTCCAGACGATTATGGATTTATTAAGCATGTTATGCTACATGAACATATTAGTATATTGATATATACACTCTTGTCATATTTTGAGCACTCCCCATAAACGTTAGAATTGTTTTAACATTGTAATTCTTCTCACAAAATCATGTGCGCACCCACTTCTCCCGATTATATTCCCACTCTACCTAATAACTTCCAAGTCTTACCACCCTCACCAGAGTTCGAATTTAACTTCGTAAATGCCTTCGCTTCTGATGACGAAGAAGAACCTTTCGAAGATTTAACCGACGAAGAAGAGGAGGAACTAATGCCAACTAATTTTGCGTCGAATACTTCTAATTATTTTGAACAAAATTGGGTTGAGGCAGACTCCGAGGAGGATGATGAATACGAATATGTACTAGCGCCATTATCACCACCACTATCACTTCACTTTTATATCCCTACATGTGATGAGTTGGATCACTCATTATGGATCGTATCACGACCACCATTGATCCAACAAGAAAGTCAGCATGGACACTATAGCCTCTCAAACTTCATCGACTCGTACCTCTATGACACACTAAACCAAGAAGTTGCCGATCAATCAGAGCTGCTCGGACCTTCTAACCCGCAATAGACTAGTGTGATGATACTAGTTGTCTTTTATACTACTAAACTAAATAGACTCAGTTAGTAAACTCTGTAGAATCCATGTAATAGCTAGCAGTAGTTGTAAAACATTGTAATTACTAAACTGAAAGTATCAGTTAGTAGATTTTGAAGAAACTTGTAATAAGTTTCAATCTTGTAATCAATCAACGTTTTATGAATAAAACTCTTGCTTTATGCTATCATGTGTTATGATTCAAACCTCCAACGTAATTATTCTATCATTTCCCCATCAAAAATCATGCTTATTTCACAACTCTCTACTCACCAACTATTTTGAACACTACGTCAATTTCCCCCGATTATCTTACTCTCCATCTCCGAAGATGAGTATGAATATTCATTTCGTACTTTTGGAACACCAATATCATCTCATAATACACTACCTTGTAACTCACCGGCTAAGTATGAATGTTGTGTTGGAAATTCTTAAGTAGGATGATTTGTAATTATTTGAATGGATTAGGATGCCTTTTCATTTAAATAAAGAAATTGTAAATCACCGAACCATAAGTTTATATTCCTCTATTTACATTGTTTGGGATGCCTCTCTATGTAAATAAAGAATTATAAACAAGTGTGCTTATTTGTATCCGAAATAACATAAGTATGAAGTCAATCTACACTACATTGCTCGGGGTATGGCATGATACCTACACTACATTGCTCGGGTATGGCGTGATACCTACACTACATTGCTCGGGTATGGCGTGATACCTACACTACATTGCTCGGGTATGGCGTGATACCTACACTACATTGCTCGGGTATGGCGTGATACCTACACTACATTGCTAGGGTATGGCATGATACCTATACTACATTGCTCGGGTATGGCATGATACCTACACTACATTGCTCGGGTATGGCATGATACCTAAACTACATTGCTCGGGTATGGCATGATACCTACACTACATTGCTCGGGTATGACATGATACCTACATTATATTCGCCACAAGAAACCTACATTATATTTGCCACAACAAACCTACATTATATTCGCCACAAGAAACCTACATTACATTCGCCACGAGAAATCCTATCTTTTCACCGACGTCGCTTCAACCCATGACATAAACTGAACTTCGGGACGAAGTTCCCGTAAGGGGTAGAGACTGTAACAATTCGCATTTTCAAGTTAACTTATATTCCCGAAAATTTTACTATTCATTTTTACTATTCACCTTTTTATTATTCACTTTCACTATTCACTCCCGAAATTTTTATTTCATATTCTCGTGAGTTAAACTATTTTAATGATAATCCTAGAATTTGACACTCGTAGGATCATTTCTGCAAAAATCACGAAACCGTGTCCGAGATTTACTTTTAGGTTTAAACGTCATTCCAGTATCCCGATATGTCCATAAAACACTATAAACAATAGAAATATGAATTTCTCTCATTTTACGACAATTCCAAAAGTTTTGGAATTTTACATTTTCCAGTTCAGCGTTTTACGCGTATTACGCGTTTTAGACCCGTGTTTCCAGTTTTAGCAGGGTTTGAGCACCCCAATGGAACCTACCACTCATTTTATATTTTATTATGGAGTATTTTGACAAGGTTAGTCATTCTTTCAAGTTTCACATTTTTACGATACCCGGTTTTACGTATTATTGCTTAATCACTTACGGTTAGCATTTTACGGAGTCAAAACTAGCTACATAAGTTAGATAATATCATCACAAACCAACTCATCCTTCCTTATCTCATTCAAACCGACTTAGGGGGATTCACACCCTTGTGTGTCTTGATCTCATGCATAAATCCCTAGGATCCTTACAAGTGTACAACTTGGTCTCCAAGTTTAGGAAATATCCTAAATACTTGCACTTCCTCAAAGCACCTTCCTAGTACCTCCTCAACTCACTATAAAATCCCTCCCCATCCCTCCTAGTCGTTCACAACACAAACAAACCCATACTCTCTTCATTTTATCTTATACTTCAAGAATTATTCAAGGAATCAAGAGCTATATCAACACATAAACCCTAGTTTGGTTTTGATTCATCAAACTACTTCCAAACCCTAGAAACTTTGGTGATTTCTCTTGAGTTTGAATCTACTCAAGTCACCTCAACTTTCATCATCTCTCTTTCAAGAATACAAGTGTAGAAAGATTGCTTGAAGTGAAGTAGGGTGAAGCATAAGTCAATCAAAGTCCTTACCTTACATGTTACTTACCTTTCTTTGTTGAAAGCCAAAAGTTGTAAGCAAAACCCTAACATACTTCTTGTTAAATATCATATTCATGCTATTTACATATCATTCATGCTATATTTTGTCTTGTGATTATGTCCATGATGTTTAAAAATGAGTAAAACAAGTATTGGTATATATATATATATATATATATATATATATATATATATATATATATATATATATATATATATATATATATATGTTAACTTATGTTATTTAAACAAGTAAACTAGCGACTTTCATGGTGAAATCTGACCAAAATGGTATAATTATGATATTGGACAATTATATATTGTAGTAGAGGACTTAATAAGGAAACCATAGCAACTTGAATCACTTAAAATGAGTACATGAGTAAAAAGTTATGACCATTTGAAGTTACCAAAACTTTGCGGCAAAAACTGTCAAATGTTTTTGTGACAGAATTAACCACGCAAAAAGAGGCCCTTCTGGTCCGTTTCACGAAAAAATTAAAACACGAAAGTTGTTCGGAATCATGTTTTCTTCAAAAACTCAGTGGCACGTATCCAGAAAACCAATAACGAATGAGATTTTCTTCAGTTTCTTAACAGCTATTTTGTATACCAAAGTTACTATATAATGGTTATGGTTTAATAAGACCAAGAGGTCTAATGACCTAAATTCAAGACCACAACCATGGCTAAAGCCAAGGTTGAGTCTCAAGACCATGGAACAATGACCAAAGGTCACGGCAAGGCCATGACTAAATGACCATATAAATTTACCTAGGCGAAAACATGAGCTAAAGAGTTAGCGATAACTTAAACATGCAATTTAGATCTACTCCATTTAAAGGACAATGAGATCTTACAAGTAATTGTCATACAAGATTAAGAAACTCATTCTAATAACAATCTTCATGTAAAAGTAAACTTTCCTAAGTTTATTCAAATATTGGACATGTAACTTTCCGGATCAAAACTTATATACATATATTTTATGAAATACTACAATAGTAGGGAGCCTCATGTGAGGAGTTCATTAAGTAAGCCGTCGAGATGAGTTGTGGATTTACGAATTAAAGTGTCCTGGCTCCTCAAACGTTTACTACATGACTTCTGAATTATGTCGGCCCGAACGGTAGTAAACGATATATAAACTATACATGTTTCATGAACCATTTCTTTTCAAAGACTTACACTATACTTTGTACCACATCATGGACTAAATGCAAGACATATATAGGCAATTCTTCATATTATTTACTCCAATCCTAAGTCGCAACATCCTATTATAGGTTGCTCGTAGAAACCTTCGCTATTCGACCATCATATTCACTACTTGCTACATAACTTAAGGTGAGTCATAGCTCCTACTCTTTTAATTGTTTTGTCAACTCTTTGGGGGAGAATACATGCTCATTTTTACATAAATACAATACTTGTTTTACTTGAACATGCTACTTGTTTACTTAAACACCGATTGCCTTACTCAATGTTTGTGGCTTACTCAAATGCTTTATGTGTTTACATGTTACACACTTCATTATCTTCCCATTGCACTAGTATTCAAAAGCGTAGTATTATGGCTTCCACTTCATTGTCATCATTATTTATATGGCATCATTGTCAAAATTGTTTATATAGCGGTATTTGCTACATTTATCTTTGAATCTAGATACAAGTATTACTTTTGTTCACATAAACCAGATCATATTTGGCAGTGGGTTGTAAACACACAGGTTGCAAGTCTTGTATGGGCGGGGCTTGGAACTGAGTGGATTTACGATGCCTTTGCTAGGAAATCATCATTCAAATGTTTTACATTACGTTTTGTCACTAAACTCTATGAACTCACCAACCTCGTGTTGACACTTTAGCATGTATTTTCAGGTTCATAATGAACAAGGATGGCACGGAAGGGCACGGATATTCAAGAGGGCTATAAATTTTATTATCATT
The DNA here is from genome assembly GCA_030686995.1 of Artemisia argyi. Lineage (NCBI taxonomy): Eukaryota > Viridiplantae > Streptophyta > Magnoliopsida > Asterales > Asteraceae > Artemisia > Artemisia argyi. The sequence continues at coordinate 149,774,894 of CM060686.1, forward strand.
CAAAAACTCAATTAATGTAAATTGTAAACATGGAACCATCTGGGACCTCATTTTGTAATCTCTGATATTTATATAATTTGAATGATAAATCTTTTAAAACGACTCAATTAGAGATCGTTTTCTATTATTATGACTGTTGTGCCGTCGAGTAACACCCAGTTTGAATTCCGCTGCATCCATGAATTGGGGGTGTTACAAATTGGTACCAGAGCCATGGTTATAGAGAAACGGGTCTAATTGAGACCTAAACTATAACCACAATTACAAGCAAAAACATTTTTATAGCCTTCCGCTCTTCGTGCCTTCCATCCTCCAGACGATTATGGACTTATTAAGCATGTTATGCTACATGAACATATTAGTATATTGATAGATACACTCTTGTCATATTTTGAGCACTCCCCATAAACGTTAGAATTGTTTTAACATTGTAATTCTTCTCACAAAATCATGTGCGCACCCACTTCTCCCGATTATGTTCCCACTCTACCTATGAAAGGTGGAAGGAAGAATTTGAAGCGGGTCATTAATGATGAGACATTAACTCTTCAAGAAGGTCAAAGCATTATGCAAGTTGTTTCTCTTAGAGGCAACAATCAAATCGAGGCATATCCATGTTTGTTCACACTTATGTTTGGTAAAATGAATGACTGTTCAATTCTCATTAGATATTTTTGTATACAGGTGATTGACGCCAAAGGAGAAACAACCTTGGCAATTTTCCCAGCTAAATTTCAAAAAAGCATGTGGATAAAACGAGGTCTGAGTTATACTTCAGCTGGCGTTACGAGTTTTAAGAATGAAACTTGCAATCATTACATTTTTGTTTGTTTATATTGATATGGTGATAATAATAGGCTATACATTTTGGTATGATTTTGCAGGTAGTTTTGTTGTGGTTGATGATAAAGGGAGAGTGGAGGCTGTCGAGTCCGGAAGTAAAGTGGATTTTGTTGTTCTTCAAGTTCTTTTCCATGACCAAGTCAGAGTCTTACAAAAGAGTCAAGAATGGTTAGTTTCTATATCATCCTACCAACTCGCGCTTAGTTTATTTAATTTTTTTTTCTTCTTTTGGCGGTAAAGAACGTTTAGTTTTCTTTGTTTGGATTTGTAGTATTTGTAATTGATAACTTGCTATAAGTAAACAAATAGAACTAAAGTGCCCATATACCAAAAGAAACTCATGTATTTGCAAGTTGTCTCATAGCTATGGTTATGCATAATTTGTCATTTTTAGTTACTCTCATTTGTCATTACTAACTTTCAACAAGGAATCTAAACTGAAAGTACAAAGGACTGTTGACTTATTGAGACATCATACATTCTTTTATAGTATTGAATTTTGGTGGAAATGTTAATGGTCACCTTACATGATATGTAGATTAGAAAGTAGAATCATTCTAATCAAATATTGCTAAAAGCCTAAAACTATATACTGTTAATCGGCCAAGTATAAATAGAAGTCAACTTGACATGAAATATTTAACTAAGCTTATTTGATGACCAGAAAGTACTCAACTAATAATGAAAGCTGCTGAAAATCAGCTACCCAACAACATATTTAAGATTTAGAAGGTGAGCAACTCAAAGTTTTCATGAAAATAGTATTCGAAACCAATATGCTTTACATCTGTAGAGGTCAATGAAACCGCCCATGCCGGGCCTAAAAGTTTGAATTGTTTTCACTTATTAGCTTGATCTTGTGAGGTCTTTTTCTGTAATGTAATGTCACACAGATAATATCAAAGGCTTGACCTCTAATTCTGCTCATTAATGCAGGCCAGAAATCTTTAAATCAGCAGTAGTGGACACCTCCTCTAAGGGGAACTCTCAGATGCCCCCTTCAACTACAGTGGAAAACGAGGAGTCAGATTCTATGTTTAGCGATCTTAGGACTTTTGGATGGCTAATTTTGTTTTTACAATGATAAATACCCGAGTAAAACTCCAAGTTTTCATTTTAGCACTTATGGTGAAAATTGCAGTGTTTGAGTCATAGCATCTCTCTTTTAGCACTAGCTTTGAACAACTGAATATTTATGCTACACGAATTGTTGTTCCGTGACTTTTATCTGAACAAGTATCCATTCAATATTTTTGCAGATATCAAGGCGGAAACGATTATGAGAAGGTAGCTAAAGTGAATGTTTTTAGTTACAGGGAATTGTGAATCAGGTCTATCGGGTTCGGGTCCATCGGGTTGCGGGTTATCGGGTTGAGTATATCGGGTTACATGCTTATCTCAATATGCAATTTACCTAATTTATTAACATGCTATTTCGAATGACTTTACTTCAAAACTGGATCAACATGACACTAAGCTTTATTTTGGCCAACATGGTACAATGGCAATCGGCTAAACATTAACTTCAACGATCGACTCACATGCTAAAATGCTAATAATTTGTAGCCTCCAACGACAGTAAGCATTTGGCGCTAAAACAAAGTAATTCTAGAGTAGCTTGTCAATTAAATCCAAAATGCATCTAACATCAATTTAATAACCAAACAAAAAGCATATAACATATCACGTATGACATTTTTTCCTTTATATATAGTGAGCACCTAGAATGCAAAATAAACTTAAAAGCCTTTATGTGTTATCGGGTTGAACCCGAACCCGGTAACATTTGACTATCAATAATGCTCAGGGCCAAACAATTTCAAATGTGGGTGTGTATTTGCCCGATTATGTTTTCTCGCGTTGTCTAGAGGGATATCACGTAAAATTACAAAAGTATTAGTAGAACCAGTCAAAGAGGAGTCTACATCTCAAATGTCATGTACCAAGAAGTTTTACGCGACGAGTAACATGCATTGTTAGTTATATCTCATAATTGAGTAATGTTTTATTTTAAGTTTCACTAAATGTTTTTATATATTCTTTGATACATGTTAAATTTTTTGGCTTGAGTTGAATTATCGAATGTTACAACTGTTTGCAATTATATTTTGATATTTTCACGTTTTATTTTGAAGGTTACACAAAACATGCGCCACAATATCACAAATCGTTAATTATCTACCACTAGAAACTCCGTTACTATGCACGGGTACTCGCCTAGTATAATTAAAAACAAAAATATTGGTAGTTGCAAACATGAGTATACAGTATACAGTTGGGGTATCAAGCATTAATTGATTTCCATTCCCTCAATATGTGGATGAATGAAGCATTACCCACTACTAAGTAATGGAAGTTTGTATTCCCTTTAATCAACCTTTATTATTCATTATCTTACTCATTTTTAACCTCATATACCCTTTAACCAAGCATGACCTAAATAATATTTGAAAACAAAAATATGTATGAATTTAACGGTTACAAATTATAATTATCAAATGACATTATTTACGAATTCAAAGTTACAAATTACAAATAGGAATGAGCTTGATGATAGTTTATATCTTTGGTCTGAGTTTCAAGTTGATGTGACAGTAATTATTTGTTCGGTTTATTTTTTTAATAAAAAAAATATTAGATAAAATAAAAAATTAATTATATGTTAAGTAGGTGTGGGATTGTTTCCTTATTTTATTTATTTATTTTATTTATTTAATATTTTATTTTATTTTTTCCCTTCTTTTATGAAACCCTCTTTATATTACGTCATATTTTTTGTTATTTTATTATTTAACTTTTATTATAAAATTGATTTAAATAAATATAATTTCTTTCTTCTTAACCCAACTTCTCAAATCAAATCAATGTTACAAATAGCGTGAGGCGTGGCGTGATAACATGACCAAGCCTCACGCCTTAATGGCTAAGGTGAAGCTTTTGCGTTTATAAGACGTGAAATAAGACGGCACAAAATATAAAAATATTTATATATTTATATTATATTTCATATATATCGGGTTTACAAAAAGACGTGTCATAAGACAGCGTAACACATAACGTGACGACATGACCAAACCTTAGGTTTTTGTGAAGCCTTTATGTACCTTTTAAAACCATGATTCAAATTCTATACTAAATCCCAATCTTAATCAACACCCACTTATAAACCACAGAGAACGTTAATGTTCTATTATTGCTCAAAAGGAAATTAAGTAACGTAAGTAAAAGGCGCGTGGACCCACATGAACGACAAACACACAAGCCGTGCGTGTCATCTTGTCTTTCCGTTAGCAGACACGCACTCTTCCTATAATCATTTGAACTACTCCGTCTTCTTTTATATCTTAAATCACTCCCACTCTCTTAAATAGCGCGTGGTCGTTACGAATATATCTATTTCCAACCATTGCTTCAAAAACTATTACGTATTCCGTATTTTTAATTCAGTATCTTAATCATGATCAAGATATTTTTGGGAAAAAGTATGTATATAAAAGAAACTGCAAAAGCCAAACCACCCAATCAAAATTCTTTTCTCTTTAGATTTTACGAAGTTGACTACATATAAACCACATCTAAAACAAAATTTTGAGGAAAAAAAAAAAAAAAACTCTACGAAACAATTTGTTTTCAGTAATCATGTTTTTCATCTTTTGATCCCAAACACACTCCATTCACATAAGACAATTATTTAAAAAAAAAAAAAATAAAAAAAATACTAACCTCAACTTTATGGGTTATTATTATTAGAGAATGTCTAACCAATGCCTTAAGAACATTGGTTAAAATTTGTCTTCTTATGATTTTTAATTTTTATTTATGTGGGTCCATATCTAAATATGCATTTTTGTGTCAACCACAAGGACCATTTATGTAATTAAAAATCATAAGAAGACAAATCTTAACAAATACCCTTAGGGCATTGGTTAGACATTCCCTTATTATTAAGCATACCTTAATTGACATCAACAATTTTTTTTTTTTTTTTTTTTTTTTTTTTAAGAACTGCACTACACTTGAAATCCGACCCCCCGAGTTAAACCATCCAAACGGGTAAGCCTCGGGACCCGAACCATTATGAGAGACCCGCGAAGAGAAACCCTTAGAACTCACGGCTTCGCACTAGAAGGAAAACCTAATTTTTTTGTTTATTGCAAGACTTGAACCCTGGGTAAAACCTCCCCAAGCTCAAGAGGAAGCCCAAGTGACCAACTGGGCTAAACCAGTTGGTTAATTGACATCAACAGCTAATTAACATAAAACATTTTATGTTTATCAAAACTTTCTATAATTATAATAAATGTATAAATATGAAAATAATGAGTTATTAAATCTTATTTTCACACAAATGATATGGCTTAACCACAAGTGATAAGGTTCTGGTTAATAAAACCCAAGAAAAAATTAAAAAATAAAAAATAAATGATAAGATCTGAACTCATAATATTCGTTATATGCTGCGTGTATTTAAAGCTATACATCGGCTACTAGTCTTTAATCAATTGATCAATATCTACGATCATCATTACGTACTTATCATTTAACATAATTATGGGAAAAGAAAACCGACCATAGTTTAGTTTCGAGTTTCTGAAAGCCATTTTCATGCTCAAATTTAGTGGAACACAATAACCATAACAAGACGTAGGTTAAGTTTTATAGAAAGAAAGACATTCACCCAACTCTTCTTACTAACTAAAATAGCTCTTTTTTTTTGTTAGTAACGTATGGTTAATCTATCTTTAATGCTTTGCCCAAATTTGGCACAAACAATTCAAGTTTGCAAAGACTGAAAATTCGACATACTCAAATATACACATTGCTTGTTTTATCTAGTCACCTGTCACATTTTCTTACCGAACATACAATCTTTACCATTTTTGTCTAGACAAGAGACGGTCGAGTGCATATAATTGTATGCTATTAATTTTTCCATGAAAATGAAGTTTGGAAACCATACATGTGCTGCTCAACAATCAAGTTAGGAGCAAGACGGCAATAATCTTTTTAGGATACATTTAGAAACCTATCAAATTGTTACATTTCGGAATTAGCAAATTCGTGTTTAATCAACGAATCATAATTTGTTTGTTTCTTTTATTGTTGTCATCAATGATAAATGAATGATATCAACGAACGTATTTTAGTGTAATTTCAGGATCATTAGAGCATTTTGCGGCAATTGATATAACTTCAACACGTAACTAATTTTGTGATTATAGTAAAGAAAGAATTGGATTTCATGATTGCATAGCTTTGTACCCATCATGTTAGAATGTTAGATAAATGTAATATGATCATAAGAAAGTTGTGACTTCTGAGGTTACGTTGAAGTAAAATCTTGCGTCTTACTCCAAACAAATAAAGTTGATCCTCCGGACGACTCTTGGGTCCTTCGGATTATCCTGGGTCTTTCGGATCCTTGTAAGAAAGAAACATGCGTTAGTCTCGCCCCAGGTTTTATCTCAGGACCAAACTCCGGCGTGAGAATGAGTATATGGTATATAGAATAGTATAGGTGAAAGTAAGTGTGTGTAAAGAATTATGTGGACGTATGGTCCAGACTGGGCCAGGAATGAGTCAGGCCCGGCAGACAACGACCTACTGTACGCCTAAACCCTAATTCCATGCCTTATAAATATAGGGCTGAGATTCTCTTCTTAACACAACATAACAGGTTACCCTAAACCTAACTCTTATATGCTATATCGCATGGAGATTAACTTGACCGTCGGAGGTAGATCCCGGGGCTACGGCCTCGGGTCCACTCCTAACAGGTTCTCTTTGTTGACCGGTCTACTCAGGGCTTGAGAAGATGACTAACGGCCCAAGGAGAGTCGTCAAATCCAGCCCGCGCCAGATTATGCATCAACAAGTTGGCGCCATCCGTGGGACCACGACAAGTTTTATGCTCTCCCATCACCGGAAAGCAACCATCGAGTTCAAAAGCCGGATTTGAATAACTAAGTTTAATGCTCCTACAAGAGTAGCACCATCAAACTTGGGGGGCTACCAGAATATATAATACCACTGTTTCCGTACGCGTCACTCAGGTGTATTTGGAAGAAGATCGTACGTAAGAGGTATTGCAAGCCTGGTACAAAGACGGATTTAAATATTCACACCATCTTGCCGCAAGGGAGACGTCCTCTGTCGGTTGTAAAGACGAATGTAATGTTCGCGCACAGCGCGCATCCTTGTCGCTCACAGCGCGCATCCTTTTCGCGCACAGCGCGCACTTCTGCCACAGAAGTACGTCTTCTGTCGCACCATGCTGCATCGCTACTAGTACAAAAGGTACGCCCTTACCCAGGATGCAACATACGAGATCCACTTTCACCATTGTGAGACAATCACAATCGCAATCCCAGTGCGCACTGTCGCATTTGGGCTGCGCAGTATAGTCCGTCCTATGCGCACATCTGAGTTGCGCACACATGGGCCATGCCGTCATGGTTGATTGGGCCTATGCAGCCATGAAAAGAACTTTAGTCTAGCCTAACATAGCCATGCACTATGTCACACTAGACTTGGGGGGCTTGTGGACGTATGGTCCGGACTGGTCCAGGCCCGGCAGACAGCGACCCACTATACGCCTAAACCCTAATTCCATGCCTTATAAATATAGGGCTGGGATTCTCTTCTTAACACAACATAACAGGTTACCCTAAACCTAACTCTTATATGCTATATCGCATGGAGACTAACTTGACCTTCGGAGGTGGATCCCAGAGCTACGGCCTCGGGTCCACTCCTAACGGGTTCTCTTTGTTGACAGGTCTACTCAGGGCTTGAGAAGACGACGAACGGCCCAGGGAGAGTCGTCAAATCCAGCCCGCACCAGATTATGCATAAACAAATTAGTTACCATAGAGTGATAATTCTTCTTTTTTATATAGGAGAGCTATTTTTGTTTGCATCGGATACCGCCAAACAGGACGGTGACGCTTCTGAGCGGCAAGTGCGGCATTTCTCTTAATGGTCTCAATTTTGTTCCTGCCTGTTTATTCTGAGCAATTGTTACATCGTGTTTGACTTTTGATCCGGAAGTTACCGTTGGTTCGAATGACCAGATAAGGTTCGTACGGAACTGGGGTCCATTCGGTGCGGCTCATTCGGACACATATGCCAACAGGTTACATGTGTTAGATTATGGACATTATTTTAGTAGTCGTATGTTAGGATCGAACTCGAGATCACGGGATTGCACACAATACGTATGAAGAGAAAAAGTAATAATTAGTTATAAAATGTTATAATTAAATATTAAACACAAAATAAATAATAATAATTAGTATTATTGATTAATGACTAATTATTTATTAAACGAAGATTAGGAAAGTAATACTAGACAAAACATGGAAACAAGAGAAGGTTCCGGAATTCCCTATGGGAGTCCACAACCGATCGGCCTAAGGGGGAATCCCATCTCCTTTATACCTTGAGCTCCAAGTTTTGTGTAGTATATAAGCAAACCCAAGATGTAGGTTTTTCTCATAACTTGTACACACACATCTTGGTGTTTTCTCTCCCTTTTCTTTCCTTGGTCGATTTCATCAAAACCAAACCCTAAGGGTTACGATTTTTATGATCTAAAATAGTTTTGTGTTTATTACTTGCAAATACTTTTCTTGAATTAGTACGTGTGTACAAGAACGTGAATCAAACACACTATTGTTTGATTCTTGGATTGAATTACAAAAAGGTAAGGGGTAATTCTTATAATCCTTATAAACCCTAATTAGGGTTCTTGGTTCCGGAAGATTGCATTGATTCTTGTTCGGGCTAGAATCACAAATGTATGTTTACTATTTAATTATTGATTAATTAATTACATGTTATTCGATCTATTATAATTTATAATTGCTTCCGCTCATGCTCACTTTGATGTACTTGGTTTATTTATATGAATGTCATGATATAATAAAAAAACAGTGGTATCTAGAGCCGTTATAATGTGTAATTAATTATCGAAACGCATAAAAAAATTGGATCTTGATTCGTTTAGTTACATGTTTTTAGGGTTGATTTGTTAGATTCCTAACCCTAAAATATTTTATGGGTCGATTGACCTTTATAGGGTTTTAGGGTTTATGGTTTTTAATTTTTTAATATGATTAGAAACCCTAGGATGTCATGTAATTGTTATGCGTTTTAGTAAACGATCTTGGTGCAATATGTTAATTGTTAAGCTAAATCCATGAAAAAGTGCATATTTGCATGGATTTTTATATTGTGTTATAGTTTAAATTGTTTATATGAATTAATGGTTAAGTTATATCGCAACATGTAAATTTTTATAGATGTCGAATTGGGAAGACTCCAATATTAAGTAATCAATTATGTGCTATGTGGTATTTATTTAATTTTGGCTTACGCAATCGATTTATCGATGTATGTGGCTCTTTTTCCTAGAAGAAGAAAGCCTTGATTGAATTAATACGTTATACACCTAGATTTGATTATTAATAGGACTTTTGAATAAGATTTGCATGTGGCTACATGTTTTATACATATTTAATTGTTATGATTATGTATATTTGTTTATTTAGTTGTTTTATTTTTTATTGTATATTACTTGTTTTGTTTATTTATTGTGTTAGACATGTTTATAAACGAAAAGGGTCATTTTTGAATAGAAAAATAATACGGACTAAATAATGGCGAAATTATTTTGGTTTTTAAGAGTATAAATCTCAAAGAATTGGTTGATTGATGTTTTTGTACGTAATGGTTAAATAGGCTCGACCGAAGTTTACACACTATAAGATGGGTATAAGGATGGCAACGCATTAAATTGTGGCCTTAGAGAGACAACATTCTGTCTTAACGCTCGTTTGTGTGTAAATTAGACTTACCGAACAACCATTACATGTACATTGTCATCTTAAGGGTGAATAATCCGCAATTCCACAATGATTATCCGAAACACTAAGCTTTCGGGCTTATGCAAAAGTACGATATAGTGGACGATAATTGATGGTTATTATTTAATTGGTGAACCCGATACCTCAATCAAAACTTTGTTATTTTACTCTTAGCAAATTGGTAATAAAAGTGTTTTGTAAAACCAATGTTATGAAGTTGTATGCATGCTTCTTCATACATTATTTTGATCACATCAAAATATTAATACCCTTATAAAATTAAGTCGAATGCCATCTAATTAAGAACACTTGAAGTTGTAATTTACGTCATGTGAGAACTTGGCGAGATTGCAATGGAGAGGTAAATTTCATAAATTCATTGCTAGCAGATCAACTGATGTGATGGATTTAAGAGTTTGCAGTTTTTAAGTTAGACGACTTAAATTGAGTAGGAAGTGAGATCTTGGACTCAAGGCATTAAGATGGGGATCAAACATGCTTACATTACAAAAGTTTTGTGATTGTAAATCCCATAAATCTAGGAATTGCAATATGATATTGGTAATTATTGTTCGACAATTACCTTGTTGAATACTATCATTACTAGCAGATCAACTGATGTAATGGTACTATGTCAATTAGGATCCTAGCTTTAAGAAAATACTATGGTTTATATAAATATTTACCAATGAGGGATTGATGAGTGTGTAAATACTCATCATTTTTGTCTTATATGAACTGCCAAAACATCCAAAAACACCCAATAATGCATCAAAATACTGAAATTATCTCAAAAGTGTGTTTTATATGTTTTAGATGCAAAATGTTTAAAAACAAATGAAAAACGAACAAAGTTTGCACAATTGGCAGTTTCAGTCCCTCAAGTTTCAAATATTGACAAAACTAGTCCCTGACGTTTTAAATGAAAGAAAAGTCAACCCAAAGTTTTTAAAAGTAAAAAATTATCAAATTTAGACTTTGGGTGAAAAGTTTGAGAAAATTACAGGTTTGGTCCCTGAAGTTTCACAATTGGCAGAAATAGTCCCTGGAGTTTCAGTATTTGGCAGATTTGGTCCCTGGTGGGATAATTTTGAAAGAAAACTCACTTTTGGTCCTTGGGAAATTCACAAAAGCCATTTTTAGTCCTTGGGTAAAATGTTTGGAGAAATTACATGTTTGGTCCCTAGGTTTTGAAAGTTGACAGAAAAGGTCCCCGGATATCAAATTTTGGAAAATTAAATTCTATGATCCTTTGGTTATTGATATGTGGCAATTTTTACCCTTGTGACTATTGTGGAACAGTTACAATTCCAGTCCACCACTTTCAGTTAATTACAAATTAGGTCCTTGTGGTATTTTTAGTTACAATATCCAATTGGACCCTTTTTATTAATTAAACCCAACAAAAAAACCCACCCCATTCCATGGTCTGATCCAGTAACACTACCCCTTGGCCCATCCCACTTAACCCGGCCCACCACAACCTAATAACACTCCCCCGTTTTTAAATACTAAACCCAGTCAAACCTTTGACTCACCATCTCCACCCCCACTAGCAGCCTGCAACACCATTTTCATACTCCACATCCCCCCCCCTCTGTCACTTACCCACTCCATGTCCCCTCCACTTACAAATACCTCCAAAAGCCATTTAATGCTCCCTAATTTGCTCCAAGTTACCCCATCTGCCAAAACCAAGTTTCCCGCCAAAAGTGGAAAATAAGCAAAAGTTATCAAAAAGTCTATCAATGAGCTGGGATTTGTGTGGGACCATGCAGGGACTATAAAAGAAAAGAAAAGAGAGAAGAAAAGGCATTAGTAGTAGCAGTAGTGTAGTAATATTTCACAGTAGTTAGTATTGTTTAGATTTTTTTCAACTTATGTAAAACTAATGTAATTCAACATTCTCAGTAGTAATATTAGATTGTAATTGGTCACCTTTAAGTTAATTTAAGTTTGCATTCTCTAAATTCAAGTTAATTGCCATTTTTAGTTTCTATAAAAATTCTCAGTTTTTAGTTAAGTCCTTATTTATGCTCATTGGGTGTCCTGAATTTGATCAAAAGTTCATTTAATGTCAAACAATAGCTGTTAGTGAATTGGTGCTCCATTGTTACTATTTTATCTCATAAGCTCAAGAGAGTCAACAAAAGTCAACTTGGTGTAATAAGCAGTTGGTATAAGCTTATTGAGCTTATTTGAGCTTTTTTAGCCTTGACTAAAGATCATTGAGACTTTCAACCCTGTTAAGCTCCCTCTTCCTGGTAATCTTTATTTTTACGTATTTTTGGTTTATTTCTTGAACCACTTATTAGCTGTCTTTCTAGTCTGATTCCCAGTCACTTGTGTTTGTTCATGCTCATTACTAGTTATTGGTTGATTTGAGTATTCTATTTAGGCTTAGATTTGGTTTAGCTTAAAATTACAATCTCACTGCTCATTCTAGTGTAAATTACATTCATGAGTTCTAGGTGATTTTACTGTTTGAATCCTGCTTATTTAGCTTTAATTTAGCCTAGGGAACCTGTTAATACAATAGAATCAGTAGATGTAAGTATAGAAATCATTATTGTAGTGTAATTTGTGCCATAAGGGGGTGTTTGGTTTAAGACTGTCTGCTGTGCATTTGTTGTTTTTGTTGTTAAGTAATGGATGGAACCTGTTAAATTAAGTCTAAATAACTCAGTCAAGGATCTAAATGGGTAGTGTTTAGTTAAAAAGTCAAAATCATGGTTTGAGCCTTTGCTTTCATCCACTGTTAAGGATTATGGATTAATAATCAATCTTACATTTCATAAGTTGTTTATTTAGCTTGTTACAGTCTCCTTATAGCTTATTTCAACTTTACAAATCAGTAGGAGTCAGTTTAAATCCACCAAAGTCAAAATCAAGTATTTCTCAAAAAGTCAAATGTTCATCTTTCTCAGTTTTTGCAAATATAAGCTGATTTGTTTTGAATTTTATGAAATGAGATAGGCCTTGAAGCTTGGTTATATTTGTAACCCCCCACCTCAACTTCACAATCCCACCTTCCCCATATTTTTTAGATTTTTCTTGTGGGCCCCACTGAGCCACAAACTCAGCTGCAGGCTCACCCCTGCTTCTGCTCATCAGATAGCAGTCCACACCACCACCTTGGTGGTGGATTTCTGGCCACCTCAGTGGTCCCCTCATCTCCATTATTGGCCCATTCAACCCCCCTCCTACCAGGGTCCATGTTTTGACCCTTGGTTTGACCTCATATCCACTGGGCCCCACCTTAATCAGGCCACCAAAGTTGTCCCATTTTCTGTGTGGTAACAAGTTTCCAAGTGCTTTTTAATAGCTTATTAGCTTATTCTGAGTACCCCAAGTGTTTTTTCTTGCTTATACATGTTCCTTTAACTAGTTTCAATCAGAATCATCAATTGTGGGTCCCACTTGAGTTGGTTTTAACTCATTTTACTTTTTGGTCAACAGAAGTCAACTGTTGACCAAATAAGCACCTCAAGTGCTTATTTTTAGTTTCTAAAAAGTTTGTTTTTACAAAAGTTTGCTATTATTAGATGTAAAATAGGTTTGTAAAAGAAAATCTAAGAAAAATCAATTTAAAATTAAGTGATAGTTTCTATTTAATGTAATTTAATTTTAATTTTCATTTTTAAATTTTTGTTAAGTACTTAGCTATTTTATATTTTTATTAAATTCCTCATATATTAAAGTAGTTATAATAATTTTTTCAGATTTTTATCTTTTAATTTAGTATTAAATAGAATTAATCTTAGTTTATTAATTATTAAATAATAATTAGTTTAAAATAGCATATCTAGTTTTTATTAAGTAAAACTTAGTTTTTATATTTTTTATAGCTTTTATATGTTATAAAGAAATTTTAGAAATTTTCTTAGCATTTTTACTGTTCATTTGGTATTTTTCCTAATTTAAAATAGTTAATTAGATAATTAGTAATTAATAAGTAATTAATTAATATAAAAAGCACAAAAAGACAAAAACACTTATTTTTATTTTTAAAACTTGTTTTTAGTTATTTTATAATTTTAGAAATTTTATTTTCACCTTTTTAGTATTTAAATAATATTGTATTATATTTAAGTGTTTTAAATATTATTAATAAGTAATAATTAGTAATTAATTAATATTAAATAATTAATTAGTGTTAAAATTTATTTTCTTTTTCTATAAATTTTCTTTTACTTTTAAGTTTGTAAAAAAGTCATTTTCACCCCCTGGGTGTTTTCAGATTTTCGTTTTCACGTTTTATTTTGTACGTTTACGTTTTATTCAAAACGTAACGTACGCGTTTTTAGGTTTAAATCGTTTCTGGTTTTTCTTAACTTTCTTGTCTTATTCAAATAGCTTGTTTAAGCTATTTTCTAGTATATTCTTTAGTTCTAATCACTCAAAACCTTTTCCTGTCCAATTTCACCCGATCAAATAACCGTTTTGTTTACAATTCACACCTCGTCGGGACTTAAACGACCCGGGAAAACACTGTATTCCACGGAGCATTGATTCTAGGCTGTCTGACTTTGTTGATCATTCCTTGGTCAATATAAGTTAGGTGGTTCAGGCTCAATCAACTTTTGGCGCCGCTGCCGGGGAGGTTGTGCGCGTTTATCTAAACGGTTTTTCTGATTAGTGTCTTTGGAATTCGTTCCATTGTACATTTATCCATCCTTTGTTCATATTTTTCCATTATCAAAACAAAACCGTTCACGAAAACTTTTTAAATCAAGTTTTCAACGAACACAAAAACACAAAAACATTTTTCTTATCATTTGTACAAAATGTATTTCCAAAAACCCAAAAATATTCACCTTTACCCTCTCTCACATTTGATTCTTCATCCCTACCCCTCCCAAACCATTTGATTCTTTCTATGTCTCATCCACACTTTCTGGTTTGCCAGTGGTGTGGTAGTTCTCATAATGGTGGTAATTGCCCCGGTTGTGGCATGGTAGAGTCAGGAAACGGGTCTGTCTATAACCAAGATCCCTATTCTTACCATGACACCACTGATTCATTCCACCAGCTACCACACCATCAGTCTCAGCAGTTTTACTGTTGTGAGTACTGTGGTGGTTCGCACTACAGTTCTGATTGTCAATCAGGAAGCACGCTTGTCTATGAGCAGTTTCCTGATAACAATTATGACACAAGCACATACGACTCACAGCCACATCAGTTTTACTGTTGTGAGTATTGTGGAGGTCCACACACTAGCTCTGATTGTCAAACAGGGAATCCGTTTCCTTGTAACAATTACGACTATTCGTTTTCAGACCCACTTCCACAGTGCCAAATAACCCAAGCAACTCCTCTTGTTACTGAGCAAGACATTTTACTAGAGGTTCTTGAGATATTGAAAGAGCTTAAGGAGGAGTTGGCTACTTCATCGTTTCAAAGCTCTCGTGAGAAATCCATGGCAGAATTACTTGCGGAAGAACGAGCAGCTAGAAACGAAAAGAGCATGGAAGAATTGCTTGCTGAGCAAAGAGCGGCTAAAATACGTGCCAATCTTCGCTATGCTGCTCTTCATGATGACGATGATGATGAGGATTCTATTCAAATGAAAGAATATTACAAAGATTCATCCAGTTCATCAGTTGAGATTCCTTCCATGGAAGCACAGGGAGATAAAAGTATGCAAGAATTGCTAGCAGAAGAACACATGAAAAATATAGAATCTATGTGTGCTAGTCTTTTTTATCTCCCTCAGTCTGCTATTATCACACCCGAGGTTCACACTCACTCTCCGATCATGGGGGATGAGCATCTTAGCACTGTTCCTAATAAGGAATCGGACGAATTAATAAAGTCTAGTGTTGAGATCCTTGTCCCAATCCCAGGAGAGTCACAGGGAACTTTGGATGATATGTGTGATATTCCTTCACCTCTTGAGTGTTCAAACGATCATTTTGAGACTTTCTCAGATTTTAGCGATGATTGCACATCTTATGGAGACATCGAGTATGTTGAGGCATCAGTTCCTCAAACTGATGCTGATCATCTTCTTGAGGAGTTCGCTGATGAACTTGCTCACATCGATCCACTTTCATTGGAAAGTGATGATGGTCTCCTCGATTTCCAAGCCGATCTGGGAGAAATTGAAAGTCTCCTATATCATGATCCGTCACTCACTTCTGATCCCGACAATCCAATAGAGAATGATAATCTCTTTGTTCCCGAAATATTCAATACGACTCTCACCAATCCTCTATTTGAATTCGAATCTGAATTCACTATGATTTCTAACAATCCAATCTTTGACGAGGATTGTGATGAGTCCACAATGGAACATGAGTTCACAAATTCACATTTTGTGAATGATTCTCTTCATGAGGAGTTCTCCGGTGAACTCGCTCATCAGTTTGATATCCCGGGGGGAGATACTCTCAATTATGAGAATTTGCAAATTCCCACCTACCCTCCCGGGTTGTTTACGAGCTTACCTTTTGAAATCCAAACTCAGGCTATTGAGCCTCCTCTCGAGGAAGAAGATCAAATCATGCTTTTTATCATGATTTTCTTCCTTTTCTTCACCTACAGGGTGACTTCTTCTCTTCTTCACTCCTTCGGGAGTGAGGACACTATCTTTGATCCCGGCATTTTCATGTATCATTATCTTGAGCCGGTTACTTATCTCATCGGTGTGGAACTTTCACGTGCTTCATATGTTTGTCCAAACATTTTGAATGAAAGTCCGATTGAGATTGTCTCTTCCACATCATGCTTCCCCAAGGACAAATGAATTCGGGGTCGAGTCAAGCTAGCGACTCGGTAAACAAAAACAGTAGCACGCTTATAGGGTTTTCACCCTAAGTGTGGGGGAGTCCCCCATGCTATGGTTACAAATGAGTGAAAATACAATATGGTGTTTTCCACGCTCAGCTTGTTATATTGTTTGATTAAAGATAACTATGATTTCTTTTTCTTCCAAAAGTATTTCAAGGATAGAATGTTGAGTATGACTTGGACATATTTAATAAAACTCCAACATAGAAGATTAATAAGACATTATCATATGATGGAATGTGATGAATGTGATGAATCACATTAAGTCTTAAATTGAAGTTCTAAATTTGTTTAACTGCTTATGAAGAGGTTATTAACAAAGTAAAGTCAGGAACTGTTAATATGTATTTGTAATATCCCAAAAGAGAACATTGTATTGGTTCTTTATTTGCTAAGTATTTAAAGATAGTCTTTAAATTACTAAAAAGCAAGTAGGAGTTTTGATCTTTAAATGATAAAATTACAAGATAGATAATCTTCTAAAATACTCTAGTAAATATCATGATGAAGTTTGACATTTAAATGTTAAATCTCAAGATGATAAAGTTTGATATTTAAATGTTAAATCTCAAGATAATGGAATTATCATTCATAGAATAGCAATATATCTCAGATATTTGATTAATATGCTGAGGGCTGTGATCTACAGGATTCTTGTAAACCTGATAATCATTATGATACATTACCAAATATGAAATTGGGTAAAGTATACATGATATGAATGATTAAGATGCTGTCCATAAAGATAATCAATTTTTGAAATTTGAATTATCTTAATAGTTAGACTAGAAAGTTAAGATGAGTTTCTTCAAAGATCAGGTAACTCTTGAGGTTTAAATCTTTGTATAGAAATCATATGGACAATATTGTGCACATATTTAAAGCATGTTTTATGACAAGATTATTAATCACACTTAAGCAATTAACTGTGATTGAATATTATTTTCTAAGCACATTTATATATAAAGATTATGATTGTCACATTTATGAAATTGACAATAGAATATCAAAACTCTTTCTTGAGTGATTACTTGAGCGAGGACGATAAGTAATCAAAAAGAGTTTATGAACTCAAATAAGTCTTTGGAAGTGTATAAAGTGCAATAATCCATGGATGGATAAATGCATGCATCTAGAAGATTACTCTTATGTTTAATTATTAAATTCATGTTTTGATTTATAATTGAAATAAGATAATTTCTAAGTATTCCTAAAAGTTAGTGGGAGTATTATGTTTAATTTCTTAAATCATATATGTTGTAGAACATATGAAAAGTAATATTCCATATAAGTAAATGTTAAGTCTTAGAATGGAATGAAATTTTACTTGTAAGATTTAGGAAATAAGACAAATAACCTTGAAATAAATATTTATTGTTGAAACATGTGCGGTAAATAAATCTAATATAACATGATATATTATTTAGAAAGTCTAAATAGATATGTATGACATGAATAAAATCTAAGTATGACTCATAAATTTTTCATGAACATCATGTTTTGTTTTATCATGCTTGATTACAAGATGATTTGGCAATATTAATATCTAATTAAAAAGTTATTAGATAACTTGTGTAAAATTCTAAAAAGAATATGTTTGGTTATAGAATGACATCCTAAGTCTGGAAAAGCTTCAAATTCTATAGACGAACAATTTTTCAATTGTTGTGAAAATTGTCATAGCCAATAAACTTGAAAGTTTGAAGGGCATCAAACATTACACAATAGATATTATGGTTTACGGAAAGTTTTAATAGCATATTGTTGTTGCATACAATGATGCTAATGAAATTGAGATGACACTCAATACTAGTCATGGTAAGGATTTCATCTTTGACTATATGTACTAGTTATGCTTACTAAAAGTATAGTTGCATTATACATTAAAATAATAAGAATACTTTAAACTTTAAAATGTTTGGAAGTTTAATTATCATAAATTGGTGGTTAAGGATGTCTCACATTTTTTTTGAAATATGGCATTATCAAAATAGTTGACTATGCACATATAAAAATTTCAATAGTTGAATTCTTGAAATAAGTATTCTTAAAATTCCGATAGATCAAAGTTGGATGATTTATGTCTTGTCAACAAGTATGAATGTCATTGCTTGAGACATAATCCATCAACAAGAGTCATCATGCATTGATCTATTTAGTATTTGGATAAGTGATGTTAAACAATTATTCTGATAAATTGAAATACATGGTATGTTTAATTTATAATATATTGTATCCTATATTTGTATGTTTAAATCCATGAATAAAGGTTATTCTTAAATTGTCCGTTGTCAGTTAATAATATGGGAATATTATTAAATCAAGACAAATCTGAAGGTTGGTATAATATAATTAAAGTATATTGATGCGTAGTCATGCCATTTCAGATGATATTCAATGATACCGAATATAGGACTTATCCCAACTACATGATGTTACTTTATGGATTTAGTTATTAAGTAAATCATGAGAAGTTATCCTCAGACTTGAGATGCAAGATAAGTGTCATGAATGTAGTACATTTTTGTGGAACAACTTAACGCTATACGTAACTGGTAGTCATAAGGGTTGTTTTCGGAAGTGTTACAAAGTTTGTGGCTTTTGCTTGTAGTCAAGACAGAATTTGTTCCTTCAAATTTATTTTTGGAGTTTAATACTGCTGGGCCCCTCGTAAGGTTGGTAAGATGCATGTGCGGCCGCACCCAATATCTTCCCTGAATATGTTCAGAAGATTTGGTAATCTTGATCAATCATAAACAACGAGAAACAGAATGGTTAATTAAGGAATGACTTTAATCCATATCCTTATTAACATGGTATTAGAAACAAAAGGATAATAATAATGAGAAATCATTAAAAGGTTTTTCCAGGAGCCTTACTCGAGATCGTACTAGAGGCATCGGCGTGTTGCAAGCCGCTAACCGATGTGATTATACTATTAAAATATGTCCAAGTGGGAGCTGTTAGATTATGGACATTATTTTAGTAGTCGTATGTTAGGATCGAACTCGAGATCACGAGATTGCACACAATACGTATGAAGAGAAAAAGTAATAATTAGTTATAAAATGTTATAATTAATTATTAAACACAAAATAAATAATAATAATTAGTATTATTGATTAATGACTAATTATTTATTAAACGAATATTAGGAAAGTAATACTAGACAAAACATGGAAACAAGAGAAGGTTCCGGAATTCTCTATGGGAGTCCACAACCGATCGGCCTAAGGGGGAATCCCACCTCCTTTGTGCCTTGAGCTCAAAGTTTTGTGTAGTATATAAGCAAACCCAAGATGTAGGTTTTTCTCATAACTTGTACACACACATCTTGGTGTTTTCTCTCCCTTTTCTTTCCTTGGTCGATTTCATCAAAACCAAACCCTAAGGGTTTCGATTTTTATGATCTAAAATAGTTTTGTGTTTATTACTTGCAAATACTTTTCTTGAATTAGTACGTGTGTACAAGAACGTGAATCAAACACACTATTGTTTGATTCTTGGATTGAATTACAAAAAGGTAAAGGGTAATTCTTATAATCCTTATAAACCCTAATTAGGGTTCTTGGTTCCGGAAGATTGCATTGATTCTTTTTTGGGCTAGAATCACAAAGGTATGTTTACTATTTAATTATTGATTAATTAATTACATGTTATTCGATCTATTATAATTGCTTCCGCTCATGCTTACTTTGATGTACTTGATTTATTTATATGAATGTCATGATATAATAATCCAACAACATGTTGGTAATATGTAACTTAGGATGAAAAATATATATTACATATCGGACTAACAATTTGCGAATGTTACAGATTGTCGCTAGAAAAAGGTCACAAGTGCAAATAAACAAATAGTGTTAAAGTAAAAAAAAAAAAAAAAAAAGATAAATATCATATAGTTTATGGTTAGGTTATGGGAAAATGACAAAAAAATGTATTAAATTTGATAATTTTTGTTATTGTGTGTAGCCAACAATTTTTTTTTTCTTATTGTGTGTACTTAACTTTCAAATTTCGATCATTGTGTGTATTTTGTGACTATTTTACTCTTAATTTTTTCAAAATTTGAAGGGTAAAATCGTCATTTTACATGACATAATAGTCACAAATACACACAATGATCGAAATTTGAAAGTTCAGTACACACAATAAAAAAATAGTTGGCTACACAAAATTACAAAAAGTGTCAACTTTGATGCATTTTTTTGCCATTAGCCATTAGGCTATTGGTATAAACTTTGTTAATATTTAAAGCATGTATGAAGTAAATATCACTTTAAAGGCTATGGTATATGTCACGTTAATAATTGATTTTTCTTTTATGAAGGTTGGACAACGAATTGTCATTATCATCAAACAACAATGTTGACAATAAATTTTTCTTTCCTTCAAAAACAATAATGTTATGCGTTATATCGTCATTTTGCTTATTACACAAAACAATAAGATGACCATACTAGCAAAGTAGCAATAAGCCAACCAAATATAGGACAAATTTTGTTTTTCTCGAATTTTTCTGGTTTATCTTCATCTTTGTGGATTGCATGATTTTGTGAAGAAGGACACATACAATGATACAAATAATGTGATTAATAAAGTATGAAAACTACTAGGAGAACAACTAGATTCTGGTATAAATCACATGCATAGCTGTTAAATTTAAAACTATTATGGTAATAGTTCGGGGTCTTATTTTGTAATTTCTCTATTTTGTAGTTAAAGCTGTTTATGGCTATGAAGGACTGTACTGGCTTTTCTAGAAACATAAGGAATGGATATGTCAAGTCTAGAAGATTGGTTTGGTCAAGATAATCAGCCTATACAAAGATTGCTTAGGGCTATGATTATACATTAGTATATATTACATTTACAAGGGGCTTATGAATAGTGATCCTTATGAATAGTACCAAAGCAAAATATTATGAATAGTAACTAATACCCAATGCCCCGACTCACACCTTTTTTTCCCCACCACAAAACCCGAACCCTTCACGGTTCTCTCTCACATCTCTTTGGTGCGTTTTGGATCCACAATAATCCGGCCATCTTTTTGCCCGAAAAAGTTATTTGGGCACCATGGAGGGCCTTTTTTGTTGCTTTTGTGGCTGTTGCCCTGCTAGGTGTTCCTTTCTACAGTACTTCTTGCCCTTTACTCCACATATTTGGGTTTGGTGGGTGTATATCATCTTAGATCTCCCTAGATGCTGTGTTTGTTATTCTAAAAAGTTTCGCCGACTTTGGTGCTTCCGACGATTTGTGGTAGGTTTGATCTTTGTTGCTTACCTTTTCCTTCCCTATTTTCTGTGATTTTTATCTGTCACTCGCCCATGTTGACTTTAGGGTTTGCTAATTTAGCAAAATACCTCACGGCAACGCGCGGGTTACCCACCTAGTATATATTAAAACCCATAGGAAACTACGTCGTTTTACACCGCCTTTTTCCAGCCAAAAAAATAGGTATGGCCCAGCCCAGATTTCCTACCCCTTTTGGTCTGCCCGTTCATGTGTAATGATCCAGTCCGTTTTTTTAGCATAAAACGGGGGTTCTAGATTTCTCCACAGACAGACACCACCCGCAGACTTCCATCTTCTCACCACTTTTTTTTCTCTCCAAATCCATCCTAAAGGCTGCTGATGTTGCTGTTGAAGTCGGGTTTGCTTCAAGATTCAATAACATTTGATCTATCAATAGGTGATCCACTGCTCCAAAACTGCTTTTTGGTTTTTCAATTCACAGTATTCTAATTTTCACCTAATCAGCCTAATATGAGTAGCAATTCAACATCTTTGTGGCTTTTAGAGATGTTATATGTTCATATGTAGGGCTGAGCAAACGGACCGGATGGACCGGACTGACCGACAAAACCGACCGGACCGGACTGGACCGACCACATTCGGTCCGGTCCTCGGTCTAAGCTTTTTGGCTAATTCGGTCCTCGGTCCGGTCGGTCTGGAAAAAAACTTGCCAAATCTTGCCTAATTGGACCGGACCGACCGAAGACCGACCGGACAGGACCGGACCGAGACTGGACCGACCACATTCGGTCTGGTCTCGGTCTATGGTTTTTCCGGTTCTCGGTCTTCGGACCGGTCCGGTCTTGGTCGGTCCCGTCCGGTTTTTGGACCATGATCACCCTTATTCATATGTATGTTTCTTTAATAGTGGTGGCTAAAGAAGGTGTTTTCGAAGTGCCTTTTTAAGTGGGTAACTGTTTTTTAAGTAGGTATCTGCTTATTTAATTACTTTTTTTAGAGGATAGTTGGGATTGCTTATTTTTATGCTTATAAATCAGCACTTATAAGCTGCTTATATATAAGCACTTTAGTAAATAGGATTCGGAGTTGCTTATTATGTAAAAAAGAAAAAAAAAAAAAACAAAAAACAAAAAAAATACAAAAAAATAAAAAAAACTACAAAAAAACTACAATATCTAATTTCGTTAATTTTTTGTTGTTAAATTTAGGCTTTTGATTGTGTTTCTGTTTTTATGAGATTGGTATTTTTGAAATTGACCTTATGTTCAATTGGGTATGAGTCTAATTTAGGATCAGGGTTGCCTTGCCTTTTCTGGCTTACGAGGTTGCTTACTTGAACTTATGGCATATTCATGTGTTTGCAGCCATCGTGGAGAAAGACAGCGCGCTGTCATTTGCATCACATATGTATACAAGGTTAATAAAAGCCACCAATGTTAATATAACGGGTATCATTATTTGTAGAAATTTATGTTAATGTTTGATGCATTGTTGTGTTGTGGTCAGGGTTTGGAGGTTGTGATCATGAATAATCACAGCACCGGACGAGATTCATGTTTGCCCAAAATACATGTGCATTGGCTCGCAACTGGTCAAACAGAATGGATACGTGCGTTGACTATACATATGCAGCTCAAATCCTCACAACGGGTCAAATATATGTGCATTGGCTATACTTCTAACTGTTGCCGCTGATGCGGTAGGTTGCTCCTGGCTTAAACTATTGTTATGATCTCTCATTTACTTGCCTTTATGGGTACATGTTACTGACATTTTTTAAATAACAGCAGATGATCACACTGACCCCGGTGTTCGCAAAAAGTAAAGGTCATCAAGCGGGAGTTGCTGGTAGCTAGTCTAAACACGCTTCTACTTCACAAATGTAATACGTTTTTTCACTACACCCTTATTAAATAGTTTGACGGTACCTGACCAACCTTCTATGAATCTTATTTCTTTTCGTACATAATTTGTGTCTTCACGAGTAGGTGATGAGGGCCGTCGCCCCCCACTACTATTAACGTACCTCCACCCCTGAGTATAATCCAAAGTAATTGATAAGTAATAAACAATATTTTATTCACAATGTGTATAGGTGCGAGGCGTGGAACGGTTACGCTAAACTTTGTTTCAGCTACTATTCGAACGGAAATTGTGGAGGTCGCCACTTCTGCATCCGGTGGTGCCACGAGCAGTTAGATGCCAGAAAGCTGCTCAGCCATTAATAATGAGCACAATCTTAACAGAGAGAAGATGTTGTTGCAAGGTAACTCTGGCTTCGTATTTTTCTTACTGTTTTCATGATCTGATAATTCAGTTTTATATGAACTGTGGTCATTTCAATATTGATGTTCCGTATTGTTATTGTATTAGGTGTCATGGAAATGGTTAGCAAACCAATTGTATTGCTATTAGCCTATTATTTTGTTGGAAACATTATTAGTTGCTTTGGGTTTAACTAATAATCGAAAGCAAAACTTTGAATTTCGTGTGAGTTGTTTTGGTTTAAGTAAAAAAAGTTTCAAAACTGAACAATCCAATGTTGCAATGTTATGGCTTATGAGTTATGACGCATGCGGCCGGCCGATGCCATGCTTGTTTCTCATAACAAAGAAACGCTTCTCTCATTTTTCTCTTGTTAATCTCATTTTCAGTTTTATTCTCTCTTTATTCACATTAAAATTTGTGCTCTGTAATAGAACATTCATCAAATAGATTAAAAAGTTACACCTAATTAGTAGTGGTAGCTTTTGGTTGCTTTGATCGTTTGTGATATATCTGTTGAATTGAGATTCAACATATTAGAGATAGTATCTGGTTCAGTTTTTGTTCATGGTATCTAAGCAAAATTAAGATTTGTCTATGTATATCTTTGTTTGAGAAATTAGAGTTTGTCAGGATTCGGGGCTTTTGTAGTTCGAAGGGTTATTTGGACGATTTATATCTTGTAATCGATAAATCGTGGTTAGATTGTGGTTAATTGAAAGTTTCAAGGAAAACAACTATTTTTCAAAATATAGTTTCATATTTTAGGGCTTTTGATTAAATTTGGGTTTAATAGTTGATTTAGAACTTTGTGTGGATTCTGGTGAACTAATTTGTTGATCTTTGTTAGGAATACGAATATTCCTGTAAAAGTCTCGGTCACCTAATGATTGTAATAGCATTAAGTTAGCTCGTAGTTAGTTTATTTATTAGTTAATCAGTATTAGTTTAAGTAACACTGTGGAAGAAGGACGGGTCTTCACCCACTGTATGCCTGATCCACAGCTCGGGTGTGGGCGTTTATGTTGTAAGTATAAATACCCCTCTCCACATGTGGAGAGGGTTGGACCTTCACTTAATCTCAATCTAATATTTCCTTTTTCTCTCAAGGTTCCTTTCTTCCCCTCCTCCTCACTTCACTAACGCCACACAAATCACAAGGTTTATCATGTTTCTAACATAGTTAGTATTCTACAATTGGTATCAGAGCCAAGGTTTCATCTTAGGACCTTGTAGAATCGAATTTGAGGGTATTTTGTGTGGTTTTGTGAGTTTGGTGTAACTTTCTTGTAAAAACTCTTTATTTGATCTTCTCTAGTGTTGTTATACATGTTTGTGATGTACTTTTATGTTCATTAGTGTTTGTAGAACATTGTGGTTTAGTTTGTGTTACCATTTCCTTAATCTATTTGAAGTTTGGAGATGATTTTGGGCGAATTTCTATCTTGCGGTTAAGTCCACTGTTCCATTGCTTCGTTGCATTTAGTTTCTAAAATCTATGGTTAGTTTGACTGCGATTACTATTTTAGGAATACAAATAAAGCGCAAGGATAGTGACAGTTTTGGACCATTGTCGTTGCGATTAGTTGTCTGCGGTTAGTCATTTGCGTTTAACTTTTCTGCGGTTGGGAGTTTTCTGTGGTTTGGTACTTTTTGCGGTTTGTGTCCTGCGGTTAGTATCCTTGGTTTGCGGTTTACTTAGGTTGCGACTGGATCATTCTGCGGTTGGGATTTTTCCGCGGTTTGGTATTTTCTGCGGTTAGTGTCCTGCGGTTAGTATCTTGCGATTAGTGTTTAAAGTGGTTTACTTGTCTGCGGTTTACTATCTCTGTGGTTAGGTCAAGTTGCGGTTAAATTTTTCTGCGATTAGGACACTACATTGTGAGTATCTCTTACTTTGTGATTTGGTAGTTTCTATTTTGTAATGTCGACATCTTCTGATGACATTCAAGCTGCTGGGTCTGACACCCGACCTCTGATGTTGGACAGAACTGACTATGAATCATGGGCACAAAGGATTCGTCTTTATTGTCTGGGTAAGGAAAACGGGGTTAATATCTTGAAATCCATCGATGAGGGACCCTTTCAAATGGGTACTACTAGAGACATGGTTGCAGCAACTGATCAACAACCGGCCGTACTTGGTCCTGATAGACCTCGCACTTACAATGAGCTGTCTGATAAAGAAAAGAAACGCTATGATGCCGACATCAAAGCATCGAATATTGTCATTCAAGGGCTTCCCAAAGATGTCTACAAAGTTATCAACTACAACACTGAAGCCAAGGCGGTCTGGGATAATGTCAAAATGCTTCTTGCAGGGTCTGAGTTAACTAAAGAAGATTGTGAGTCTCAGCTATACGATGAATTTGAGCATTTCAAAATGAACACAGGTGAAAGCATCACTGACTATTACGTCAGATTTCACAAGTTGGTCAATGATATGAGAGCCATCAAGATGACAATGCCCAATATACAGCTTAATTCCAAATTCGTGAATAACATGGCACCAGAATGGGATAGGTGTGTCACAGCTGTTAAGCTCAACAAAGATCTCAGGCATACCAATCATGAACAACTCTATGCATATCTCCAACAACATGAGAAACATGCTGCTTATGATTGGCTAATGCGAGAAAAGCTCAATCCGTCAGCCACAAATGAATCTCTTGCTTTTGTTTCTAATGTTCAACAACCTAACCAAACCTCAAATGATCAATCTCAACCATCACAACCATTCTCCAGGTCTCCCCCAACCAATAGTCAATCATCAACTCCCTTACCATCTGCTTTGAATACACAACTTGATTATGGGTATTCTCACACTGACTTGATGATTGATAATCTCTCCAACCAAGTTTCTCTACTGGACCAACAGTTCAGGGTTGCACTTCCATCTACTAACAAGCAACTTAGGGTCTCATCTAATCTACGTAATCAGGCAGTCATTGAGGATGGTCGTGTGGTGGTGCAGAATGTGCAGGGAAGACAGAACTTCAACCAAAGAAATGCTGGTAGAGATAATGGGCAGTACAGAGTTGGGAATGCTCTTCAAGCACAAGCTAAGCAGCCTAAATGCTATAACTGCGGAGGGTTGGGCCATATAGCTAGGAATTGCACTCTTCCAAAACGTCCTCAAAACTCTGAGTACTTTAAGGACAAGATGTTGCTGATGCAGGCACAAGAAAATGGGACGGTGTTGGATGAAGAAGCTCTGCTCTTTCTGGCTGGTAATGATGGGAACACCTTTGATGCTGATGTGGATGATCAGCCTGTTCAGGATATGGCTCTTAATGACCCGAATATCTTTCAAGTTGAAGAGTGTGATGCATTTGATTCAGACGTAGATGACGAACCTACTGCTCAAACCATTTTCATGGCTAATCTGTCTGCAGCTGCGTCCTCTTCACAGCATCCTGATTCATCCATCACATCTGCTATCTCTGAGGTACCAACATCTCCTAATTATGATCTGAATAATCCTACAACTGTACAGGGGGCATGTGACTCGGTACAACTCAAGAATATTGTCAACACAAACGTCACTGATATGGGTAATACCAATAATATCCCATATGAAATGTATGTGAATGAAAATGGACCGCCAGTTGTACTAAGTGACATGCCGTCTATTGACTCTAGTGAACATGAGGTACATGAGCACACAATATACAACCCTGATGATTCCTTGATTACTAGAATTAACACCCTTAAGGATCAAGTGAATATTTATGAGCAGCGTGCAAAGTTTGAGATGAATGAACGTGAGCAGAAAATGGAATGGCAACTGCGTACTTACATATCTGAAAACAATTCCAAACAAGAAACATTGAAAAGGGAATTAGTTTCTTTAAAAAATCAATTGGATCAAACCGTCAAACAAAAACAAGAGTTTCAAAAAGGTTTGACTTCAATCAAACTCGAATTCAAAGATAAAGAAACTAAACTTCTAAATGATTTCTCAAAACTCAAGATGTTGAAAAATAAACTGGAAGATAAGTTGTACACACAGGGCCAAACCATTCAATCTGCTCAAATGATGCAAAACCATAGGAAACTAAGTGATGAATTTAGTGAACATGATGCCTCCAAGCCCAAAGCAAGATACCTTAGAATTGGTTTAGGTGCACAACCTGCATTATATGATGCAAACACTATGCTTGAACCTAACCATGCCCCTCCTGATACGCGATCCTATGACCACATTAATGAGGCGGAGGATAGAACTAGGGTAAAACTCGCTGAACGTTTAAAGGATCCTAAATGCATTGCTAAGAATATTGTGTTTCACTATGACTATGCGAATGACAATCACTCTGCCATTTTTGTTCCTCAAAAGAGAATTCTTCCTGACAAAGTGTTTTGGAATATAGACATTGAGAAAATGCAAGCTGAAAGAGTTGTAGGTAACACACGCACTATGTTTAGAATTGCTGACCCAACCATTTACCCCCTGAACACACCTAGGCACCTCGTACCATTCACTCTTCCCACACAGTGTAACACTCTAATTGGGTTGTATGTGCTAGGTCAATTGTTCAACGACTTTGAGAAAACCTGTAAAATAAGAAATACACCTACAGGGATTACAGAAGGGGAAAGGGGTTTTGAGCAAACAAAACAGTGTTACCTAACTGAAGTTATGCCATTTTTTAAACTTCTCAAAGAACATTTTGCGGGCCTTAAAAACACCATTAATGATGATGTGACTCAAATGAAAAAGGTTTTTGATGAAGTGGAAAGTGAGGGTAACCAATTAGCTATTGATCTCAAATACAGTGAAATTGACAGGAAAAACATTCTCATCATGAATGATAATTTGATTGCAAATTGCATTGCAAAAGATGTATTTTATACTGCTACCGACTCAGCACTATCTGCTCGACAATTTCATGAAATGTCGGTTACTTTGAATGTCTTCCAGAATCGTGTAATTGAGCTTGAGGGGGAGAATTACAAACTTACTGAAAAAATTCAAAACGACGACCATGATAACATGGTCAGGAATTTCTCAAAACTAGAAGTTGATAATCTGAACCTACAATTAAAATATCAACATCTAGAAGAAAGCATAAAAATATCAAATGCCAAGACATCTTCGGATGCTCCTGAGTTTGACACATGTTTTGAATCAGCCAAAAAGGATGAAGTAATTCAAGCTCACTAAAACACGATTCGGAAGTTGAAGGTCTAAATTGCACAATTAAAATCGAATAAAAGCGATGTGACCAATACCAATTACCAGAAGTCGATAGATCCTCAAAACTTTCAGAAACAGGGCATTATCAATGAATTACAACATGAAAATGAGTGGCTTCGTGCTGAAATGTCTAACGCCAAACAACGTTACAAAGAATTGTTTGAGTCTATTAAAATAACACGTGACCAAAACAATGAAAGAGTCACTTCATTGTTAAATGAAATTAAGAATCTAAAGACTATGGTGAAGGGTAAAATGCCCATCGTTTCATGTGATCATGCAATTTCCAATGTACATGCCTGTAAAAAATATGCGTGCGATGCTGTGAATGTCTCTCTTCCCCTTAGGAACAATAAGTTAGTTCATAACAACTATCTTAGAAATCTTAAGGATTGTCTGGCCATACTTAGAGAAACCATTGAAGATGAGAGGATATCTAAACCACTTGATGATATTATTATTGGTGCTTGCTTCCTCACTAATAGAGCCCAGGAATTATTAGAATATGCTATAGGATCATGCCCCAAGAATGATAACAAGTCGGATAGAACATTTGCATCGCACCCTAACAGTGGCAACAAACATGTTACATTTGATTTTCCCCAAACCATGTCACAATCAACCATCTTGATCACCGGTAAACATGTAGCAACTAATCAGACTAATGTTCCCATCATTGCTTCTACAGGAGTAAAAGGTGTATCTAATGCTAGCAAGTTACAGCTTAAGTGCAATACAAAGAATGATAGGACTTTGCCGGCTAAGAGTACACTTATGAAGGAAGTAGAAGAATCATCTAGGAACAATAAAGTTGTGCTTAGTGAAAGGAATCGAGTTGATTCAAACATTTGTGTTAACAATGATGTAATTAATTCGAATTCTGGTGCTATTTGTAAGACTTGTAACAAATGCTTATTTTATGGTAATCATGATGCTTGTGTTGTGTCCTTTCTTAAATCCACTATGAAATCTCCAGTTATGAATGTTTCAAGTGTTAAACGGGTAAAACAAGTATGGAATATAACAGGAAAAGTGTTCACTAATGTTGGTTATCAATGGAAACCTACTGGAAGGAAATTCACTCTAAGGGAAAAGTGCCCAATGACTAGGATCACTAACTCCAAAGTTGTGCCTATTAGGAAGTGGAGACCTACTGGTAGACTGTTCCCAATAGAAGCACTTAGTACCACTCCTAGTTCTAGTGCATCAAAATGTGAACATTCCAGTGAGATATCTATAACATATGATAATCCAATATTTGTGTGTGCTAACCAAACGGACCCCAAATGTCTGTGGGGCTCCAGCTTTTTCAGTTATCTACGATTGTCTGGTTTCAAATGCAGGTCGTACAAATCGTCCTTTGGTATTTGGACTCAGGCTGCTCAAAACATATGACTGGAGATCGCTCGCGGCTCAAGAATCTCGTGGAAAAGTTTATCGGTACGGTTAGATTTGGGAATGACCATTTTGGATCTATAATGGGTTATGGTGATTACGTCTTTGAAGACAGTGTGATATCCAGAGTTTACTACGTGGAAGGACTTGGGCACAATCTATTTTCTGTTGGTCAATTCTGTGACTTAGATCTCGAAGTTGCTTTCAGAAAGCACACTTGTTTTGTTAAAGAATTAGATGGTGTTGATCTTCTCAAGGGGAGTCGGGGCACTAATCTTTACACCATCTCCATCGAAGACATGCTACGGTCCTCTCCAATTTGCCTGCTCTCTAAAGCCTCTAAGAACAAATCATGGTTGTGGCATCGTCATTTAAACCATTTGAACTTCAGTACCATCAATGAACTTACACGTAAGGATCTTGTTCGAGGCTTGCCCAGACTTAAGTATGAAAAAGACCATTTGTGTTCCGCCTGTCAAATGGGCAAAAGCAAAAAGCACACCCATAAACCCAAGTCTGTCAATTCAATCATGGAAGTTCTTCATTCTCTTCACATGGATCTTTGTGGACCAATGAGGGTTCAAAGTATCAATGGAAAGAAATATGTGCTGGTTATTGTTGATGATTACACTCGATTCACGTGGGTAAAGTTTCTAAGATCAAAAGATGAAGCTCCGGAAACCATCATCAAACTCATCAAGATGTTGCAAGTTCGCCTCAACAAAACAGTTAGATTCATTCGTACTGATAATGGAATGGAGTTTGTGAACAAACAACTTTCTCAATTTTATGAAGGTGTTGGCATTAGTCATCAAAAGAGCATTCCACGTACTCTTCAACAAAATGGAGTTGTTGAAAGACGCAATCGCACCTTAGTTGAAGCTGCAAGGACCATGCTCATCTTCTCCAAAGCTCCTATGTTTCTTTGGGCTGAGGCAGTTGCCACCGCATGCTACACACAAAACCGATCCTTGATACATCCTCTCAACTGCAAGACTCCCTATGAACTGGTTCATGGCAGAAAACCCGATCTTTCGTTTCTTTGAGTTTTTGGTGCACTTTGCTATCCAACTAATGACAGTGAAGACCTTGGGAAACTCAAGGCCAAGGCCGACATTGGTTTCTTCGTTGGCTATGCTCTAGAGCGAAAGGGGTACCGAATCTACAACAAACGTACCAGAGACATAATGGAAACAATCCACGTTACTTTCGATGAGCTGACTGAGCAACTGGTTCCTGGACAATCAAGTTCTGGACCCGTACCTAACCTATTGTCTCCTGGACCAATTAGTTCCAGGCTTGTACAGAATCCCACTCCTGCTGCTCCTTTTGTACCTCCTACAAGTGAAGATTGGAAGAAACTGTTTGACCCAATGTTTGATGAATACTTTGAACCTCAACAGATGAATGCTCCTGAAGCTACAGTGGTTCAACCACCAGCTGGGGTGGTGAATATTCAAGTTGATAATAACGGTCCATCCACTTCGTTGTCATGGGATCCTGAAGCCCCCACCATCAGTCAATCGGTTACCACTTCTAATGTCCAACCTTCACCTGTACAGCGAGCGGCAACTATAGATGATACATCTGAAGTAAATCCTTTTGCTCTACCTGATAATGAGCCATTTGTTAACATCTTTGCCCCTGAATCGTCAAATGATGTAACATCCTTCGACGAATCCAGCACGGCTACCTCAGTTCCCTATTCTCAACCCCATGAATACCTCAGAAAATGGACCAATGATCATCCTATTGACAACATTATTGGAAACCCTTCGCGTCCAGTATCTACCCGTAAGCAACTTGCAACTGACGCATTGTGGTGCTTCTTCAATTCTGTCCTCTCTAAAGCCGAACCAATAACAGTCAAGGATGCAATGTCTAAACACTCATGGTTCACTGCAATGGTGGACGAGATTCATGAGTTTGACCGACTGGATGTGTGGGAATTAGTACCACCTCCCGATTGTGCTATGATCATTGCTCTCAAATGAATATTCAAGGTTAAACTTGATGAGCATGGAGATGTATTGAAAAACAAAGCTAGGCTTGTGGCAAAAGGATATCGACAAGAAGAAAGTATTGACTTTGAAGAGTCCTTCGCACCTGTTGCTAGAATTGAAGCCATAAGAATATTTCTAGCAAATGGTGCAAGTCAAAACATGGTGGTTTATCAAATGGATGTCAAGACTGCATTCTTAAATGGCGATCTAAAAGAGGTGGTGTATGTATCTCAACCTGAAGGTTTTGTGGATCCAGAACGCCCTAATCATGTGTATCGGTTAAAGAAGGCTCTCTATGGGCTTAAACAAGCACCTAGGGCGTGGTACGACACCTTGTCTAAATTTCTTCTGGCTAAAAAATTTTCCATAGGCGTTGTTGATCCTACACTCTTTACCAGAAAAACGGGCAAGAACCTTCTTCATGTACAAATCTACGTTGATGACATCATCTTTGCCTCCTCTGATCCCACAGAATGTGATCGTTTCTCCCATGAGATGAGTTCCGAATTCCAAATGTCTATGATGGGTCAAATGTCCTTCTTTCTTGGATTGCAAATTTCTCAAAATCCCAATAGCATCTTTATCAATCAATCAAAATACGCCAATGAAATTTTAAAAAAATTTGGATTCGACTCCTGTGATTCAGTTGATACTCCTATGATTGAAAGATCGAAACTGGATGAAGATGATGTAGGAATTCCGGTCGAACAAACCATGTATCGAAGCATGATTGGCTCCTTAATGTATCTTACCGCTAGCAGACCAGACCTTCTATTTGCAGTTTGCATATGTGCTCGGTATCAATCCAAACCCACCAAGAAACATCTGGAAGCTGTCAAGAGAGTCTTTCGATACCTTAAAGGAACAATCCACATGGGCCTTTGGTACCCTAAGGAAACTTCTATGGCTCTCATAGCATATTCTGATGCTGATCATACGGGATGTCAAGACACTCGTCGCAGTACATCTGGGGGTGCACAGTTTTTGGGGAATAAGCTAGTCAGTTGGTCGTCAAAGAAACAAATGAGTACATCTATCTCCTCCACTGAAGCTGAATACATTGCCATGTCATCGTGCTGTACTCAGATCTTATGGATGCGATCTCAACTTTCAGACTATGGCTTCATATGCAACAAGATTCCCATGTACTGTGACAACAAAAGTGCAATTGCACTCTGCTGCAACAATGTCCAGCATTCAAGGACTAAGCACATTGACATTCTACATCACTTCATCAGGGAGCAAGTTGAGAAAGGAATTGTGGAACTTTACTTCGTGAGGACTGAGTTCCAGCTAGCTGATATCTTCACTAAAGCACTTTCTAGGGACCGATTTCACTGCATTCTCCCACGCCTTGGTATGAAGAGTCTCACGCCTGAGGATCTCATTTGTCTTCAGGAAGATCAGGAGGAGTAAAGGGGTTACTTCACATATCCTTTGTATATAATATTAACACAAAAAGAAAATATAAAAATGTAAAATTACAAAAAACCCATAAAAATACAAAAAACTGCAAAAATTCAAAAATACTCTTCTCACGACATGTCTCTTGTATAATCAATATTATGTACGTTTCTAGAAATGTCATTCAATAATGACACGGAATCATACATATGCTTGAGCAAGAGTTTTTTCGGTTTCAAATAAAGTTCCTTTAAAAAACATGTTGTATCTCAAAACCTTCTTAAAATATGGCTTGCAGTCATTTCAGGCTGCAACCCGGATTTCAAAAATATGGCTTGTAGTCATTTCAGACTACAACCCGGAATTCAAAATTATGGCTTGTAGTCATTCCAGGCTGCAGCCCGCACTTCAAAGATATGGCTTGCTATTACTTCAGATAGCAACCCGGTTTTCAAAAATGAGGAAAACACGTCGCCAAAAGACGGTTGTTCCTAGCAAAGGGTGCCGTTCATCCGAGCGTGAATTACTTTATATTCATGCACCCTCGATCTAATGTACGTTTCAGTGCATTATTTCTTGATAAAGAAGATAAGTCTTCTTTTTATCGCCAAATACTTTCCCTTCTATGATTTTTACGGAGAGTATTTGTGCCAAACTTGGTGGTACCATGAGATTTTGAATGAAAATCTTGAATCTAAATCTTTGATAAAATTTTTCACTCAATCAATGACATAACCTATTTATGTTTTAAACATCCGTCATTGATTGAGGGGGAGAATGATTTTCAAAAATATTATGTATCATCAAAACTCCCCACTTTATACATAACAAAAGCTACAATACGATTTGAAATAATTATGTGTCAGAATGAGTAAATTTTCAAAGAGTTTTTCGTTAAAACTTCAAATCTTTTTCAAACTCTTCAAATCTGACACATAACAACCTCCCTCACAGATTGAGGGGGAGCAGAAAAGGTTCATTTTTATCAGAAAATATTAAAATTGACCTCATTTCTCTCCCAAAAGCTTTCTAACTTATTTAAATCAATTGAGATCAAAAATCTCGAAAGATTTGAAATTTTTGATCGGGGGAGAGAATGTGATTTAAATATGAAATCTGATAATCAAATGTGATCTTTTCGACTCAATAATAGGCTCCCACATATGTGCTAAACACTTTCGAATATCGATGCACATATTGAGGGGGAGCAAACGGCGTTTGTGGAACTTATACCAAAGACCGACCATTTATCTTTATGCATGGAGTTATAAGGTTGGTTAAGGTTAAGTATGAATTCCCATGATCCACCAGAACCGGAAGGATCTTCCCAGGGACAATCGATAGATAGATTAGAAGTCCTTAGGAATGATTATGAAAAAAGGAGTAAAGTGAGAAAGGGAAGAGTGCGGACTGAGATAGAGCTAGGACTGGAACAAACCCAACAAGGTTCTAGTGGTGAAGTCTCGGTAAGCACTGAAGTGGTTGAAGAATGAAAAAGAAATGAAATGAGAAAGGGTGAAAAGAAATAGCCCTCCAAATATTCAACCTTAGGGCAGAAACCGGGTTCAATTCATAATCTACTGGCGGTTACTAAGGTAACACCGGTATTGAAGACAAGACGTCATGGACCCAGTGACGCACTGCACTAAACTTCCCAACCACTCAAGTTCTCTTAAAAGAGCTTGTTTCATTCTCACGGGGAAGCCTGTGCCATGTATCGACCGCTCATTGCGAGCTATGTTGATACCTAAAATAGGAGACGCCTCCCCAGTCTCCAGGAGCGGATCAAAATGCACTATTGAGTCTAGAGCCATGAGATCATCCATAAATCTCGATAGGACACATTCCAAATATGCTTATTGTTTCACACAATGTGGAAAATAAGATAATATATGTAGAGTC
This sequence comes from Artemisia argyi, assembly GCA_030686995.1. NCBI lineage: Eukaryota > Viridiplantae > Streptophyta > Magnoliopsida > Asterales > Asteraceae > Artemisia > Artemisia argyi. The sequence goes on from CM060686.1 coordinate 149,810,830, forward strand.
CTACGCATTATCCTTGTGGTATTGCCAGAACATCCGAGTGATATGAAAATATTCACAATGAAGATGGAAATCCTTCTAGAGCAAACATCACTCAAGCTCTTGGTAGGTGACATGTGAGATCCATCTTGGATCAATGATCAAGTGACAACTGGAAAGCAACGATGGTGCGATTCAAAATTGAATCAAACTTGTTCCAGGATATGGATTGACGGATACTTTTGCTAAAACCTCTCAATGTGCTCACCAACTAATCCTTCGAGCACATTTATTATGTACAACATTTTTCAAACAAAAGTATTTTTGATGGAAATGTGATTCAAAGTACAAAACTCTCGTCGTGTCTCAAAACTGTTTATCATAGGACACACGAGTGATTTCTATAAATCTATTTCTCATCAATCCGTGAATATTCATTCACCGATTCACTCTATCGTGCTGTCTGCTTTGAGACGTTCCGGTATGAGAACATGCTGAGTATGAAGATTCCAAAGTGGATTCTTTGGAAAATTCATTACTACAAGTTGGAAATTCCTGTCAAGGAGAGTCTTCTTTAAAAGAGACTCTACCTGATCACAGGTCGGTTTTCACAAAACCGGAGGGTAGTCTGTCCTCGCAGAACGAATGACAAAGCCATATTCGTTCTCTATCTTTATTGCTAACTGTTTTATTTCAGGGACACATATAAAGATGCCGTTGATGACTCCAGTTTCCTGCTGAATCGGGTCAATCCATACCACATGCTCACACATCCTCCACACTATCAATGAAGATGAGAGACTTGCTACAATAAATGTTGAGAGGCTACCAACAACGTTTTCGCTACTCTGATGAAAAAGTCTCCTGTTCTACAACTCTAATGCAACGTCTCCAGATAAAGAAGGGTGTGAGCATGATGGTCCTTAGTCACTACATCACATGAAGGCAATACTACTATGGATGAGCTTAGAGATTTACTTTGGTTGATGATCTCAAAGAAGCTCAAAAGATCACACATCACAAAGGAATTCAAATCACAAGTTCGCTTGCTTGAAGTACAAAGTGTGTAGAAAAGTGAAGAATCAGATCCTACGAGCTACAGAGACGAAATAATGCTTAAAGACCAAAGAGCTTAATTTTAAAGGTGACCTCGCTTAGGGGGAGATTGTTAGGAATACAAATATTCCTGTAAAAGTCTCGGTCACCTAATGATTGTAATAGCATTAAGTTAGCTCGTAGTTAGTTTATTTATTAGTTAATCAGTATTAGTTTAAGTAACACCGTGGAAGAAGGACGGGTCTTCACCCACTGTATGCCTGATCCACAGCCCGGGTGTGGGCGTTTATGTTGTAAGTATAAATACCCCTCTCCACATGTGGAGAGGGTTGGACCTTCACTTAATCTCAATCTAATATTTCCTTTTTCTCTCAAGGTTCCTTTCTTCCCCTCCTCATCACTTCACTAACGCCACACAAATCACAAGGTTTATCATGTTTCTAACATAGTTAGTATTCTACAATCTTGAAAGAATTGGTTGAAACCCCTAATTTGTAGGCTTTGGTTGTTTGCTTCCGTTGTGTTCTTGATTTTGAAGATCAGAGTTCAGTACTATGAATCCTCTTTTCCTACCCTGTTCTAAGTAGTAAGTTGGTAGGCTTACTATATTTAGGGACTAATTAGTGCATTTGATTGTTTTATAATTGTGATTGCATTTTTTTGTGTTGTTTACTATGGCATTTTATTGCCATGGTCATAATTGTGAGGGAATGAGGAATATGAACGTAATGATAATGAGTCTGATGAAGAAGAAGATAATGTGACTCGGATTAATAAACTTGACTACAGTAGTCATTTGCATTTGCATCCTAATAATTCTGGTACTCTCATTGTTGTTTCTATAAAATTGAAAGGAGCTGAAAACAATAGTGTTTGTTCTTCCTTAAGAAGGGAAAAGCAAGATTAGGTTTATTGATGGTACATGCAAAAGGTCTAATATTGATGAGGTTTTAGGTAAACAATGGGATAGTGTAATGTTATTGTTCTTGGTTGGATTTTAAATTCAATTTCTGAAGAACTGTATCTTGGTCCAATATTTTCTTAAAGGGCTTCCCATGTGTGGGAAGAGTTATAAGAAATTTATGATAAGGTTGATGGATATATTACTTTTAATTTGACTCATAAATTCAATTCTTTGTGTCAAAATAGATTCTCAATTGCTGATTATTGTCATACGTTGAATGCTCTATGAAAAGAGTTTGATACATTAGTTCAGTTGCCAAGGTGCACTTATCATGTTGCACAAGATTTTAAGAAACATAATCAATTACTGAAACTTATGCCATCTTTAATGGGATTAAATGATGTTTATATGAAAATAAGAAGTAATATTATTTCTAGAGAACCTTTGCCTGATGTTAAGAATGTGTATGCTATTTTCTCTAGTGAGGAGTCTCATAGAGTTGTTATATTTGGTAGTAATGCTAGTACCTCTCATAATTCACAATCTTCTATGTTTGCTTTTAAGATTGTTGATAGAGGAAAATTCCATAGGTCTCAAACCTTTGTTAATGTTCCTAGAAATGTTGATACCAGGAGGGAACACACTTGGGGTCTTACCTTGTGTGGAAAACTAGAAGGGGGGTGAATAGTTTACCGGTTTTTAACTTTATTTTCTTTGAAAACTTTTACGTGTAATCGACAACTAAAACTTACCAAAAAATAAATAATATGCAAGAATAAAAGTAAGAAACAATCAAACCATAACATGGATGTTTATCGTGGTTCGGCTACAAGGACTCTTTTTCCTTGCCCTACTCCAAGCTCCGAGTATCCAACTCGAGAGTTTCTTGCACTAGTCAACAAGCTCCTTTAACCGGCGGAGAAACCCTTACACATCGCTTACACACTATTTCCGACACTAAGCTAGATGTCGAGTTCTTTCACAAGGGTTCAACCACTCCTGATAGTTCTTTTACAAGGGTACAACAACTCCTGACTCCTCCTAAACCAACCAGTCAACCGGGTGCAGTTGATAGGCCCACCTAGGAGAAAGTGCAAGGTATATTAACCGTGGAAATATAGGGAAATCTCTGGGTCGTTAAGTCCCAACGAGATTGAAATTGTATTTTGAACGATTAGGGGAATGAGTGGTACTGAGGACAGTAACCAAAATGATTGAGGAATGATTATACTACTGATTGCTAGGATAATATGAAATGATATAAACAATAACAGAAATACAGATATAATCACAAAAGCACAAATTAGGAAATCAGAAAACAGATAGAGAAAAGTGGGTTTTATCAAATTACAAACTACAGGGGTACAAGTGAAACTTTTTAAAACTTAAAATTGAAAGAAAATTTAAAATGAAAATAAAATTATGAAATTGATTATTTTAATATTTAATTACTATTTAATTAATTAAAACTATTTAATAAGTTAATTAAACCTAATTTAAATAAAACTAAAAATGATAAGTACTACAAATTAAAATAAGAACTTGCAAAAATAATTTCTAAAACTTAAAATGAACTTGAAGAAAGTATAAAAAATAAAAATAAATATTTTTGTCTTTTTATGAGTATTTTATTAATTAAAAATTATTTATCTTAATTAAGCTAATTAAATTATTTTAAATTACTATTAATACCTAAATGACTTAGAAAATTATGGAAAAATTTAAAAAACTAATTAACCATCACAGGAATCCTAAAAAATTATAAAAAATTACTAAAAATTATATTTAGGCTATTTGACTAATTAATTACCTTTTAATTAATTTAAATCTAATTTAATTAAATTAAATAAGAAAATTGGAAAATGAACAGTGGAAATTATAAATCTATTTTCTAAAAGTCTTAACTAATTTATAAAACCTAGAAAAAATATAAAATTCTACTGTTGTTAATTAAAATTAAAGAAAACTATTTAATTACTAATATTCCTTATTTAATTAACTAAATAACTTTTAATTCTAATAAATAGTAAACTGTTTAGGAAAAATCTAAGAAAATTATTTTAAATACTTAAAGGTAATAGGAAATTAAGTAAATTATAAAAATGGAAAAGTGCTTATTAATAAGCTGAAAGGAAAATTAAATAGATAATTTCTATTAAATAGAAGCTATCACTATAATTAAGTTTGGCTTTTTCTGGTTTTTCTTTTATAGAACTATTAAAATACTTAAATTATGAAACTTTTACAAAGATAACTAATTTGGAAACCAAGAATAAGCACTGTTAGTGGTTATTAGCTTATACAGTTGACCAAGTTTGACCAAGAAGGAATTTTAGCACAAATGGAGTTATGTGGGGTCCACACTGGTTAAGTCAGGTACACACAAGTTACTTGGATATGTTTGAGCATGTTTTAGCCAAATAAGCAATAAGAATAAGCCACAAGACCACAATAAGCAATTCAATACTTGGTTTCTGAGACAAAAATGGGACAGAGATTTGAGCTTATTTCTGGTGGGGTCCACTGATCCCTAGGTCAAACAAAGGGTCAACTCTTGAAGCTTGGTAGGAGGGGGGGTTGGGAAAAGCCAATTAGGGAGTGTGGGACCCACTGGGGTAGCCACAAACAACCACCAAAGTGGTGGTGGTGAGATGGTATGCTGATGCACAGGGCAGATGGTTGCCCTGCAACCCACTTTGAGGGGTAATTCAGTCCACAAATAAAATTCTCAAAAATATAACCAACATGGAAATCTAAAGTTCTACTGATAGATTATGCACTCAACAAATTTCAAAGCTTGAAAGCACACACAAAATTCTACAAAAATCTTTGAATTTTTGAGATTTCTGCCTAGTATCACTTTTAACTTTTTGAGGTTTTGTGAGTTTTGACCAAAATGACTTTCAATCCATGATTTTATGACCAAATAAGTTGAATTAAGTTATTTTAAACCTAAATTAAGCTAGACTAATAGATTCTAAAGATGTGGTGATGATTTGGTTAATCAAAAGTCCCAAAGTGGACTGTTACACATATATGAGTAAGATTTTGACTTTTTGCAAAACAAACACCCAATTTTATGACTTGAATATACTATTAGAACCTAATGTAACTAATTTAGTCCAGAAGCAACAACTGAAAACGCATTTTAGTCCTTGAACTCAGTTAATCCAAACACCATTTTACTTGACTGATGTATGATTTTCCAAAGCAAACAATTGATCTAGACCACAATACTAGCACAGAAGCATACACTATGATTTCTTAAACCTATTCTAGCTCAATTGTACCACTAGTAACAACAATAACTCAGAATTTAACAAAGGGCTAAATTTTACTTGAAAATTGAAATACTAAGCAACTACTGATTTCAATGAACAACAATGCTACTTAAGATTATATTATCACTAAATTACATTAAATAAACACAGAAAAAAAGAATCTAACAAACACAGTAATGAATATAGGAAATAAGCTTTAAAATGGATAAATTGCTTAGAAGCTAAAGACTGTGAGGATCAATGACCAAGAACCAAGAACCCTAATTCCTCCCTGAGGATCTAAACCCAAATCCGAAGCTTTCTTGTGCTTCCAAATCAACTCTGAATCCCACAAATCAAATCCAAATCCCACAGTTGACTTTCATTGACCAATTTTATATTTATGGATTTTTTTAGCTATACTGATTTGTAAGTTACTAAAAGCTTTATTGAGCTTATTAGGAGCTTATATGAGCTTATGAGTCCACAGTAACATCAACTAAGAACAATATTAAGTAATTTTGAGATTTTTGAAATTGGAAATTTCATAAACTTAATTCATACACAAACTTTGAAATTTATTACTAAAAGAAGTTCACAATACACTTTAGAACACTGGAAATTATACTTGAAAGCTTAAGTTACACTGGAATTTAAAACATAATTAATTCGGCATACACTTTTTTAAAAAATAAACTAGATAGTGATCCACATTGCTTCTCTTGATCTTTATAGATGAGAATGAGCTTCCAGTTGTCCTCAAAGACTTTTCCCACTTCATCTGAGCCTTTGATTTTATCCAATTGATCTCCACCGTTTAAACTGCTTTTGGCGCCAAAAAGTCTACACGATTACTTGGGGCCAAATTCTGTAATTAAAGAGTTTTGGGAGCTTGTGGAGGTGGCAGGTGACAAGGAAAAAGGTTCGGAGGCCAAGTTGGGGCTGTATGATGAAAACAGAGGTTAAGGCATGGCTTTTTTAGAAAATTGGTGGAAAAAGCATTTATTGTGGTGTGGGATAGGGTTGTGAGGTAGAAGGGAGTGGGAGAGGGGTAGGTAGTGAGCTGGGGGTGGACAGGTGGTGGTAAAACCACCTGGTTTTCAGGTTTGCAGGCTGGGTGAGGGAGATGAACAGTGGTTGGGGTGGTTTGGCGGGTTTGGGGAGTCAAACGGGGTTAAACACCCGTTTTAAATAATTAGGGGAGTGGGCCGGTTTTATTTTGGTCCAAGAAAAGGTATGGGTGGGCTGGGTATTGTGTTTGGATTGGATTAGGTTTAGTTTTGGGGTAATTATAATAATAAGGGTCCGGTTGGTTTATGGTTTACAAAAGGACCAAATTTGTAATTTGGTGAAAATTAAGGGTTGATTTTGCCACTTTCCCAAACTACTTCCAAGGACTAAACCTGTAATAAAACCATAACACAAGGACAAAAGATGCATATTTTCCATTTTTTAAACCCCAGGGACCTTTTCTGCCAATTCCTCAAACTCCAGGGACCAAACTTGTAATTTTCTAAAAGTTGAAGGGTTTAACATGTAATTTCTCCATAGTTATCATAAGGACCAATTATGCCATTTAATAATAGTGCAAGGTTTATTTTTCATATTTTTCTATTTTCAAAACCTTAAGGACTATATTTGACATATTTGAAACTTGAGGGACTAAAGTTGTCATTTTGCAATTTTTAACTTTAAAGGACTATACTTGACAACTTAAGAATCCCTAAGGACCTTTGATGATATTTTTCATGTTTTGATTTACCAGGGACTAATTTTGACAACTTTTGAAACTTGAGGGACTGAAACTGCCAATTATGCAAACTTTGTACGTTTTTCATTTGTTTTTACTTATTTTGCATTTGAAACATATAAAACACACTTCTAAGATATTTCAAGTATTATGATGCATATTTGAGTGTTTTTTGATGTTTTGGCAGTTCAGATTGGTATAAAATGATGAGTATTTAGACACTCATCAATCCCCCACACTAAACTATTGCTAGTCCCTAGCAATCTTTTGAGAAAATTTTAATGGATTTTTATTCTTTACCAGAAGCCATCACTTCTGGAGTATCCAGATGTAAGAACTGTGGAACACCTGATAACCGTGTGATTTTGAGCAAACTACCAGCTGTCAACGGATTTGATTTGTCTTTACCAAAAGCCGTTTGCTTCTGGACTAGCCAACTCTTGATGGAATAGTCAACATCTTGGTGAGCTGATTACCAATTATGGTTTTTCCACTGCCTTTACCACAAGCCATAATCTTGCGGGCTAGCCAACTCATTCGCTTTATGGGATATGACGAGTTGAGGTACCATACAATTTTGGGCAAATTGCAAGCCATCAACGGTTTTGAGATATCTTTACCAAGAGCCGTTTGCTCCTGGATTAGCCAATCCTTATGTGGGTTAGACATGGTGGACTGATAACCATTATTTGCATTTCTAAGTGTGAAAAAACTTTAAATTTTGATCAAATGGGGGTTCTTGATGGAACATGTGTTTTGAATTCGTGAGAACTCTCCCCCACACTTAGAAATGAATATTGCCCTCAATATTCAAAGTACCTGGTGTCCCACCAAGACTTAGAATGTAAGAAGGAAATACTATTAACCTTTATTTTAGTCTATTTACATACATTTTTTTTTTTTTGAAAAATTTTATACATATATACAACATGTGGTTCATCTCCCCTACACTAGGGTGATAGAAAGGGGAAAGAAGACGGAAATATGGGTGAAAACCCATATTGCTACTGTTTTTGATTACCGAGTCGCTAGCTTGACTTGACCTCGAATTAAATTGTCCATGAGGAAGCTACTGTTTTTGATTACCGAGTCGCTAGCTTGACTCGACCCCGAATTAAATTGTTCTTGGGGAAGCTACTGTTTTTGATTACCGAGTCGCTAGCTTGACTCGACCCCGAATTTATTGGTCCATGGGGAAAGTTTGGAGATCCGGGACAACCATTGGTTGTATGTCCCTTCCAAAATAGTGTTTTAACCGATGACCATTTACTTTGAAATTAGGACCGTCGGGTTGCAATAACTCAACAGTTCCATATGGGTATACTTTTGCTATAGTAAATGGTCCAGACCAACGGGTTTTTAGTTTACCCGAATTTTTTTTTAATCTTGAATTGAAAAGAAGAACTCTGTCACCAACGTTGAAAACGCGGTTCTTAATTTTAGAGTCATGTATCTTCTTAGTCTTTTCTTTATAGATTAAAGAATTTTCGTAAGCTTGATCACGTAATTCATTTAGTTCGTTTAGTTGAACTTTACGGTGATCACCCGCTGTCTGAAGGTCAAAATTTGCATGTTTTAAGGCCCAATAGGCCTTATGTTCTAATTCGATCGGAAGATGACATGCTTTCCCGTACACTAGCTTATATAGAGTACACCCGATGGGTGTTTTGTAAGCAGTGCGGAAAGCCCATAATGCATCATCCAGCTTATCCGACCAAGAGGCACGGTTTTCACCAACCGTCCTCTCCAGAATTCTCTTAATACCCTGATTTGAGACCTCCACCTGCCCACTTGTTTGGGGGTGATATGCTGTCGAAAGACGGTGAGTTACACCATATTTCAGCATCACTCTTGCAAATTGTTCATTGCAGAAGTGAGTGCCACGATCACTGATAATGGTACGAGGAGTCCCGAATCTGGCAAAGAGAGACTTTAAAAATTTAACGACTACTTGGGCGTCATTGGTGGGTAAATCTTTCGCTTCAACCCATTTAGACAAATAATCGACAGCCATGAGTATGTATTTATTCCCTCGTGAAGACGGGAATGGCCCCATAAAACAATGCCCCACATATCAAATATTTCACAGACTTGGATGGCGTTTTGCGGCATCTCATTCTTTTTGGAAATATTCCCGTGACGCTGGCAAGCCTCACAAGTTTTGATAAGTTCATGGGCATCTTTATAGATCGTGGGCCAAAAGAATCCTGAATCAAACACCTTTTTGGCGGTGTAGTTTGGGTTATGATGTCCCCCGTGGTCCATCATGACAAGCTTTAAGAATTTCCATGACTTCTTGGCCATGGATACACCGTCGGATGACTTGATCCGCACATATTTTGAACAAGTATGGGTCGTCCCAGAAGTAATGTTTTACATCTTTAAAGAATTTTCTTTTCTGTTGGGACGACATCCCTTGACAAGGAAATTTCCCGCATGGTAATTTGCAAAGTCGGCAAACCATGGGGTAGTGGCATCATCCCGGGTAGAGATTAGATTAAGTGTCTCCAGAGGAAAAGTTTCATTAATTTCTTTTCTCTCGAGAATATCCTGATGAGGATTTTGTAACCGGGACAAGTGATCAGCTGCAAGGTTCTCTGCTCCTTTTTTTTTATCTCTTATGAGTATATCGAATTCCTGAAGGAGCAGGACCCAACGGAGCAGTCTTGGCTTTGCGTCCTGTTTAGCGAACAGGTATTTCAGTGCCGAATGGTACGTATACACTACGCTTTTGGTTAAGATTAAGTAAGACCGAAATTTTTCAAAGGCATATACCACAGCTAATAATTCTTTTTTCTGTGGTGGTATAGTGTGTTTGAACTTCATTCATGGTCTTACTTGCGTAGTGTATTGGCTGGAAATGTTTGGTTTTGCGTTGCCCCAGAACTGCACCAATAGCGAAATTGCTAGCATCGCACATAAGTTCAAAGGGTAAGTCCCAGTCGGGGGCAACAAGGATTGGTGCTTCGGTGAGCCTTTTCTTTAAAGTAGAAAAAGCTTCGATGCACTCGGGGGAAAAGACGAAAGGAGCATCCTTTTCAAGAAGATGAGTCATGGGCCGGGCTATTTTGGAGAAATCCTGTATGAATCTCCGATAGAACCCGGCATGGCTGAGGAAACTCCTTATTCCTTTAACAGTGGTGGGATGAGGCAGTTTAGCAATAACATCAATTTTGGCCTTATCGACCTCAATCCCATTTTTTGAAATTTTATGGCCGAGGACAATGCCCTCCTTAACCATAAAATGGCTCTTCTCCCAGTTTAGACAAAGATTAGTGTTTTCACAACGTTGAAGCATTTTTTCTAAATGGGAGAGGCATGAGTCGAAAGAATTCCCGATGACTGAGAAGTCATCCATGTATACCTCCATAGTTTTCCCGATCATGTCATGGAAAATAGCCATCATGCACCTCTGGAAAGTACCCAGAGCATTGCATAACCCAAAAGGCATGCGACGATAGGCAAATGTTCCGTAAGGGCATGTGAAGGTAGTCTTCTCTTGATCCTGTGGATCAATGGGAATCTGGAAGTAACCCGAGAAGCCGTCGAGGAAGCAATAATACTCATTCCCCGCTAGTCTCTCGAGCATTTGATCCATAAAGGGCAGAGGAAAATGGTCTTTGCGGGTGGCTTCGTTAAGCTTTCTGTAATCGATACATACTCGCCACCCTATAACCAAACGAGTTGGTATCAACTCGTTATCCTCATTTATGATAACCGTGATGCCACCCTTTTTTGGAACACAATGTATTGGGCTAACCCAAGGACTGTCTGATATAGGGTAAATCAATCCCGCATCGAGAAGTTTGATAACTTCTTCCTTAATAACTTCGTGGATTTTTGGATTTACCCTTCTTTGATGCTGCACGGCAGGTTTAAAGTCCTCTTCCATTAGGATTTTGTGTGTACAAAAATCCGGGTTAATACCCTTTATGTCTGAGAGCTTTCAAGCAATTGCTTGCTTGTGGGACTTTAAAACCTTAAGCAGCGCGGTTTTCTCCTCATCCTTTAAGTCTTTCGCAATAATGACTGGTAACTTATCGTTACCTTCCAAGAATGCATATTCTAGATGAGGAGGCAGGTCCTTAAGTTCGACCTCGGGGAAATCATCATTTTTCTCAACATATTTGACTTCCGCCTTATGAAGTTGTGGAGGTAGAACAGGAATGGGAGAAGGATCTTTGTTCAATAACTTCTCAAGGAGAAGTATATCCCTCTTCGGGTCAATCTCTTGGTTATCAATTCCTTCTGGAACTGAATCACTTTTGAGAAAGGCCTCTAATTCCTCAAGGACGAAATCACTTCCCTCAAACGGAGTAAGGGAAGGAGAAGAATTAGCGATTATGGGGTGAGAAGAGGGAGTGGGATTTCCACTCGGAGAATTATCAGCGAATCCAAGGATTTCCTGAGCATACTCCTCGGATGCAATGTCAATGACATCAATTTGGTTGACCGATTCAGCATCATAATTCGAGGAGTATCTCGAGGTTTGATCAAGGTTGAATGTTATCGCTTCAGTGCCAACTCGTAACGTGATTTCCTCATCGAAAACATCGATTAATGCACGACCCGTCCTTAAGAATCCCCTCCCAAGAATGAGAGGAACTCTTGGATCCGCATCGAAATCAACAACGACAAAGTCTGCCAGAAAATGGAACTTTCCCACTCTTACAAATACGTCCTCGGCAATACCAAGGGGACGTGAAATTGAACGGTCTGCAAGCTCGAGAGTCATGCATGTGGGACTAAGTGCCTGAAGAGAGAGCTTTTTCCAAACTGAGTGGGGCATTAAGTTGATGCTTGCACCAAGATCGGCCAAGGCAAAACACTCAACCATACCCGGGAAAATACATGGTATTAGAAATCTCCCGGGGTCTCCTAGCTTCTCGGGAGGCTGTTTCAACAGAACTGCAGAGCAGTTTTCATTGAGTGGAGTTCGTGCCATCTCAAACAGTTTTTCTTTATTGCTCAACAGGTTTTTGATTGTCGATGCGAATTTGGGCATTAAAAGAAGAGCATCCGCAAAACTAATATCGAAGTGTAGTTCTTGAAAAATCTGAAAGAATTTTTCCATCTGATGATTAGCTTTTTCATGGAGCTTCTGATCTTGCAATCGTGAGGGATATGGAATTGTTGGTTTTGGGTTGGCTTTTGGATTTTCAACAGGACCTTCGGTAGTTTCAAACACGACTCTTTTAGGGGGAGTCGGGACTGGGACAACTGGAGGAGGGATGTCATTGGTACCTCCGTTATTAGTAGGAAGTACCGTATCCGTAGTATCATCAGTTTCACATTCCTCTACCGGGATAGGAGAAGAGGTAGACGGAGTTGTGGGTCCTTGGTAAGAAACTCCACTTCTTGTTGTGATCGCCTTTACATCGCCCCTCGGATTAGCGATTGTGTTGCTAGGTAAAGTAGTACCTGAGCCCGAGGGTCGATCATTTAAAGACTTCTTCAAATCAGATATTTGATTAACCAGCATTTTGTTCAATTCATCTTGGGATTTCATAAACTGTTTTAATAACTCATCAGATGATGGTCCAGTTGGAACAATGGCTTGATTTTGGTTTGGAAAATTTTGAGCCCGATTGTTCTAGAAATTCCCATGTTGCTGGTTGTTGTTACCCTGGAAGTGGTTTTGTTGTTGAAAATTACCCTGAGGGTAATTGTTCTGACCTTGATTTCGGTTATAATTCCCTTGGTTCTGATTTTGTTGAACCTGGTTTTGACCAGGGTTGAAATTCCCTTGGTTGTTAAAACCTTGGTTCATTCGGTTCTGGTTCTGATTCTGGTTAAAGTTCTGGTTTCTGTTTTGACCATTTTGGTTCTAGGACTGATTAAACCCTGGTGGTCCGATGTAGTTATTAGATCGGTAGCTCAAAAGGTTTCGATCTCCTTGCGGTTGGTAAGAATTACCTCCCGTATTATAGGAACCTATAGCTGCGTACACGTTTTCATGAGCCGAGCCACCGGAGGCTGGGCACTCTGTGTAAGGATGTGGACCACCGCAAGTTTCACAACTTGGGTTAACAACTTTAACCTGATTATGATTTGTCTGATGGATACGCAAAACCGCTGTAGACAAATCATCAAGCTTTTTAGCTAGGATGGATATTTCATTGCTTGCCGGAGTGACTGACTTAAATGAGTCGTTCCTCTCAGCAGAGGAGTCCCAAAAATTATGATGGGCAGTCATGTTTTCGATTAAGTCATAGCACTCTTCAGGGGTCCTTTTCATAAAGGTGCTGTTGGGAATTATAATAACAGTTACCACGACTAGTGAAGATGTTACAACTGCAGAAGATTGTACTTGTAGTGGAAACTCATTTACCACTGCAAGAACATATATTACCACTGCTTATTAGATAACTGTTAGGAAACGTGTTTAGATAAATATAGAATAGATCTTGTGTATATCTTATTCTATTAGCATTATACTTATCTTGTAGAAGAGGACTCCTTGTGCTATAAAAGGAGATCCTAGGTTAAAGGTTTTATATCAGTTGTCATATACGTTTCTAGAGCTTCAAGGTGTAACCCTAGTGATATCAAGATCACTCGTATTATTATCATTAATAATATTGGAGCTAATAGTTTGTTTACATATATTGTTCTTGTTCATATACAACTGTCTTACTCACAATCAAACTTCTAAGTGTTATTAAGTAGATTCCGCAAACTTAGTGATATAATTCAAAGTATCAATCTAACACAAATTCAAGGTGTTCAGATCCATCAGGTGCCCCCAGCAGCAGCATTGATGGTGTCACGATGACGGAGTGTCAAACCATTATAAAAGGTATCAATAATGGTGACAAGAAGCATGTTATGATTGGGACACCGATCAATAGCAAGTTTATAGCATTCCCATGCCTCAAATAAGGACTCTTCGGGAAGCTGTCTGAAGTTGCTGATATCATTCCTCAGCTTTGTGACCATAGATGGTGGAAAGTATTTGGCCAGAAATTTAGTGATCATCTCATCAAAAGTGTGGATCGAATTCTTTGGAAGTCGATCGAACCAGGAAGTCGCATGATGAGTGAGTGAATAGGGAAAAAGGTATAAACGTAGGCCGTCGTCGGTGACGCTATATTGTTTCATGCTCTGGGTGACAGTTAAAAATTTGTCGAGATGTTTGTTAGCATCATTACCCGGCAATCCATAGAACTGACACATATTCTGGATCTGTTGTATAATGTGGTGTTTTAATCCAAAGTCCGTGGCTCCAATAGTGAGTGGTGCAATGGGTCCACCCCTCCCTTGCATGGTAGGTTGACACAGTTCCTCCATTGTTTCAGGTGTCAGGAACTGGTTCCTCCTTGGGAGGGAATGGGGGCTTGTCGTTCATTTTTGATGGTTGCTTTTCTTCAACAGTTCGTAACTTAGTTACCTTTTTTCCTTTATTACGCTTTGTTTGCGAACGAGTACGCATGCACTAAAAACGGTATCAATCAAAACAAGACAGAGGCAAAACGACAGTGAACTTGAATCCAATAATCACAAATGAACAGCTCCTTTAAAAAAGGTACACTATTCACAAGGATACAATGGTAAGTTTTAAATCTTAAGTTTGGGAACTTATTATGTTCACACCCCCAGTTGGTAGGTGTTCTGCCTTGGTTTTCGGTGGTAAACTTTTATGTAATTATATTCACAGTAAAATGTTTTTGGCTTTTCGTGTATGGGTGAAAAACTTGGACAATATTTTTGGAACTGATTCGTTAACCGAAATCGTTCCTTTAAGATTACTCGCAGGCTAGCGGGAGGGAATAAATGGATCCCTCTTCAGTTCGCAATTTAATGTCAGAACTTACCTTATACCAACTGTTTCAGGTTGTAATCTTAAAGACAACGAAGTAATTTAACTTCACAGTTTGTTTTGTTGTTTATGATTTTTTTTGGTGTTTTTAACACTTCAGGAAAAGTGTTAATGAACTTTTTCAGATATGATTTTGATTTTCTCAAAAATTTACAAAGCGGTGATATTTGTACAGGAGGGTTTTGAAAACCACTAAACCTAAACCGTTTTGAAATACGCAACAACCTCCCCGGCAGCGGCGCCAAATTTTGACCCCTCCTAAACCAACCAGTCAACCGGGTGCAGTTGATAGGCCCACCTAGGAGAAAGTGCAAGGTATATTAACCGTGGAAATATAGGGAAATCTCCGGGTCGTTAAGTCCCAACGAGATTGAAATTGTATTTTGAACGATTAGGGGAGTGAGTGGTACTGAGGACAGTAACCAAAATGATTGAGGAATGATTATACTACTGATTGCTAGGATAATATGAAATGATATAAACAATAACAGAAATACAGATATAATCACAAAAGCACAAATTAGGAAATCAGAAAACAGACAGAGAAAAGTGGGTTTTATCAAATTACAAACTACAGGGGTACAAGTGAAACTTTTTAAAACTTAAAATTAAAAGAAAATTTAAAATGAAAATAAAATTATGAAATTGATTATTTTAATATTTAATTACTATTTAATTAATTAAAACTATTTAATAAGTTAATTAAACCTAATTTAAATAAAACTAAAAATGATAAATACTACAAATTAAAATAAGAACTTGCAAAAATAATTTCTAAAACTTAAAATGAACATGAAGAAAGTATAAAAAATAAAAATAAACTAATTAAATTATTTTAAATTACTATTAATACCTAAATGACTTAGAAAATTATGAAAAAATTTATAAAACTAATTAACCATCACAGGAATCCTAAAAAATTATAAAAAATTGCTAAAAATTATATTTAGGCTATTTGACTAATTAATTACCTTTTAATTAATTTAACTCTAATTTAATTAAATTAAATAAGAAAATTAGAAAATGAATAGTGGAAATTATAAATCTATTTTCTAAAAGTCTTAACTAATTTATAAAACCTAGGAAAAATATAAAAT
The DNA here is from genome assembly GCA_030686995.1 of Artemisia argyi. Classification (NCBI taxonomy): domain Eukaryota; kingdom Viridiplantae; phylum Streptophyta; class Magnoliopsida; order Asterales; family Asteraceae; genus Artemisia; species Artemisia argyi. The sequence goes on from CM060686.1 coordinate 149,826,692, forward strand.
TCTACTGTTGTTAATTAAAATTAAAGAAAACTGTTTAATTACTAATATTCCTTATTTAATTAACTAAATAACTTTTAATTCTAATAAATACTAAATTGTTTAGGAAAAATCTAAGAAAATTATTTTAAATACTTAAAGGTAATAGGAAATTAAGAAAATTATAAAAATGGAAAAGTGCTTATTAATAAGCTGAAAGGAAAATTAAATAGATAATTTCTATTAAATAGAAGCTATCACTATAATTAAGTTTGGCTTTTTCTGGTATTTCTTTTATAGAACTATTAAAATACTTAAATTATGAAACTTTTACAAAGATAACTAATTTGGAAACCAAGAATAAGCACTGTTAGTGGTTATTAGCTTATACAGTTGACCAAGTTTGACCAAGAAGGAATTTTAGCACAAATGGAGTTATGTGGGGTCCACACTGGTTAAGTCAGGTACATACAAGTTACTTGGATATGTTTGAGCATGTTTTAGCCAAATAAGCAATAAGAATAAGCCACAAGACCACAATAAGCAATTCAATACTTGGTTTCTGAGACAAAAATGGGACAATATGGAGTTGTGGTTATCTCGACTCATTTTAATGCTTGAAATGGTTTTACTTATGCAAATTTTGTGTAAATTTTGAGATAACCCAAATGCTCCTAGTTCAATGTAGCGTCGGTTGAATGTACCCGAAAATACATATTAGTTATGTATTCCCTTTAGCATTCAAGAAACATAATGCAAGTGATGTTTTAAACATAACGTTTTTATTTTGTATTATCAATGATTAAATATTTTTCCTAAATGTGAGAAGATTTTTTAAAATTTTGACATGGGGTGTAATACCCCAAACTTGTATTGCGCGGCATAATCGAAAAATGAAATAACATGAAGTTTAAACAAAAAATTAAATAATAATAATAATAATAATAATAATAATAATAATAATAATAATAATAATAATAATAATAATAATAATAATAATAATAATAATAATAATAATAATAAAACTATTTTTAAGGTTTTTTTGATAATTTAACAAGTTTCCGAATCATTTTAGGGTTATATTTATATTCTATTAATAATATAAAGTTTTACACTTTTTACTCCTGTAGTTTTAGGTATTGACAATAGTTACCCTTGAACTATTATGAAATGACAGTTTCTACACTGAAGTTTCATATATTTACAACTTATACCCCTTAAGTTTTCTATAATTACAATTTACACCCTGAAGTTTTATAAATTTACATTTTATATCCTCTAGTTTGGTAAAATGATAGTTTACCCCCTCAACTTTAGTGAAATTATTTCCTATCCAGATTACTACAACATCAAGGTGAGTTCACAATCCCATTTTTTATACGTGTTCCGAACTTGTAGGGAGATGCAAGCTATAAACCGAACACAAGTATTTTCTGTATGCTATCCTGATTTATATTGCCTAAGTTCCCACTGTTGCCTTTCCTGACAAAGATCTTCATATCATGAGCCATTAATCACTTACGGGTGTACGCGAATATGGTAAATAGATCTATTGGAAGTTAACGGCCCATTTGTACTAGCTGGATAGATAGCCATAGGTTAGCCGGATTGATAGACAGATGTACTATATTTGAGATGCATAGGAGACTGGCAAACTCCTACCGGAGGGCAATATTACTTTCATTTAATTATGTTAGTAATAAACATTATCTCGGTAATGTTCTTGCAGTTAACGTTTGCGCTCATGAGGCTTAGAGCAATATATTGATTTACGATTACTCAACTTGTGTTCAAATAATTTTACTTAAACACTGTGAATTCACTCAACATTTTGTTGACTTTTTAGCATGTTTTATCTCAGGTAATGGAAGCAAAACTTGGCATGGAGTGGCAATGGGCTTTCTTATAAAAAGGGTGTCCATTTTGTTATCATTCAACAAATAAACTTTTATATGTAATTCAATATTTCCGTTAGGACCTCTATTATGTAAACTCTGATTTAAATAAATGAATGATAATTGTTTTTATTTAAAACGTCTCTTTTTGAGTCGTTTTCTATTATTATGACTATGATACCTGAAGTAATACCCCAAACTTGTATTCCGCTGCGTAATCGAAAAATGGGAGTGTTACATGGGGTGCTTGGTATATTGTGATAATGTCTTACAAGATGCAATTCTTAACTAATGGAAAACATAATCAGTTTTGTTTATGACAAATGCACTTCATGATTTCCTAAGTTGATGCATAACCCCAAGTTTTTAGTTTTTGTGCATAAATAGAATATCCTAGACTCAGATCAGGAGAGTAATTGAGTTTAGAATACTTACAATGATGATAGGAATGAAGAGTGGCTGAGTTAGAACCCTAATTTTCATGTAAGAATGGGTATGGAAGTGAATAGTAACTGTTTTTGGTGAGTGGTGTAGAGTATGGGACTTTTTGGTTTAATATATAAAAAGAGAACCTATGTAGGCGTCTGACAGACTGGACGGAACCAAACAGAGGGATCCGCCCTTTGTGTGTCTTGGTTCCGTCAGTTCTGTAGGAGTATAAACGAGGATTGTTTGTTTTGAATTTCTACGATTTTATCTAACGTTTAAATCTATGAAGTAGGTTCCATAAGTCCTAGTCCTAGTCTAAGGAGATTAAATGGTTCACGTTTAAGGGGTTTTGTAAGAATATCGGCAATGTTGTCTTCGGAGGATACTTTCTCGATGGAGATGTTTCCTTTTTGAACATTGTCACGAAGGAAATGATGACGGATTTCTATATGTTTGGTACGAGCATGTTGGACTGGATTTTTACTCAGGTCGATGGCTCCTTTGTTGTCGCAAAGGATAGATATGTCTTTAATTACAATTCCGTAGTCCACGAGCGCTTGCTTCATACAAAGAGCTTGTTGACATGCTTTTCCGGCCGATACGTATTTGGATTCAGTTGTTGAGATTGCGAGGGCCGTTTGCTTCTTGGAGAACCATGAGGTGAGAGAATGTCCAACAAAAGTACAAATTCCACTTGCACTTTTTCTATCAACATAGTCACCGGCATGATCCGAGCTGGCATACATTATGGTTTCTACACCCGTTCCTTTGGGATACCATAATCCTAGATGTATAGTGCCTTTGATGTATCTAAAAATTCTTTTTACGGCTTCAAGATGGATTGTTTTGGGATCTTCTTGAAAACGAGCACATAGACAAACGCTAAACATAATGTCGGGTTTACTAGTCGTAAAATAGAGTAGAGTACCAATCATACCCCTATATTTAGTGTTATCTACGGATTCACTTTCCTCATCCTTTGTGAGTTTGGTTTCCGAGGACATAGGCGTTTTGATAGGTTTTGAATCTTCTAGACCAAATTTCTTAAGCATGTCTTTTATGTATTTAGATTGGTTAAAGAATATCCCATCTTCTAATTGTTTAATTGGAAGTCCTAAGAAAAAGTTGAGTTCTCCCATCATACTCATTTCAAACTCGTCATGCATGATTTTAGAGAAATCGTCGCATAGCTCTTGACAAGTTGATCCGAATATAATGTCATCAACATAAATTTGAACTATGATAATGTGTAATTCTTTCTTCTTAGTGAAGAGAGTGTTGTCAACTAGGCCCATGGTATACTTATGGTCAACTAGGAAGGTTTTAAGTCGATCATACCATGCTTTTGGAGCTTGCTTAAGTCCATATAAAGCATCTTTAAGTTTGTAAACGTGATTAGGTTTTTCAAAGTCGGTAAAGCCCGGTGGTTGAGCAACATAAACTTCTTCATTAATAAAACCATTTAAGAATGCACTTTTGACGTCTATTTGAAAAAGTTTAAAGTCATGTGCGCATGCATATGCAAGTAAGATTTTAATTGACTCTATCCTAGAAACCGGAGCAAAATTTTCATCGTAGTCAATGCCTTTTTGTTGATTATAACCTTGTGCTACTAGCCTAGCTTTGTTTCTAGACACAACTCCGTTTTCATCCCTTTTATTTTGAATGACCCATTTTGTTCCAATTCTAGTTTAATTCTTTGGTTGAGGAACTAGTGGCCAAACAGCATTTCTAACAAATTGTTTAAATTCTTCCTGCATAGCTATTACCCAAGATTCATCTTTTATAGCTTCATTTATATTTTTAGGTTCAATGGTTGATATAAAACAAAAATAGTTACTTTCATTTTGAGTGTTAGATCTTAAGGTTCTTTCGTTAAGTTTACCGATGACACTATCTAATGGATGACTTTTAGACTCTTTAATAGTAACTATTTCTCTATTTAATAGTTCATCTTCCTTGTCGTTTTCTAAATCATTTTGATGAATAACTTGACTTTCAACTAAGTCATCATCTACCAAAGGTGATGTCTTAGAGGGAGGTGGACTTTCATCGAATGTTACGTTCAACGATTCCTCGACTCTTAATGTTTCTTTATTTAGAACAATATAAGCTTTGCTATTTTGTGAATATCAAATGAATACACCTTCATAAGACTTTGGGTCAAATTTAGTGAGATACTCCTTGGTGTTTAGTATAAAGTATTTACTCTCAAATACTTTAAAGTATCCTAATGTTGGTTTTTTACCTCTATATAATTCATATGGAGTTTTATCTAAAAATGGTCTAATTAGGACTCATTTTAAGATATAAGTTGATGTATCTACGACATTACACCAAAACTTTTGTGGAATATTTTGTTCGTTAAGCATTGTTCTACCCATCTCTTGAAGTGTCCGGTTTTTACGTTCTACTACACCATTAGATTGAGGAGTGCGAGGAGCCGAGAAGTTATGTGTTATACCATTTTTATCATAAAATTCACCAAATTGTATTTCATTATCAAATTCCCGACCGTGATCCGTTGTAATTGACACAATGCAATTTCTTAATTGATTTTGAATTTTCTTACTAAGAATTTCAAATTGTTCAAAAGCTTCATTTTTACTTTTCAAAAATCTTGTCCATGTATACCGTGAATAATCATCTACTCTGACCAAAGTGTAGAAGTTACCTCCATACCTTTGTATAGCGGATGGACCGAACAAATCCATATGCAAAATTTCTAGACACCTAGATGTAGACACCACATTTTTAGCCTTATGGCTACTATGAACTTGTTTACCAATTTTGCAATCATCACAAAAGTGTTGGTCATATTTCACCTTGGGTAGGTTTCTAACTAATTCCTTAGAGGATAGGGATTGAATAAGTATCATATTAGCATGACCTAAGCATCTATGCCAAAGAGTTGAGGATTCATCTAATGAGGTAAGACAAAGTTTATCTCTAGATGTTTTGTCAATTTTCATGACGTATACGTTGTTCTTAAGAACTCCTTTAGCTATTGTTATGCCATCTTTTAGTATTTTACTTTCGTTTTCACTAAGAAGGACATTATACTTTTTACGGCAAAGTTGACTAATACTAAAAAGATTAAATCCTAAGTTGTCAATGTGAGCAACATCATCAATAGATAGAGAGTCACGAGAGATAGTACCTTTTTCGTCGATTTTACTTTTAAGCTTGCTACCAAAAGTAACGTTACCTCTGTCATAAACTTGATATGTTGAGAAAAGATTTTTGTTTCCCGTCATGTGTCTTGAGCAACCACTATCTTTGATCCAATCATCCGGTTCCAAACACACTTTTAAGCAAACCTATTTTATAACAAGCATTCAAACATTTGGTCCCTAATATCTCATGGGTCCATTTTGGTTAAACATGTCATTACCTTGATTCATGTAAGGAAATGGTGGATATGGGTTCCAAGACACATAGCTTGAAACTTGATGTTTTCTAGGTATGTTTTGACCCCAACTATGTTGAAAGTAGGGTTGCGTGTTGTAGTTACTCTTTGGAAAGGGGTGTTTGGATATAGATGTTTTGGGTCTTGGTTGAGTAGTTCAACTTCTAAATTCATTTTTAGCAAGTCCTACTCCTATTTTAATGGCTGGTTTAAGTTTAGTTTCAGTTGAACTAGTGTTGGACTTCTTTGTAACTTTAACAAATTCATTACGGTTAGTTACTAAAGTATTCTGTTCTGCAGCAGTCTCCATGGTACCAATGGGTTCAACTGGCGGAACCAAATTTTTGGTTTCGTCATTTCCATGGGTCACTACTGCAGTTTCGTCATTTCCTTGTTTATTTAAACTACTTTTTGACCCTGATTTCATGAATCATAACCCTGTTATATCAAAATGTGATTTTTGGAGTTTCATTATTTCATCCGCACAACAAATACTTTTATCAAACTTCTTAAACTTTGAGTTTTGTTTAATAAGATTATCTTGTGTGATTTTAATCTTCTCAATCTCAAGTTTGAACTCTTGACATGATTTGCAAGTCGTGTCAACATTTTTACTCGTTTTTAAACGTTTAGCTTTTTCTTTTAATTCATAAACTTCGTTTTCTAAAAATTCATTTTTAGTCTTCAAAAATTTATTTTTGTTTATGATTTTTAAGCTTAACTCACAAAGTTTGTTGTATTGTTGTTGCAAAGTGTCATCATCAATAGAAGAGTAAGATGAATCAGAATGTACCTCATTTGAGTCTTGAGCCATAAGAGCTACCTCGTCATTTATCGGTTCTTCATCATCATTCTCACTATCACTCCAAGCACCACATACAAAAGCACTTTGAGTTTTGCTTTTGGGTGGTTTTTGACATTCTCCTATTAGGTGACTTGTATCTCCGCATCTAAAACACTTTCTTTCATTCTTGACTTTTTTTACATCACGATCTTTTTTGTGAAGATTTCTTTTCATCTTTAGGTTGCCTTACAAACATTCCTCGTCTTCGAAAGAACTTCTTGAAGTCTCTAACCGCCATGGCATATACTTCATCTTCACTATCCGAACTTGATTCCTCATCGTCACTTGATTCTACTCTAGCTTTTAAGGCAATGGATTTCACCTTTTCTTTCTTGCCTTTAACTATCTCCTAATCTTTTTCCATTACCATTTCATGAACTTTCAGATTTCCAATAAGCTCGTCAAGTGCCATGCTTGAAAGATCCTTAGATTCTTCAATAGCCGTTACTTGTGCTCTCCACTTTGGATGGAGTGCTCTAAGGAATTTCCTAACAAAATTCTTGCTACAAAAAGATTCATCAAGTGCTTTAAGTGAAGTAATAATAGTATTAAATCTAGCAAATGCACTATCAATAGTCTCATATTTGGGAATAGAAAATTGTTCATATTGTTGGACAAGAAGATCAATTTTGTTATCCTTAACTTGTGAGTTTCCTTGATGAGTAATTATTAAAGATTGCCAAATTTCTTTAGCGGTTTTGCACATAAAAACTCTTTCATACTTTTTCTTTAGTAAAGCATTATAAAGCATCATTTTAGCTTCATTATTTTTGGCAATTAGTTTCTTTGATCATCACTATGTTTAGTGAGTGAACTATGCTCATCCCGACCACTTCCAATATCCCTAAAAGTAGCCTTATGATCACCTTCAATAATAATATACCATAGATCTATGTCCTTTGATTTTACGTAAGTTTCAAAACAGTTTTTCCAATATATAAAACCATTTGGTTCAAATAGTGGTGGTCTTTGTATAGATTGCCCTTCTTTGAAGTTTCCAAAATCCATGGATCCGTTCCAAGTTTTAAGATACAATCTATTTTAAAATCTTGAGTAACGTAGCTCTTGATGCCAATTGTGTAAAACTAGAAGGGGGTTGAATAGTTTACCCTTTTTTTAACTTGATTTCTTTGAAAACTTTTACGTGTAATCGACAACTAAAACTTACCAAACAATAAATAATATGCAAGAATAAATGAAAGAAACGATCAAACCATAACACGGATGTTTATCGTGGTTCGGCTACAAGGACTCTTTTTCCTTGCCCTACTCCACGCCCCGAGTATCCAACTCGAGAGTTTCTTGCACTAGTCAACAAGCTCCTTTAACCGGCGGAGAAAACCTTACACGTCGCTTACACACTATTTCCGACACTAAGCTAGATGTCGAGTTCTTTCACAAGGGTTCAACCACTCCCGATAGTTCTTTTACAAGGGTACAACAACTCCCGATACACTAAGTATTTTGAGGACTAAAATACTAACCGATCACTACAAGTGGATACAATACAACGATGTTTAAACTTTACAAGTTTACACTATGCTATGCTTAACAAGTCTTGCAACGTTGTGTTGAAGCTTGTGAAGTCGTGATCTTCTTACTACAAAGAAAGACTCACAAATATGAAATGGAACTGAGTTAGAAGAGAGAAATGAAAGTATATTCAGTATGTTATGATTGTAAGTGATAAGAAAAACACAAAGAGTGGGTTGCTATTTATAGGCAAAATTCTAGACCAACCCACGGATACGGCGGAACCAATCCTTTGGTTCCGTCCGTTATACCCAAGGGTTCCGCCAGCATGTCTGACAGAATCCTGCACAAAATATTTCACAATCTAACTCAATATTCTCAAGATCTCACTAAGTCAACTTTTAGATCTTTGAGTATGAATCTACACAAAATAAAACATGTCTCTTACACATATGTTTCCTTGAAAGGACATGTGTGATGCAAGTGATGATGTAAGTATATATATTATTTCTAATTTTAGATATAATTAAAAAAGAAAGTATTCTTGTGATTGAGTTTATGTAGAGACTTAAAAATGTTTGTTTGAGATGTTTAGCAAGTGAATGATTTACTAAAAAGTGTTTGATTACTTATATCCTAATAAGACACACTCTTTTAGAAAACTTACAAAATATACTTGTTGGGTCACTGAATTCCCCAATCTTCCTCTTACAAGGATTTGAACGTAAAATAACCTAAGTGTAAACAAGTCACTGAGTGAACAGTAACTCAGTGAGTCATCTTCAGGATGCCTAGACCGAGCCTAAGAAGAAAGGTTCTCCATTCAGTGAGGCGGAACTCAGTGAGTGTGATCTAAGCCAAGAAGAAGGTGATGGGTTCAGTGAGGATGACAATAACTCACTGAACCCCAAGACTCCTCAACAACTATCATGGTACTGAAGAATGATGACTTGAAGACTGAAGTTTTGGAGCGACTGGGCGGGAAAGTTTGATCTGTTTCACTAAAGTGCTTTATCACTTTAAGGTCAAACTTTCCCCAAATGGTTAAAACCAGGCTGTCATCAGAAAGTGCCATTTGGACTTAACCCCAAGAAGTTTCCCTTGCCAGAGAATAAAATCTATCAAGATTTTATTAAGGAACACTTAGGTCCATTGTATAATAGGGTTGTTCATATTTGTGTATAAATAGGTAGCATAAGTGAGGAGTAAAAGTTGACAAGTTTGTGCAATTAATGCAAAGCATTCACAAACCACTTTTACTCCTCCAAAGAACAACATAACCCCTGAGATAGCTCAGTGGGTCCTGAAAGTTGTCACTCAACATTGTTTGAGTTTAGTGAGGAGTCAATACCACACTTGTCGTTTCAATCCCAAGTGTTATTCCGCAAACACTTGGGTATGATTCTTTTGATTAACTTCTAATAAAGAATTAAACGTTGAAAAATATTTTCTCTTATGTTTACGTTGTTTTATTGTTAATCATTTATACATCTTTGTTAAAAGTCATACAACTTGGTTACTTTAGCTTTTTAGTTACTGCTAACCAAGTAAAAGGGACCAACAAGTGGTATCAGAGCCTCTGATTTGTAAAACTTAAACCTGTTTTCAAAACTTAAGAGTGCTCAAGTTTTTAAAATCAAGATCCCACTATGACTGACATAGATGTTCCCCAACTTGTCAACAAAAAGACTGGAAGTTATTCAGCAACTACCCCTCGACTTGAAGTTGGCAAATTTAATAAGTGGAAAAAGCGAATGCTTTGCTACTTAACTGGGATGGAACCATATTACATTAAGTTGATTAATGATGGTCCATATGTCCCAACAACTGCCCTAGGTTTAATCAAACCTGAAGCTCAGTGGACCCCAGATGAAAGGAGGGTGGCCAATCAAGACCAGCACCTGAAAAGCATCATTATATCATTGCCTTCCTGATGATATAATGGAATCAGTGATCAACTGTCCCACTGCCCAGCAGACATGGACTGACCTGGTTCATAGCTATGAAGGGCCTTCTGATACCAAAGAGAATATAATCATGGACCTGAAGCTTGAATTCAATACCTTCAGGGCCAAGGATTCTGAAAGTCTCTCTGAGACTTATACTCGGTATAAGACCCTCCTGAATGAGCTGACCAACGATGGTGTTATACTTTCAAAACATGAGATCAATGTTGGTTTTGTCAACAGTCTCCCTGAGAAGTAGTTAAGCTTCTCTCATGGATTGAGAAATGCAAACCACATTAAGAACCTTGATCTCCCTGCCATCTATTGGAAGTTTGTCTATGAAGACAATCTTGTCACCAGGAGATACCCTGGTAAAGCTCAGGAGACCAAAAAGGCCTTGACAATTTCACCCATATCAACTGCTTTCTATTCAAAAGGTGTTGTGCAGGATTTTCAAGATGGATCTGATGATGAGGTTGACCAAAGAACTAGTGAGGAGTACCTAAATGATCTTCAAATTGAATTTCATGAAAGGACACTCCTTGCTAATTCAAAAAGGTTTTTTAAGAAAAACAAATTCCCTTCAAAAGCAAATGAAAACACTGAATGTTTTAAATGTGGCAAAATGGGCCATTTTGCTAAAGATTGTTTTTCAAAAACAACCTCAGAACCATCTTTCAAATTTTCAGGAAATAACTCTTTTTCAGGCCCCAGCAATTTTCAACCAAAAATGCTTCAGTCTAGTCAAAGATTTGAAAAAGTCCCTCAAATTGACTTTGAAGCCAAGTACAAAAAGGCAAAAGCTAAACTTGCCCTTCTTGAATCATCCTCAACAGTCTCTCAGCCTCCTCAGGCTCCAAAGCCTTCTCAAGCCAAGAACAAAGGGCTTGTTTCTGAAACATATGACTGGGATGAGGTTGAAGTGTCTTCTGATGATGATGAAGTTCACATCAGTGCCCTGATGGCTCTATCAGATGACAACAAGCTTGCTGTGGGGAAGAGTCATGCAAGAAATGGTGTATGGGTTAACATCACTATGAGGAAGGTAAAGCTTTTACTTTCTATGGATGATAATGATGATTGGAAATCTTACTTAGATTATATTAATGTTGATCTTAAGTATGTTGAAGAGCAAAGACTTAATTTGTTTTCAAAATTTAACAAACTGAGTTTTGAATTAAATCATAGTAGAAATGAAAGTGTTACATTTCAAATTCAAAACTCTGAACTAGTAAAACAAAATCAAGCTCTTCAGGAAGAACTTAAGAAAGAAAAGGAAATTATTTGGAAATGGACTCAGAAAAACCCCAAACTTTAATGAAACACTGAGTCTCACACCCAGCTCCAAAAAGGCTGGTTTGGGTGATGATCAACTCACTGAAGTTTCTGGGGAGAGTAGCCATTCAACAAATTTTCTGTCAGCCAACATACTTTCTAGCAAAGAACTTGCTCCTAAACCCAATGATTGGATTGAAAGAAACAATCCTGACAGTAAAATGCCCAATTTTAATATTGGAAGAATCCTGGAGCATGAAAGTCAGGCTATCAAGGAGTTGCTAGGAGTCACTGATGAACTTAGTTCTGCTGAGTCTATCACTGAGTCTAAGTCTGATTCACCACTCCCTCCACTGAAACAACTTCAGGGAACTGAACCCAATTCTGACCTTGTACCATTAGTCTATCAACCCCATTCTCCCAAAGAGAAATCAGGGTTAGGAAAGACTATTTTGAAAAGACCTACTCCTGCACCCACTGAACACCAAAAACCTTCAGTACCCACTGAAGCGAAGCATGAAAGCACTGACTCAAAGGTTGATCAGCTTGCTGAACTTGTCAGGATGCTGAGTGAGAAAATTGAGTCCACTGAAAAACTCTCAGACTCAAAATCTAATAGGCCCTCAGTATCCTCAAGTTCTTCCAAACCAAAAACCACACCCAGACCTTCAGGGAGATGTGAACTGTGCAATTATTCAAATCACAACACTGATAAATGCTACAGAGTCCTGTTTTGTATGATATGCAAACAAGAGGACCACATAACTTGTGATCACATCCCCCACACTGCTTCTTTAAAAGCAAGAGGTCTATACAAAAACCAAGGCTATCAGTATGCCACACCTTCCAAACAAAGACTGAAGGCTAAGCCTTTCTTGCCATGTCCTCACTGTGGTTTCAATGATCATCTTCCTGATGATTGTATGATGAATAATTGTTGTGACATCTGTGGAGATCCCTCCCATGAAATCAAGGGACTTGACAAAGTTATTCAGTCCAGAAGGAAAAACCAGACCAACACTTCTCAATCACCTGAGGCATCAACCTCCACAAAATGTAAAACATGTAGAAGCTCAGGTCACACAACTTCAAACCATGATTCATTAACATTGTTCAAAAAGTCCCTGAGGACTAAGCCCACTAGAAAGTGGGTCAACAAGAAAAAATAACCCAGTTTACTGTTTGTGTAGAAACACATCAAGGATCCTACTTGGCATCTAGACAGTGGATGCTCCAGAAGTATGACTGGTGTGAAAAGTTTTTTGCACAAATATGTGGAAGAACTAGGACCCAAAGTAGTATTTGGTGATAACTCATCAGCTCCCACTGAAGGTTATGGTTCAGTTAACTGCAATGGTATAGTTTTTACAAGAACGAGATTGGCGACGATCGCCGCGTTGCCGGCGCGCCTGTTTATTTCGTCAATTGTTTTTTAGGGGTTGCATGGCTATTTATTTCGTAAACCGCTTTTTCATGTGTTGTTTTTTGTGTTTTAAGACATCAATTATGGCAACCGGTTATTTTCGTTATATATTTTTTATTTGACTATAGTTTACTATACTTTTCTTAAGAGTTTTTGTAGGTACCTTTTTTTTTAAATGTGTTTGTAGAGATTGTTTTTTTTTTCAACGTTTTTTTGTTTTTTGTTTTTTTTTTGTATAAACATGACGTTTGGAGTTATTTTTTTTCCTTATAAAGCGGCGAGTTTCCCCCCTTTTCATTTCAACAAAAAACCCTAAGCTTAACCATTGCATTTATGTTCTGAATCTTCATCTGTGTAAAGATGGCTCAACCGATAAGGACTCCTAATTTCCAAAGGCTTAAGGTCGCTGCTGGGTCCAACGATCCTTATGATTGGTTGCATGCAGCATTCGCCCAGGACTATACCGAGAACGATCAGTTGCTAAGGGTGCTTGGTGAGCAGCGGGATCAATTAGCTGCGAGAGTTGATTGGTTGGAGGCTTTATTGGAAGAAGGTGAGAGCTTTTTACCGTTGCATGAGGATTGTGACATTGGAGTGGACCGTCTGAATGAGACTTTGGGGAGAGAGAGGAAGGTCCTTGCTAATTTGATCAAGACTATCGACTTGGCGCGCAAAGGCAGGGAAGAGAAGAAGATAAACCTTTTCTGGTTTGAATGATGGGGTGTCCATTTGTGGTGGTATATTTTGCTGGTGTTTTCTGGTTTAATGGGTTTATGGGTGTTTGTTGTCTGTCAATATTACTTGTGCTTGGTTATGTACGGACATGGTGGCATCTATTTTGGTTGTTTTTGTATGATGCCATGTAATTTGAAAATTTTTGGGTGAAATGGAATATAAGATTATGTTTATCTTTGTTAATGTGGTATTTTGTTTTGTAAAGTTATTGTTAGTTTTTTGTACACCAACAAAGAGTAGGATAATAAAGAACAGTTAACCGCAGTATGGGAAAAGCGTTAGGCAGATGGTATTCGCATTTGGCACATACTTCATTAAGCATACATAGCTAACGTTATATAGGCGAATAGTTAACTTTACATACCTGATGCCTTGTGAATGTTTTACAAAAGAGATAGCATCGCATCTAAGTCATGCCATATAATTGGCGATTGTATCCATACGTATTTACATGGTGCATAGAGAATAAGTTGATAGTTAAGTCCCAAAAGGCAGAGCTAATTGTTTTTTAAGCGACATCTAGCAACGCATTGGTATGTAGAATATTATACATAGACAGTAGAGAGATTCCTGGTGCTTTTGTGGCGTTGCAGCTTGGCCCGTCCATTACATATTTTTTTTTTGTGAGATGTTGCTCCTTGTGCATCTTTACTTTCTGTAAAAAGAGATCTCCTGGTGCTTCTTTTTGGCTGTTCATTTTTCGGTTTGGTTGTTTCAGATAAAGGAGTTGCTTTTGGCGGTGGTGTGGTATTAGCTTCGGTTGTTTCGAAGGTGTCAGGTGCGTTGTGTTTTTTAGGTGTGGGTGTTGAAGTTTCGGCTAGAGCTGACTTTCCAGTTTTCCTTTTGGTTGCTGGGGCCATTGGTTGCAGTGTTTTTTCCATCGAAGATCCTGCGGTACTTTCAGCTGCTGTGGCGAGATCTGATGGCAGCAACGGTGTGTCATCCCAACAGGTGTCAAGAATAAAAATTTGGTTGTCTTTTGTGCTTTCTGGATCGAAGTGCAGCTGGAAAATTTTTCTCTTGCCTTGCAGAGAGAGCAGTTCTGGTGGATATTCATATGGATCTGAGCCAGGCACAGTTTGTAACAACTCTTTGCAATCTTTGACTAATGAGTTTGCTTCATTACTGAAACACGTCATCACTCCAGTCGTAGTGCCATCAGACAATACCACCCTGAAGCAATAGTTGCGTAAAATTTGGTAAATATCCTGTTCAGTATTTTTAATTTTTTTTTGTAAAGAATCTAAACATGCATTATAGCGCACCTGTAACGCAAGTCATCATCAGAGGTTGGCTGTTTACAGTGGGCATGCGGAAACCGTTCTGAGATTTTACAACCACAGTCTTGGCATTTTTTGAAATACCATGTTCTTTGCGTATCAATTGCGTTGATTGTAGCATTGACAGTAAACCGGACATTCTGCCATTCAAGTTAAAAATGTGCATTAGCTTTTCATTTTATAAGGGTTATCTTACAGGTGTTTATTACCTGCTGGTTTTGTGGATTTTCTGCAGCCAAATCCGCCAAAGTAACACGGTTTCTATATTTTTCTTGTTCTGGATGCGCACACTTTTTGTGCTAGACATTGAGTATTGCTGGTGGTTGAATGAATTCTTCATACCTGTATTATTAAATGGTGTAAGTTGACGTTTTTCTAAAAGATAAAGCATAAGGTCAGGTTTTTATTTAATGGTCTTACACATCACGGATTTCTTTAACCTCTGGTATGTTAGGATTGAAGTAATACTCCGTTGTAGATGTGGCCGACAGCTGAAGGCCTGTATTAATTTAGATAGGTGTTAAGTAATAAATTTAAAAAGGCAAATGTTACGCATAATCTTAAAAGGCACAATGATAAATACCAATTAAGATGTTTACCTCCATAGTCTTTTACTAAGCATGAGCTCACGGCCATGATAACCGGTTTCTCTGCTTGCTCGTATTCTGTTTTCCTAAAAGCGTGAGCATTTTGATTCCATAAAGTAAAACGTACTGCGTGACCGCTGTTATAGTGAGAAAAGAACTGTGAGAGTCAGTATGAAACGCTTTCTTAAAGTTAAGTTTTCAAGGCTCACTCTAAATTTTGGATACCGATGTCCCTCCAAACTGCTGAAGCTTGTGTTGCTTTTGTTGAACGTTGTATTCCAGTTACATATTGCACTGATCCAACATAATCTGCAATAAGTAGTACTAAATCAGGCATCTATTATTATTAGTCGTTTTATATTTACGTGTTTCTGGTACCTGTTAACGGCCCTTCTTTTGCATCCACTTTCTGATAGAGCTCCCGATGACTGATGAAGTTGAAATAGTGCTCTGGAAAGCCTGTGTCTGGTATGTCTTTAATATCCGTATACGTTCCAAAAACCAATGAAAGCCTGTGAGGAACAGCTTGCATGTATGGTTTTGCAGGTTGGAAGCCAAAGCCGGTGATCTTGCAGGTTTTGTTGATCTGAAGACGTGCATTAAATTTTGTTTTATCACGTAAGTTTACAATTGCTTGTATAGCTCCTCCCTGCAAATATAATAGTCATTGATAAATTATAGGCGGTTGTTATTTGATTTTTTCTAGGATGTCAGACATTTGAATTTTGTCACTGGTTCATAGGATAAGGTATTGTACCTGTCTATCAATTAACATGCAACAGAACACCACGGGTTTTCCTTGCTTATTTGTTGGTGTCCATTTTCGGTAGATCTTTACGTATATAGCTTTCCCAGTATCTGATTCTTTTAGGTCGTTGAGGCAAATGTCTTCTGATTCTGTGATGATTGCTTTGCCTGTAGACTTTGCTGATGCGACAATGCTAGAGGCCTGTTCCATTTCCCTGCGTGTAAAAAAAATATGTTTTTTTTATGAGAAACACATATAAATATATGTTTAACAGTTACAAAAGAAATTTAATGCAACCATGGGTGCTGGGAATTATAAAGGCAAATAAGCACATAACGGACACAAATAATACTAAAACATTGTGCACAGCAGTCTAAACCTTATCAGAATAGGCATTTGCTAATTGTGCAAACATATATCTGAAATGTAAATATAGATGCAAGGAACCTGCGCAACTGTAACCATGCTAAAAAAATCTTTATAAACAACATTCTTTGTTATGTTTCGATCATTGGCCGGACATTGTTTGATGAGTATTTTTAAACCTTGCGGAGATGTCGCTCTAGATAGTGCAACATACAATTGACCATGGGCAAAAACAGGTTCGGGTAAGTATACGCCTATTCTATTTAGCGATTGCCCTTGGCTTTTGTTGATTGTCATTGCGTAACAGACTTTTACAGGGAACTGCTTTCTTTTAAAAGTAAATGGTAGCTGTTCTTCTTTATTGATAAGTACAATACGTGGCAAGTATACTTTTTCTCCCATCCTAGCACCGGTTACGATCTTAGCCTCAATAAGCCTTGTATACACCTGTGTTACAATCATCCGCGTACCATTACATAGGCCGCCTCCTAGGTTTAGGTTCCTAAGAAGCATTATCGGTGCTCCTATTTTAAGTTTAAGCTGATGTGGGGCCATTCCTGAAAAATCAAGCGTGTTTAAGTATTCCTGAGGATATAACAGTTCTGTTGCTCCTCCATCATTTGATTTAGGTATAGCTTCGTCAATGCTCGTGAAAGTATACGACTCTCCTTCCAACATGTCCAGGATAGTAGAATTAATGGCATCTGCCGTCTCATTTCTCGGGCACACAATTGCTCTCCCTTGCAACGTTGCGGCATCCGGTGCTTGTAATGTTAGCTGATCATATATAAAGCCAATCAGTTCTTGAACTGCTGTTTGGCTTTCGGGAATGCAGTACCTATCTGGTATCCGCACCCATGCTGAATTTTCTGGATCAGCTTCATCCCGTTGCCCAATGGTACCGTTCCCAATGTGAAGCAACCATTGAGAAAAGGCTGAGATTTGCTCAGCCTCCTCATGTGAAAGGCCTGGCTGTTGAAGGCGCATATTTTCTTTAAGCCTCATGATTGTGAAATTTGGCCATAAGTACGACTGTGTTATGCATGAGGAAATAATCTGCTCATTCGTAGCTTTCTTCTTCACGGGGAGTGTTTGCCTGAAATCACCTCCTAAAATAACTGCTTTTCCTCCAAACACATGCGCCGGTTTATCCATTATATCCCGCAACGTACGGTCAAGTGTTTCGAAGCATCGCCGATCGTTCATAGGGGCTTCGTCCCATATGATAAGGTCAGTATGTCTAAGCAGTTCTGCCACCTGAGTTTTCTTCTTCACACTGCATATTGACTCATCTGTTAAATCTAGCGGTATCTTGAATCTTGAATGCGCCGTCTGACCTGCTGGAAGTAATAAGGCAGCGATGCCCGAAGAAGCGACTGCCAATATAATCTTCCCTTCTGATCTAAGGGTAGAAATTATAGCCCTCCAAACAAAAGTCTTTCCTGTACCTCCATGGCCATAAACAAATATGAGCGCCTGTTTACGATTATTGACTGCGTGTATAACCTTTTCAAAGATGATTCGCTGGTCAGGATTTAAACGCCCCACTAACATTTCACTTTCACTTCTTAACGTTTCTCGATTATACGACCTTTCTTCCATGAGCGCCCTATTATTTAAAATTTGTAGCAAGTGAGGTGGAGGCAAATCGAACCCAAAATCTTTGACCGACTTTCCATACGTAGTCAGAATTGCTTGCAATTCATACGTAAGACCATGGTGTAAGTCTTCTGGATTTACATGCAGATCTCGTATATTCAAGATCTCTGAAAGGATTGCAGGAATGTCTTCCGACATGGAATCTGCGTGTGACTGCAGCAGTGTCACTGGGCTTGAAACCTCACAAAATATGAGGATCTGACAAAAAAGGTTTCGCATGCGAGCTGGGGTCGCTGAGAAATAAGCTTCTTGTAAAGGTTTCCATTCTTGGTCGCTGACAAAAAAGGCCCAAGGCCTCACACGCGGCTCTATTTGTAGAGCACAGAACCTTGTCAATTGTGCAGATGTTGCGGAACGACTGTGAACCTTTTTGATGACAGAGTAATAATCTTAGGTAGAACGCGTCCCCAGAGTTAGGATGCACATATGTCAAACGGCCAATCGATATCACGCTCGCCCGCTGCCTACGCTGCCAGTACTTCCCATCCTTGTACCATGTGTATTCTTTTGGAAAGTCTAAGTATGTCAGATGGCGACCGTCTGTATTGTAAAGGTTGTATTTAAACCATTCAGTCAGTGTCGTCCTTTTGTTATACTCGCTGTCAACAACCGATTGCAACTGCTGTTGCCTTTTAAAATTGACCCATTGCATGTTTTCAAGATAGACTGCAAGTATCTGAACTGGCGGATCCCTGCTGTGTATGCTGAACGCCAAAATCCTCCAGCATGCCTCATGCGGTCCAATGAATCTAGCATCCTGAAAATTTTTGATTTCATCGATGTTCAATGAACGCTGGCTTGTACTTGGGCATGAACTTCCAAGTGTTCTTGTAATATGAGTAACTATTCGGTCAGTCCCTTTTGAAATATACTTAAAAAGGTATTTTATAAGCATTGACCACTCACAGTACTCAACATTTATATGCGCATAGAACCGCATGCATAGATCTCGGTTATGCGGAACAACATAGCGATTATCAAGGCTGGCGGCATGCCTTAGCGTTGTTATGCCAGAATCCCTCCTCCGGTAGTGTACGTATCCTTTCTTATCAATAAAAGTTTCTGGGCAAAAAGCTTTAGGAAAATTCTTAGCGCACACAGTACTGTCTCGCATGCACGGCGCAGATGTGTTGACCAAGCCGCACGGGCCATGCATCATGAATTCACCTATGACTCTATAGCCTTCAGGATCAACGGCTGGGTCCGGGAGCTCTGCAGATATGTATCTATCAACATCTGTGTGTGCACATACACGATGGCTTTCTCTCACCCATAGCAGTAGATGACAATGCGACAAGCCTCTTTTTTGGAATTCAACTGTATATAAAACTGCAATGAGATAATAAGAATATAAGCATGCGCCATTTATAGTAAGCCGGTAGAGAATATACGCATAAAGAATTAAAATATTACCTGCTTCGACATGGCCAAAAGGCTTTGAATCTCGTAAGAAAGCAGCCAAATGATGTATCTTTCTTTCAAAAACTCGATCCACAACATCAGGCCTGTCGGCAACTGCAACATGCGGGAACTCTTCCATATATTCTTGGATCTCAGGCCAGTTCACATTACACGTGAACGTGATGAAAAATGATGGATTACCGTGTACCCGGCATATAGCCAAAGCATCCAAATAATGGCTATACATATAACGTGGGCCTCCTGTAAAAGATGAAGGCAGAATTGTCCTTGAACCGACATCGGAACCGTCTTGATCACCGCGCGAAATAGCATCATGCAGCCCTGCCATATAGTCATTTCGAATATCGCCTTGGTGATCCCTTATATAGTCAATCCTTGACTGCTCGATGCTGCAGTAAGCAGTAACAACATACTGCTGAAAAAGCCTGCCACTTCTCGGGAGCAGGCGGTACTCATTCAAACGGTCGTGTAGCTGGTATGAATAGAACATTTTCATGGTCATTTTTTTTGGAGGAGCGGCCGTTGTACGTTTGCTTAATAACATGCGGCCCAAATGGTAGCCATCTTCACCAAAAAAGAATATCAAAGGAAACTGCATCGACATATACGATGCGTTCAGCTTGCTCACGTACTGCAACTCGCGGTCATGCTGCTCAACGATGACATCGAATTCAGTCTCGACATCTGGCCCGCCTTCAAAAACAATAGCACCGATGGAATCGCCTGTAGGCAGTTCATGCTGCCTTGAACCGACAACGCCAAACAAATGTATTTTAAATTCTGGAATATCAGCTTCCGCCATTTTATCCCTTGCGGTTCTGAACAACCGGACCAATTCATTGTGGTTGTCTAGCAGTTCTATTAAATTTTGTACAATGTCTGCGCGTAGGCGTTGGCCAGTACTTTTAAAATGGTGTAAGCGATTTGCAACCTCATGATCCGTGTCATAGATATATAGCTGTAGGAACTGTGGCCGCGCATCTGTTTTTGGACAAAGGCAACCTATCCGATGGTAAAGCTGTCCAGAAATTTTGAAAATGTAAGGGCCACCGCCCCTGTTTATAGAGTTGTCCACTTCCGCACCCAATGATGTCATCGCGAACATCTGATTGTATGCACGGATATTCTCCAAAAAATGTCGGTTAGTAAAAAGGTCTTTTATATATTGCGGGTATTCATGTTGAATGTCCAGGCTAACTTTTCCGTCATTGCAGCATTTATGATACTCTAACCGGTTCCTGGTGCTGGAACCAAGCTTCTCATCGTACCAAAACCGCGCAGCACAATGACGCCAAACCCAATCACATCTGCTGATGTGTATATATGTGCTCGGAGGCCCTGCATTAGATATATAAAATATACTATTTAGGATACGTGTTTGGAAAATATGCATGGATGATATATCTTGAATGTGAAACAGGATCGGCGGCAGCGGTAGTCGGTAAGATACCTTGTGTATCCCTTCTAGGTCTGGGGCACGGAACACGGCCATTGTTTGATGAAGAACGCGGCCTAACTGCAGAAAGCAAAAGAAAGCCTGGTAAGCAAATGCAAAAGGATTTCAGACAGCATATTTATTTATTCTTGCCAGCGTATTGTTTCAAAGTAACAGGACCTTGTCGTTGGTATGGTTGGGCATCACTTGTACGACCTGCATTGCAGGACTGAGGCGGCGGGGCAGTAGATGGAGAAGTTTCATTAGACGTTGGACGCACCATACCTGCAAGAGGTAAAAAGAAAATACATAAGCAAATGCAATTTGATTTCACATAAGCTGTTCATCTGTTCATATTAACATGTTTTTTAGAAGCAGTGAAACCTCGTTTGTGGCGCGCCTGGTTATTACTTGCAAGATTTGCATTGGAGGCATTTGGCGAGAGCACAGCAGCTGTAGGCAGTTCATCAGGCGGACAGTGCGCATGTTGTGACGTGCAGGGACGCATAACACATTCAGCCGTAGGCCCGGAGCCGCGGTCACCCGGCATAAAAATAGCTTCATCGCCTGCAACAAACATCAACGGCAAAGACCATAAAGCCAGTAAATAAAACGAAAAATAGCAATCAAAAGACAAAAGAAAGTGCAATTTACATAGCAGCTCTTCATCGGTGATGCCGGCAACCGTAGAATACGCTCTTTGTAAAACAAAGCGGTCATCGTTAGAAAGGTGAGACACTTTACGCTTTCCTTTATCAACATAAGATGTGCCCACAGCTAAAGCAGGTCTGGGCGTTGGTCGCCTCTGTTGCACATCACATCCATCTGAGAAACAGGAGTAATTTCTTTTTTTAAAACATAAGGGTAATTAGAAGTGAAATAAACAAAAGCATAACAATATAGCACAACAAACATAACACGCACCTCTTATCTGTACAGGTGGCCTAGCATTGGCGTGGGGCCCAAAATCCTTGCAACTGTCGCGAGGCGTTTCTCCATTGGCCACATGCATCGTATCTTGAAAGGGCTGTTTTGAAAACCCGGGAAGTGTGTAACAACATGGAGAACCAACATCAAAGGTATGGCCTTTTCCCCTGCTCTTTGTGTTTGAGCACTCTATAGGCCTAACAGCAACCGGATCCCGCCTGGTAGCAAGCCTACCCCTACACTGCCTCTTACTAACCGAGTCTAAAGGCACACCAACACTACCTAGACCACCTACACTGTTTCCTAATCCTAAATCTAGAACAGGAACCCCCTCCTTTTCAGCAAAAACACAAACATCTACAGATTCTAAAGGAGGTACATCTGCGACTCTACGCATGGCTCTTTTTTTACTCTTCATATCACATAGGGCTATTAATATTAACTTTCATATAAACAGGCGAAAAAAAAGACCAAGGAATGTAAGCAAAGCATGGAAGGCAATGTTCATAAGCATCATACACAGATCAAATATATAGAAGGCAAATGTACATGGATCCAAGCATCACCAACAATACATGCATGGAAGGCAAAACAGTTAAAAAAAAGAAACCAAAAATGGTGCACAACCATCAAAGAAACTGGAAGAAACCTGAGGAAAACGTCCATGAGAAGGCTAAAAACACTCCCTTCAATGTAGCCACCCCTTTTTTGTGCAATTTTTTTTGCTTTAGATTTGTTTCACCGGAAATTTTGTTGTTGGTTTTTCAAGATTCAGCAGTGTTTCTTAGGTGCAAGTGAGGCCCTATTGAGTGTATAAGCAGGTCTAATAATGTGTAATAGTAAACAAAGCATGGTACTTGGCACTTTTGTATAAACAATAAGACACATTTTTTTCAACATTAGGTGAAAAACTTATGGATAAGCCATGGGATGATCGACATGTCCCTAAGCATACAACTTTTGTAATCTATACGTTTGTGTTATACGGGAAAAAACTTTATACATTAACCCTTATACGTTTTTTATACAGCCGAAGTATGGCAAACCGGGTGCAAGAGCTAAAACAAATGGGCCGGCGTCTATAAAAGAAATGGGCTAACAGTCAACGGGCCAGATTTTGGCCGGAAAAAAGGGTGAAAACGGTGTCGTTTGGCTGCTGTTTTAATATATACTTTTAATAGCTTATGTTAATGGTCTCAAGTACAACCTGATAAGTGTTTTCCAACTATGTGATGCCAAATACATAGTTCAGTTTGATGACAAGAGAGGGACCATCTTTAATGCCAATAAGGAAGTTGTGTTGATTTCCCCTAGGAGGGATGATGTATATGTCCTTGACATGTCATCCCTGACTCAAAATGGGACTTGTCTATTCTCAAAGGCAAGTGAGACAATCAACTGACTATGGCATAGGAGACTCTCTCATCTCAACTTCAAGAGCATCAACAACCTGGCCAAACAGAACAAAGTTCTGGGCCTCCCATCCCTAGTGTATGATGCGTGGGAATCGCAACAGGCTTTACCTCTCGAGGGATCTCGAGAAGCTTACAACCCCCACCAGGCAGTGTACCTGATCGTTGTAGTATAGTATAGTGACAAGTACCGGGGGATTGATCGTTCAGCTTAGGAATAGTGTCGCTAGGATTAGAAAGCCTAAATACTAGTTCTAAAGGTGAGGGATGATTATTTTTGTGTTTTTATATTTTATGGAAAGCAAATTAAAATCTCGGGTTTGAAAGATTTGGGCGGAATTAGTTGCTAATCAACTAACCCAATACTAAGATGCAATCAAAATAAAATACTAGAAATGAAAATAAACTAATTTATGCTAAGGTTGTGAGCAGTAATTGGAGAAAATGTGTTTACTTAGATTTCACTACTCCCTAGATATCTTTTACATGTTAATTACTTGTTATAATTGCATGGATGACGGATCGTATTTCTTAATACCATTCATGGGGTGGCACACATAACTCCCCAATTCTATGAGCTCTTATCTCCTCCTACACCATGCCCAACACAACTATAGGGATTGTAAACAGTGGCTCATGCATTAAATACAACCAATAAAGACCTAGTGCGCGTTGGTTCATGTTTCTAAAGACGTTCAAGCATGTTACCAATTGGAGATCTGCCAGTTTTCTTAAGCCTAACATATAAATCATTCATCCAAGACAAGAATAAACAAGTAATCAACACATAATCAATATCTAGGTTTCATTAGATCTAAGCAAACACAAGATAGATCTAGCCTAGCATGATAGAATTAAGACAAGAACATGATATAGACAACCAACACATAGACATATTGATTGAATTAGAAGAACACTTATCTTGATTAATCATGCAAGGTATCAAAGGGTTGGAACCCTTGAAAAACCTGTAAAGTTACACCAAAATCGTACTTAGGGTTTCTCCCAAAACTTCTCTCTTTAAATGTGAAAAATTAGAAAACTATATATAGAAAAAGGGGTCTGACGGCGTCAAGACCAAATAGGTGACGCCGTCACCTGGCCGCCAAAACAATCCTCGGATTGCCTAGATCTACATCTGACGCCGTCAAGAACAATTCATTTCCAGGCCGTCATGACTTTTACTCTTGACGCCCTACCTTCATGACGCCGTCAAAATTCTTCTGGATCGTCATGGAATTTTACTCTTGACGCCGTCAGGGAACTACTCTTGACGCCGTCATGCACTGTTCCCAGCATGGAAAATTAAGACTTTGGCGTTTTCTTCACTTTTATGCTCCAAAAACGTCCGAATTGCTTCCTTTTCCAGATTTCACTCCCAAAGTACCTAAAATCACAAAAGGAACGATTTAGGGCAATATTTGATCAAATAAATTCGAGTTTGGGCTTAAATGACCCCCTAAAAACGGATCATTTTTCGCCTCATCATACACCCTTACACTTGAGATTTGCTTGTCCTCAAGCAAATGCGCTTTTATTCTACTCAAAATACAAGTTAGGGGTTATTTAACACTAATATAAAAGTAATTACAACAAATAATCGTTCCGCTAAAGACCAATAGATAAGCACGGAGGTCATACACAAGCACCTCACAAATAGTGTTTAGATACTCACATCTCTCGGGTGTAATAAAGTGTAAATTACAATATGGAAACGGAAGATATCTCTCACTACCTGTCATAGCAAAATAGATTACCATAGGCTTGGGAAAGGATCAAACTTCCACCACATGGCGTAAGCACCTAGGATAAACTATCAAAGAGGTCTTTTAAAGGGTTGTAACGTTAGGTGTAGGGATATGAAATACACGGTTTTGTTGGATAAAGTAAGTTTTACTGGTGGCGAGTTAACAATCTTGGTTAATTACATATACAATGTGGCGTTGCTAAGCCAATACTAGACTCGACTTAAGCTAATAAATGAAAAATTACAAAAACATAAAATGAAAAGGGATGGTAGTCCGTATGTTTTTTTCTCTTTTTTCCTTTTTCTATTTTTTTTTTCTTTTTCTTGATTTTTCGATTTTTTTTTTTTTTAATTTTTGCATACACTCTTACCCTACCATCCAAAATAATACATCATAGGGAATGAACATTCCCCTTACACTTGAATCTTTACATACTTTACATTAAACTAATCTAATGACTCCAATTAAGAAAATCAAAAACACTTGGAGCACTTTTAAGATTAACGTACATATGGGGGTAATAATATGATGTTCTTCCCCATTACTCCATAAATAAGTACTTACCCATGAGTCCCGATCATCCTAAAATAATATGTACAAGGATATGACTCGACTTAGCAACCATGTAATCAATTAGAAAGTTAACTTAGGGTTTAAATAATAACAATAATGCACTAAAAATGAGCGCATACATGGAAGGCTAAGGCGATTTGGTTGTACATTTAAGTGGGGTGTAACAAATTCTTCCTTTAAGTAAAATTCTTAAAGTTAGAAACGAAAAGATAGGCTCGGAGGGGTGTACTAGGGGTATCGTGTACTAAAAATGAGTACAACGCTAAGGGTGTGGGAAAAATTAGTTGACTTAACTAGCCAAACAATATGACTTAAATGGTCAAGTAATTATGATACGGGTTTAACACAAGGGTAATCCTAATGCCTCTTATCATGTAGTAAATCCTACCACACGAATGTAGTCTCACTAGCGGTCTCGGGATGCATCACTAACGCAAGTTCTAGAATCTAAATGCTACCGGTACACTCATAAGCACTAATAGTAAATGCTTTTCCTAATAAATCTAAAGGCGAACCTCGCATATTTGGGTGGAAAATTTTTCTGAATATACGGTTATGTGCTAGTCATACAATCTCCTATCCATGAGACGTTTGCTATGGCTAAAGTTTCACTCCTAAATGTTGTAAAAAATTTTAAATTTGGAGCTAAAATTGCACTAACAAGTATTTCTCATAGTTTTATTACACATCTACCATTAAACAAAACAAACTCAAGCGAAAGTGCATATGTAAGGTATCATCTTTTTACCCTCCCCTTACATTTAAGATGAACATTGTCCCCAATGTTCAAGTAAAGAATGTAAAAGTGAAAAAGTAAAGAGAATGAAATCAAATACTCCCCTGATTCGCTCGGTATGGATAATAGGATGGTCAGGTTAAATCTTCCTCCAAGAAAATGAACAATCAAAGCTTCCCTTCCAGAATATAAATCATCTTCTTGTCATACATAACCTGTAAAACCTGACAAAATAGACAAGACAACCTCGCGTAAAATCGGCGGCATCCTATATAAGTTACTAAATCCTAGAAAACAAGATAAGATATAATGCTTGTGGAATGAAGTTTGCAGATCTCCTGGAGATTATAAAACTTAATAATTCACAAAAACCATAAGACTCCGTTAGAAAAACAAAACCGGTAAAATTTCCAGATTTTTACTCCTGACGCCGTCAAGAGTAAACTCCTGACGCCGTCAGAATTGACCTGCAGAAATTCTTATGTTAAGTTTCCGGAAAATTTCTGGAAAAACTTGGTCCTACTTCCTGCAAAATCCTGCAAAACTTCATTATGACTCAATACAAGCATTTGACTCTAACAAATACGAATATACATGTTCATTTAATATTGTGGAGAATCATGATCGGTTTGTTTCTTAAAAACATATTTGGGGTTTCCCCTTACACTTATCTTTTGCAAAAATACCTTTAGGTGGAGTTAAGACTAGGCCAAAACAACAAAGTAAAGTATTTCCACTATTTAGTTTAGAAACATGATCTACCAACAATAAAAATAAAGCATGCATACGGAAGCAAATAACAAACAAACAAATAAAATCACACAAAACATGGGTTGCCTCCCAAGAAGCGTTTTTCTTTATTTACGAGTCTTGTAGCTAGACTCAAGGTCATGGGTTACTACGTGACTTCATCATTGGTTCCATTCTCTGATTGTAGATATTCTTTGTAGAAATCAATCACCTTTTTCGCAACCGCCCCCATAATCATTTGGGCAAATTCTTCATCGACTTTATACCTTGGTCCAAGGGCCAAACAATCTTTGTAATAGAGACTCCTTTTTTCCCATACATAATCCGTGCCCTTTTTCTTATCCTTCTCATTAATATCCTCAAAAGCACCAACGTTGTCCTTATCAAAACGAGATATAAAGCGAAATTCATTCATCCTATTAGGCATCCTATAAGTGATACTATCGGTGCTACTTGCAAATCGGATTGTACCTTCTACCTCATCATATTCCAACTTAGACTCTTCAACAAATGGTTTGCCAAACACAACATTGGATAATCGATAATCAATAACATTAGCAAGATCCTCCACAATCATAAAGTCGGTGACAAAAGTGAAATTACCAACAAAGACACGTAAACCTTTAACTCTCCCGACAAAGTTAAAAACTCCACCGGGGTACTTGGGATCCCTTCTAGGTTCAAGTCAATGTAAGCATTACTAATGTGCCTATATCCAATCATACATGGTACCTTAGCATTCTTAGGATCGCCTCTCTTGATCTTAGGTTCAATTATGGTGAAAGGAGATCGCGGGTTATCAATAAGATTATTATAATATGCAATCTCCTCCTTAGTGGGGTATAGATTAAAGTAGTCATTAAGCTTCGGATCTATTTCCTCCTCTTCTAGTCCCTCAACAACATTCACAAAGTCATTAGGCCCTAGGTCCTTACTTGAATACAAGGCGGTTGCTAGGTCACTAAATGCATGTTCGAGTTCAACCTTAATCAACCTATTAAGTTCTCTAAGCTCCCTAATCTCACTCTCAATTTGTTCACGTAACACAGCCACTTCTCTAGGGGAAAGGGGTGGATTCGCGTTTTCCATAATGGTCAACGGAATAGTCAATGAGTTTAATTTACTAACAAAGGCACAAAGAGAGAGATAGACTAAAGAAGACCTAAAAATAAAAATAAAATCTTACTAGAAAGGAATCTAGCAAGTAGACCTAATAAAAAGAAATTCTAACCTAGACAATAACTATTCCCCGGCATCGGCGCCAAAAACTTGATGCGTGGGAATCGCAACAGGCTTTACCTCTTGAGGGATCTCGAGAAGCTTACAACCCCCACCAGGCAGTGTACCTGATCGTTGTAGTATAGTATAGTGACAAGTACCGGGGGATTGATCGTTCAGCTTAGGAATAGTGTCGCTAGGATTAGAAAGCCTAAATACTAGTTCTAAAGGTGAGGGATGATTATTTTTGTGTTTTTATATTTTATGGAAAGCAAATTAAAATCTCGGGTTTGAAAGATTTGGGTAGAATTGGTTGCTAATCAACTAACCCAATACTAAGATGCAATCAAAATAAAATACTAGAAATGAAAATAAACTAATTTATGCTAAGGTTGTGAGCAGTAATTGGAGAAAATGTGTTTACTTAGATTTCACTACTCCCTAGATATCTTTTACATGTTAATTACTTGTTATAATTGCATGGATGACGGATCGTATTCCTTAATACCATTCATGGGGTGGCACACATAACTCCCCAATTCTATGAGCTCTTATCTCCTCCTACACCATGCCCAGCACAACTATAGGGATTGTAAACAGTGGCTCATGCATTAAATACAACCAATAAAGACCTAGTGCGCGTTGGTTCATGTTTCTTAAGACGTTCAAGCATGTTACCAATTGGAGATCTGCCAGTTTTCTTAAGCCTAACATATAAATCATTCATCCAAGACAAGAATAAACAAGTAATCAACACATAATCAATATATAGGTTTCATTAGATCTAAGCAAACACAAGATAGATCTAGCCTAGCATGATAGAATTAACACAAGAACATAATATAGACAACCAACACATAGACATATTGATTGAATTAGAAGAACACTTATCTTGATTAATCATGCAAGGTATCAAGGGGTTGGAACCCTTGAAAAACCTGTAAAGTTACACCAAAATCGTACTTAGGGTTTCTCCCAAAACTTCTCTCTTTAAATATGAAAAATTAGAAAACTATATATAGAAAAAGGGGTCTGACGGCGTCAAGACCAAATAGGTGACGCCGTCACCTGGCCGCCAAAACAATCCTCGGACTGCCTAGATCTACATTTGACGCCGTCATGACTTTTACTCTTGACGCCCTACCTTCATGACGCCGTCAAAACTCTTCTGGGTCGTCATGGAATTTTACTCTTGACGCCGTCAGAGAACTACTCTTGACGCCGTCATGCACTGTTCCCAGCATGGAAAATTAAGACTTTGGCGTTTTCTTCACTTTTATGCTCCAAAAACGTCCGAATTGCTTCCTTTTCCAGATTTCACTCCCAAAGTACCTAAAATCACAAAAGGACCGATTTAGGGCAATATTTGATCAAATAAATTCGAGTTTGGGCTTAAATGACCCCCTAAAAATGGATCATTTTTCGCCTCATCAGTGTATACCAAAGACAAGCCTTGTTTTGCTTGTGAAAATGGAAAACTCCACAGGGCATCATTCAAAACCAAACAAACCTTTTCCATCAAAAGCTGCCTACATCTTCTTCATATGGACCTTTTTGGACCTGTCAGTCCAATGTCCATTTACCATGAGAAGTATACTCTGGTCAGAGTGGATGAATACTCAAGATATACTTAGGTTTACTTCCTGACCAAAAAGAGTCAGGCAGCTAAACCCATCATGTCATTTGTCAGGAACATTGAAAATCAAAATGATGTCAAAGTTAAACAGATCAGGACTGACAATGGCACTGAGTTCAAAAACCAAGACCTTGAGTGTTTCTGTGATGAGAAAGGAATTTCTCAAAATTTCACTTCTCCCTATACTCCTGAACAAAATGGAGTAGCTGAAAGGAGAAATAGAACACTCATTGAGGCAGCAAGAACAATGTTAAATGGCTCAGTCCTCTCAAAACATTTTTGGACTGAGGCAGTTAAAACAGCTTGCTACACTCAAAATAGGTCAATCATTGTTAAAAGGCACAATAAGACTCCTTATGAGATATTCAAAGGAAGAATCCCTAACATCAGCTACTTTCATGTATTTGGGTGTCCTGTGTTTATTCATAATCACAAGGATCATTTGGGTAAATTTGATGCCAAAACTGATGATGGATACTTCCTGGGATATTCTCTGGTTTCTAAAGCCTTCAGAGTGTTCAACACAAGGAGACAACAAACTGAGGAAACTTATCACATTACTGTTGATGAGAGCACTGAATCCATCAGGTTCGCTAATTCCTCAGTTGAAGAAATTGGTATTGATGACTCAACAAGGTATCCTCCTGATGAGTATCATCCTGAGAACAATCCCTCAACCCAATACCAAGCTGATGCTGACGTCTCCTGTTACATCATCCCACACAACCTTCCCCAACCACCTATCAGTGAGTTCATTGAAACTCAGCATGTCTCCAATGAGACTGGAACCACTGAACAAATTGTTCAGGAACCCTCTGAGCAAATTGTTCCTACAAATGTCACTGAAGCACATAGTGATGAGCCACCTCATGTTCCTGAGTCTGAACCTAATCAGGCTCCTTCAAGCTCAAATTCCTACCCCAAACCTCAGGATAGCTGGACTAGATCCAAAATCATTGAGCTTGTGAACATCATTGGTGAACCCACTGAAGGCATGCTTACTAAAAGCAAGGCTGCTAAACTCAAGGCCGCCTCTGCCAATATATGTCTCTATGCTGACTATCTCTCAGATATTGAGCCTAAAAATGTCAAAGAAGCCCTGACTTATGAAAGTTGGGTTCAGGCCATGAGAGATGGATTGGAACAATTTGACAGAAATGATGTCATGACCCTTGTTGAATGCCCCCAGGGTGTTTTAATCATTGGTATGAAATGGGTCTTTAAAAACAAGATCGATGAGAATGGCACAGTCATCAAAAACAAAGCAAGACTGGTTGTCAAAGGATATAATCAACAGGAAGGTATAGACTACGAGGAAACCTTCGCACCTGTTGCTAGAATGGTAGCCATCAGGATCTTCCTTGCCTATGCAACTTACATGAACTTTAAAGTTTACCAAATGGATGTTAAAAGTGAATTCCTGAATGGTAACATCAAAGAAGATGTTTCTGTGCAACAACCTCGCACCTGTTGCTAGAATGGAAGCCATCAGGATCTTCCTTGCCTATGCAACTTACATGAACTTTAAAGTTTACCAAATGGATGTTAAAAGTGAATTCCTGAATGGTAACATCAAAGAAGATGTTTATGTGCAACAACCTCCTGGTTTTGAAAGTAGTGAATACCCCAACCATGCCTGCAAGCTTAACAAAGCCCTTTATGGACTGAAACAAGCTCCCAGGGCATGGTATGAAACTCTTTCAGCCTTCCTGATCCAAAACAAGTTTGTCAGAGGAAAGATTAACAACACACTGTTCATCTACAGAACAAAGTGTGATGTCATTCTTGTACAAGTATATGTTGATGACATCATCTTTGGCTCAACAAGTTACAAACTTTGCAAACAATTTGAGAAACTGATGACCACAAAGTTTGAAATGAGCATGATGGGTGAACTCACATACTTTCTTGGACTCCAAATTAAACAAAATAAAAAGGGAATATCCGTTTGCCAAGAAAAATATCTCAGGAACCTACTGAAGAAGTATGAGTTCACTGACTGCTCTTCAGTGAAGACTCCTATGGTTCCTCCAAACAACCTTGGCCCTGACCTCACTGGAAAATCAGTGAATCAAAATCAATACAGAGGAATGATAGGCTCCCTGATGTACTTACTTGCCTCAAGGCCTGATATCCAATTCTCAGTCTGCCTGTGTGCAAGATACCAGGCTGATCCCAAAGAATCACATCTCACTGCTGTCAAGAGAATTATCAGGTACCTGAAGGGTACTCCAAACCTTGGTTTGTATTACCCAAAATGTTCAGGATTTGATCTCAAAGGGTACACTGACTCTAACTATGCAGGATGTAATATGGATAGGAAAAGTACTTCAGGATCCTGCGAATTTCTTGGTGGTAAACTTGTGTGTTGGAGTACAAAGAAACAAAAGTCAGTGGCCATGTCCTCAGCTGAATCTGAATATATGGCTGCTGCAGGATGTTGTGCAAATGTACTATGGATGAAGAGCCAACTGAGTGACTATGACATTCAGTATAAGATGGTACCTATCTTTTGTGATAATACAAATGCCATAGCCATCTCAAACAATCCAGTACTTCATCAAAGAACCAAACACATTGACATCAGATACCACTTCATCAGGGACCACATCTCTAATGGAGAAATTGAACTACATTTCATCCCCACTGAGTATCAGCTAGCTAATATCTTCACGAAACCTTTGGATGAACCCACTTTCACAAGATTGAAAGCTGAATTGGGCATGTTGGACATAGAATCAGGAAACTAATCAAAAGTGTTCCAACCTGATGTAAATTCTGTAGGTCCCAGATCACATCCTTCCTGAAAACTCATTTTTATTGAATGAAAATTCATTCGGGGGGCTCAGGATGGAAAATGGCATTGAATACCCTAACTAAATACTCTAAGTACTTAGTCAGTTAATGTCCCAGGTAGGTAACTGATTCCTATTAAATATAGGAATATATGTCACTTACACAACTGGCATCCACTCCTTGGGCCCCCACATCTCTCTCACCAAACACCACTGAGCATTAAATGCTCCCTCACACACAAAAGTTGTGATGATCCTTTTCTGCAAAAGTGCATTATTTGCAGAGCCTCACAACTGTTCACCCATGATGTGAGAGAAAATAGGGGCAATGGGAATCGTGATATTAAATGCGGATATCAAACCAATATTATTATGCCGCTTCGGTTGAATAGTATAAACCGTTGGTATCCACAACATCACTACCCTAATTCCCACCCTATAAATACCCGCACAAAGAAGAACACACACACATGCTTTATAAATCTTAACAAAACTCTTGCAAAATTATTTCAAGAATCCTTTTGCTTTCAAAATCTTTGTGTGCTTCTTCTTTGTTCAAAAACCAGACCTTTTATCAAACTAAAATGGCATCTTCAAAGGTCATAAAATACGCACCCAATGTGGAATTCCAAATGGAAAGCGTAGACCTCACCAAAAACAATGTGGTGGGGACCTTTGCCTACCCTGAAGGTTTCCCTGAATACAGGGACATGGTGAAGTTCCTACAAAATTGTTTTCTCACCACCACATTCACAAAGACCCCCTTAGTCATCTATCATGACTACTTAAGGGAATTTTGGTGCACAGCGGTGGTTGAAAACTCAGATGCACCAAAGGAGGCCAAAATCAGGTTCTCAGTGAAGAATGGAACTAAGTTCCTAACTCTTGACTACAAAACCTTTGACAAAGCCACTGGCCTTGACCACACTGAGACCTTTGTAGCCCCACCTACTGAAGAGGAAGTTAAACAACTCCTCTTGGAACTTGGGCCCTATGATAAACATCATCCTGATGTTACTCCAGGGGCCCTAATGAATAAAGCCCCCATAATCAAAACATGGTTCCCTGCCCCTTGGAGGATCCTGATGACATTTGTAATTCAGGTCCTTGGGGGGAATAAATCCTCAACTGAGCAACTAAACACTACTCAATCAATGATAGTGTACTGTCTCATTGAGGGTAAAAAGATTGACCTTGGAGAAATTATCTTCAGGGACCTCATAGGCAAATTGGGTGGGAAGTCTAGGCAAAAACACATGTCTTACCCTAGATTCATTTTCTGTGCCCTGATTGACCTATTAGGGTCTGAGTATATCAAGCTTGACAGTGTCGGCTTTGAACCTGATGTCTTACATAAGGCAAATTACTCACGTGACCCTAATGAGGTAACACCTGTCGCCCTGACCACATACATGCTGACTGCTATCCAGGGTGACAACATCATTTCACCAATTCCTTCTCCCACCAAAAAGGTGAAGAGGAAGAAGGGACAGGAGTCCAGGAAGGTGGCTCAACCCAAGCCACTCGCCACTTAGACCTCTACCCCTAAGCCTGATAATAGGGGGCAACAACAACAACAGACCCTGACTGAAGACACCCTCAGGATCATTAGCCAATCTTTGGCCCCAAAACAAAGCCCAATGGAGGGTACTGAGACATCATACTCAGTGTCCTCAGGTGAACCCATTCCCAAAGGCCCTGCAAACATAAACAAGTCAGTGGGGTTGGAACCAACCAAACCTTCACATCCTGCTAAAGACTCTGGCAAATCACAACCAGAGTATCAGGGAGTAAGGGGTCCTATACCCTCGGTGGGGCAGCACTACTCCACTGAGAAGGGTATCCACAAACATTCACATCCTGCCAAAGGCTCGGGTAAATCACAACCCAAGCAACAGGGAGTTCTCGCCCCTAAATCTTTGACAGGTCAGCACAAGCCTGTTGGAAAGGGGGCAAAACTACTCAGGTGCCTGATGAGGACATTCGCAAATCAAAGCTTTTGTCTGAGGGCACAAAAACTCATCCCAAAGACTCAGAGGGAAACATACAACCCGCTGATAGGGACACAACATTCACGACTCCTCATGATGGCACTGAGAAACACCCATGAGTGCCTGAAGGGGCCACGGGGGACAAAGAATCAGAGGGACAAATGCCACCCGCTGATATGGAACCCACAACCACCCCCGAAGGTGCGCATAACTCGGGAACTGACCCTGAAGACCATGTAGATAAAACCTAATCTACCGGATTTGAGGGGTCAGGACCTGGCCAAAACAAAGGCAAGTCTTCTTCTGAAGAGGAGCCGGATAACCTTCTTTTGCAGATTCAGTCCCCAGCTGATGCTCAGGCAGTTTTGTATTCTGATGATGAATTCAACAGTGATGAGGAAGTTTTTCAGGCCGGAGATGATATGGAGCTTGAGGAGACAATCCCTGAACCAATTCCTCAGTCTCCTCAATCCTCTAACCATGACGTAGCTGACACACATTCCGAGCCAGAGTCCTCAGGAGACGATCAAGCTCCTCTCACAGTGAAAGCCTTCACCAAATTCATGAGAAAGATTACTAACATTTTGTACAGGGGGGTCACTGATGAGGTCTTTCACATGCACACTGAACAGGCGGTTCATTATCATAGTCTCAAAGATGCTGTCAAAGACTTCGATGATGATGTCAGGGAACAGAATGCCTCAGTTAACCACTCCCTGACACAGATGATCACTCGCCTAAATCAGTTTTTGATAACCCTTAACCAGCTAAATGTAGGGGTTCAGTCTGTTCAAGAATCAGTCAAGGATGATCCTGAACTCACCAGGAAGCTTCTTCAGGCATCTGAGACGTATCAGGTAAACTCAGTGGCCCTCAATGAGTTACTTGACTTGCTAAAGGGTTCGAATCTTCAGGGTCTCACCACAACTGTGGAGTCTCTCAAATCTTCCTTCACCAAAATGGAAGAATCAGTGACAGCTCAATCCCAAAGGTCCACTTCTCTGGCATGGACCTTGGGATCCAGGATGACAGCTCTTGTGTCTGCTCAGGCTAAACTTGACTCCAAAGTATCCATCATTTAACAAGATACTCAGGAGATCAAGTCTATGATGACTGAAATTTTTCTAGCCTTTAAGGGTACACCTGCTTCGTCAGTTCCTCCAACACTTGCCATCACTGCTGTTCAGGCAAATGTTGAGGGGGAGAATGTTCCTGAAACCCCTGTTACTGACGAACAAGAAGCTGGACAGCCCTCTCACACTGAGGGGGAGCATGTCATTGAGGCCACTCCAATCACTGAAGTTCCACTACAGGAGGAACCAGTCTCCTCCACTCTTAGGCAGGATAGAGGAAAAAGTATTGCTACCACCTCTGATCCTGAAATTGTGCTCAAGCCAGCCTCAACCTTGGTCAGATATGACCCTGATGAACCTATCAGAGTCCCGTTTGAAATCAATTAAGTAGTACATCATCTCACCAATGCCGAAATTCAAGCTCATATGGAAAGGACTGAGATACTACTAAAGGTGGCTGAAGAAGAGAGAATGAGCAAGCCTGCTCTTATTCAGGTTGTTCATGAGGAAGCTAAAAAGATTGGTTTGGATACTGAGGCACTAGCAACTGAGCAAGCTGGTGCAGCCTTTAAAAAGGCTCAGGAAGAAGAGCTAAATGCTCTCAAAAGGGAAAGGGAGAATAAGCTCAGGAAGGATGCTCAAATCAGAAAACACAGGATCGAAAAGTATACTTAGGTGATGAAAGAAAGACTAAGACCTGAAACCATCAATGAAATTCAAATCCACCGAAACACCGATCCTGCAGTGGTCACCGTCTTCAGGGGACGTGATCAATGAATATTTGACGTCCATAAGAAATTCAGGTTTGATGATTTTGGCATCACTGAACTTGATGAGCTTCGTCCTATCATTGCCAAAAAGAACAATGTTGTAGTTCCTAGCCTTCTCAAGTCATTGAAGGAAAGGTACGAAAGACTGAGAGCAATGCCTGAAGCTCTTAACATTCCCTCATTTCTTCCTGCCTCAGCAATAGAGACTGCCCCATCTAAGGCTTCCAAGAGGAAAAGGAAGCATATTGAGATGGAGCCTGAGATCAAAGTACCAGGGCTAGATTGTGACAGGCCGCTTCCTGAAGGGATCACTTTTGTGAACAATGTCGTCCTTGAAGTTCCTGAAAGAGGCTTATGCTTCATTGATGAGTATGGAAGTTTTGCTTTTCAAAGATGGTCTGATATGGATAAGGCAGGAGTCAAAGCAATGCTCATATACCTCATGTTGGCGTCCCCCATCAAGAGTGCTGAGAACATAAGATTCTGCCAGGATTTAGAAGCAATGATTAATGAACATCCTGAAAGACACCTACTCAGATCAAAGAAAGCAAAGCTTGAAGCCCTTGGATACCACCTGAACATCTGATCTGCAACAACTATCTTTTTTATTTTTTTGTAATTTGTAGGACTTGTAATAACTATTAATAAACCTTGATGTTTTTGCTAAATTATATGTCCTACTTAAAATTACATCAACATTCAGTAAGAGGTGAGATCCCTACCAACTCACACTGAATCAAGAAACACTTAGGCTATTTGTATGTTCAAATAGGGGGAGATTGTTGGGTCACTGAATTCCCCAATCTTCCTCTTACAAGGATTTGAACGTAAAATAACCTAAGTGTAAACAAGTCACTGAGTGAACAGTAACTCAGTGAGTCATCTTCAGGATGCCTATACCGAGCCTAAGAAGAAAGGTTCTCCATTCAGTGAGGCGGAACTCAGTGAGTGTGATCTAAGCCAAGAAGAAGGTGATGGGTTCAGTGAGGATGACAATAACTCACTGAACCCCAAGACTCCTCAACAACTATCATGGTACTGAAGACTGATGACTTGAAGACTGAAGTTTTGGCGCGACTGGGCGGGAAAGTTTGATCTGTTTCACTAAAGTGCTTTTTCACTTTAAGGTCAAACTTTCCCCAAATGGTTAAAACCAGGCTGTCATCAGAAAGTGCCATTTGGACTTAACCCAAAGAAGTTTCCCTTGCCAGAGAATAAAATCTATAAAGATTTTATTAAGGAACACTTAGGTCCATTGTATAATAGGGTTGTTCATATTTGTGTATAAATAGGTAGCATAAGTGAGGAGTAAAAGTTGACAAAGTTTGTGCAATTAATGCAAAGCATTCACAAACCACTTTTACTCCTCCAAAGAACAACATAACCCCTGAGATAGCTCAGTGGGTCCTGAAAGTTGTCACTCAACATTGTTTGAGTTTAGTGAGGAGTCAATACCACACTTGTCGTTTCAATCCCAAGTGTTATTCCGCAAACACTTGGGTATGATTCTTTTGATTAACTTCTAATAAAGAATTAAACGTTAAAAAATATTGTCTCTTATGTTTACGTTGCTTTATTGTTAATCATTTATACATCTTTGTTAAAAGTCATACAACTTGGTTACTTTAGCTTTTTAGTTACTGCTAACCAAGTAAAAGGGACCAACAATACTTATATGACATTTTTAACATATGAAATTATACTAAAGTATACTTAACCATTATACAATTTGAAATCACTTTATGAAAACATGTAAATGTGGTTTGAGTGATGTTAAGTAAAAGACTTCTAAACTATATTTATGATTTGCTAAAAAATAAACTTTACATTTTGTTGTTAACAAAACTAAGAAAGATCGTAAAATATAAATAACGTTTTTAGGCTATATTTGTATTAACACCTTGGTTTGTGAGAATTATTATCATTGGCATATTATTGATAGATTTTATAAGCTGATTGGTTATCATGTTGATTTTGGTAAAAAGAAAAATGTTAATCAGGGTAATCAAAATTTTAATAAGAGTTTTGTTAACAATAATGATTTTGTTGTTAATGTTCCTAGAAATGTTGATACCAGGAGGGAACACACTTGGGGTCTTACCTTGGTTTGTGAGAATTGTTATAATTGGCATATTATTGATAGATGTTATAAGTTGATTGGTTATCATGCTGATTTTGGTAAAAAGAAAAATGTTAATCAGGGTACTCATAATTTTAATAATAGTTTTGTTAATAATAATGATTCTGTTGGTTCTAGTTCTACATTTTCTTTCTCTGATGACCAGATTTCTAAACTCATTATCTAATAAAAGATGATTTTGTTAATGTTGTTGGTAAAGGAGTAAATGCCAATGTGGCATTATTTGAAACAATAGCAAGTTTTTTTTTTTTTTTTTTTTTTTTTTTTTTTTTTTTATTTTTAATCAAAACTTTGATAAGTTTTTCTACTCAAACAGTCAATGTTCATTCTAGTTTGGTAAGGGCGGGATTGATTGTTGATTTAGATGCTAATCAATAAATGACATATACCGATAAGGACTTTGTCAATGTAATTGAAATATCTTATCTTAAGATAAAGGTTTCTCATCCCAATAGGACAAAAGCCTTTATTACAAATATTGGTAATTTGATTTTGATTGAGTATTTAACTATGTATATTACTCGAATATTGTGTCAGTTTTGTGTCTCTTCATAAGGTGGCTATAGACAACAAGTTTATTATTGCTTTTGATGATACTAAATGCTATGTGTTGCCTTAGGATTTGAGGGAATGGAAACTGCTAGGAAATGACAAGCAGAATGGTGGGTTGTATTACTTTGATGGAAATCAAGGTAATGAGCAAGAGTTTAAGTTTGATAAGTCTGCTTGCAATTTATCTAAACATACATGGCACTGCAGACATGGTCATCCTTCAAGACAACTCATGAATATTTTAAAAAATAAAATCATGATCGATAATAACACTTATAGTGAACCTTGTGAAATTTTTCAAAAAGCTAAACATACTAGAGAACTATTTCATTTATGTAAGCACAAGTCTACTATGCATGCTGAATTGGTCTTCTAGATCTTTGGTGTCCTTACAAGGTCACTAGTAAGGAAGGGTTTATGTTTTTTTTTACTGTTGTTGATGATTATTCTAGAACTGTATGGGTGTATTCAAAACCAAGGATGAGGTGTTTGATTGTATAATAGCTTACCATAACTTGATTAAAAATCAGTTTGGTAAGACTGTCAAAACATTAAGAAATGATAATGGAACTGAATTTATTGCTAATAAGGTTTCAAGGTTTTATGAATATAATAGCATTATATCAAAGTTATTGTTCTTATACACCACAGTAGAATGGGATGGTAGAGATGTAATATCGGCATATGCTGAACGTTGCTAGATCCTTTCTATTCAAAGGGAAGTACCTTTAAAAATGTGGACAAAATCTATTCTAATTACTACTTATTTCATTAATAGATTTCCTTCCTAAGTGTTGAATGTAAAATCTCCCTATCATCTTGTTTTTTTACAACAAATGATCTCTTTCTAATTTAAGAGCTTTTCAGTGTCTCTGCTTTGCTACTGTTATTATGATCGTGATAAATTTAGTAGTAGAGCTAAAATGTGTTTTGGTGGGTTACTCCAGTTTTAAAAAAGGTTATAAACTTTTTAGTTTTGAAAGGAGTCATATTGTGTTTTCAAGAGATGTAAACTTTTTTTTGGCAATGTGTTTCCTTTTAAGAAAGAGATACCAGTTCCTAGTGACCCTAATCATGGAACAAATCATGTGAAATTCTTTGATGAAGTCTTTCATGATGTTCTTGATATACCCAATGATGATGAGAGAAGGCAATCAAGTCCTAACAATGATGGTAGTAACTCTCCTTATCTTGGCAATCTCACCAATGGGAAGACAAAAAAATGAGCGGGGCCATTCCTCTGGTTCTTGTGGTTCTACCCATGAGGATGAGATAGTTGCAACATTTGAGGATAATCATATTAGCTCTGAGGGTAATGAAGATGTTTAACAAAGTTTAAATACTAACTAGAGTTCTCAAAACATTGCAGATCAACCAGTAAGGAGCTTTTAAAGGTCTTCTATTTTTCCAAGTAAATACATTGATTTTATGGTTAATTCAAAAGTTAAATTTATTTGATGAGGCGAAAAATGATCCGTTTTTAGGGGGTCATTTAAGCAGGAGTTGGAATTTATTTGATCAAATATTGCCCTAAATCGTTCCTTTTGAGATTTTAGGTACTTTGGGAGTGAATTCTGGAAAAGGAAATATTTTGGACGTTTTTGGAGCATAAAAGTGAAGAAAACGGCAAAGTCTTGATTTTCCTTGCTGGGAGCAGTACCTGACGGCGTCAAGAAGGTTTTGATGACGGCGTCAAGAGCAATTTTGGTGACAGCCCAGAGAAAACGTGACGGCGTCAAAACATGGCCGTCAAGAGTAAAAGTAGTGACAGCCCATAACAAGATTACAAATGACGGTGTCAGATTTGGATCTTGGCAGTCCGAGAATTTTATGGGTGGCGGGTTGACGGCGTCAGAACTTTCTTCTTGACGCCGTCACCTTAGGAAATCTATATATAGTTTTTGTAATTTTCATTCTAAAGAAGAGGAGAATTTTAGGGTCGAACTTAATAAACCCTAACACGACTTTTACAGTCTTTTCAAGGTTTTTCACCCCTTGAAATCCTTCATGTTCAATTGAGATAAGTATCCTTTCAATTCATTCAATATGTCTATGTGTTGTTTGAATATACTTACACTTGTCTTGATTTTAACATGTTAGGCTAGATCTCTTGTGTGTTTGCTTAGATGTAATGAAACCTAGATGTTGATTATAGGTTGATTGCTTATTTATAGTTGTAATGGATGAATGATTTCAATGTTAGGCTTAAGAAAACTGGCAGATCTCCATTGTGTAACTTGCTTGAACGTCTTAAGAAACATGAACCGATGTGTACTAGGTTTTTGTGGTTGTATTTAATGCATGAGCAAATTCTAGTGATCCCATGTTAGGAGCTTCTTGCAGGCTCGACATAGGAGTGAAGTAGGAGCTTATAGAGTTGGGGAAGTAAGTACGCCACCCCACGATTGGTATTAAGGAATATAACCCGTCATCCACGCAACTGTAACAAACAATTAACCTGTAAAAGATATCTAGGGAGTAGTGAAATCTAAGTAAACACAATTCTCCCATATATTGTTCACACCACTAGTTTAATTAGCTTTATTTTCATTTTTGTCATTTAATTTTGATTGCATCTTAGTTATTGGGTTAGTTGACTAGCAACTAATTCCGCCCACTCTTCAAAAAACCCGAGATTTTACTTGCTTTCATAAAAATATAAAAATACAAAAAGAATCATCCCTCACCTCTAGGCCTAGTTTTTAGGCTTTATAATCCTAGCGACACTATTCCTGAGTTGAACGATCAATCCCCCGGTACTTGTCACTATACTATACTACAACGATCAGGTACACTGCCTGGTGGGGGTTGTAAGCTTCTCGAGATCCCTCAAGAGGTAAAGCCTGGTGCAATTCCCACGCATCAAGTTTTTGGCGCCGCAGCCCGGGGAATAGTTATTGTCTAGGTTAGAATTTCTTTTTTTTAGGTCTACTTGCTAGATTCCTTTCTAGTAAGATTTTATTTTTATTTTTAGCTTTCTTTAGTCTATCTTATTTCTTCTTGTTTTTGTTCGTAACTTTTTACCATCCGACATCATGTAAGGTGGTAACATCTTTGAACCCATCAACCCACCACAACAAGACCATCCACAAAACCCACCACTAGCTAATCAACCTCTTAGGCCATGAACCCTAGGAGAGTATTCCTGATGAGTGTGCAAATACTCATCATTTTTACCATTTCTGAGCTGCCAAAACATATAAAAACACTCAATAATGAATCAAAATAGTGAAAATATTCCAGGAAAGTGTTTTACATGTTTCAAAGGCAAAAATATCAAAAACAGATGAAAAACGCACAAAGTTTGCAAAATTGGCAGTTTCAGTCCCCCAACTTTCAAAAGTTGTCAAATCTAGTCCCTAGTTGTTCTAAAAACTTGAAAAAGTCACCAAAGGTCCTTATAAATCAAAAATTTACACAAATAGTCCTTTGGTGCAAAAGTTTCACAAAATGTCAAGTTTAGTCCCTGAACTTTGGAAATTGTCAAAAATTGTCCCTGGGATATGAAAAACTTTGAGAAAAACAAATTTTGTCCTTGCACTAACCTTTTATGGCAGGATTGGTCCTTGGTGGAAAGTTTGGTGAAAGTTACACAAATGGTCCCTGAAGTTTGAAAGTTCGACGGTTTCAGTCCCTGGTGAAAATAAATTGGAAAAATCATCAAAGGACCTTATACTATTCATGGATTGGCAAATTACACCCTTGGGAACACTTTGAAAAAATGCCAAAACCCAACCCTCAACTTTCGTTAAATTACAAAAATGGTCCTTGTGTAATCTTAA
This sequence comes from Artemisia argyi, assembly GCA_030686995.1. Classification (NCBI taxonomy): domain Eukaryota; kingdom Viridiplantae; phylum Streptophyta; class Magnoliopsida; order Asterales; family Asteraceae; genus Artemisia; species Artemisia argyi. The sequence continues at coordinate 149,869,697 of CM060686.1, forward strand.
AAACCAACCGGACCTATTATACTAATAATACTACTCCATAAACCAACCCAATCCAATCCTAAAAGCCCACCCTTCCCTTTTTCACTTGGGCCCAAAACTAAGCCCACCCACAACGCCGTTTTATATAATCCAGGGTCAAACATTGACCCTGGTCAAATACCGGTCAAACCACACCAAAACCGCCAAACCACCCTCCTTCTCCCCTGGTATTGCCCACCACCACCACCATTTGCAGGTCCCATCACACCCCATTAGACGCCACCGCCCAACCCACTACACCAACCCTCACATCCACAATTAATGCCACCCCCCAAGTTGGTATATCAGTCCAAATATCCACACCTCAAAGTTTCCCGCCAAAATACATGGCGTGTGATTAGGATGATTCAGAGTCAATCAACGGCCAAGATTGATTGGGAAGTGCTCAGAGATGTTCAAGAAACCCTAATGGATGGCTATAAATAGAAGAGGAGTGTAAGGAAGAAGATAGTTAGTAAAATTAATAGTTTTTAGGTCGAATTTAGTGTAATTTGAATTTCTATTGGTTTGTTAATCTTTTAAGCACTGTATTAGTTTATTTTCATGTAATTTCAAGTTTTCAAGCAATCAATTTCAAGTTTCATTTGGTATCTCAGATTGTGCTATTTTCAAGTTCATTTTGAATTCTTAATGTACTGAATTGTGAGTGGAAGCAATAATCATGGACTGAAGTAGGCTCATATAAGTTCCTATAAGCTTATTGAAGCTTTTTAAAGACTCTAAAATCCAGACTTAATAGAAAACTTCAAAAACACAAAGTCAAACTTGGTCAACTGTTTTGTTTCTAATCTGAATTTCAGGTATTGAGGATCATGGATTAGCAAGCTTGGGATTGGAAAAGCCTATCTAAAGATAGGCTTCTGTGGAAAAGCCTCTTGTTCATGCTAGAGGTTTCTTGTAAGCATTTGCTCAATTTACTTTTCATCTAAAAAGCTTAGTTTCTAATTCTTTGCTTGTGTTTGAGAATCTTTGTTTGTTTGTGTTATTTGATTATAGTTCTAGTGATTTTCAGCTTATAAGCATTGCTTGTTTGTTAGAATAATTAAGCTACTTATAATTTAGTATTTAACTGTCATAATAGCTTAAGTGATAAGTCTTTGTAATTGTTATTGCTCTCTGCTTCTAATTGCTCATTTAAGCTCAGTAAATCAGTAAAGACCATTTGGTTAGGTTTCATAAGTTCTCACAACCCTTTACCCCTTAAATCACAAAACAGATAGTTAAAAAATGGTGTTTGGATTAGTGAGTTAGGCTAAGGTTAGGACTCTCAGAGTTGTTTTTCTTTGTTTGGACAAGTCACATTAGGCTAGTTCAAGTATAATTGACCATTAAAATTGTGCTTTGAACTCAGAAAAGTCAAAATCACCAAGTTAAGATAACAACAGCTTAACTGTTGTGATTTGGTTGCTCAAACCTTAAGAATCAACGCCAAACTAGTGTAGCTTAGTAGATTTGGCTAGTATTAGGCTTAATAAACATCCATTAGTCATCTGTGATCAATCAAAACTCACAATAGTCAACATTGCAAGTTTTCTTAAAAAGTCAAATTGCTCATTCTCAGATTTTTGCAAAAATTCCAAGATTAATTCTGATTTTTGTGTTTGGATTTGGACTTCAAAATTTTCACAAGTTATTCTCTACCAGCTCATCTTTTGAATTCCACATTGGCTTAATTTTGTGATTTTTCTACAAGCTTCCACAAGCCTTTGAACTGAGCTGCAGGGAAGAAGCCTTCCCCTGCACCAGCAGACCTCCACCACACCACCAACTTTGGTGGTGGTTGTAGCCCACCTCAGTGGGACCCATTGCCAAATTTTTAGTTTTGACAACCCCCCTCCTACCAGGGCACAAGGGTTGACTCTTGGTTTGACCTAGTGATCAGTGGACCCCACCTAAATCACCACCATAAGTTTGTCCCCATTCTGTGTGATTTTCAGTTTGCTTAAGTGCTTATTTGTGTTTATACAGCTTATTTGTGCTTCATGCTTGTTGTTTCTAGCTTATTCAAGTTAGTTTAACTTATTTGTACCCATTTCCATCATTGTGGACCCCACCCATAGTCATTTGTGCTAGTTTGCTTGTTTAGTCAACATAAGTCAATTGATAAGCAAAAGGGGGTGCTACTATTTATTTATAAGCTATTTTCAAAAGTGGTTTCACAAAAGTTTTTCATTTTCAGTAGTAAAGTAAAGTTGTAAAAGAAAATCCAAGAAAAACCAAGTTTAAATTAAGTGATAGTTTCTATTTAATTCAATTTAAATTTTATTTTTCATTTTTAAATTTTTATTAAGTATTTAGTATTTTTATATTTTTATTAATTACCTTATATAGTAAAGTATTTTTAGTAAATTTTTTAGATTTTGATTCTGTCTTTTAGTATTTATTAGATTTAATTTTAGTTTTCTTAATTATTAATTAATATTAAGTATTAAATATCATATTTAGTTTTTATAAAGCAAAACTTAGTTTTTATATTTTTCCTAGCTCTAATATAATATAATAGACTTTTAGAAAATATATTTTGAATTTCTACTATTCATTTTCCATTTTTCTTCTTTTAATTGTTTAAATTAGATTTAAAGTAATTAAAGAGTAAATAATTAGTGGATTAATCTTAAAACATAATTTTTAGAGTTTTTATAATTTTTTAGGATTGCTGTGATGGTTAAGTAATTTTATAAATTTTCTCTTAATTTTCTAAGTTAATTTAGTATTAATAGTAATTAAAAGTAGTTTTATTAGTTTAATTAAGTTAAATAGTTTTTAATTTATAAAAAATCCATAAAAAGACAAAAATATTTATTTTTATTTTTTATACTTTCTTCAAGTTCTAATTTAAGTTTAGAAAATATTTTTGCTAATTTTTAGTTTAATTTATATCATTTGTCATTTTTAGTTAATTTAAGTTAGGTTTTAATTTAGATTTTAAATAGTTTTATTGATTAAATAATATTTAAATAATATTTTAATCATTTTCAAATTTATTTTTAATTTTAAGTTTCAAAAAGTTCAAAAGCACCCCCTGTAGTTTGTTAAATACCAAATCCCACTTTTTGTCTATTACGTGAATCTGATTGTGAATTTGTGCATATATCTGGTATCTGATTTTTGTGAATATTATATCTGTGTACCAATACCAAAATAACAGTAGCAAAATCAATTCCATATCATATGGGCTACTGTCCTCAGTGCCACTCACGCATAAACGATTTCAAACGACACCATTTCAATCTCGTTGGGACTTTAACGACCCGGGAAAACACCATACTATCACCGGAGTATTGGAACGAGGTTGTCCTTAACTTGTTGACCTTGGTCAATAATATCTGACTGCTTCGGGACCAATCAAAATTTGGCGCCGTTGCCGGAGAGGTTGTTGCGTGTTTTATAAAATCGTTTTAAGTTTAGTGGTTTTTCAAAACCCTCCCTGTACAAATTTCACACAAATTTGTAAAAAGTTTTTGTAAAAACATAATCATATCAAAAACGTTCATTAACACTTTTCCTGAAGTGTTAACAACACCAAAAAAATTAAAAACAACAAAACAAACTGTGAAGTTAAATTACTTCGTTTTCTTTAAGATTACAACCTGAAACAGTTGGTTTAAGGTAAGTTCTGACATTAAATTGCGAACTGAAGAGGAAACCTATTTACTTCCTCCCGCCAGCCTGCGAGTAATCTTAAAGGGACGATTTCGGTTAACGAATCAGTTCCAAAAATATTTCCCAAGTTTTCTGCACACACACCCATAAGCCTAAAGCAGTTTTTCAAATTAATAAATACAAACCCATAATAAGTTCCCAAACTTAAGATTAAAACTTGCCTTTACATCCCTGTGAGTGGTGTACCTTTTTCAAAGAAGCCATTCACTTGTGATTTATGGTTTAAGTTCACTGTGGTTTTGCCTCGATCTTGTTTTGAAAAATTGTTTTTAGTGCATGCGCACTCGGTCACAAACAAAACGTAAACATTAGAAAAACATACCCGAGCTACGTTCTGACATACAAGAACCAAAGATCGAAATGGCCACTGGGCCACCACCACCTTTACCACCCCCTGACCCTCCCAGGGATGTGCCAGCTCCCGATCTCCGAACGATGGAGGATCTGTGCCAGCCTACCATGCAAGGGCGGGGTGGGCCGATTGCACCACTCACTATTGAGGCTACGAACTTTGGCCTCAAGCACCACATGATCCAACAAGTCCAGAATTCGTGTCAATTTCACGGATTACCTGGTGACGATGCCAATAAGCATCTTGACAAATATCTCACGATCACCCAAAGCATGAAACAGCATGGTGTCACCGATGATGCCCTCCGGCTGTACCTCTTCCCCTATTCTCTCACTCATCATGCCACTGCATGGTTTGACCGACTCCCAAAGAATTCTATTCACACCTTTGATGAAATGGTAACCAAGTTTTTAGCAAAATATTTTCCACCTTCCATGGTTACCAAGTTACGAAATGATATCAGCAACTTCCAGCAACGTCCCGATGAGTCTCTTTTTGAGGCTTGGGAACGTTATAAGCTAGCTATTGATCGATGCCCTAACCACAATATGTTGCAAGTTACCATCACAGATACCTTCTATAATGGTCTGACATTGAGGCACCGGGATATTCTAAATGTTGCTGCTGGTGGGACCTTTATGAAAAGGCGTCCCGAGGGAGTGCTATGACTTAATCGAGAACATGACTGCCCACCATAACTTTTGGGATTCCTCTGCGGAGAGGGATGCATCATGTAATTCCGTTACTCCTTCATCATCATCTCCTGAAATAATTTCTCTTACCAAAAAGATGGATGATATTTCTACGGCTGTGTTGAGAATGAGCCAAACGATGCAACATCAGGTTCAAAATCAACAAGTGAAAGCCGTGGCCCGAAGTTGTGAAACTTGTGGGGGCCCTCATTTGTATTCCGAGTGTCTAGCTACTACTGGCTTTCCTCAAGAGAACGTTTATGCTGCTCACGGTTCCTACAACACGGGGGGTAATTCTTACCAACCGCAAGGGGACCGTAATCTCTTAAGCTATCGTTCCAACAATTTTCTCGGACCTCCCGGTTTTAACCAAAATCAAAACCGTAACTCGAATCAGAATTTTAACCAAGGTCAAAACTCAAATTTCCAAAACCCGAATCAAAATCAAGGCCAGTTTAATCAAAACAATTTTCAAAATGGCAATCAAAATCAAGGTTTTCAAGGAAATTTTCAAAGAAACCAGAATCAAGGGAATTACAATCAGAGAAACACTTTTCAGGGTAACAACAATCAAAATCAAGGGAATTTTCAAAACAACCGTGTTCAAAATCCTCCTGTTCAAAATCAAAACGTTGTTCCACCCTCGTCTTCCTCCAATGCTGAATTTAAACAATTCATGAAAGCACAAGAGGAAACGAATCGGTTATTGCTCAGCACGATCTCTGAGCTTCAGAAGTCTTTAAATGATCGACCCTCAGGCCCGGGTACATTACCGAGCAACACGATCGCTAACCCGAGGGGCGATGTCAAAGCGATCACCACCCGAAGTGGGGTATCTTACAATGGACCCTCGATTCCTTCTACCTCTTCTTCTCCTCCTAAGGTAGCGGAACGTGAGCCTGAGGTTACCAAGGACACGGTACTTCCTACTAATAACGGAGGTATCAACAACGTCCACCCTCAAGTTGTCCCGGTCCCGGCTCGTAAGCCGAAAGTTGTATTTGATCCCCCTGTGAGTTCTGATGAAATCCCAAAGAATGATCCTAAACCGTTAATTCCATATCCTTCACGTTTGAATGAACAAAAGAACCTCGAAAAAGCTAACCATCAGATGGAAAAATTTTATCAAATTTTCCAAGAATTACACTTTGATATTAGCTTCGCGGATGCTCTTCTTCTCATGCCTAAGTTTGCTTCGACAATCAAAAATCTGATAAGCAACAAAGAAAAACTTTGTGAAATGGCAAAAACTCCTCTTAACGAGCATTGCTCAGCAGTGCTCTTGAAAAAGCTTCCCAAAAAGCTTGGAGATCCCGAGAAATTTCTCATTCCTTGTGTTTTCCCGGGGATGGTTGAATGCTTTGCCTTGGCCGATCTTGGCGCAAGCATTAACCTGATGCCTTACACAGTCTGGAAAAGACTCTCACTTCCCGCTCTCACTCCAACCTGCATGACACTCGAGCTTGCAGACCGTACCATATCTCGTCCTCTCGGCATTGCCGAAGATATCTTCGTGAAAGTAGGAAAGTTCCATTTTCCGGCAGATTTCGTGATTGTTGATTTCGATGCTGACCCACGAGTCCCTCTCATTCTCGGGAGGGGATTCTTAAGAACGGGTCGAGCTTTAATCGATGTATTCGAAGAAGAAATCACTCTACATGTTGATGGTGAAGCCATCACATTCAATCTTGATCAGATTTCAAGATACTCCTCCAATTATGACACTGAAACGGTTAACCGAATTGACATCATCGATGTTGCGTCTGAGGAGTCTTCTCAAGAAGTCCTTCGTTTCTCAGCAAGTGGCAGTACCACTCCTTCTACTGATCCTATCATTTCCGACTCTTCCCCTTCCCTCACTCCGTTTGAGGGAAGTGACTTCCTTCTGGAAGAGCTCAAGGCTTTTCTTGCTCAAGATAGCTCAATCCCCGATGGGGTTGATGAAAACTATCTTGACCCGGAGGGGGACATTCTTCTCCTTGAAAGATTGTTAAATGACGATCCTTCACCCTCTCCGATTCCAAAATTACTTCATAAAGCGGAAGTCAAAAATGTTGAAATAACTGAAGACTTTCCCGAGGTTGAGCTCAAGGACTTGCCTCCTCATCTAGAATATGCATTTCTGGAGGGTGATGATAAATTACCCGTCATTATTGCTAAATACTTAAAAGATGATGAAAAGGCAGCACTCCTAAAAGTTCTAAAGTCACATAAACAAGCAATCGCTTGGAAACTCTCCGACATTAAGGGCATAAGCCCGAAATTTTGTACTCATAAAATCTTAATGGAGGATGACTTTAAACCAGCAGTGCAACAACAGAGAAGGGTAAATCCCAAAATCCACGAAGTTATCAAACAAGAAGTTCTAAAACTTCTTGATGAAGGATTGATTTACCCTATATCTGACAGTCCTTGGGTTAGCCCAATTCATTGCGTTCCTAAAAAGGGTGGCATTATCGTTGTCACCAACGAGGATAACGAGTTGATTCCAACTCGTTTGGTCACGGGTTGGCGAGTATGTATTGACTATCGAAAGTTAAATGAAGCCACCCGTAAAGACCATTTTCCTCTCCCTTTTATGGACCAGATGCTTGAAAGACTTGCGGGGAATGATTACTACTGCTTCCTCGATGGTTTTTCGGGTTACTTCCAAATCCCCATTGATCCCCAGGATCAAGAGAAAACTACCTTCACGTGCCCCTACGGAACTTTTGCTTACAGACGTATGCCTTTCGGCTTATGTAATGCTCCAAGCACGTTCCAGAGGTGCATGATGTCTATTTTTTCCGAGATGATCGGGAAAACCATGGAGGTATTCATGGATGACTTTTCAGTCATCGGGGATTCATTCCAGTCTTGCCTCTCCCACTTGGAACAGATGCTTAAACGTTGTAAAGAAACGAATCTAAGTCTCAACTGGGAGAAGAGCCACTTTATGGTCAAGGAGGGCATTGTCCTCGGCCATAAAATTTCAAAAAATGGGATTGAGGTTGACAGAGCCAAAATTGATGTCATCGCTAAATTACCTCATCCCACCACCGTAAAAGGTGTTAGGAGCTTTTTGGGTCATGCCGGCTTCTACCGTAGGTTTATCCAAGATTTTTCTAAGATTGCTCGGCCTATGACCCATCTCCTCGAGAAGGATGCTCCTTTCATCTTCTCTCCTGAGTGCATCGAAGCTTTTGAAACATTAAAGAAAAAGCTTACCGAGGCACCGATTCTTGTTGCCCCCGATTGGGACCTACCTTTTGAGCTTATGTGCGATGCTAGTGATTTTGCCATAGGTGCGGTCTTGGGGCAACGTAAAGCAAAATACTTTCAGCCTATACACTACGCAAGTAAAACTATGACCGAGGCTCAAAGTCATTACACCACCACTGAAAAAGAACTCCTAGCTGTGGTGTATGCCTTTGAGAAATTCCGGCCATACTTAATCTTGACCAAATGCGTGGTGTATACGGATCACTCGGCTTTGAAGTACCTATTTGCTAAGCAAGATGCAAAGCCGAGACTTCTCCGTTGGGTTCTCCTCCTTCAGGAATTTGATATCATTATCTGTGATAAAAAAGGAGCTGAGAACCTTGCTGCTGATCATCTCTCACGATTAGAAAACCCTCATCAGGATGTGTTCGAGAAAAAGGAAATAAATGAAACATTTCCTCTCGAAACACTCAATGCGGTTACTTTTCGTGGTGACTCTAATACCCCATGGTTTGCCGACTTTGCAAATTACCATGCGGGTAACTTCATCGTTAAGGGGTTAACGTCCCAACAGAAGAACAAATTCTTCAAAGACGTTAAACATTACTTCTGGGACGACCCCTTCCTCTTCAAAATCTGTGCCGATCAAGTCATCAGGCGATGTGTATACGGACAGGAAGCCGCTGATATTCTCAAGGCTTGCCGTGCTGGACCCACCGGGGGCCACCATAGTCCTAACTACACCGCCAAAAAGGTGTTTGATTCTGGTTTCTATTGGCCCACGATATATAAGGATGCCCACGAGTTAGTCAAAGCCTGTGATGCTTGTCAGCGTCACGGGAATATTTCACAAAAGAACGAAATGCCACAAAATGCCATTCAAGTTTATGAAATCTTTGACGTCTAGGGCATTGATTTTATGGGGCCATTCCCATCTTCCTGTGGAAACAAATACATTCTCGTGGCTGTTGACTACTTGTCAAAATGGGTTGAGGCTAAGGCCTTACCCACTAACGATGCCTGGCTTGTTGTGAAATTTTTGAAATCCCTCTTTGCTCGTTTTGGAACTCCACGTGCCATCATTAGTGATCGCGGTACTCACTTTTGCAATGACCAATTTGAAAAAGTCATGCTAAAGTACGGTGTTACTCATCGTCTTTCCACCGCATATCACCCACAAACAAGTGGGCAGGTGGAGGTTTCCAACCGTGGTATAAAACGGATTCTTAAGAGGACAGTAGGTGAAAATCGTGCTTCCTGGTCGGATAAACTAGATGATGCACTCTGGGCCTTCCGTACAGCTTACAAAACACCCATCGGGTGTACTCCATACAAGCTTGTATACGGAAAGGCGTGTCATTTACCGATCGAGCTCGAGCACAAAGCCTACTGGGCGTTGAAACATGCAAACTACGACCTTCATAAAGCGGGTGATCACCGTAAGGTTCAACTCAATGATTTAAACGAACTTCGTGATCAAGCCTACGAGAACTCTTTGATCTACAAAGAAAAGACAAAGAAGATTTACGACTCTAAGATTAAGAACCGCGTTTTCAACGTCGGTGACAGAGTCCTTCTTTTCAACTCAAGATTAAAGATCTTCTCGGGGAAATTAAAAACCCGATGGACTGGACCATTCACTGTTGTTAAAGTATATCCATACGGGACTGTTAAGTTATCTCAACCCGAAGGTCCCAACTTCAAAGACAATGGTCATCGTTTGAAACATTATTTTGGAGAGGACATACCACCCATGGTTGTCCCAGATCTCCAAACTTTCCCCATGGACCAATGAATTCGGGGATCGAGTCAAGCTAGTGACTCGGTGAACAAAAATTAGCAAAATATATGGGTTTTCACCCGTATTTCTGACTTCTTTCTACTTTCTACCACCCTAGTGAGGGGGAGTGGCCGTCCCCCACCATTTGAAAAGTAAATATGTATATAATTTCAAGTTTCAAAAAAAAAAATTGTATGTACAGATAAATAAAGTGAGAAATAAAATCGATATTTCCACAGTTAGATTCGAATGTTAGCTTTTTCCCTTTAGAGATTCGGCATAATAGCCGGGACTTTGAATATTGAGGACAATATTCAATTCTAGTGTGGGGGGGGGGGGGAATTCTTACGAATTTTATCACAAAACTTTCTAAGTACCCCCATTTTTAGGCCTAAATTTTTCAAAAATTTTTCACTTTATTTCAAAATTTTTGTGGTAATCAGTCTGCCAAAGTCTAAATGACAAAGGGATTGACTAGTCCAGGAGCAAACGGCTCTTGGTAAAGACATCTCAAACCCGTTGATGGCTTGCAATTTGCCAAAAATTGTATGGTTCCTCAACTCCCCAAAAACAAATGAGTTGGCTAGCCCGCAAGATTATGGCTTGTGGTAAAGGCCGTGGAAAATCCATAATTGGTAATCAGCTCACCAAGATGTTGACTTAGTCCATCAAGATGCTGGCTAGTCCAGAAGCAAACGGCTTTTGGTAAAGACTAATCAAATCCGTTGACAACTGGTGGTTTGCTCAAAATCACACGGTTATCAGGTGTGCCACAGTTCTTACACCTGGCTACTCCAGAAGTGATGGCTTTTGGTAAAGAGATTCTCAAATCCATCAAGTTTTTCTCAAAAGATTGCTAGGGACTAGCAATGTTTTAGTGTGGGGGATTGATGAGTGTGCAAATACTCATCATTTTTACCATTTCTGAGCTGCCAAAACATATAAAAACACTCAATAATGAATCAAAATAGTGAAAATATTCCAGGAAAGTGTTTTACATGTTTCAAACGCAAAAATATCAAAAACAGATGAAAAACGCACAAAGTTTGCAAAATTGGCAGTTTCAGTCCCCCAACTTTCAAAAGTTGTCAAATCTAGTCCCTAGTTGTTCTAAAAACTTGAAAAAGTCACCAAAGGTCCTTATAAATCAAAAAGTTACACAAATAGTCCTTTGGTGCAAAAGTTTCACAAAATGTCAAGTTTAGTCCCTAAACTTTGGAAATTGTCAAAAATGGTCCCTGGGATATGAAAAACTTTGAGAGAAACAAATTTTGTCCTTGCACTAACCTTTTATGGCAGGATTGTTCCTTGGTGGAAAGTTTGGTGAAAGTTACACAAATGGTCCCTGAAGTTTGAAAGTTTGACGGTTTCAGTCCTTGGTGAAAATAAATTGGAAAAATCATCAAAGGACCTTATACTATTCATGGATTGGCAAATTACACCCTTAGGAACACTTTGAAAAAATGCCAAAACCCAACCCTCAACTTTCGTTAAATTACAAAAATGGTCCTTGTGTAATCTTAAAAACCAACCGGACCTATTATACTAATAATACTACTCCATAAACCAACCCAATCCAATCCTAAAAGCCCACGCTTCCCTTTTTAACTTGGGCCCAAAACTAAGCCCACCCACAACCTCGTTTTATATAATCCAGGGTCAAACATTGACCCCGGTCAAATACCGGTCAAACCACCCCAAAACCGCCAAACCACCCTCCTTCTCCCCTGGTATTGCCAACCACCACCACCACTTGCAGGTCCCATCAAACCCCATCAGACGCCACCGCCCAACCCTCTACACCAACCCTCACATCCACAATTAATGCCACCCCCCCCCCCCAGTTGGTATATCAGTCCAAATACCTACACCTCAAAGTTTCCCGCCAAAATACGTGGCGTGTGATTAGGATGATTCAGAGTCAATCAACGGCCAAGATTGATTGAGAAGTGCTCAGAGATGTTCAAGAAACCCTAATGGATGGCTATAAATAGAAGAGGAGTGCAAGGAAGAAGATAGTTAGTAAAATTAATAGTTTTTAGGTCGAATTTAGTGTAATTTGAATTTCTATTGGTTTCTTAAGCTTTTAAGCACGGTATTAGTTTATTTTCATGTAATTTCAAGTTTTCAAGCAATCAATTTCAAGTTTCATTTGGTATCTCAGATTGTGCTATTTTCAAGTTCATTTTGAATTCTTAATGTACTGAATTGTGAGTGGAAGCAATAATCGTGGACTGAAGTAGGCTCATATAAGTTCCTATAAGCTTATTGAAGCTTTTTAGAGACTCTAAAATCCAGACTTAATAGAAAACTTCAAAAACACAAAAAGGTCAAACTTGGTCAACTGTTTTGTTTCTAATCTGAATTTCAGGTATTGAGGATCATGGATTAGCAAGCTTGGGATTGGAAAAGCCTATCTAAAGATAGGCTTCTGTGGAAAAGCCTCTTGTTCATGCTAGAGGTTTCTTGTAAGCATTTGCTCAATTTACTTTTCATCTAAAAAGCTTAGTTTCTAATTATTTGCTTGTGTCTGAGAATCTTTGTTTGTTTGTGTTATTTGATTATAGTTCTAGTGATTTTCAGCTTATAAGCATTGCTTGTTTGTTAGAATAATTAAGCTACTTATAATTTAGTATTTAACTGTCATAATAGCTTAAGTGATAAGTTTTTGTAATTATTGCTCTCTGCTTCTAATTGCTCATTTAAGCTCAGTAAATCAGTAAAGACCATTTGGTTAGGTTTCATAAGTTCTCACAACCCTTTACCCTTTAAATCACAAAACAGATAGTTAAAAAGGGTGTTTGGATTAGTGAGTTAGGCTAAGGTTAGGACACTCAGAGTTGTTGTTCTTTGTTTGGACAAGTCACATTAGGCTAGTTCAAGTATAATTGACCATTAAAATTGTGCCTTGAACTCAGAAAAGTCAAAATCACCAAGTTAAGATCACAACAGCTTAACTGTTGTGATTTGGTTGCTCAAACCTTAAGAATCAACTCCAAACTAGTGTAGCTTAGTAGATTTGGCTAGTATTAGGCTTAATAAACATCCATTAGTCATCTGTGATCAACCAAAACTCACAATAGTCAACATTGCAAGTTTTCTTAAAAAGTCAAATTGCTCATTCTCAGATTTTTGCAAAAATTCCAAGATTAATTCTGATTTTTGTGTTTGGATTTGGACTTCAAAATTTTCATAAGTTATTCTCTACCAGCTCATCTTTTGAATTCCACATTGGCTTAATTTTATGATTTTTCTACAAGCTTCCACAAGCCTTTGAACTGAGCTGCAGGGAAGAAGCCTTCCCCTGCACCAGCAGACCTCCACCACACCACCAACTTTGGTTGTGGTTGTAGCCCACCTCAGTGGGACCCATTGCCAAATTTTTGCTTTTGACAACCCCCTCCTACCAGGGCACAAGGGTTGACTCTTGGTTTGACCTAGTGATCAGTGGACCCCACCTAAATCACCACCATAAGTTTGTCCCCATTCTGTGTGATTTTCAGTTTTCTTAAGTGCTTATTTGTGTTTATACAGCTTATTTGTGCTTCATGCTTGTTGTTTCTAGCTTATTCAAGTTAGTTTAACTTATTTGTACCCAATTCCATCATTGTGGACCCCACCCATAGTCATTTGTGCTAGTTTGCTTGTTTAGTCCACATAAGTCAACTGATAAGCAAAAGGGGGTGCTACTGCTTATTTATAAGCTATTTTCAAAAGTGGTTTCACAAAAGTTTTTCATTTTCAGTAGTAAAGTAAAGTTGTAAAAGAAAATCCAAGAAAAACTAAGTTTAAATTAAGTGATAGTTTCTATTTAATTCAATTTAAATTTTATTTTTCATTTTTAAATTTTTATTAAGTATTTAGTATTTTTATATTTTTATTAATTACCTTATATAGTAAAGTATTTTTAGTAAATTTTTTAGATTTTTATTCTGCCTTTTAGTATTTATTAGATTTAATTTTAGTTTTCTTAATTATTAATTAATATTAAGTATTAAATATCATATTTAGTTTTTGTAAAGCAAAACTTAGGATTCCTGTGATGGTTAAGTAATTTTATAAATTTTCTCTTAATTTTCTAAGTTAATTTAGTATTAATAGTAATTAAAAGTAGTTTAATTAAGTTTAATAGTTTTTAATTTATAAAAAATCCATAAAAAGACAAAAATATTTATTTTTATTTTTTATACTTTCTTCAAGTTCTAATTTAAGTTTAGAAAATATTTTTGCTAATTTTTAGTTTAATTTATATCATTTGTCATTTTTAGTTAATTTAATTTAGGTTTTCATTTAAATTTTAAATAGTTTTATTGATTAAATAATATTTAAATAATATTTTAATCATTTTCATTTTCAAATTTCTTTTTAATTTTAAGTTTCAAAAAGTTCAAAAGCACCCCCTGTAGTTTGTTAAATACCAAATCCCACTTTTTGTCTGTTACGTGAATCTGATTGTGAATTTGTGCATATATCTGGTATCTGATTTTTGTGAATATTATATCTGTGTACCAATACCAAAATAACAGTAGCAAAATCAATTCCATATCATCTGGGCTACTTTCCTCAGTGCCACTCACGCATAAACGATTTCAAACGACACCATTTCAATCTCGCTGGGACTTTAACGACCCGAGAAAACACCATACTATCACCGGAGTATTGGAACGAGGCTGTCCTTAACTTGTTGACCTTGGTCAATAATATCTGACTGCTTCGGGACCAATCAATTCCTGACCTAGCCACCAAGGCTATCGAAACACCATTGAGCTCACCCAAGGAGCCAATGTGTCTCCCTTAGGATCCGACACCATCCGGTTGGTGCAAAGCGGATGTGCATTCCATGGACTTCGTTCCGAAGATCCTAATCAACATCTCAAGGACTTCCTTAAAATCGTAGATTCTATAGACCTTGATGTTACAACTAGAGAGTCAACCCGATTACTCCTATTCTAATTCTCTCTACGTGATCAAGCTAGTCAATGGCTTGAACGTTTACCTGCGGGATCCATCACCTCATGTGATGATCTCACCACTCGTTTCCTTGCTCAATTTTTTCCACCGGGGAGAACTATCAAGCTTAGAAATGATATCTTGATGTTCCAACAACGTCAAGGTGAAACTCTATATGAAGCATGGACTCGTTTCAAGGACTTACTCCAAAAAGTCCCTCATCATGGCATAGATCTTTGGCTCCAAGTCCAAATCTTCTATGACCATATCGATCTCTCCACAAGGCGAACCATTGACCAATCGGCCGGTGGCAAGCTACGTGATCTAAGTGCGGAAGAATCATGGGAACTCATAGAAGATCTTGCTCTCTATGACAACGAAAGTTGGAATGATCCCCTTGATTTGAACAAAATGGTCAAGGCAATATCTTTGCCTTCGAACAATTCTAGTACTCCCGACCGTAGGATCATGGAACTTGAGGACCAAGTCAAGTTTCTCATGAAATCTTACGAAGCTTCTAAGCCTTCAAGCCAAGTGAATAAAATCACTTCTTCATGCGAATTATGTAGTGGTCCCCATGACACTCGTGATTGCATGGAACTCCCCGGAACAGCTTTTGCGGACTACGCATCCTCGCGTACCGACGAAGCGGGAGATAAGTGGTACACTTTCAAACCCGAGCCAAACCCTTACGGTGATTCCTACAACCCTTCTTGGAAAAATCACCCAAACCTTAGGTGGAAGCAAAACCAAAACAATTCCTCCAATCCGCCAAATCGTTACCAACCAAACGGTCCACCCTCCAACCGTACTTTCAACAACAATCCTTCTAATAACTATGGTATTACCAACAATCTTGAAGGATTGATGTCCAATTTTATGGCATCTCAAGAAGCTCGCATAGTTAAGTTTGAAACCGAATTCAACCAAAAACAAACGGAGATGACCAATAAGATTGACAACTTGTTGAAAGCCCCTCAACAACCAAGCGTTAACTACACCTAGGAAGGACACTAGGGATGCCAATAGCGGAATCCAAACTAGGGACCCCTCGTCATCCAAACACGTCCACTTTGTCAATGTTGTCACCATTAAGCCAATTGATAAGGAGATAAAAGAAAGTGACAATGATGATGTTGGAATAGAAACCGAGACTAGGGATGAAATTAAGGAAGTTGAGGTTAATAAGGGAGAAAAGTTAGAGGAAGTAGAGATTGTAGAAGAGTACTTTGATATGTTGCCCACCAAGGAAGAACGGGAATATCACAAGGATTTATTCAATGATCCCGAGACACCATATATCCTTGGTTCACCCCTTACTAAAGTGGAAGATCCCTCTAACATCAACATACCATGCAACATTGGGCATATGCATGTATGGAAAGCTTATATCGATCCTAGGTCTCCTATAAACATCATGACTAGGACTTATTATAATTGGGTCATGGAGAAACAACTTGGTTATAGGATAATGCCCAACAAGAACTTGCTAAGTAATTTTGTAGGTAGAGTGAAAGGATTGCATGTGATTGTCGGAAATTTCACTTATGAGACCGATTTTATGATAGTGGAGGATACTCGTCCGGTGATAGATTATTGCCTAAGTCAAGTAGTGTTCGGAAAACCGTTTGTTGAGGCCACTAAGATGAGTTATGATCCGACTCTAGGGATAGTTAGGTTCAAGGAAGATAATGATGAGATTGCCTACCAAATGCCTTATAAGGTTGAACAATACCGCCTCCTATCAAACATAGAAAAGGAACACAAACAAGCGGTTTACTATAGGAATGATGAGGATAGACGAAGAGGAGTAGAGTATGTGATGAATAGGATACTTGGTTTCTACAAAGAATGCTTGCAACTAGGTCCGGAATACAAAACTAATATAGGAGATGACCTAGAGAGTGAAACCGACGATGAGGTCACGTAGTAGTCCATGACCTTGAGTCTAGCTACAAGACTCATAAATAAAGAAAAGCGCTTCTTGGGAGGCAACCCATGTTTTGTGTGTTTTTTATTTTGTTTGATTGTTATTTGTTTCCGTATGCATGTTTTATTTTTATTGTTGGTAGATCATGTTTCAAACTAAAATGGTGAAAATACTTTATTTTGTCATTTGGCTTAGTCTTAACTTCATCCAAAGGTATTTCGCAAAAGATAAGCGTAAGGGGAAACCCCAAATATGTTTTTAAAAAACAAAATTGATCATGATTCTCCACAATATTAAATGAACATGTATATTCGTATTTGTTAGAGTCAAATGCTTGTATCGAGTCATAATGATGTTTTGCAGGATTTCCCAGGAAGTAGGACATAAGTTTTTCCAGAAATTTTCTGGAAACTTAACGTAAAGATTTCTGTAGGTCACTTCTGACGGCGCAAGGAAAAAATTCCTGACGGCGTCATGTGTAAAATTCTGGAAATTTTGCTAGTTTTGTTTTTCTAACGGAGTCTCAAAGTTTTTGTTAATTCTTTAGTTTTATAAACTCCAGGAAATCTACAAACATCATTCCACAAGCATTATATCTTACTTTGTTTTCTAGGATTTGTTATCATATATAGATTGCCGCCGATTTTACGCGAGGTTGCCTTGTTTGTTTTCTCAGGTTTAACAGGTTATGTATGACAAGAAGATCTAACCTTGTTACCATACTATCCATACCGAGCGAATCAGGGGAGTATTTGATTTCATTCTTTTACTTGTTTTACTTTTACATTCTTTAATTGAACATTGGGGATAATGTTCATCCTAAGTGTAAGGGGAGGGTAAAATGATTATACCTCATAGGATACACTTTCGCTTGAGTTTGTTTGTTTGATGGTAGGTGCGTAATAAAACTATGAGAAATACTTGTTAGTGTAATTTTAAAGCCAAATTTAAATTTTTTTACAACATTTAGGAGTGAAACTTTAGCCATAAGCAAGCGTCTCATGGATAAGAGTCGTATGACTAGCACAAACCATACTATTCAGAAAAATTTTCCACCCAAATATGTGAGGTTCGCCTTTAGATTTGATAGGAAAAGCATTTACTATTAGTGCTTATGAGTATACCGGTAGCATTTAGATTCTAGAACTTGCGTTAGTGATGCATCCCGAGACTGCTAGTGAGACTACATTCGTGTAGTAGGATTTACTACATGATAAGAGGCATTAGGATCACCCTTGTGTTAAACCCGTATCATAATTACTTGACCATTTAAGTCATATCACTTGGCTAGTTAAGTCAATTAATTCTTCCACACCTTAGCGTTGTACTCATTTTTAGTACACGAAACCCCTAGTACAACCCTCCGAGCCTATCTTTTCGTTTCTAACTTTAAGCATCTTACTTAAAGGAAGAATTTGTTACACCCCACTTAAATCGCCTTAGCCTTTCGTGTATGCACTCATCTTTAGTGCATTATTGTTATTTGTTTAAACCCTTAGTTAATTATCTAATTGATTACATGGTTTCTAAGTCGAGTCATATCCTTGTACATATTGTTTTGCGACGATTGGGACTCATGGGTAAAGTACTAATCTAATGGAGTAATGGGGAAGAACATCTATTATTACCCCCATATGTACGTTGATCTTAAAAGTACTCCAAGTGTTTTGATTATCTTAATTCGAGTAATTAGATTAGTTTATTGTAAAGTATGTAAAAATTCAAGTGTAAGGGGAACGTTCATTCCCTATGATGTATTATTTTGGATGGTAGGGTAAGAGTGTATGCAAAAAAAAAAAAAAAAAAAAAAAAAAAAAAAAAAAAAAAAAAAACGGACTACCATCCCGTTTCATTCTATGTTTATTTTGTGTTTTTGTTATTTTTGATTTATTAGTTTAAGTCGAGTCTAGTCTTGGCTTAGCAACGCCATATTGTACATGTAATTAACCAAGATTATTAACTCGCCACCAGTAAAGATTGCCTATATCCAACAAAACCGTGTATTCCATATCCCTACACCTAACATTATAACCCTTTAAAAGACCTCTTTGATAGTTTATCCTATGTGCTTACGCCATGTGGTGGAGGTTTTATCCTTTCCCAAGCCTATGGTAATCTATTTTGCTATGACAGGTAGTAAGAGATGTTTTCCATTTCCATATTGTGATATATACTTTATTACACCCGAGAGATGTGAGTATCTAAACACTATTTGTGAGGTGCTAGTATATGACCTCCGTGCTTTTCTTTGGTCATTAGCGAAACGATTATTTGTTGTATTACTTTTATATTAGTGTTAAATGACCCCTAACTTGTATTTTGACTAGAATAAAAGTGCATTTGCTTGAGGACAAGCAAGTCTCAAGTGTAAGGGTATATGATGAGGCGAAAAATGATCCGTTTTTAGAGGGTCATTTAAGCCGCAATTGGAATTTATTTGATCAAATATTGCCCTAAATCGTTCCTTTTGTGATTTTAGGTACTTTGGGAGTGAATTCTGGAAAAGGAAGCATTTTGGACGTTTTTGGAGCATAAAAGTGAAGAAACGGCAAAGTCTTGATTTTCCTTGCTGGGAACAGTACCTGACGGCGTCAAAAAGGTTTTGATGATGGCGTCAAGAGCAATTTTGGTGACGGCCCAGAGAAAACGTGACGGCATTAAAACATGGCCGTCAAGAGTAAAAGTGATGACGGCCTAGAACAAGATTACACATGACGGCGTCAGATCTGGATCTAGGCAGTCCGAGAATTTTATGGGTGGCTGGTTGACGGCGTCAGAACTTTCTTCTTGACGCCGTCACCTTAGGAAATCTATAAATAGTTTTTGTAATTTTTATTCTAAAGAAGAGGAGAATTTTAGGGTCGAACTTAATAAACCCTAACACGACTTTTACAGTATTTTCAAGGGTTTTCACCCCTTGAAACCCTTCATGTTCAATTGAGATAAGTATCCTTTCAATTCATTCAATATGTCTATGTGTTTTTTGAATATATCTTACGCTTGTCTTGATTTTAACATGTTACGCTAGATCTCTTGTGTGTTTGCTTAGATGTAATGAAACCTAGATGTTGATTATTGGTTGATTGCTTGTTTATAGTTGTAATGGATGAATGATTTCAATGTTAGGCTTAAGAAAACTGGCAGATCTCCATTGTGTAACTTGCTTGAACGTCTTGAGAAACATGAACCAATGTGTACTAGGTTTTTATGGTTGTATTTAATTCATGAGCGAATTCTAGTGATCTCATGTTAGGAGCTTCTTGCAGGCTCGACATAGGAGTGAAGTAGGAGCTTATAGAGTTGGGGAAGTAAGTACGCCACCCCACGATTGGTATTAAGGAATATAACCCGTCATCCACGCAACTATAACAAACAATTAACCTGTAAAAGATATCTAGGGAGTAGTGAAATCTAAGTAAACACAATTCTCCCATATATTGTTCACATCACTAATTTAATTAGCTTTATTTTCATTTTTGTTATCTAATTTTGATTGCATCTTAGTTATTGGGTTAGTTGACTAGCAACTAATTCTGCCCACTCTTCCAAAAACCCGAGATTTTACTTGCTTTCATAAAAATATAAAAATACAAAAAGAATCATCCTTCACCTCTAGACCTAGTTTTTAGGCTTTATAATCCTAGCGACACTATTCCTGAGTTGAACGATCAATCCCCCGGTACTTGTCACTATACTATACTACAATGATCAGGTACACTTCCTGGTGGGGGTTGTAAGCTTCTTGAGATCCCTTGAGAAGTAACGCCTGGTGCAATTCCCACGCATCATTATTCTTGAAAAGTTTGTGAGTTATCAAAAATTAGTTCATGAAAATTTTGTTTTGTAAATGAGCTAAATAAAATTATTGAACCTAAAAATTATTGGCAAGCTAGTAAGGATTAGCACTGGGTTGAGGCAATGAACAATGAAATGGAGGCATTACATTGAGATAGCACTTGGAAAATCACTGAGTTACCTAAGTACAAAAAGCCCATAGGTTGTAAGTGGGTTTATAAGATAAAATATAAGTCTAATGAGGAAATAAAAAGGTATAAGGCTAGATTTATAGCCAAAGGCTACAGTCAGAAAGAAGGAATTGATTATGAGGAGACTTTTTCTAATGTTGTTAAGATTGTTACTGTGAGGTGTTTGATTAATCTTGTTGTGTAGAATCAATGGCCTTTATTTCAGCTTGATATTAACAATGACTTTCTTTATTATGATCTTTGTGAGGCTATTTTTAGGTCTTTGCCTATTTTTTATTTTATTTATTTATTTATTTTAATACTAATGACATTAGGGTTTGTAAGCTAAAAAAGTCTTTGTATGGGTTAAAACAAGTACCCAAGCAATGGAATGCTAAAATTACCCATGCACTACTTGAAAATGGTTTTATACAAATTAAAAGTGATTGTTCTCTCTTCACTAAATCTCAATTAAATGTTTTTACTGGCTTGCTAGTTTATGTTGACGATATCATCATGACTAGCAAAAATGTTGATGAGATTGAAAAGTTTAAAGTTTTTATAAAGTCTAAATTTTTGATTAAATACTTCGGAAAACTCAATTTTTTTTATAGAAATTGAAGATATTGAGCCTAAGAAAGGCATATGTCTTACTCAGAGGAAATATCGCTTGGATGTTTTGAATGATTATGGCCTGCTTGCTTGTACACCCTCTGTTCCATTAGAACAAATTTTGTCCATCACTAATTAACCTACTGTTAATGACCATATTTGGACGATATTACGGAATATCAATAGTTAATAGGGAAGTTGGTTTATCTTAGACGCATCAGGCCTGATATTTCTTACATTGTTCATTGTTTGAGTCAGTTTATGCATTCTCCTTTGGAGTCTCATTCGAAAATTGCTCTTAAAGTATTAAGATACCTAAACGCATCCCCAGGTAAAGTTATTCATAGTGTAAGAACCTCCAAAGCTTCTCTTAGCATATGTGGATGAAGATTGGGCTAAGGGAGTTGTAACTAGAAGGTTTGTTATAGGGTATTATCTGTTTTTGTGTGGGTATTTAACGTCATGGAAATGAAAAAAAGCAAACTACCCTATATGAATCTTCCACATAAGCTTAATATAAAACCATGGTTTATGTGACATTAGAATTAGGTTCTTAAGATTCTTAAGGACCTTAATTGGAAAGAGTTTTTACCTGTTAACATGTTTCGCAGTAGTCGTCCGCAATTAAGATAGAATCTTGTTTTTCATGAGAACAAAGCACCTTGAGATTGATCTTCATTTTGTAATGTAATTTTTTTTTTTTGTTGAAGTCTAATGAGGAAACAGAAACTGTAAATCAGATTGTAGATGTTTTTACAAAAGGGTTGGATAAACCCCAACATCAAAATCTTTGTTTTAAAATGGGAATGTTTGATATTTTCAAAGATAAGATTAAGGGGGAGGGGAGGGTTTGTTAAACTTAATCATATTTTGAATATAGTTTAGGGACTTATTTTGTTATTTCTTTATTTTATAGTATATGAGGGACTGGACTGGCTTTTCTAGAAGCATAAGGACGGGATATATCAAGTCAGGAAGATTTCTTTGATCAAGATAGTCAGCCTATATAAAGATTGCTTATGGCTAGGGTTTCTCATACCAAAGAAAGGCCTTTATCATTTTTCTCTTGTTCATCTTATATTCATTTTTTTACTCTATTTATTCATAGATTAAGATCTATGATTTGTAATAGTATATTCATCAAGTCGATGAATGTGTTACACCTTATTAGCAGTGGTAACAAGTTTGGTTGATTTAATCGTTTGTGATTATATCTGTTGAATTGAGATTCAACATATTTGAGATAGTATTTGGTTCAGTTTTTGTTCAATAGCGAACAACAATCCAACATCCAAGCAATCGACCTTGAAGTATAGTGAGCATAAATCCTAAGTCTTTGTGAAACATTGAATAGACGAGAAAATATCTTCTTTTTTTTACACGTGCGATCAAATCTAAATCAACATTAACCAATTTATTCCACTAATATCATACGGCCCAAAGGAGGGAATTTAAACACACCTTGAGTGACCTTTTTGAGTCAAAGGCATCAATGGTTCCCAAATTCACGTAACGCGGTATCGCTGATGGAAAACGAAAGAAATACGATACGTTGATCAAAATTATGACGGAAAACAGTGTGTAACAAAATAGTAATGTTAAATTTTATTTAACACTTAAATAATCAATTAATCAGATTAATTCAAAAACAACGAAAGGCTTTTAGAATCACTTTTACACATATTGGGTATTTCTCCCTCGAACCCTTATACACCGTTTTTTATCAATAATTGTAATAAACAAGTTAAAACACATACCTTATGTCGAAAACATGAAGATAAAAAACACATGCAAAACCATGAATGCGAACTCCAGATCAAAGAGTATGATCTAACATATAATTAGTTCACAGTAACACTAAACCAATTTCACCAACGGTGATGTCTGATGGAAAACGAAAGAAATACAAAACGTAGATCCAAATTCTGATGGAAAACAATGTGTAACATACAATAATTTTAAATTTTATTTAACAATTAAATAATTAATTAATCAGTTAATTCATAAACAACAGAAGACTTCTATATTCACTTTTACACATAATAGGTGTAACACCCCCAAAATATCGCAGCGGAAGACTGTGTCACTTGGGGTGCTACTTCATAATACAAAGTACAAGTTATTGAAAACGACCTCTAAATGAGACGTTTTGAAAAGTTACCATTCGATTCATGAATTCAAAGTTACAAACATGAGATTCCAAAATATGATACATAAATGTATACAAAATGTTTTGAACGGTAAATGATAAAAAGCGTAAGTCTTCAGAATAAGCAGCTTGACTCTAAGTTCCAAGCACTAGCTATCGCCTTACTAACCTGAGATAAACATGCTAAAGTGTCAACACAATGGTTGGTGAGTTCATAGAGTTTGTCTTAAAACAGTTAAAAAGTCTTTAAAAAATGTTCACACAACAAAGGCATTGTGAATCCACTCAGTTGCAAGTCCCGCCCATAACAACACTTGCAACCTCTGTGTTCACAACCCACTGCTAAAATATATAGTATGATTAAGACATGTATAAGTTCATCACAACAATTAAGCAATTAGTCGTGAGTCTCTACTTCATCTCCGAAGACCTCACTTGGGTATGCTGCTCACAAGGAAGGTAATAGCATTGGTTCTACTTCATCTCCGAAACCCAATGCATGTGTTATCCAAGGAGACTTTATGATGCTCACAAGGAAGGTAATAGCATTGGTTCTACTTCATCTCCGAAACCCAATGCATGTGTTATCACAAGGAGACTTACAAGTTTAGTGTCACACCCCCAAAATCGGGTCCAGCGGAAGCATACGTGTAGCTGGGGTGTAACTCAATCGGTATCACAACACAAGTACAAAAATGGTTTTCACTTTAATCATTTAGAATAAAATCGTTAGATCAAAAATGTTGAATTTACATCGTTAAAAGTAGTGCGGAAGTAGGCCCTTAAAGTAGTTTAAAAACGGTCCCCAAATGAAAAATCAGAGTCTTCTATGACCATGCCATGCCCTGCCAAAACCTCCTGTAGCGTGCCATTGCTTAATACCTGAAAATACATGCTAAAGTGTCAACACGAGGTTGGTGAGTTCATAGAGTTTGTTAACAAATAATGCCTATAGAGAAAAGATCGCCCAGCAAAGGCATTGTAAATCCACTCAGTTACAAGTCCCGCCATAAGAGACTTGTAACCTGTGTGTTTACAACCCACTGCCAAATGTGTTAAAGTCTACGGAAACAAAAGTAATATGTGGACCAATAATCAAAGATAAGTGTAGTTTGACCAATACATTTGGTTATGTGACCAATTCATTCGGTATGTGACCAATTCATTCGGTCGTATTACCCGTACATTCGGTTATGTGACCCGTTCATTTGGTCATGTATGTACATAGTGGAAAAGCCGGTTCATTCGGTTAAGTGTGCATAATAGTGGAAAAATCTTGGGTCCAAAGGTAAAAAGGATTAAGTGTGATGCAATTGAATATACACTACCTTCGAATGAGTAAGAAATTCATAAATGGAGCAAGTAAATGTTTGACTAAGCATGTAGCAAAAACCAATTAAATCAAGTATACATTTAGATGGAAACGAGCATGTATTCTCCCCCAAAACCGTTATAGAACAAGTTAAAATAGTAGGGGCTATGACTCACCTGGAGCGATAGCTACGATGACAAGAATGGATACACTGAAATGAGGCACGATCTCTAACCGCAACCTAATATGAGTAATAACGATCTACCTTAGATCACGACATAATGAAATGAATGCACGTGCACATGATGCCTATACCACTCGTAACTTGGAAACACTAGTTATTGTCAAAGTATAATAGTTTCCATACTTAGGAAAAATAAGTCCAATAGGAGTTATAAAAACTTGTCGTAGTATATCGTATAAAAATGTTAGTGTTATATTCCTCGTTTTTGAAAACCTTGTAACAATATCTAGAAGTCGCGTCATTTAACCTTTGGCGATACGGGTCTCGATCGATGAGAAAATCGACTCTTATTGTTGTTACTTGAAAGCATTATGTTCAACACTTAGAAAATTTCATTATAGTAAAAGCTGTCAAAAATATATAGTTTATCGGGTATATAGATGAGGTCGTAGTTTATTCGTTATAAGTCTATTCGACGAACGGCCAATTGATTTGAAAAGCTTGCTGGAAGGTCTTGATTTCATAAAACTACGGCTCGGACTCAAACTGATCCGATCATAAAGAAAAACAGCCGAGAAAGTGGTGTTTCGCAAAGACAGTTTTACGGCAAAATAATAATAGAAAAGCTGATGGAAATTTGTAAAAATCGTCTAAGTTCAAACGCTTGTATCTTTTTCGTTATAAGCTCGTTTTCTACGCTCTTTATATCCCCGGAATCGTGGGATGGCATACTAATATATTTTTGATAAATCGGGACGGCTAAATCAAATTTTAGGCCTCGAAACAGTCCATGAAAATCGTGGGACAGCAAGGTATTTTTCAGTAAATAGTTTTCGTCGTTAAAATAGAAAATAGTATATCTTTTTCGTCGTAACTCGGATTTTAGTGATTCAAGCGGCCACGGTTTCGTTTTTGAAAGTACTTTCTGAATATCTAACCCAATGTTACCCGGAAACCCCTGAGTTTTCTGAAATTGGCGATTTGGGACAGAACCTATATTTGAAAGTATTTTTCGTTCTTAATATTCGGAAAATCATATCTCCTTCGTTATTAACTCGTTTTTATCCCCGTTTTCGGCCATAGTTTCGTCTCGGAATGTATTTTCTAAATCTTTGGTCAAAACTTAGCCATCATTTACTGATTTTCCCACGAAATTAAAATAGGGACAGTAGGTATATCAAAAGTTTCAAAAACCATTTTCAAGTTTCCAAACTAGTTCCATCATCCATCAATCCACTTTCAAACACCACAAAGCTAATCTAATCCTACCATACACCTTCTTAGGGTGTCATGGGTCCTTAAACATCATCAACCAAGTGGATCTAACAAGGATCTAACTATAATCACTTTCTAAGCTTCAAAAGTTATAAGTTTGTAAAATAAAGTGGTATAAGCTATCAAATGCATAAGATCTTGTATAAAAACCATATGAACATAATAAGAACTTGATAAAATTAGGAAAATTAGTTTGACATACTTACTTGAAAGATTAGTGGACTAGTGGAGATGAAAAACTTGCAAAACCTTATGTTTTAACTTCAAAACTCTAACAAGAAATACTAAATACCCTTGATTATCACTTGATCTTGGAAAAATTATGGTTTCTTCTTGTGTTCTTATCTTGGTCGAAATTTGTAGAGAGAAGGAAAAGGATGAGAGAACTTTGTTAGTTGTTTGTAAAATACTTGTACAAAATGAAGTGAAAATGTTTAAGGCTTGTTGTATATTATTTGGTCAAGTAAAAATCATGAAATCTTGAACCTAGGGGGGGCATGTAGGCGTGAAAATGGGGAAAGGTGGGAGGGAGGTGGCTCATTAATAATCTTGTCTCACAATTGTATGTATTAGTTTAGTTTAAGTTGTGTATTGGGTGTTATCGGGTACCGAGTTAACTAAAAATAAATGTTAACGAGGTGAAATAAAATACGACGAAGTTGTAAAAGTTGTAAATTATTATTCCTGGTGAGAAACGAGTATTAGAATAATTATCGGGTTGAAATATCGCAAACCGACGGAGTTATAAGCTCCGACCGTGAAATATAGTAATCGATCTCAAAACACCGGGTAAATTAATAATATAATTTTTATATTATAAGAATGAGTATAAAAATATATTGGGATCATAGTCGGGAGTGTCGGACGTGTTATTCTCGTTTATAGTTCGCGTATTAGTGTTTATTTAAAATAAACATACGTAATTCGTTAATTATATTAAAAATATAATTTGAATACCCTACGAGTGGAATAGTATGCAAGTGCCTCAATGATGATATGAAGACTATTTCTAGTCCGTATGAGATGTCCCAATGATAATGCATGAATTCGCTCCTGAACCAATACGGTTACGCGAATTGAATACCCGTAAACTAAGTTTACGATGAAATGAGTAATGCACGTGAATAGTGGTTTTCTCTCGGAAATGAATAGTGTCAAGTGAATAGTAAAATTTCCGAATGTTTCTCGAAATGTCAAATTGACCTCAAAAATGATGAATAGTGATCGATGAATAGTAAATGGTGAATAGTAACTTGTGAATAGTAAATTGTCGAGGTTTGGAAAATGACCGGAAATTACGAGTTGTGACAGTCTTCCCTTCTAACAGGAACTTCGTCCCGAAGTTCAGTTTTGGTTGGTCTCTGAAGTATATTGGTGAAAAGATGATAATAATTGAGAATTCCAACGAACTTCCACGATAGGAATTCGACTCCGCTTCAACCGTTTGACCTAACGGTCCATGCTTTCTATTGGTTATTTCATGAATGCCTACTAGACTAGTGAGTTAGGATTTCCCAAATTTCAATTCGTCAATGGATAGGGGCACTTCGACCATAGAGTGCTTTAAATGGTATAGTCTCTAGGCTCGTGTGGTAACTATGGTTATAAAGGAATCTGATTTATGGAAAATGGTTAGTCCAACCATTTCTAGAGTCAATCACACCCGATTTGGGCATATCTCCCTATGTTTAAATCAATCTCAAATTCTGACCATTGGTCTACAAAGGATAGGTGGTGTGGTTCCAAAGAGATCTTAATGAAATCGCTAGGAGTTGAGGTGAATTAAATTCCTTTATTAGGAATAATTGAAATGGGTATCATGAAT
Source organism: Artemisia argyi (assembly GCA_030686995.1). Lineage (NCBI taxonomy): Eukaryota > Viridiplantae > Streptophyta > Magnoliopsida > Asterales > Asteraceae > Artemisia > Artemisia argyi. The sequence continues at coordinate 149,897,626 of CM060686.1, forward strand.
CTTATTTTGAAAGGCTTACAAGGTTAGGTCCGTCAAGGGTGTTGTTGAAAATAATAGATTAGGATAAGGTTGTGATTCCTCCGCAGGAATGTCATGAATTGGGTCTTTCTCCACCTACGGTGCTTAGTCTCCATTACTAAGATTTTCCCCAAGTTATAGGTCATCAAATTACAAACTCCTAAAGGTATAAGTGATGTATTATAGTGATTGATTTTCAAAGTTTGTTTTGAGATTGTGTGTTTTGTTCATAACCCTTCACTGAGTAAATTAATTTAAAATTTTTAAGCAACCGGCTTTTTAAGTAACATTTTTCTTAATGTTTCAAAATTTAATAGTTATGCAAGATAGAACTATTTTCAACATAAGATGGATAATATGATTTATCAAAAATCGATGTTTAAAATTTCTTAGCATCTAGTAGTTTTGTAAAAAAAAAAAATAACTAAAAGAAATTAGCTTGTCAAAATAAGTGCCTTAGGAAAGTATTTCTTACAAGATATATGTTTTGCATAACTATAGTTTGAAGAAAAATCCATTTAAAAGTGAAATATTAAGAGGATAAAATAGTCAGGTATGTATGTCTGCACAAAGGCATAGGTGTCTAACACGTTCGAATAAAGTCTATTGGTGAGGACATGTTCGATTTATAGTCTCGGTTAAAAGGTTGGATTTATCTCTATGGCGTTGCTTAGTGAGCACTCGTATCGAAACGAATCTTTATAATTTAGTTAAGCCAATACTTTCCAGATGATGGAATTTTTGGTGATTAGGCCAGTGATAGTGGTTCGAATGGTTTTTGTGATATCTTGGGATTTCTTTTGAGTTTTGGAATGGTCTTACTGTACCGAGGGATCCTCCTCATAGATGGTATGGAAAGTCTTTCCTAGGGAGGTCATTGATAATATCCACTTATCAATATTGATAGTAGTGAGTGATGAGTGACATAGGACTCTATAAGGTGTCACCTAATTCCTATATATATATGGGGGTGGAAAAGGAAATGATAATGATAGTAAGAAGGGAAAAGACTGTGACAAGTGCGACAAAATGCGATTGTGATAAAAGAAAATGTAAGTGCATTGTGTATAAATATGAAGATTCATGAAATAAAATGACTAGTTGACAAGCTTCCAATCGGTGGTTCACGAAGTGATGAAAAGTAGGAATGTTATGACAACGAGAGTATACACACACGTAAATGAAGCATTTGGAAAATGAGTTGAGAATTCAATCCAGACATAATCTTATTATAACCATTCTTAGTGTTGCAAAATTCATCTCTGAGTCAGACATAGGTGGTCAGCCTATATCTCACTATCCCGGGTTGAATATAGATGACCAGTCTATATTCCACCGAGGTTCCATGAATTTTGAAATACTCAGTTCAGTTATACTAATACCATGTCCTTCCCAATACCAAGACGTTCAGAAAGACTAAGGCAGGTGACCAAACTCGAGGTCGAATGATGAAACTATGCAGGGAGAAACATAACAGGGTGACATATATGATACGTGAACATGCTTATATGAAATACAATGATAGAAATCAACTAGAATAAGTGAGTATAATATACCAGATAATGAGACACAAATCTCATCACCTAAGTCAGCAACAAACCACAAGTGAGGCATCATCTTGGCAGGCAGGCACGTGACGGTCATAGGGTTAAGTTTTTCGTAAAAGTAGCTATAGTCTAGGTTTTAAAAACACTTAGTTCGCTATAGCCAAAGCTCTGATACCAATCTGTCACACCCCCAAAATCGGGTCCAGCGGAAGCATACGTGTAGCTGGGGTGTAACTCAATCGGTATCACAACACAAGTACAAAAATGGTTTTCACTTTAATCATTTAGAATAAAATCGTTAGATCAAAAATGTTGAATTTACATCGTTAAAAGTAGTGCGGAAGTAGGCCCTTAAAGTAGTTTAAAAACGGTCCCCAAATGAAAAATCAGAGTCTTCTATGACCATGCCATGCCCTGCCAAAACCTCCTGTAGCGTGCCATTGCTTAATACCTGAAAATACATGCTAAAGTGTCAACACGAGGTTGGTGAGTTCATAGAGTTTGTTAACAAATAATGCCTATAGAGAAAAGATCGCCCAGCAAAGGCATTGTAAATCCACTCAGTTACAAGTCCCGCCATAAGAGACTTGTAACCTGTGTGTTTACAACCCACTGCCAAATGTGTTAAAGTCTACGGAAACAAAAGTAATATGTGGACCAATAATCAAAGATAAGTGTAGTTTGACCAATACATTTGGTTATGTGACCAATTCATTCGGTATGTGACCAATTCATTCGGTCGTATTACCCGTACATTCGGTTATGTGACCCGTTCATTTGGTCATGTATGTACATAGTGGAAAAGCCGGTTCATTCGGTTAAGTGTGCATAATAGTGGAAAAATCTTGGGTCCAAAGGTAAAAAGGATTAAGTGTGATGCAATTGAATATACACTACCTTCGAATGAGTAAGAAATTCATAAATGGAGCAAGTAAATGTTTGACTAAGCATGTAGCAAAAACCAATTAAATCAAGTATACATTTAGATGGAAACGAGCATGTATTCTCCCCCAAAACCGTTATAGAACAAGTTAAAATAGTAGGGGCTATGACTCACCTGGAGCGATAGCTACGATGACAAGAATGGATACACTGAAATGAGGCACGATCTCTAACCGCAACCTAATATGAGTAATAACGATCTACCTTAGATCACGACATAATGAAATGAATGCACGTGCACATGATGCCTATACCACTCGTAACTTGGAAACACTAGTTATTGTCAAAGTATAATAGTTTCCATACTTAGGAAAAATAAGTCCAATAGGAGTTATAAAAACTTGTCGTAGTATATCGTATAAAAATGTTAGTGTTATATTCCTCGTTTTTGAAAACCTTGTAACAATATCTAGAAGTCGCGTCATTTAACCTTTGGCGATACGGGTCTCGATCGATGAGAAAATCGACTCTTATTGTTGTTACTTGAAAGCATTATGTTCAACACTTAGAAAATTTCATTATAGTAAAAGCTGTCAAAAATATATAGTTTATCGGGTATATAGATGAGGTCGTAGTTTATTCGTTATAAGTCTATTCGACGAACGGCCAATTGATTTGAAAAGCTTGCTGGAAGGTCTTGATTTCATAAAACTACGGCTCGGACTCAAACTGATCCGATCATAAAGAAAAACAGCCGAGAAAGTGGTGTTTCGCAAAGACAGTTTTACGGCAAAATAATAATAGAAAAGCTGATGGAAATTTGTAAAAATCGTCTAAGTTCAAACGCTTGTATCTTTTTCGTTATAAGCTCGTTTTCTACGCTCTTTATATCCCCGGAATCGTGGGATGGCATACTAATATATTTTTGATAAATCGGGACGGCTAAATCAAATTTTAGGCCTCGAAACAGTCCATGAAAATCGTGGGACAGCAAGGTATTTTTCAGTAAATAGTTTTCGTCGTTAAAATAGAAAATAGTATATCTTTTTCGTCGTAACTCGGATTTTAGTGATTCAAGCGGCCACGGTTTCGTTTTTGAAAGTACTTTCTGAATATCTAACCCAATGTTACCCGGAAACCCCTGAGTTTTCTGAAATTGGCGATTTGGGACAGAACCTATATTTGAAAGTATTTTTCGTTCTTAATATTCGGAAAATCATATCTCCTTCGTTATTAACTCGTTTTTATCCCCGTTTTCGGCCATAGTTTCGTCTCGGAATGTATTTTCTAAATCTTTGGTCAAAACTTAGCCATCATTTACTGATTTTCCCACGAAATTAAAATAGGGACAGTAGGTATATCAAAAGTTTCAAAAACCATTTTCAAGTTTCCAAACTAGTTCCATCATCCATCAATCCACTTTCAAACACCACAAAGCTAATCTAATCCTACCATACACCTTCTTAGGGTGTCATGGGTCCTTAAACATCATCAACCAAGTGGATCTAACAAGGATCTAACTATAATCACTTTCTAAGCTTCAAAAGTTATAAGTTTGTAAAATAAAGTGGTATAAGCTATCAAATGCATAAGATCTTGTATAAAAACCATATGAACATAATAAGAACTTGATAAAATTAGGAAAATTAGTTTGACATACTTACTTGAAAGATTAGTGGACTAGTGGAGATGAAAAACTTGCAAAACCTTATGTTTTAACTTCAAAACTCTAACAAGAAATACTAAATATCCTTGATTATCACTTGATCTTGGAAAAATTATGGTTTCTTCTTGTGTTCTTATCTTGGTCGAAATTTGTAGAGAGAAGGAAAAGGATGAGAGAACTTTGTTAGTTGTTTGTAAAATACTTGTACAAAATGAAGTGAAAATGTTTAAGGCTTGTTGTATATTATTTGGTCAAGTAAAAATCATGAAATCTTGAACCTAGGGGGGGCATGTAGGCGTGAAAATGGGGAAAGGTGGGAGGGAGGTGGCTCATTAATAATCTTGTCTCACAATTGTATGTATTAGTTTAGTTTAAGTTGTGTATTGGGTGTTATCGGGTACCGAGTTAACTAAAAATAAATGTTAACGAGGTGAAATAAAATACGACGAAGTTGTAAAAGTTGTAAATTATTATTCCTGGTGAGAAACGAGTATTAGAATAATTATCGGGTTGAAATATCGCAAACCGACGGAGTTATAAGCTCCGACCGTGAAATATAGTAATCGATCTCAAAACACCGGGTAAATTAATAATATAATTTTTATATTATAAGAATGAGTATAAAAATATATTGGGATCATAGTCGGGAGTGTCGGACGTGTTATTCTCGTTTATAGTTCGCGTATTAGTGTTTATTTAAAATAAACATACGTAATTCGTTAATTATATTAAAAATATAATTTGAATACCCTACGAGTGGAATAGTATGCAAGTGCCTCAATGATGATATGAAGACTATTTCTAGTCCGTATGAGATGTCCCAATGATAATGCATGAATTCGCTCCTGAACCAATACGGTTACGCGAATTGAATACCCGTAAACTAAGTTTACGATGAAATGAGTAATGCACGTGAATAGTGGTTTTCTCTCGGAAATGAATAGTGTCAAGTGAATAGTAAAATTTCCGAATGTTTCTCGAAATGTCAAATTGACCTCAAAAACGATGAATAGTGATCGATGAATAGTAAATGGTGAATAGTAACTTGTGAATAGTAAATTGTCGAGGTTTGGAAAATGACCGGAAATTACGAGTTGTGACATTTAGGTATAACGCAATCAAGTATAATGCAAGCAAGTATAATGCAATCAAATATAAGACAATCAAGCATAAAACAATTAAGTATAAATGTTTTGAGTATTTGTAAAAGCAAAAGCAAGTAGTTGAGCATCTATCTCCCCTAAAGAGTTAAAACAAGTATAAAAAAAAGAGTAGGGGCTATGACTCACCTTGAACTAATGATATCAAAACGTATAACGGAATCAATGGATAAGCCAAGAAATCTCTACGCGCAACCTAGAATATGATGATATGTCTTAGGTTTGAGACAATGTCTAAGAATACGAAGAATTGCCTATATATGTCTTGCATATAGTTCATGATGTAGTACTTAGTATATAGTGTAAGTTATTGAATAAAATGGTTTATGAAACATGTATAGTTTGTATATCTCTTACTACCGTGGGCCGTCATAATTCAGAGGTCATGTAGTAAACGTTCGAGGAGCTAGGACACTTTAATTCGTAAATCCAGCAACTCGTCGATCCGTTTACCCAAATGGAACCCCTCACATGAAGCTCCCTAGTGTTTTAGTATTTGATAAAAATATATAAGTTTTTGATCTTTAAAAGTTATATGGTCTTTAGCCGTGGCTTTGCCGTGACCTTGGTCATTGTTACCATGGTCTTGAGACACATCCTTGGCCTTAGCCATGGTTGTGGTCTTGGCTTTAGGTCATTAGACCTCTTGGTTATATTTAACCATAACTATTATATAGTCACTTGGATATTTAAAATAGCTAATAAGAAATTGAAGAAAATATCATTCATTCTTGGTTTTCTGGGCTCGTGCTCCTGAGTTTTTGAAGAAAACATCATTCCTGACAACTTTTGTGCTTTAACGTTTTGATGAAACGGACCAGAAAAGCCTCTTTTTGCGTGTTTAAGGTTCTGTCACAGAAAGTTTGAGACAGTTTTGCCGTAAAGATTTTAGTAACTTCTAATAGCCATAACTTTTGACTCGTGTACTCGTTTTAGGAGATTCAAATTGCTATGTTTTCATTTTAAAACCCTCTATAACAGTAGGTAAGTGTTTCATATCATGGTTACTCTATTTTGGTCGTGGTTCTGAATATAAGTCACTCGTTTACTTGTTTACTTAATATAAGTTACCATATATATACCATAACTTGTTTTACCAATTTTTATACATCATGAACATAATAACAAGACAATATATAGTATGAATGAAATATAAATAGCATGGAAATGATATTTAGCAAGAAAGTATAATAGGGTTTCTTACAACTTTTGGCTTTCTAAAGAAAGGAAGTCAAGTATGAACTAGGACACTAAACCTATGCTTGCAAACCCTTCACCACAACTCTTGCAAACCCTTGCTATAATCCTTTTGAAAACCTTCTTAGCTCAGCCCTAGTACCCTTGTGTAGCTCCTAATTCAACCACGCAATCACCAAATAAACACTAGTTTCATGTAGAGAATAACTAGGCTTTTAACTTTGTAGTGTAACTTGTAGTTTGAAGATCAAAGGATCATGGTGCTAGGGATTATAGGGTGTTCGGTTTTGGTGATGAAAAAGGAAGAGGATGAGCTTGCTATTTATAGGAAGATGAGGAGGTTAGGAAGGTGCCTAGGAAGTTTCCTTGAGGAGGTTAAAGAGTTAGGATATTTTCAAGACTTAAGGATGAAGTTTTAGTTTACTTAGCTAGGTATATAAACAAGTGTGATCATCTTAATGAATCAAGACTTATCATAAGCCACCAAGGCATGGTGAAGCTTCCTAGACACGTTCATATGATGGTTAGGGTGACTAGGTACACAGTTTTGGTATTATCTTCTTTTACGGAGGTCGTTTAGTCCCGGTAATCGCTAACGGTAAGTCGTTAAGTCATGAAACTTAAAATCGGGTATCCTGAAAATATGAAACTGATAAATATGTTAAAACTTATTAATATAACCTATCTTAGCACATTTAATGAGTGGCAAGTTCTATCGGGTTGCTTAAACGCTGCTAAAACTGGAAACGCGGGTCTAAAACGCGTCATTCGCGTAAAACGCTGAACTGGAAAACGTAAAACTCCAAAACTTTTGGAATTGTCGTAAAATGAGAGAAAATCATATTTCTATTGTTCATAATGTTTTATGGACATATCGGGATGCTGGAATGACGTTTAAACCTAAAAGTAAATCTCGGACACGGTTTCGTGATTTTTGCAGAAATGATCCGACGAGTATCAAACTCTCGGATTATCATTAAAATAGTTTAACTTACGAGAATATGAAATAAAAATTTCGGGAGTGAATAGTGAAAGTGAATAGTAAAAAAGTGATTAGTAATAGTAAATAGTAAAAATAAATAGTAATCCGAAAATGTGAATTGTTACAGTCTCTACCCCTTAAAGGAACTTCGTCCCAAAGTTCAGTTGATGTTAAATACTTACGGTGTGTCAAAGAGAATTCGGGGTTTCAGGATCTCCAAAATAGTGGTGTTCACTCGGATTCGTCTAAGGTTGTGGTTAAGGAGTCGTATCGGATGCAAATAAGCCCACTTATTTATAACTCATTACTTACAAAAAGAAGCGTCCAAATTTATGTAAGTAAGGGATCATAAACTTATGGTTCAGTGATTTACAATTTCTTTATTTAAATAAAGAGGCGTCCCAATCCATTTAAATAAGGAGATTCTAAATCATCCTACTTAAGAATTTCCGACAAAAATCACTTTCTGAGGCAGATAGTAAGATGATCAAGTCAACAAATCCCTAAAGCTAAGTAATAATATTATTTAACTCAAACCTTATGTTTCATCAAACAAGAACTGTCATAAGATCAAGTTAAATAATTAGTTATTACTGAGCTACATATTTTTAATGACTCGACTAAACTCTGGGGTTCCTTATAATACTAAAGTCATATCATCTAACAGCGTGGAACTAAAACAACAACTAACAAAAAGCATATGCGTATGTAGTGTGTGTAAGGCAAATAAAGAGGAGAGTCTTAACGTATATAGCAGTTATAGTCTAGGCACTAAATGCAACCTAGTTCTCTATAACTAAAGCTCTGATACCAATCTGTAACACCCCCAAAATATCGCAGCGGAAGACTGTGTCACTTGGGGTGCTACTTCATAATACAAAGTACAAGTTATAGAAAACGACCTCTAAATGAGACGTTTTGAAAAGTTACCATTCGATTAATGAATTCAAAGTTACAAACATGAGATTCCAAAGTATGATACATAAATGTATACAAAATGTTTTGAACGGTAAATGATAAAAAGCGTAAGTCTTCAGAATATGCAGCTTGACTCTAAGTTCCACGCACTAGCTATCGCCTTACTAACCTGAGATAAACATGCTAAAGTGTCAACACAATGGTTGGTGAGTTCATAGAGTTTGTCTTAAAACAGTTAAAAAGTCTTTAAAGAATGTTCACACAACAAAGGCATTGTGAATCCACTCAGTTGCAAGTCCCGCCCATAACAACACTTGCAACCTCTGTGTTCACAACCCACTGCTAAAATATATAGTATGATTAAGACATGTATAAGTTCATCACAACAATTAAGCAATTAGTCGTGAGTCTCTACTTCATCTCCGAAGACCTCACTTGGGTATGCTGCTCACAAGGAAGGTAATAGCATTGGTTCTACTTCATCTCCGAAACCCAATGCATGTGTTATCCAAGGAGACTTTATGATGCTCACAAGGAAGGTAATAACATTGGTTCTACTTCATCTCCGAAACCCAATGCATGTGTTATCACAAGGAGACTTACAAGTTTAGGTATAACGCAATCAAGTATAATGCAATCAAGTATAATACAATCAAGTATAATGCAATCAAGTATAAGACAATCAAGCATAAAACAATTAAGTATAAATGTTTTGAGTATTTGTAAAAGCAAAAGCAAGTAGTTGAGCATCTATCTCCCCTAAAGAGTTAAAACAAGTATAAAAAAAAGAGTAGGGGCTATGACTCACCTTGAACTAATGATATCAAAACGTATAACGGAATCGATGGATTAGCCAGGAAATCTCTACGCGCAACCTAGAATATGATGATATGTCTTAGGTTTGAAACAATGTCTAAGAATACGAATAATTGCCTATATATGTCTTGCATATAGTTCATGATGTAGTACTTAGTATATAGTGTAAGTTGTTGAATAAAATGGTTTATGAAACATGTATAGTTTGTATATCTCTTACTACCGTTTGGGCCGTCATAATTCAGAGGTCATGTAGTAAACGTTCGAGGAGCTAGGACACTTTAATTCGTAAATCCAGCAACTCGTCGATCCGTTTACCCAAATGGAACCCCTCACATGAAGCTCCCTAGTGTTGTAGTATTTGATAAAAATATATAAGTTTTTGATTTTTAAAAGTTATATGGTCTTTAGCCGTGGCTTTGCCGTGACCTTGGTCATTGTTACCATGGTCTTGAGACACCTCCTTGGCCTTAGCCATGGTTGTGGTCTTGGCTTTAGGTCATTAGACCTCTTGGTTATATTTAACCATAACTATTATATAGTCACTTGGATATTTAAAATAGCTATTAAGAAATTGAAGAAAATATCATTCATTCTTGGTTTTCTGGGCTCGTGCTCCTGAGTTTTTGAAGAAAACATCATTCCTGACAACTTTCGTGTTTTAACTTTTTAATGAAACGGACCAGAAAAGCCTCTTTTTGCGTGTTTAAGGTTCTGTCACAGAATGTTTGAGACAGTTTTGCCGTAAAGATTTTAGTAACTTCTAATAGCCATAACTTTTGACTCGTGTACTCGTTTTAGGTGATTCAAATTGCTATGTTTTCATTTTAAAACCCTCTATAACAGTAGGTAAGTTTTTCATATCATGGTTACTCTATTTTGGTCATGGTTCTCAATATAAGTCACTAGTTTACTTGTTTACTTAATATAAGTTACCATATATATACCATAACTTGTTTTACCAATTTTTATACATCATGAACATAATAACAAGACAATATATAGTATGAATGAAATATAAATAGCATGGAAATGATATTTAGCAAGAAAGTATAATAGGGTTTCTTATAACTTTTGGCTTTCTAAAGAAAGGAAGTCAAGTATGAACTAGGACACTAAACCTATGCTTGCAAACCCTTCACCACAACTCTTGCAAACCCTTGCTATAATCCTTTTGAAAACCTTCTTAGCTCAGCCCTAATACCCTTGTGTAGCTCCTAATTCAACCACGCAATCACCAAATAAACACTAGTTTCATGTAGAGAATAACTAGGCCTTTAACTTTATAGTGTAACTTGTAGTTTGAAGATCAAAGGATCATGGTGCTAGGGATTATAGGGTGTTCGGTTTTGGTGATGAAAAAGGAAGAGGATGTGCTTGCTATTTATAGGAAGATGAGGAGGTTAGGAAGGTGCCTAGGAAGTTTCCTTGAGGAGGTTAAAGAGTTAGGATATTTTCAAGACTTAAGGATGAAGTTTTAGTTTACTTAGCTAGGTATATAAACAAGTGTGATCATCTTAATGAATCAAGACTTATCATAAGCCACCAAGGCATGGTGAAGCTTCCTATACACGTTCATATGATGGTTAGGGTGACTAGGTACATAGTTTTGGTATTACTTGTTTTACGGAGGTCGTTTAGTCCCGGTAATCGCTAACGGTAAGTCGTTAAGTCATGAAACTTAAAATCGGGTATCCTAAAAATATGAAACTGATAAATATGTTAAAACTTATTAATATAACCTATCTAAGCACATTTAATGAGTGGCAAGTTCTACGGGTTGCTTAAACGCTGCTAAAACTGGAAACGCGGGTCTAAAACGAGTAATTCGCGTAAAACGCTGAACTGGAAAACGTAAAACTCCAAAACTTTTGGAATTGTCGTAAAATGAGAGAAAATCATATTTCTATTGTTCATAATGTTTTATGGACATATCGGGATGCTGGAATGACGTTTAAACCTAAAAGTAAATCTCGGACACGGTTTCGTGATTTTTGCAGAAATGATCCGACGAGTATCAAACTCTCAGATTATCATTAAAATAGTTTAACTTACGAGAATATGAAATAAAAATTTCGAGAGTGAATAGTGAAAGTGAATAATAAAAAAGTGAATAGTAATCGTAAATAGTAAAAATGAATAGTAATCCGAAAATGTGAATTGTTACATTAGGTTTTTCTCTCATGAACCCTTAATCAATCAATGTAATAAACAAGTTAGTCCACATTAACACTAAACCAACTCCTACAGCTATTAGGCTAGATTATAATCTTCACAACAACACCTTGAAGACAAATTCCAGATCAAAGAGTATGACCTAACTTATAGTTAGTCCATACTAACACTAAACGAACTCCTTCAACTATTAGGCTAGATTATAATCTTCACAACAACACCTCTTGAATGATCAAATCAAAACAATAGTTGATCAAATCAAAACAACACCTCTTGAATGATCAACTCCTTCAGCTAAACGAACTCCCAGGCTTTAGTCCAATACAATTGATTTAATAGCTAATTACAATAACTTAATAAAGTTGAATTGCTAATTAAGCGCATTTAGTAACTTGCCCATTTAGTATCCCTACGATATAATCTCTAATATACATACAATATGTATAATAATCACAAGTCTCGTGTCATTGTGTGTGTCCCATTGGTCTCGTAATTTATCGTTGACATAATTTTATGTGATACTTTTGCACATAACCAAAAAATTCCACCAACTCCAGATTTCTTTCCAAACCGGTAACACACGAGGGCATTTAGCACAACAATGCTAAATATCTTTAACTTCGTTCTTTGAAAAAAGGAATGTTAGAAGCAATGTGACACAACGAGAAGAAAATTAGAGCGGGTAGCCGGTCTATTTAACAAAGCACTCCAAGCTTATACGTTAACCCTACAATACAAGAATAGCTCGCAATCGGCAAGAGACAAATTTTGAACGTTTTTATAAAGAGACTTAACATTAGACTGACCCGAAGCATCAATAGACCACACCAATTATCAAGCATTTGTAGATAAGAAAACTTTGCCTATAAAAGATACGAGGTTGTCAATAGCTCTACCACGCGGTGGTAATAGCCAAAACCAATTACCTGAGAATGTGGTCACCACTACACCTTAATCATCACTACACTATGTATAAACTGAAAATAAAGGGATTGTTTATTTATTTATTTATTTTGTTAATTATTATTTTTAATTAATAAGTGGGTTCAAACTCTTATTTTATTTTTATTTTACTGGAAAGATCTCCAAAAACATCTCTCTCAAATAAGTGACTAAATTAAATATCACTATAAACTACTACCACCGTCTAAAAATTATTTTTCATAGACAAAAACACACAGTTTTAGAAAACCATTATTATTACAACTTTCTCTTTCTTACTTTTTGTGCAAAGACAGTTTTACATTTAACAAATTAATTTCTAACTTCTTTAAAATTTGTAATAATAACATCAAATAAAGGTAATACGGTAAACTTGATTTATATTATTTATCTATTTAGAGAAATGGACAATTATTTTGGAACAACCAAAAAAGAAAAGATTGACAATAAATATGAGACAGAGGTAGTATTAATTATAAGACGGAAGTAGTATTAATTAAGAAAGGGAAAGAGAATACCCTTAAGATGTACATTAACAATATTTTTTAGGGATTAAGGTGAAACAAACTCGCGCAAAAGGGCGTGAAAAAGACAAGCGATGTGGTCCGACATGATGTCGGATGATGATTAGGTGTCCCAGTAGGTGCGTGTTAGCAGAGTCCCACGTGTTCCCCCAACCTCAATAATGGATCATCATCTTACAATTGTGGGGCCCACTCCACAAAAACAGTTGTTTTATAAGTCCGTACGAGGCCACTTCGCCATGTGAAGGCACGTGAATTTGGGCCAATCCCATGAGGGTGGAGAGAGAAACAAAGAAACAAGTAATCAATCTTATTATTATTCTTCTCTTCAACTTGTTTCTTGTCTATTTACCCACCTTGTCCCTTTCCATTCCATGTATGATTGATGTGTTTTTCTACAAAGGTAAATAGTTTTGGTAAATGTCAACTTATATATCTATGATAACTTGATAAGTTAGAACATTTGTAATAGGAAATTGATTTGGACGCTCATACTTTTGATCAGGGACGGAGCTAGAGGGTTTTCGCGGCCCGCGGGTGTCCGAAAATCTCATAAATTTTTTCGATATGGTGTTAATTTTTGAAAAAAACATCGATTTTTCTTAAATGCATCTTAAATACACCCGGTTATTGGAAATGTGTTTCCAGTATTACGGTTCAAAAGGTTTTGTGCACCCGGTCATATTTGGTCATGGCTTCGTCCCTGTTTTTTATTGAAACATTTTATTGTGTGCATTACAAACTTGTACAATATTTACGCTGTGTTTTAATTGCTTGTACAGTTGAGTGTTTTAATAAAAATATGAGTGTATAAATCACCATCCATTTGTAACAGTGATCATCAAGACACCAACATTTTCACTGTCACATCAGCGTTTTCTCTTCAGGACTACTTCATGACCAACTTAGTGTAACAAAAAGACCAAAGACACCACCAAAAATATACCTCACAAAATCAATTAAATAAGCACACTTCAGACACAAACAACCTCATGCAAGTCGGTCGCATAAGAGGACGTGTAATATTTGCTTGTTCTAAGAATCATGGTTCCTCATGCAAGTCGGTCGCAAAGGATTAATTAATATCATCTTACTTTCATTATTAATTTCATATATACCAAAATGTACAATATTTTTTTTATACATGTTTGGATATATATGACGTTTTCAACTAAAATAAGAGGAGATATGAAATTGACCCATAGCGAAAATTATAAGACTTTGGTTTCGCATGTCTATTTTTTATGCATGCATTCTAAAGTGAAAAAGCAATATTAAGAGGTTTCGATTTTATATGATTATGATGATATATTCTAAGAATCAAGATTATGTGGTAGGGACTGAAAAATTTTAAAAGCAATAATTGGGGTGTATGGTTCCAATAATTTGAAGGAGAAAGGAGTTATGAGTTAGGTCCATTCATGTATTTCATCATTGAATCATAAGAGGTTGGTTTCCACATGTCTAGTTTTTGTGTGTACATTATTATGGCTCTACCCATGATATTTTTGGCCACACATCATTTTCAACTTGGGGCATGATTTTAACATCTGTGTTATACTTTATCCTTCTTAAATGAAATCATATAATATCATCATAAAGATGACACATATATTTTCCTTTATCTTTGGTTTGATATATTATTAAATGATCGATTATGACATTGCCTTAGACCGATTGCAATAATGGGTAAGTCGAGTTTATGGTCGACTTCTAAAAGGGACGCATCCTTCCTCTTACATCATCCCACTTGCGTTGAGTCCTCAACTTGAAAAAAACACAAGCGAGTCGTAAACACAACCAAATTACTTTCTTCTTTGTTGTGTGAGCGTGTGTTATTTAGCTGTTTTTGTGAGGTATATTTTTGTTTAAATTAGATATAATTTTAGTAATGTCTTCGATTTTTTAATTACACTAAGTTGGTAATGAGATTGTTATTAAAAAAAATAAATAAATAAATAAAAAATAAAAAAACTGATATGAGACTAAAGTAAAGATTCCTTACAAATACACACAAACAAACAAATACACACATATATGCATATCCATACACATGGATCATTGTAGTAGAAATATACGCACATATATACTCATGATGAAAACCATTTTTCTTCTCACATTTTGAGCTTAGAAATCGAGGAAGAGGACTGCATCGATGCAACAATCTTAATTTCTTGAAATGAGCTTCTTCTTAATGCTATCAAACAAAAGTACTAACTATGCTCGATCCGAGTGATTTTCAAACATAATAACAGGATTCCAATAAGCGAAAATGTCTCGTCACAATGTGACTTACGAGAATTATATATACTAATCTATAAGTTACAATATCTAGACAACTTAAAATGATATATTGATATATCCCGAGGAACTTATTTTTGTTTTGTCACAAAAGGACAACAAATACCTTATTTCATGTAACGAGAATATTTGTAATAAAGTATTCTCACCAATACATGATACCGAAATTACGCTAATGCTAGCTAGAAATCTTTAGGGATTCTGTAAAACGGTCTACAAATCTACAATGTGTCAATGACTGTATAAGAAGTCATCTCAAATGATTAATTTAACCATATTGTACATATAACGATACTATTTGCAACTTCCTAGAACGTGAGTAGAGGATTCAAATTTCGATTATATTGTATTAAAGTATAATGTGATTAGAATGTCAAGTTGCATGGAACACCATGATTAGTAGTCATGTGAAACGTACGTGGCTAAGCACACCACTAATCTCAAACAGCACACTAACAGCAAAGCATTGTTTTTGCCCCGCACGTGAGAACCTTAATTTGGTCAATGGTCAAAAATACCCTTCTAAAACTAAATAGTAAACAAACAACCTTAAAATCTCATCATCATTTGGTTCTCCAACTTGTCTTTAGATCTAATAATATAATATTCTTAGCTAATCATGCTTTCTACTTCCTAATCATATATATTATATAGAATGTTGCAAAAGTATGACTTATATATTTTGATATGTGGTTTAAGATTGAAGGTATCATATAGATCCATCTTAGCTAATCTCACACAACTATTTGTCAATAATTCATTGTAAGCTTCCTTTTCATTTCAAAATGTCTCCCTTATGGCCTTATATCACATAATAATTGTTTATCAGCTTTGGATCCTCTTTGCAACTAATAAATTCCCAAGTTTTGTTATAGAAAATAGTACTAAAGGAAAACTCAAATAACTAACAATCATTTTTGATAGTTTTGATCCATTACTAGCTAGGCGGGGATTTTAACCGATCTAATATCTTGTCCAAAATGATATGTGTTCATATCGGGTTGTTGTTTGTATGGACAATGCTAAATTTTTAACTAACTCAAAGTCAATAAGATATCATTGTTAGATAATGAAAACCCTGTCAGGTGTTATGTTTTATTGATCCGCAATTTATAATGATTACTACATATGAAACCCTAAACCCCCTATTCATCTTCTAATAATCACATGCCATTTGTATATATATGTAGATGAGTTCATATTTTCTGATGGTTTAGATCTCCAACATGCCTTAAAATCTATTGAATTGTGGGTAAGAAAACTCTGAAGAAGTTATATTTCGACAATAATGAGGGTGTGTCTTTGATTTTTGGTGTTCTAAGAAGATGTAAAAGCATCAAGCTGGAGATCACATGATCACTATGTTGCATGGACCATTCTACACACATGAAGTGTAAGTTCATCTTCTTTTTTATTTAACAAAATTTTTTTAACAACTTATACCACATATCTCATAAATGACTTCAACAAAGATTGAACCCACAACCTTCAGTTTGATCGGCAACTCACATACCATTATACTAAAGGCTTTGATTGTAGTTAGGTTCATCTTGTTATTGACGGAAAATTGGTGGCACACTTTCTATTGCCTTTGAACGATAGTGTACTCACTTCTAAGAGTTATTGGGTGCATTTTACTAAAACTACGGATGATTTTTAACTTCAAAGTTTTTCGGACAAGGTCCATCTCACAAAAATCGATATCTTAACGCAATATTATATCGCGAAAAAAACGTATACTTATATAGGGACCCTATGAACCCTTTGTGTGTGACACTGCCTTTTTAACATGTAGATGATAACATGGCAGTGCTAATTAAAAAAACTCAGTGTCACATTATGGTTTGTAGGTTTCAGCTAAACATTGCAAAGCAATGTGATATTTGATTGAAACTAGCATTTCATATATGTAGAATGAAAACATGTTAGTTTTTCTTACATTAAAGCTCACTACTACAAAAATAGGCTTTTAGACCGGTTCTAATACCCTTTTAGACCGGTGCTCGGCCCGGTCTAGATGGGGGGAGGTCCAAAAGATGAAAACACATATAGACCGGTGCATCAACCGGTCTAAAAGATTCGTAATATAGACCGGTGCTTCAACCGGTTTAAAAGACTACTTCAGCGGGTCTAAAAGACAGATTTATAGACCGGTGATTATGAAACAAACCGGTCTATATGTGATTTTTCTGGGGAAAAAAATATTTCTGCAAGCAATCCCAAACAGCTCTCTTTATAAATATTTACATTAAGCAATCCCAAACAGCCCACATGTGGCCATAAATTCATTGGAAAGTTCATACAAAACTGTGAACAATATACAGAGTCGGAAATCCAAAATTAGTTACTCCATTGTCAGCAACAAGTTTGATCTCTTTCTCCCACTATTAGATATCTCTTCTTATTTTTTTTTTTTTTTTTGTATTTCTTCCATGTGATTCAAAAGATCTCTGCATCAAGGAACAACAATTAATCAAAATATAACTCATAACATCCACCAAAGGGTATTTTATAAGTCATGTTAATAAGCAATCCAAACAACCTAACATAGTATTAAAGTACTTCAGTACATTCTTACAAAAATGAGTCTGAGAGACAACACATCCAAATATATGAATATATATAAAAGATGATAAGCTTACTGCTTGCTGCAAAAGACGATAAGGGACAGTACATCAAGCATCTAACTTTGGTCATTTGCTGCAAAATTGCAACTTAAGTTAGTAAGCTTTTAAATTAGTTAATTTGATTATATAAAAAAAAAAGCTAAAGCAGTAGAAAGGATAGCATATAACGAGGCACTGGATTTAGTATGGTGCGTATCAAAACAAGTTTATTCAGATTTTGGGCATACAAATCGTAACACTGTAAGTTTCATTTCAATATAAGGCATACAAATTCACATCTCTGTACAGTTAATAATAAACCTGCTCGAGATCAACTTCACACAATAATTTCGCTTGACATATATACCACTTGTTCCGCCAAAAATATAGTAGATCGTCCAGACTCATGATCAAAGAACCACACACGAAACATTTTCACACTTGCAGAGTATAAAAAGTTGACGACAAAAGAAAGAGAAATGAATCATAACCTTTGCTATTGTAAAGAGAAATGAATAGCAACACGCACATCGCCTTTAAAAATGGTTGCTCGAAAGAACCTGCAGATTAAAAATGATAGTCAGAATGATGCTAGAAATTTTATCAGGTCACAATAAGCAATTCGCAGAACGGGGCATATTCTTGAAGTATATAGCATGAGCAGAGCAATAATTTTAAAACACACCGATTCAGGAACCATTATGTCAAGCATACACTTCGTCCATGCCCTGCAGCTAGCGCGATAAGCAAAAATAGTATGCCCAAGAGCAAAAACCACAGTCGTCCGATTCAGTACTAGAATCCCCCATAATTTCTTCAAATAAGGCGTTTGTCTTGTAGGAGAAGTTGACGCTTCAGCCTCGATTGTGAGTTGACAATGGTAAATTAATATCACACTCCATGGAGTCCTAAGTACCAATAGTTCAGTCTTGCTTTAGCCAATAGTATCCCTCAACCTCATACGTCAGTGTATACACATTTAATCACAAATGTTTTCCATGAGCTACTTGACACAATGTCACCACAAGCTAACAATTACTCTTGTTGGTCGTAAGTGTTTTACAAATCCCGACCATATTCAATTAAAATGTAAAAGATAAGACCATTTGTGTTATACAAAACATTCTTATTCCGTTATTTCAAGATCAGGTTTGTTTGCAGCTACTTCCAAACTAGGTAATCCCATAAAACTAAACATTGGACACCAAAATAATCCGATAACCATATACACTAATAATCCAAAACCAGATAATCAATCCAACAAATAACGAAAACAAAAGCACACGCAACATACCAATATATGATTTATATATAAAAGATGCCTAATCTACCTGGTGAGCAGTCTGAGCACGAGGGGGACTCTCCCAATCTCGGAATCCTTTTTTTTTTCTTCTGATCCAAGTGACGGAAAATCCCTCTAAAAAACTTCTTGACACTGCTAATGGCACCACCACCAGGCCGTAACATACTACCATTGTTGAGGCTACTTTTATTAACACTGCTAGAGTCAACTATTACTTTTATTAACCCCACCATAACGTGCTCACTAATGTTACCAATAGGCTTATTTCGTGTAGCCTTTGATACACCTTGTTCATCTAGAAATCAAGCCAACAACATTGTATGAGATACATAACAAACATTTGGGAATGTTTTTAAGTGCTTATCTGGTTATTAATAAGCATATACCAAACTTAAAACCACTTACTTTTAAGCATAAGGTTACCCAAACACCCAGTTGGTCCACAATCCCTAATTCCATCATTCAAGCATTCATTAGTCAACAATTAACTGCTGAATCTAGGAAATCATTCACACATACATATCTATATTATAAATTAGTGCTTAATCCAACAAAAATATAACAAAAACTCACAAATATACTCACTGGTTAAGTACAGCTGTGTCGATGGTGAAGTGGTTAAGGGTTTTCGAAACGGGTCTAACGATGGTGAAGTGGACCTGCGTCGACGGTGGGTAGGTGACGGCGGCTGATGGATGGTTAGGGTATGATATTAGTTTAGATCGAGAGAGATGTATGTGAGTTGGTGACTGTGTTTATGGCGGAAGATTGAAATTTTTGAAGACCTAAGTGAAATTAAATCCCTCCCAAAAGTTTTTTAGCCCGGTGTCTTTAATTTCAACAGGTACTAATGTGTTTTATCATTTAGACCCGTTGATAAGTAAGTTAGAGGTCTAAAAGAGCTATTTTTTAGACCGGTCTATTTTGTTTACACCTGTCTAAATGTATTTTTCTTATTTGAACGGGTGGAAATCAAACTCACCGGTTTAAAAGGTTTTTAAGTGGGCTAAATTGTCATTTAGACCTATGTTTTACATAAAGGGTCTTTATATGAAGGTCTAAAAGACCATTTTTGTAATAGTGGCTTTAAACTAAATAGCACAAGCACCAATGTCAATTGATATACAAGTTTCTATATATCAAGAAAAAAGTTTACCAAATCACGCAATTACACTATTATTTGATTGGATCTGCACAATCCCACAATCTATAACTTGGAATAATACAAATCACACACAGCTAATTTATTGGATTCTACTGGTAACAACTAACACTTAGTTTACTCCTATTTGGTCACTAACCGTTATATATCGTTTTACTAGTTGTTAGGAAAAAAAAAAAAATAGTTTCGCAATAGTTAGGTACGAGGCATGGATACACCTACCTACTGGGTAGTTTGCCCGGATGAGGTGGCATTCACTCATTGGGAGAGAGAAATAAAAGCATTAATTGTATTTTTATTTCTTTCATACCACATATTACAAGCAAGCATTAATTATGTCTTTAGTTACTGGGTAGTTTACGCACCAAGTAGGTTAAGTTTTCTCCTTAGGTATGAGGTTATTGTTTTACCTGGCAATGATTATTCCACAACAACATGAAATCTGGTTTATATTCATAATCTTTGATTTTATTAGTATATGTGTAGTACAATTCAGATATTTGGTGTAGTATTAAATTACATGAAAAAGTATAAATTGCAGGTTTTTTTTGCATAGAGATGCTTTTGAATATATCACTGAGTTTATTCCAACACAAATTCAGCATTTCAAGTTTAAATAAGTTTATGTACAACTTTACTTTTCTTATAGTATTATAATGCATGATCTTTTCTCTCTTGATGTTATTTAGGTGAGTCTTTAACTCAAATAGTTACATGCGACTTAACCGAGTTATTTTTATGGAGATTTCCAACCTTTACTCGAACCATCACCAAATATGTACGTAATGAGGTTTTAATGTTACGCTTTTTGTGGGGACGTTATGTTACTTAACCATGGTAGTTTGTTTCTTATCATATGCTAATGATTATCTTAGTCCTTGCCAAGTGCAAGCTTCCAACGACTAACAACTAGAATCTTGTAATATCCGTTAGCAATAGTACCAGTGCGAAAACTAATGAAACATTGTGAATTTAATGATACTGTCATATGGTAGTGATTGTCATTTACTCATTTGACATATATTAGGATGTTCAAACAAACATTTTTAAAAAATAGCAAAACGTATTTCTTTTTCATGACTTTGCTTTGAAACAAACTTTTTTTTTTTTTTTTTTTTTTTTTTTTTTTTTTTTTTTTTTTTTTTTAACAGAAGTATATTACAGTAGAATTTTCTTTTACACAAAGATGGAGTATGTTTGTACTTTGTATGAATAAAAATTGCAAAAAATAATAATTGGGCAGGTCATTTCGGGGTACCCACACGTGCACCAATGCATGTGCAACTGTCACCTATGATTAATTTTAATTATTTCGAACTTGTTATGTGTGTAGTGCCAGCTCGGTATATAATTTCGTTAATATTTTTTTTTGATATTCTAGATATTAGTCCAACTTCACAATAATTATCTAAAATTTTCTTAATCCTCCTTGTTTGAGGGAAAAATTGAGTATTTTGGTAACAGCATTGTAAGTGAACAACGAGCTTTGTGCAATGACATTGGTGGCAAGGTGGTTTTATGTGGTTATTAACAGCAACAGCAACAACAACAGTTAATCTCGTCAGAGTGGAGTACGAGAAGTTAAGATGTAAACAATCACACTCACACCCGAAAAGACACATAGGGGTAGGGAGGGTAATTCGAGAAAACCTATGGCAAATGCATAAATATGTGCAATCTTCTTCTTTTTTTTCTTTTTTTTTGAAAATGTGAAATGTATATTCCAAACCAATATTTACAACACACTTTAACCATCCATCCTGTGTGTCTTTTCAAGAAATATGATTAAAGCAAAAGAGATAGATCTAGCAAATCGTATCATTTATAACTGAAATATATTCTACTTGCACATAATCTTTACAGAATAGAATAAAATTCGAAAAAACAAACCGTTGCAAGTTTTATAAAAGGTAGTTGGTAACAGAATTTTATAAAAAGAAAAAAAATGGGCTAAATCATATCTGGGCCATGTGAATTGGCTGAGCTGTTAACCATGTGATTACACATCATATTAATATCTAATCAAATCCCAACTTGGAGGTTTAACTGAATCTCACACGTGCATTAGAGTTGCTAATCATGATTAATTAGTTGCAATTCCAATGATGATCACATATCTGACTAGACTATTTTGACCTTGATACTGTCTAATATATTGAGGGGCATTTTGGTCATTTAGGTGGAGGCAAAACTGGGACATTGTTTTGAAAGCATGTTTGGAGTTAAAGTGGTGTCAAACATCATCATTATAGATCTAGTTTCTCAAAAAGAATACATATACAATAAATTTTGTTGTCTGAACCGGGCTTTGGCAGGCGACTCTAAACCATATATGGAAAAAATCACATTTCAAAAAAAATACAATAAATTTTGTAAAATCATTAAGTTTGGTCCCTCAATGATTTGGGCACTCCTAAGTCATTTTCGGTCCATTCTTATCATTGAATATTGGAAATAAAAATTATTACTAGTACTTTAAACTCATGGCATCCAAGGTGTATATAACTATATAAGATTCTCCTTCAATTATGTTATGTTCAATACAACCCAGAATCTTACAATGCACAACAAATTTTTATTTTAATATCAATTTTTTGCTTAAAAAGGTGTAGCTCATCAAGCTTAACAAATTAATTACGTGGTTTCAAACTCCGTTGATTAGTCGGCCAAAAGATAAGAAACCATGCTTACAAAAAAAAAAAAAAAAAAAAAAAAAAAAAAAAAAAAAAACTCAACTCGGACAATAGTAAGAGATGTGCGATTTTGTTGCTCAAGAAAATGAGAAAGCGAGCTAGATAAGAGTAATTTCATTTGGCATGAATTGTTGCTTGAAACCATAATTTTGGAAGCTAGAATGTAATATGTTATACTCATCAATTCGAGCTAGATACATAAGTTTACTTGAAGAAAAGTTATACCGGATAACTTTTTAGTAAAATAATACAGTAACTTTTTTGTTTTTTTCTTTGACATACAGTTTGATATCTGAAAATTTAATGTGATTGTGCCCACAAAAGATTTAAATCGGCCGAATATTCACATGGAATTAAAGAGTTGAAGCTACTATCTTAAACTTAAATATAGAATTGGACAAAAATCTTTAGGATATCAATGCCTAAAGAGAACTATCAAGCCAACTCAATTGGTTTGCACTTTCTTGAGCCTATTAAGCTTAATTTATTCGTAAGCCCAATATGTAGAAACTACAGACTATCACAAGGTTTAGACTTTAGAGCATAACTGCATAAGCCCAACACATAATATACAATCATCCGCACTTAACTTATTTGTGTCTAACACCTAGGTTAATCGGTTCGGTTATCGGGTTATTCGATTTATTCGGTTTGGTTAGTTCGGTTAATTTTTTTCTGAGTCAAATCGAAAACCGAACCGAACCGAATTCAAAATTGATTCAATCGAACCGAAAACTGAACCCCTATAACAGAAAACTGAACCAAATAACCCGAATTACATAATTTTAATTATTTTCTCATTTAATTATATATATTTTTAGAATAAATTTTTTTTCAAGCTTAAATAATGTTATTTTATACTAAAAAACATTTTTAATGATTATTTTTATATAAATACATGAAAAAATAGATATATTTATATATATTTTCGGTTTTCGGTTTTCATTGCCAAACCCATATTCAAACCGATAACCGAATATTTAGTTCGGTTCGGTTCGGTTTTGACCAATTCGGTTCGGTTCGGTTTCGGTTTCCGGTTATTGTGGATACTAACAACTAGATAAGGCAAAATGAATAGGAAAGGGGACGGGTAGAATGGCTCGGGTCAGTTTCAAATGCGTTAACTGTGATGATTTAAACAACTCGATGTTGTAATGGTGTATGCCTTGCGTTACATCTATTGACTTTCACATTCTAGCTATATACTTAAAAGTTGACCTGTTAGAGGTTACATCAACAAATTTATGTGTCAATTGAAGTTATCACATCGGCTAAACACACACACACAACACACAAAAGACAACCCAACGCCCGCCTCAAACTCGAAATGCATTTTTAATGGACAGTACCAGATATTTAAGATATGAATAATGCACCTTTCATCTTTATTGTAAAAAAGACGCAGCAGTGAAATGCTAAAGCAATGGATATTTGAAGTCAGGTGGAGGAGTATTTCTAATGGGAACTAGATATATGGAGAATCGGTATATAAGTAGGATTATGTCGTGATGGTGTCCATTTTGTGGAAGACACAAAAGTACTGTCATATCTAATAAGTGCCAAAAAGAAAAACATATGCAAGTAGGCAAATAGTAATCGACATTCAACATTGTAGTTGGGAAGCTTATCTGATTTCTGTCTACAAAAACCAGTCTGCGTATGTCCGATGATTCTTGCTCCATCAACTAGAAGATGCATGCTAAAAGTAAAACAAATTTCCACCAATGCCTTCACATCATGTTTTAATAGTTACTCCACTATCAATGACAAAGTTCAACTCCAAGTCCACTTGAAAAGACTAAAGAAATTTGTACCACCCATTAAGGCGTCACATGAAAGCAAAGGCGAAGAATTCTCTAGTCTATTTGCAGGAAGAATAACAAGAGAATGTCTACTATTGCAAGCTCGAGCTGTGATAAGTACTAGAAAATAGTTACCAAATTCTCGGAAAATAAAAAGATTCTCGATTTTTATTAATATATTTGAGGAATCGGCGGCTAAGCGTAAGTAGGCAAGCAGAGTGTTGGGAAGAACAATCCACTTATCCGCATTATAATAGTGAACTGAAGGGAGAAAAATAACCAAGACAGGGCAACAATTCGTTACATCCGCAATCACTACATATTTGTAACACAAGCCCACAGACAAGATGATAAAGAGATGAAAACAGTCGGTCTAGCCAAGAAGTAATTCAAGTCAAGCTTCACATCCGACGGCCATCGCAAAACCATTTTGTAGTCATTTGTGTTTAAAAGAAAAGATACATAAGCTCAAGCCAAAACAGAATGAGAGGATTTGACTGTAATGTATGTGCACTTATCAGAATTGATCAAACACCAACTTTCCTTCAAACGAACAAAGAACTTCATAACTCAAACCATGTAGATATTCATATCTATACATATATTTTTTTCTATCTTAAAGCAACTAAAAAAACTAGCTAGACCATCTTGCAATGCTCCTAAGTCCTAACGCACCTAACCAAAAGCCAAGGGATCCAACCTATGGAACTACATCATTTGGCATGTAATATGTTATATACTTATACTCATCAATTCGAACTAGTAAATGAGAAAGCGGCCATGTAAGAGTAATTTCATTTGGCATGAATTGTTGGGTGAAACCACAATTTTTGGAGCTAGAATGTAATATGTTATACTCATCAATTCGAACTAGATACATAAGTTTACTTGAAGAAAAGATATGGGAGTTGATTCGCACATCATTTTTTTTTTTTTTATTATTTCACCACACTCAGTGCATCACAGTGTTGTACTGTGTGCTCTCTGTGCATCACAATGTTGTACAAAATGGTGAAATAATCAAAAAATGTGGTGTGCGAATCACCTCCCAAAAGTTATACACTTATACCGGATACCTTTTCAGTAAGATGATGATGCTGATGATTATTATTATTATTATTATTATTATTATTATTATTATTATTATTATTATTATTATTATTATTATTATTATCACTTTATTGAAAAACAAATAGGATTTTACAAGAAATTAGTGGGGAGCCGAGATACTAACTGAGCCCCCACACCTCTAGCTACAGCAAAACCAATCCTATTAAAAATATGTGGAGCAGCACGTGCTCCACTGTCTTGGGTCATAGAGAATCGTCTAATGCGCTTTAATAGGGTCACTGCATCATTTTCAAGTTCTCCAAAAGAAGAGAATGAAAATGGGAGGAACCCATATCCGATATCAGCGCATTTAGCTGCGTACTTGACACGTTTACGTTGTGCGGCTTCAATAACCGCCCAACCGGGCATAAAATCAACCATACACGAACGCGTCAAAGGTAACGAACCTGTAAGATCAACACAAACATCAAGGCCACCATCTCAAGAGTAAAGTAACATATCAGCCGGACGTAAGGTTTTGTCTCTCTCTCCACGAAGCCCAATATCCACCTCCTTACGAACTGAAACTCCAGACCGAGAACATATATCAACAAGAACATCACGCACAATATTGTGCCGATGTTTAATACCAACTAAGCCTGCGCACGATACAACGTGATCCCCAAAAATATCTCCAGGAAAAACCTTAGAACAAGCTGAACATGGCATCTGGACAGTAAAAAGAGGAACACCCAACCGGTAACATAACACACACCGGTAAGTCCTGGCATTCATAGTTTGTCCCAATCCGGATATCGGTGCCACCCTAAGCCAATCTGACGTGTAATCCTCTTTTAATGAGTCCATAAAGCCATCTGTCTAGAGGATAAATGGAAAGTGGATTCAACCGTTTGGGCAACACGTGCGAAATATATATCTGCCAATTTCTTCATAAGTTTGGGGGCAGTGATCTCACTAGGGTTACTCATAAGGTCAATATCCATATTCACATTAAAAGTACACAATGCATCATCGAAAGAAGGACCAGTAGACACAATACCAGAACTACGGAGAAGCAACAACTCACACTGGGGGTCATTAAGCTTAGCAACAACATCCATAAGCTCAATAGTTTTAGCAACCCTTTTCATAACAAGCTTACTACTAAACTCAAAATCCACACTGGCGGGGCCCCCTAATAATTTAACACCATGCGAAGGTCGAGAAATATTAGAGGGAAAAACACCAACATACCTGCTCCTGGGGTCTTCCTTCGAAGAAATTAGTTTATTTATTTATATATTTTTTTTCCACTAATTTCTTGTAAAATCCTATTTGTTATTATTATTATTATTATTATTATTATTATTATTATTATTATTATTTTATTTATTTATTTATTTATTTTTATTTTTGACATACAGTTAGTAGTTCTGAAAATTTAATGTGATTGTGCCAACAAAAGATTTAAATCGGCCCAACATGATTCACATGGAGTTAAACTGTTAAAGAGTGAAAGCTATCTTTAACTTAAATATAGAATTGGAAAAAAAAATATAACTCAAATTGGTTTGCACTTTTTTGAGCCCATTAAGTGAATTTGTTCGAAAGCCCAATATATATAAATTACAAATTAACGAGTATGGCCCCGGTCCGCCGCGTTGCGGCGGGGCATTGTAGTTGCCGGAGAATTTAGGTAGGATTATAACATAGAAATATTGGTGTAAAAAGTTTGCGTTAGGTCGAAGTTGGATTTCCTTTTGTTTGCAAGTAAAATAGATAACGGTTTTTTTTTTTTTGGTTAATCTACTTGGTACTAAAAATTATATGTGAAGGACGGCACCCGCCGCGTTATACCATATAGGCATTTTTTACGCCTTGTTTAGCAACCTGTAAGAGTTAGAGTGCGTTTGGTTTGTTATAAGGAATCACTATCGGTAATGATATGATTATAGGGTGAAATGAAAATAAAGATATCATTGTTGATATTGTTGTTTGGTTTGTTTATGGTATAGGTGTTTGATTTTAAAAAGTGGGCCAATTTATTATTTTATGTTGTGATTAATAAATAAAGTAGAGAGGCCTATGGGAATCCCTAAAATCCTACCTCTACCCACTTCAATGGATCTATCAGTATGAAATAATAGTTTGATTGTGATAGCAATAAAACAAACATCTTTAATTTCTATCAAAGTATTACTTGATTCCGATTTTCACATACCAAACACACCATTAATATAGCAATGACCGGTTGTGCACAAAGTATGGCCTTACGATTAACAACTGAACATTTTTTCATTTCCAAAAGGGATGAGTTATGGGGATATTACATAAGAGTTAAGTAGGTAGGTTACATCTACATACGTCAACTATCATATATATTACAAACTAAGTCCCAGCTGCAGCATGTCATTGTTACCAAAAGATATTGCTTAACGGCTATTTCTTATTAGTCGCATTTTGGTTTTTTCACGCTTGCGTTCGCACTGCTTTGCTTATCATCCTTGAAGAGTTGTTTGCGGACAGTACTTTTTGCCAGTAGTAACGTCCCTTTTTTTTTGAAGCCATTTCTTTCTCAGGAGCTGGGGTTGACGTTTCGGCTATATCTTTGAAAGTGGTCTTTGATTCTTTTGCAGTGCTGAATTCCATCGTTGTTGGTGTTATCTCTGAAAGATATGTTTTGTTCCCTCCAGCGCTGCCCAAAGATGTGGGAGTTGATACGGATCTTTGTGCTCAACTTCACTCACAACTTCGCAGCAATCTTTCACCATTGAATGTGCCTCCGGACTGAAGCATGTTATTTTGTAGGATGTTCATGTTGGTCTAGCAGCATACAGCAAAATGCAGTTGCTTCTGGAGCTGAGACACTTTTCACTATCCATTTCCGATATACTTTTACCTGTATGACTTTGTTGATATCTGTGGGCTTCAGAATTCCAACACTAACTACTTCTGGCTGTGCGATAACCATTTTTCCTGCAGCTTTGGACAGCGAACCGGAGGTGCTAATGTCTGCCATCATCCTGTAACCGTAGACATTGATTATACCAAATAATGTTCGGCTCACCGAGCCTTGCTTACAACTATTAGACAGAAACCAACTCTGTATTTGCACACGACTAAAATTATGAAACATAAGGTTTGAACCATTGAGCAAATATAATAACATCAAACCTGATTTGCTGAACCACTTATCAAACTTGTATCAACATTTATAGTTGAAGTGATTGGCTGACTCGAGTAATCTGAATTGCTTGTCATTGTGTCCTCACTGTTCATGTAAATTAAGGAGCGTTAGTTTCATTTTTAACTCAAAATAAAGTAACTGATTTATTATGAAAGGCTTGTGTCATCAGTAACCAAAAAAGACACATTGGTACTAAAACACTTTATAAGTTGTCACTAAAAAAAACAAACAATTGCCGTTCTCAAAAGAAACAAACACTAAAACATAAAATAAATACACACGCAAGCAAAATGTGTCTCGTGATCCCAAGATAGATATTTAGTGTAGTTGAAAAATCTTGTCTACAACTAAGGAACTTTCTAAAATTCAATCGAGTGCCGTGAGTTGAATACCGATAATATACGCACGAAATGAACGTTATTAAGTGACGACATCTAGATCACGAAGAAAATAGAAGTTATATCTATTTTGTTGATCACAACTAAACAACAACAGTAGCCATCAAAATCTTATAGGCTACAGTTTATATTTAAGACGGAGCCTAAATCACTACTCTCCAAAAGGACCAAAACTATATTTCCGAAAATAATTTCTCGTATGTTCATAAGGAAAGAAGCATCTTGGGTACGACTCCTTTCGTTTAACATTAAAAAACAGTCAACATGAAAATGAAGTTATCAACATACTGTACCCACTTACTGAAGGATTAACGGAACCAACGCACTTAACCAACAAACTGAACAGGCTCACTGAACCCACCACAGTGAATACGCTCCCTGACCACACTCCCTGAAACCAACAAATGAACTAACCCACTCAACAAACCCATTGAAAGCAACCAAGACAATACTGAAACAGTAAAAAGAATACCTCATTGCGTGGTACTGAATCACTGAAATTATGCTTTTAGATGACCATGACGTGTTACTAATTACGTTGTGGCACTATTAGTTTTTCAACGGTTTTTGGAGTACTCTATAGTAACGACCCGTTAATATAGCAACTGATACAGACAAAAAAAAAGTGTAAAAGCATGTGTCGTTGGGTCTCCTACAAAACATGAAAATGAAAACATTAATGTGTTACACAACTTTTATTTGTCACAAAAGCTGAACAACAAAAGTGTGATATACCTTACCAGAAGGCATGCCAGCGTCTTCACCAATTTCTTGTCTGCAATACCCTTCAATCCCATATTACACTATCTCTCTCAATCTTCAGTTTCCTATCCTCTACACTTGGTATCCTGATATTTGGGTTACACATCAGCACAGTAAGCTTACCAACTTTTCAACAGAATTTAAAAGCTGAAAACTTTTTATAGATACCCTAATCCAAAATTAAACCATATCTAAATTAACATAAGCCTAGTTTTCTATCTAATTCATAAAAAGACAAAAAGAATGAAAAAATTAAAGTTGAGAATAAAACTTTTAGAAAAAATCAGTAAACCATACCCGCATATTAGTTGTCCAAGTATCCAATACCTGAAAACCAGATAAGGCCATAAATGTGATGAATAAGCTGAGTCAAACACCCCGAATAACTAAATAATCACTTACGAAATACGAAATCCCAATCCCAAACAACCTAATTTCATAAAACCCCTTAAATTTAAACGAAACCCCCTTTCACAGAAATCCCAAAATGAATACAAAACCCTAATTATAAACATCAAACATGCGATTTATGAAATTCTTTTTTGCAATTCATTTTTTTTCATCTCCATCTTGAAACCGAACATTTTCTGCATCTAGAATACCGACGGCTAAATTTGCAGGAGGTGGGTATGTGACTGAACATGTGTTTCCAGAGGTTATGCCTCTGTTGTTCAAGTAAAAGAGGGTTCAATATTTGTAGGAGGTAACTGTGTTTTTTGGATAAGGAAGATCGAACTAAACCCAGTGGAGACAGATCAAGCAAGAAGAGATAAAGACACCTGGAACCACAAGAAGCTTCAGGAGATAACAAACCGCCTATTGAATCTTTGCTGATATTCTGGAGATATGGATCGAGAGAGAATAAAAAAAGGCAGATTGGGCCAGAAAACCGGGCCAGGAAAAAAGCATGAAACCCAATACAATACACGACGTCGTTTTAAATGCTCTATAATATATATAGTAATAAAGAGTAAATTGCATAAATCGTCCCTAAAGTTAGGCCAAATTGCATGTTTCGTATCAAACTTTACGAAAGTGCAAGGATCGTCCATGTGGGGAAACCTTTGGTGCAAGTATCGTCAAAGGTTTCTCCAAAAAGGATGATACTTGCACCAAAGGTTTTCTCCCAGGGACGATCCTTGCACTTTCGTAACGTTTAGGACGAAACATGCAATTTGGCCAACTTTAGGGACGATTTATGCAATTTACTCATTAATAAATTATCTCAAGGTTTAGAGCATAAGCCCAAGACAAAATATACAAATCATCTGCACCTAACTTATTTGTGTCTAACAACTAGATATGCCAAAATGATAGGAAAGGTAACTGAGTTCAGGTCAGACGGGTAGAACGAGTTGAGTCAGTTTCAAATGCGTTAACTGTGATGATTTAAACAACTCAGTGTTGTAATGGTGTATGCTTTACATTACATCTGTTGACATTCACATTCTAGCTAGATACTTAAAAGTTGACCTGTTGGGTATTATCACATCGGCTAAAAAAAAAAAAGACAACCCGACGCCCACCTCAAACTCAAGATGGATTTTAATGGAAAAGACCAGATATTTAAGATTCTGAAGAATGCACGTCTCATCTTTATGGGAAAAAATGCTAAAGCAATGGATATTTGAAGTCAGGTGGTGGAGTATTACTAATGGGAACTAGATATATGAGAATCGGTATATAAGCGGGATTATGTTGTGATGGTGTCCATTTTGTGGACGACACGAAAGTGCTGTCATATCTAATAAGTGCCAAAAAGAAAAACATATCAAGTAGACAAGTAGTAATCGGCATTCAACACTGTAGTTAAGAAGCTTATCTGATTTCTGTCAACAAAAAGCGGTCTGCATATGTCAGATGATTCTTGCTCCATCAACTAGAAGATGCATACTAAAAGTAAAACAAATTTCCACCAATGCCTTTACATCATGTTTTAATAACTACTCCACTATCAATGACAAAGTTCAACTCCAAGCCCATTTGAAAAGACTAAAGAAATTTGTACCACCCATTAAGGTCACATGAAAGCAAAGGTGAAGAAAATAAAAAGATTCTCAATTTTTATTAATCTATTTGAGGAATTGACGGTTAATTGAGTGAAAGTAGGCAGGCAGAGTGTCCCGAAGAACAATCCACTTATCCACATAATAATAGTGACCTGACGGGAGAAAAATAACTAAGACACGGTATCTCAACAATCGTTACATCCACAATGACTGCATTGTAACACAAGCCCACAGACAAGATAATACAGAGATGAAAACAGTCGGTCTAGCCAACGAGTAATTCAAGTCAAGCTTCATATCCAACGCAAAACCATTTTGCAGTCATTTGTGTTTAAAAGAAAAGATGCATAAGCTCAAGCCCAAACAGAATGAGAGCATTTGACTGTAATGTATGTGCACATATCAAAATTGATCAAACACCAACCACTTTCCTTCAAACAAACAAAGAACTTCATAACTCAAACCATGTAGATATTCATATCTATACATATATTTTTCTATCTTAAAGCAACCGAAAAAACTAGCTAGACCATGTCGTAATGCTCCTAACTCACCTAACCAAAAGCCTAGGGATCCAACCTATGGAACTACATCATTTGTACTTACATCAGCACTAAATACTAAATAGTATACCTTAAACTATAGCCCTCATTAACAAGGATGAAAAGCTTCCATTCCTTTAATTCCACGCATTTTACCACTCTGTAGTCTCTTACTTCTGCAACAGATAGAAGGATATCAGAAATCAGCAACAAGAAAGTATAACAGGCAAAAAAACGCTGAAAATTTCAAGAACTCCATGACAGAACAAAATACACTGAACAAAAAAGCAATATTAATCTGAACTAGAATTATATGTTACAAATTTCCAAGAACAGCTTATTAAGAATAGATAATGTCATAAACAGCAACTTGCTTATCTTGCTGCTCAGGATTGGTCATTATACAATAATCACACCAAACAAGTCATTAAACTCAGCAAAATGTTCCGTTTTCATCGTTTCGACAAAATGTATGATAACCAACATGAGACATATAAGAGCATTCGTTTCTATTTTATTTCCCAAGTCTAGTTACCAAATCACAAGAATGAATCCGGTAGCATACTAATCCTGGAGCTCCTCTACACAACAACTCAGGAAGTGTTCCACTTTGTCTTTTTGATCAATGTACAATTATAACCTTGTAACGCTTGAAAAACTATGTTATGAACCATGTTATTTAGATTGTAGAACACTTAAACAAGAACATTGCTATTATGACACAAACACAGGAAAATTGAACATTTTACTAAGTTTAATGACCAAATCACAACATAAAATTGTTCCAAACTCACTGTGCCTAAACAGAACCGTTCCATTTTGTTTTTTTGATGAAACGTACAATAACAGAAAATTAACAAAAATGGCCACTTTCACCAAGTTTTATGACTAAATTAACACGGCAAATCACACGGTAACCAACGCCTAATCTTTATAGCCAACAAATGAAGAAAAATTATACCATAATATTAGCAGCAATCCTTCAAACCCTATACGAATCAGCCGACATCCCAACCAAGTACAACCCCGGAAATACATTCTGCAAACACGAAAACAAAACATTTCATCAAACACCAAACCAAACACACACATTAAAACATAAAAACCAAACAAATTTACTCCGTAGTAATTAACAAACATACATCAAGATGTTTCTGAGCAATCTTATTCCGCTTCTTAGGCCTCCTAACCGGCTTCGCCCCCGTAAACATCAAAATATCATGCTCAATCTCGTCTTTCGACAACGATATCCATAACCGCCTTTTCATCATCTTCTCCCGATCCTCCTCTTCCGCCACCGCCTCAGCCGCAACCACCTCCACCGTCCTCAACAACCTCCCTGACCCCCTCACTGCACCACCACCCTCACCATCACCATTACCGTTAACCTCACTTTTTCCGTTAACATTTTTCCTCGGCCTCAGCTTCCACGGCTTCAGCTCCACCTCAACCGCAGCCGCCACGTCAACATCAACCAGCTTCTCAGTGACGTCATCATCATCATCATTTGTCGACTTATCCTTGCGAACGATGACGTCATCATCATCGTATGAGGCTGATTTCGACGCCTTGTGACGGTTGTTGCGGCGGTGGCTGTCCGTACGGACGATGACGTCATCGTCTCGGTGTTTGTGATGGGTTTTTTTGCGGGTGGTGACGTCATCGTCGGGAGTGAAGGCTCTTCTTGGGTGGTGGTGACGTGTTCTGCGGGTGATGACGTCAGCGTCTGGGGTTGTTGGGGTTGATGTTGGGAAACGGTTACGGCGGGTGGAAGTGGTTGAGGGTTTTTGGCCCCAGTTAAGGAAAGGTAGTGAGAAGTTGTGTAGGGGTTTGTGGTGATGGTTTCTTGAAGGGGCTGTTGATGTCATGGTTTCTGATTGTTTGTGTGTGTGTTTTATAAAAAAAGATGGAGATACAATTTTAAAAAGAAAGGGGGGGGGGGGGGATTTGTTTTGGAGTGTAAAGTTGGAGAAAAATAGAAAATGGTGGAGGTGGAGATGGTGGAAGGGGAGTGTTTTGTGTTTATGGGGAGGGCATGATCAGGATTCAGGAATCAGGAAGGACGACAGGGGTAGACAATAAGACAAAAGTACTGTTTGTGGAGAA
The DNA here is from genome assembly GCA_030686995.1 of Artemisia argyi. Classification (NCBI taxonomy): domain Eukaryota; kingdom Viridiplantae; phylum Streptophyta; class Magnoliopsida; order Asterales; family Asteraceae; genus Artemisia; species Artemisia argyi. The sequence continues at coordinate 149,932,374 of CM060686.1, forward strand.
ATATTTTTGCAAGCCGTGTAAATGCTTAACTATGTTGTGGTTATGTCCGAATATGATACTCTTCATAATTTTTTTTTCTTTTCAAATGATAAGTTAATTTTTAGGTAAATTAAAGATTTTGTCCGTATCTTTGGTCATTTTGCACACCCGGCATAAAAAAAATGCCATTGTTGTTCACATTTTGTAACAATTTATGTAAATGATAAAAATGCTAAACAAAAAAAAGACTCATTCTGAACTATGTAAAGGATATAAAACCAGAAACCACGTTGAGCACCAGGGAAGTTACTCGCAAGATTCTTTATCGGATGTTTTACATGCGGAATTTAGACGCAAATGAAAAGCTGCCGAATCAATGTACAAGGTGAAGAAGGAGAAAAATCGGGTAATAATGCAGTGTAAATAATTAAAGTTTCTCACGATTATTACCGACAGTTTGCCGAAAACCAAAGCCTTCATCATCAACAAAAAAGATGAAACAATGCAAAAATATTTTCAACAAAATCAACAAAATTAGTTATTGTATTTTTTAAAGTTCCGTATTTTTTATAAGTTTCGTATGTTTTTTTTTTTAAGTTTCGTATTTTATTTTTATTTGATGAATTAATGAAATTTAGTTTGTTTGAAAAAAAATAAAAAAGAAAATAACGGTGCATCCTAAAATGTGAAAATGACTCAAGTCATGAGGAAGGGGGTATTTTAATGTCTAGTTTTAAAAGTAAAATGCCGAGAGGACGTTGAGATGTCAAAATAGCTTGAGCCACGATACCCTTTACTTTAGCAAAAGAACTAGCACCTACAAGTTAGCAAACATGATTTAATAACTATGCATGTAACACAAGTACCTTTAAATCAAGAGCAGATTTATACAACACCAAAATTACTTGGCACACAACTAAACATGGAAAGCCAAATATAAATGATTTAAGAGACCCAAAGTTAAATTAAAAAAAAAAAAAAAAAAAAAAACGCGACAAGAGGGGCATGGTGGCTTTCGCTTCTCAGATCCTATTTTGTGAGCTTTTAAGTCTTCGATTTCTAATTCCGCAGAAGCTTATCTACTTTTCAAAATGTCTCACGTTACGTAACACACTCATAAGTCATAACGTCCGGTGCTAGTAACATATCATGGACTAATGTATTATTATGAGTAACTTTGCAAGTGATCTAACAAAAATAATTCATTTTCAAACTCAAATTCCGGCTACCATTTTCGACTACCAACCACCTATTCCAAACACACCACCACATACATACAATAATCTACTACAACCACATACATGATACATGCACATCTTTATTTCATTTCGCACACTTAATCGTATAAATACCCGCAATCTCTAATCTTAATTTTAAATCGCACGAAAATATTTGTACAGATTAAAGCTTCAGCTCACCTCCATTAGACACCCACACATCCCTGCCATCCCACCATCTTAAATGACAGTAGCAAATCATTGACGGAAAACAGTCAAACACCATCCTAGTCATATTTCTGACAAACACCAACGGCACAATCAAAATCCACCATCGAAGAAAAAAAAAAAAAAAAAAAAAAAGGTGTGCAATAGAAGATTTATATGATTTGTAAACATTGTCCGTGTATACAAAATTTATTGGAGGTTTCGTATGTGAACTGCTAGTTGTGCACCAAGTGCTTCGGCATTAAGGCGTTGAAGTAGATATACATAGACTTATAACAGTTGAATGATATGTATAGAAATGATGAACCTCATCTAAATGTAGAAATGATATATAGAAGTGCAGAAATGATATACGGAAGTTTTTCAGAAATTTTACCAATAGAAAAAAGGAAAAAAGTTCGAAAAAGATAGTTTTGTTGGAAAAGAGACAGTGGCCTGAATTTGAGTTTGAAGATGAGGAAAATGAAGAACACGTACGAGCGTACTTTTCGTACAATCAGTTGCAAAGTAGTAACTCATAATAGCACATCAATCCGTGGTATGTTACCAGCGTTGGACGTTAAAAGAGCATGTTACGTAACCTAGGACATTTTAGTACATTACGTTTGTTTACTCAGCCTTTGACCTTTTTCTTAATGCAAATCTCATGAAACCAGGGATATCTAGTACTAAATTACAAGCTAGACTCCGTTGCTGGCTAAATGTTACTTTAGTCAATTTTGATTTTTGAAGTTCTCATGATACCTCTCAACGTTATATTCGACCATTAATAAAGGGTTATTTGTGTGAGTTGAAGTTATTATCCAATACAGTATATAACTTCCATTTGAGTAACAGTGCGAGTATATAACAGCGCAAGTATATATATCATACATAAGGACGGCACATACTAGAGAGCAAGGGGTTTGTAGTCCCTCTATATATCATTCGATTTTGACATATTTTGGATCCAACTTTGAACACTTTACTAAGATACAACAATTGTAGCTAAACTAGTCAACGTACCATAGCTTGTTAAGCAAAGTTATCCAACTGTCAACAAAATTATATGTGCTCATCAACATATATGTGCTCTATAGGCTCAACCTACCTAATTTGCTCTTAAAAAACGTCTCTTTTGTATCCTGTTCGAACTTTTCCATTTTCACGGATATATACTCATTTATCAGTTTGATGGTTGGTTGCTTTTTTTAAACAGATTATCAGTTTGGTGTGTCTTGATATACTTAGTAAGTAGTAACCACTATGTAATATGTATAATCAAATATTGCCAACTATCCGATGCACATAGAAGATATGTCTGATGAAATTAGTTGGAGCTGGGACTCGGGCTGAGGAGCGTATATTATTATAAAATTGTTTGTCGAATTAGCTGGAACTGACGCTTATTAATGTAAAATCGTATAAATCCGTTTCAACTGGCTTGGGCTTATGAAAGCTTATGAGCTTATAAAACCTTTGAAACAAAACTTATTTTATAAGCTGACTTATTTTAGTAAAAGCTTAAGACCATATAAGCTCCCCGATGAACGCAACCAAAATCTCAAATGTACACCAAAGAAGCCAAAGCTCCCGCCAATAAGTACACGGAAACCACCTTCACATAGCGAGCAATGATTGCATAAAGGGAAGTAGGAGTAGAAGATGTAGCTGAAATAATCACATGTTCGATTCCAGATGCAAATCCATACATTATCAAACTAGTAACGGCTACTTTGATTTCTCTAGGATTTGTTTTGAATGGAAATCCAGTTTGTCCTTGAGACTTCATTTTCACAAAACCAATAAGACCACCAACAACAAATCTAAGAACTGAGCCTGGCATGATCACACCTTCGTCAATCCATATGTGATGGATATAGGCCACAAAACCTCGTGCTGCTAGAATAACAATGTTGACCATTTCAGCAATAGAAGGGACCTCTTTGGGTTTGGTTTCCTCGATGGTGCCGATTTCAATCGTCCATGATTCAGCTTGCGCGGTCATTAACATCTTTCAATTCTCTGTTTTATGTATATGAAGCTGTATTTACAAAGGTAGAGCTATAATTATGAAATTTAACATTTATAGTGTGGAGCTTAATTAACTATAAAATCAGTGGGGTCCACAAAGTTGGAACACGGATGTTTTTTATTTTATTTTTTTGAATATCTCCGACCCTTACATGTTTATTCGAAATACATTTATCTTTCTCGAATTCCCCGACCCTTACATGTTTATTCGAATACACTAATCTTCTTGAATTCCCCGACCCTTACATGTTTATTCTCCTGATTCCTTTTTATTTTTTAGCTTGATTCTGATTTTTTGTCTAACCATACATTTGATAAAACCGTATACCAACTAATCATAGCCTCAAATTTATTTGCATTTAAAACGTATAGTTTTTATAATATTTAGCAAATCTTATAATACGTGGCTCGTCATTCAATCAATACTAAGAAATTTAAGACTTGTCCATACTCTAAATGGTTCGTGAAGCTCTCGCAAAATATCATATAACGTTAGAAACTAAAGAGACTTAAGGGGGTGTTTGTTTAAGCTTATATAGCGGGCTTATGTGGTTTTCGGCTTATGTTTCAAAAGCTCACTTTTTGTGGCTTATTTTGAAACTTTCCGACTTATATAAGTTTACTATGACATGATAAGCTTATATAAGACAAATAAAAAAATAAATAAATAAGCCTTAAAAACCGAGCTTATCAAACGTAGGCCATAAGCCATAAGCCCAATATATAAGCTTAAATAAACAACCCCTAAGTTGTTGCATAATTTGATAAATCAACGTTTGAAAGCTTGTGTTTATTTTTTATTTTATGATTCCATTCATTCCCCTTTGAAAGAAGTGAAAAAAAAAAAAAAAAAAAAAAAAAAAAAAAAAAAAAAAAAAAATCTAACGCTCGATTTTGCGGATCTGTTAATAAACTCCAAAACCTCGAAAAAAAATCTAAATACATAATTGAAAGAAAATAACTAAAGCCATATAACCCGATTGCTTAAAATTTAAAACCAAACATTTGAACCCGGTGTCATGGTGATTGACAGGGGTGGAGCTAAATATATAGTGTTGGTGGCTTTTCCACTAACCAAGCTCTTGCCGATACCAAAAATACATATGATAAAAACTCTCATAACAAAGAATAATAGCGTTGTAAAAACTATTGGTATCAAAGAAACAACACACATCTTGCATTCAACCAACCACCTCACGTGCTTATTACTAAATCTAAATCAGTACGATTGACCCAAACGGAGGGAGAGGCTTTCCCAAGCCATATGCGGCATGAGAATGTTGATGAGTTTTATCAAGTGTTGATAATGGGCTTGACTTTGGTGTATAATTAGTGGGCTTGGGCCACTAATATCCATACACTATCAAGTCCCCTAGTCTAGTATTATATTATGAGCTAATGGTATGATGTTGGACTAATGACATAGATTATCAAGCTGATGATACAAATTATCAGGCTAATAACAGAGTCCCCCTAGCCCATACACTTCCCGGCAATGTCGGCCCTGATTTATAATCATTGTGAAATGCAAGTTGCAACCCTCCAGCGGCGTTGAGTCGTATCTTGGTAAAGCAACATTAAATGTTTGCGTGGGAAGTGCAAGAGAAATATATTTTTTTTATTATTTGAATTTGGTCAACTTGGCATTTTGGCGGCGTGTGAAACCGTCCTTTCGACTATACATGACATCAGCCTGGCATAACATATACGCGCGTCTGTTAGGGCGTGAAGGCCACGTGTGTGATGTGGAGTGTGTTGGCCCCATGTGTTTGGATCTAAACACACGCCTTGTGTTAGAGATACGTTGAGTATATGTTAAGTAGTACGTGAAATTTACTACTCAACACTTAGAAGATATTGTATGTATGATGTATGAATGTAACAGTGATGAATGTATATGAACAAGAGTGTTTGAACTAACCAAACGCTTCAATATTAATAATAATAATACGAGTGATCTTGAGTATCACTATGGTTACAACCTTGAAGCTTTCTTAAAGATACGTATATGTAAACCTAACCTAGGACCTCCTTTTATAGTCACAAGGAGTCCTTTACAAGATAAGTATATTGTGCATGATATTCGTATAAGTCTAACTAAATAAGATATTCACTAAATCTATTCTATACTTATCACATTACACGTATTCAGAACATAAGCAGTACAAAATATTTGTATTGGCAGTATTAACTCAGTTGGTACTGCTAATGTTATTCTCCGGCAGTTGAAACATTTAGCCTGGCAGTACTAACTGTTGGTTGAATTCCCAACAATCCTCCCCTAAACTTGTTATTCCACTGCAAATCTACAAGTTTCTTCAATTAAACTCCAACTTCTAATGTGGGGGGGGGGGGGGGGGGGGGGATTCTTTCAAACACTTTATTGCTTCTTTAGTCTTGCAGCTCTCATCTGTCTCACATACTGATCCATGATTTGAAGAAGCAACATCCTAGCTATCTCATTAGCTTCTTCAACTGTGAGCTTTATTGACAACATCATAGTGAGTATGCCAGCATTCAAAGGATACTCCTTCCCAGCTATCATGAAGAGATCCTTTCCTGATTTTGTAGAAACCTGGTGCACTCCACTTGACTCATATAACTTCCAAAATGCAATATTTTAAGCTTCAATCTTCCAATACCTATCATTAGGATCTGGTTCATACAACCTCTGCAACTCTACCCAAAGTTCCTTGTCTTTGACCTCTTTTTCATCAGTTTTCTTGAGTCTTTCTTTGACCAAATTCCAAAGGGTATCCAAATGTTGTTTATCAAGTGCTTTCACCAGATCTACAAAACTTTTGTATACAGTTGAGACTCCACCAACTCTTAGTATTTTCCATCCTTTTTCCAAACTTATTTGAGTAGATTTCCCATTTCAGAATTGGATGTTTGGCTTGAATGTGATCAACAGTTAAAATTTCAGGGACAATCAACATCATTTCATTAAGCTGCTCTTCTGACATAGGATTCTGTTTCTTTGAAGACTCAGAAGTTAAGATTGAACCTGCTCTTTTTGTTCCTATGCTTTCTTCATCTTCACAAATGGGAACAAAGTGTTGTACTTTCTTGTAAGCCAAGTAATACAACCTTTATACTTCTTCATTTGTCTTCCTTTTTAACTGAGCTGTAGTCCATGAATCTTGATGAATTAAAAATTGCTTCATGTGACTGATGATCTGTGCCCTTGTTGGTTTTTGATAAGGATTTATTTGTTACGCTTTTAAGGGGTAGATCACTACCTAGGCAAACAAAATAAGGAGGATTTCGTTGACCATAGGCACCATGAACAAAAAGACCTAGTTTTTAAGAACATGGAATTTGAATTCGACCAAGATTGTGAGATGGTTAATGTTGAACTACCTAGGTGCATGCTTGGAATATATTTCACTAAGACATATGATGAGCATGAGGAATCCTTTAGGAAAATGGAACATAGTGATCAAGTTATTGGGAATGATTCTTACGAATTGGACCAAGAACTTGAGATGGGATTTGAGATACCTAGGTGCATGTTGGGGATTGACTTCAACAAAACACATCATAAGCTCATAGGTTATCTAGATGAGATGGAGGATAGAGTAGAAAATCCAAATCCACTAAGTTCTCCACAAGTCCCACCATCATTTGAGGCATACACACCGCCCGTGACTTACCAGGAAGAAGTAGAAGAGACTTTAGGAATTCCGATGGAGATAGAACCTTTACACCAAACACAACTAGAGGATATAAGTTTGAATACTTGTAGCCACAACCTTACTCTTAGTTATAAGGAATTTCCTAGTGTTGATGAACCGGAACCTCAATCTTTACACAATTTTTCATCCTTAGATATACATCTACGAGACAAAAGAGGAACCGACCCACCCATCAACCCATAATATCCGGGTAGTTTTAGGTTGAAGGAAGCCATTCACACACCCCTTATCCTCACGTGGCATATTTCCACCCTAAGGGTGTGTATTGCTACTTTCACCCGCACTTAATCCTAAGTGTAGGAAAAACCTCCCTTATTTATGTTAAATAAGGGTGGAGTCAGGCTCATGACTCGAACAAAAACAAGCAATTCTTGGGAGGCAACCTATGTTTCTTATTGTTTCATGTTTTTATTTTATTTGTTTGTTTGTGTCATATATACTTAATCATAATTGTTTAATTTTCGTGTTTCAAATAACTTGTGAAAATTCTTTATTTTGTTTTTAACCTCGTCTTAATCACATAAAAAAGTATTTTACAAAAAGATAAGTGTAGAGAAATTTATATTTTGTTAAAAGAACGAAATTCGAACATGAAAAATTCACAATTCATGATTAACACATAGTCTATCTTGTTTGTGTGTCAATACTTGTAGATTTGTTTTATAAATTTCTGCAGGAAAATACACTTTAGAAAAAAAGAAAAAAAAAAGAAAAGAGAGAGAGAGAGAGAGAGAGAGAGAGAGAGAGAGAGAGAGAGAGAGAGAGAGAGAGAGAGAGAGAGAGAGATTTTTTCAGAAATTTTCCAAAAACAAAACGTAAAAATTCTGCCAGGTTAGTCCTCACGTACGGTGTCAGGTACTGTAGCTGCACAATTTTCCAAAATTTTGCTATTCTACTGGGACTCTTATATTTTTGAAAATTTCCAGAATTTCTTAAATGTTCAATTTTCCTGTATACTATTTGTAATTTATTCCACAAGTGTCCTATCCTTTAATTGTTTTGTTTTTATTTCTAAGTCTGGAATTACATCTAGTTATGATTTTTCTTTGTTCGGTTTGATGCTTTGGGTTTTGTGTTTGTTTTCTTAGTTGATTACAGGTTATATTGGACAAGAAGATGACTTATATTTCTGGAGTGAAGCTTTCATGTTTATTTTCGTGGAGGAAGATTTAACTATGTCACCACATCATCCATACCGAGCGAATCAGTGAGTATTAGTTTCTTTCATCCTCTTTTATCTCTACTTTAATACTTATTTTGGAACATTGGGGACAATGTTTGGTTTAAGTGTAGGGAGGGTAAATTGGGATACTTTAGAAACTATAACTCCACTTGATGTTTATTTGTTTAATAGTAAATGTGTAATAAAACTATGATAAATACTTATTAGGGTAATTTTGGCACCATTTTTTTTTTTTTTTTTTTTTTTTTTTGTAACGTATAAGAGTGAAACTTTAGTGTTAATAAGCGTCTTATGGATAGTAATTATATGACTAGCAGCAAAAAAAAATAAAATAAAATAAAAATAAAAATAAAAAGCCCCATACCACTCAAAAATTTCCACCCCAAAATGTGAGGTTCGCCTTTAGATTATTAGGAAAAACGATTCATCTTTGATTCTTATGAGTGTACCGGTAGTACTTAGATTCTAGAACTTGCGTTTGTGATACATCCCGAGACCGCTAGTGAGACTACATTCATGTAGTTAGGATTTATTATATGATATGAGGTATTAGGATAACCCTTGTTTTAAACCTGTATTATAATTACATTGACTTTATTGGTCAAGTAATTTTTCCACACCCTTGCGACGTACTCATTTTTAGTACACGATACCTCTAGTACCCCTCAGAGCCTATCTTTTTCGTTTATAACTTTAAGCATCTTACTTAAAGGAAGAATTTGTTACAATCCACCCCCAAATGTACACCCAAATCGCCTTAGCCATCCGTGTATGCACTTATCTTTAGTGCATTATTGTTACATGTTTAAACCCTTAGTTAATTGTATAATCAATTACATGGTTGCTAAGTCGAGTCATATCTTGTAAATACAGTTTTGGGATGATTGGGACTTATGGGTAAAAGTACTAGTGTTATGGAGTAATGGGGAAGAATATTATTTATTACCCCCATATATGCGTTAATATTTTAAATTACTCCAAGTGTTTTGATTTTCTTAATTCGGGTCATTAGAATAGTTATGTGTAAAATATATAAAAGTTCAAGTGTAGGGAGGAAACAAGCTCCATTTGATGTATTATTTGGGATGGTAGAGTAAAAGTGTATGCAAAAAAAAAAAAAAAAAAAAATTAAAAAAAAAAAAAAAAGTATACGGGCTACCATCCATTTCTCTTATGTTTATGTCAAAATAGTTTCTTGAAAAATACAAAAAGAGTTGTACAAAAAAAAATTAAAAAAAAAAGTATACGGGCTACCATCCATTTCTCTTATGTTTATGTCAAAATAGTTTCTTGAAAAAAAAAAAAAAAAAAAAAAAAGTTGTAGTTAGTTTAAGTTGAGTCGAGTCTTGGCTTAGCAACGCTTCATTGTACATGTAATTGACCAAGACAATTGACTTGCCACCAGTAAATTATACCTTTATCCAACAAACTGTGTTTTCCAAACCCTTACACCTAACGTTATAACCCTTGAAAAAACCTCTTTGATCCTTTTTCAAGCATATGGTAATCTATGTGCTATGACAGGTAGTGAGAGATATTTTTTCCATTTCCATTTGTGATATATAAATTTATAACACCCGAGAGATGTGAGTATCCAAACACTCAATGTAAGGTGCTAGAATATAATTTTCCTGCTTGTTTTGACTAAGTTAGAACGATCATGTGGTGTAATTACTTATATGTTAATGTTAAATGACCCCTAACTTGTAAATTGATTGGTGAAAAAGCTCATTTGCTTGAGGAAAAGCAAATCCAAGTGTAGAGATATTTGATAAGGATTTATTTGTTACGCTTTTAAGGGGTCATTTAAGCCTTATATCGTAAATATATGGTCAAATATTGCCTCAAATCGTTTCTTATCTCATTTTAGGTACTTGGGACGTGATTTCTGGAAAAATGACGCATTTTGGACGGTTTTGGACTCAAAAGTGAAGAAAACAACAGAGTCGAGAAAAATGTCAGGAATTGCACCTGACGGCGTCAGGCATTAGAAGCTGACGCCGTCACTTGAAGTTAATGAAGCTGGAAAATATCAAACGTGACGCTCTAGTGAACCATCTGAGGATTTACACCTAACGGCATCAGGTGTAGTTGGAAGTAGGTTGATGATGTACCCTCCGATCAGCTCGAAGGACCCTCATTCGAGCCTTGTCGCAACCTACATATCGAAGGCTCTGGCTAGCCTCCTAAAACTTTCAGTGGCGTAAAACTAATCACCAGTGGTCTAGTTACCAAATGGGAATTAGTCAGTCGAAGGATTAAGCCCATTGGGGTATCCTTCAATAAGTTGTAAGGACGGAACAATGCCAAGTCCAAACATTGATAAGACCAAGTCTTACCCACGTCTCCTCTTCCTCCTTAGCCCCACCGCTAAACTAGGAGGAGTGGGGCACTAAACCCTAGCGGTTACCATAAATCATGGGATGCTGATGAGGCGAAAAGTGTCCCGCTTTTAAGGGGTTATTTAAGCCCGAATTCGAGATTATTTGATCAATTATTGCCCTAAATCGTTCCTTTTGTCATTTTAGGTACTTTTGAGGAGAAATCTGGAAAAGGAAACATTTTTGATGTTTTTGGAGCATGAAAGTGAAGAAAACGGCAAAGTCTCAAATTCCTTATTGGGAACAGTACTTGACGACGTTAAGGGATTACTAATGACGGCGTAAAGAGTGGCAAAAGTGGTGGAAGTGGAAAATACACGTGACGATCCAGAAAGTTTTTAGGCTTATTGGCCTGACGGCGTCACCAAGGCCGTCAGGGTCCAAATACACGTGACGGCCCAGAGCTCATTCCTACATGACGGCGTCAGAAGTGGATCTAGGCGATACGAATTTCATCATGGCGGCGAGTTGACGGCGTCACAAGTTATAACGTGACGTCGTCAAGGTGTAAAATCTATATATAGTTTTCTAATTTTCATTCATTAAGAGTGGAACTTTGTGTGGGATATTAGGGCAAAAACCCTAGACGAATTTTACAGCTTTTTCAAGGGTTTCAACCCCTTGATTCTTCCATGTTCAATTGAAGATAAGTACTTACTCAAATCATTCAATATGTCTATGCGTTGTGTGATTATCTTACGCTTGTCTTCTCTTTAACATGCTAGGCTAGGTTTTTATTGTGTTTTCTTAGATGTAGTGAAACCTAGATGTTGATTATGGGTTGATTATTTGTTTATAATTGTTACGGATGATTGTATTCGATGTTAGGCTTAAGAAAACTGGCAGACTTCCATTGGTAACTTGCTTGAACGTCTTAAGAAACATGATCGGAGGTGTACTATGATTTTTGGTTGTATTTAATGCGTAAGAGAATTCTAATGATCCCATGTTAGGAGCTTCTAACGGCTCGACATAGGAGTGAAGTAGGATCTTATAGAGTTAGGGAATATTGTACACGGCCCTACGACTAGTATTAAGGAATATAACCCGTTATCCATGCAATTGTAACAAGCTAATCAACTTGTAAAAGATATCTAGGGAGTAATGAAATCTAAGTAAACACAACTTTTCTCATTATTGTTTCCACCACATTAGTATAATAGTTTAATTTTCATTTCTTTTATTTTATTTTGATTGCATCTTAGTTAATTGGGTTTGTTGGCTAGCAACTAATTCCGCCCACTCCTTCAAAACCCGAGATTTTACTTGCTTTCAAAAGAAATATAAAAATACAAAAAGAATCATCCCTCACCTCTAGACCTAGTTTAGTAGGTTTTCTATCCTAGCGACACTATTCCTGAGTTGAACAATCAATCCCCCGGTACTTGTCACTATACTATACTACAACGATCAGGTACACTGCCTAGTGGGGGTTGTAAGCTTCTCAAGATCCCTTGAGAGGTAAAACCTGTTGCGAGGGCGCAATTCCCACGTATCAGATGCCCCCATGATCTCCAAGAAATGTGTTAACACTCTCCAAGGTTATTTCATCACCTATAAATAGTCTTGGACGAGTCATAAATCTGGTATGCAATCTCCATTATGCTACTTTACTACATTTTCAATAAACTTCTCATACCAAATACTTATTCATATATGAACACTGCTTCCTAAAACTCAACCCTTCGATCAGGTCACAGAGGGTGGATTCAAAGGTACCCTTAGTAGGTTTCTCGGGGAGCACTCGTGGCCCTTAGGAGAAGTCCCCCTCAAAATAACCATTGGCGAAGGAAGACTCACGAGGACGGAAACCCTCATCTTTGCAATCGTAAGTTCCGACTCTCCCTATAACCTGTTAATAGGAAGAACCGCCATGCAAAGGATGGGTATTGTTGTGTCCACCATACATGTGGTAGTTAAGTTCCAAACAGCGTATAGGGTTGGGACCGTATGTTCCAGTTACCACCAAAGAAAGACACAAGATGACCGAAAAGATCAAGGAGAATCCTCAATAACCTCCAAAAGTCATTTTAAGCTGCGGAGACGCAGAAGAACGTGTGGTGATAAACGAGCAGCATCCGGAACAAACTGTGGTAATCAGGAAACATCTGCCGGACACCTTCAAAGCAAGCCTGACGAAACTCTTAAGAGACAACAAAGATGTCTTCACATGGACATATTCTGATATGACGGGGGTTTCGAGAAAACTCTCGATAGATGGTAAGTCCTTCGGTACAGAACATAAGCTTAATGAGTTCAAGCACATTGAGCCCATAAAACAGAAGCGTCGAAGTCTGGCACCCGAAAGGAATGCAGCAGCTTGCAAGGAGGTAGATGAACTCGTGCAAGGAGGAATACTCCAGGAGGTTAAATACCAAACATGGGTAGCCAACCCAGTTATGGTCAAGAAAAGCGACGGAGGGTGGTGTATGTGCGTTGATTTCACTGACATCAACAAAGCATGCCCAAAAGATTGCTACCCTCTACCGGAGATAGATTGGAAGGTAGAGTCCTTATCAGGTTTTCGCTTTAAATGCTTTCTAGACGCCTACAAAGGCTACCATCAGATACAAATGGCAGAGGAAGATGAAGAGAAAACAACTTTCTATACTGGAAAGGAAGTTTACTGCTACAAGAAAATGCCTTTCGGTTTAAAGAACGCGGGGCAACGTATCAGCGTTTGGTAGACAAGGCCTTCAACAAATAGATATGACGAAATTTGGAAGCCTACATTGATGACGTGGTCATAAAGAGTAGGACGGAGGAGACATGCTCTCCGAAATTCAAGAAACCTTCGATCAGTTAAGAGCGATTGATGAGGCGAAAAATGATCCATTTTTAGGGGGCCATTTAAGCCCGGAATTGAATTTATTTGATCAAATATTGCCCTAAATTGTTCCTTTTGTGATTTTAGGTACTTTTGGAGTGAATTATGGAAAAGGAAACCTTTTGGACATTTTTGGAGCATAAAAGTGAAGAAAACGGCAAAGTCTTAATTTTCCTGGCTAGGAACAGTACCTGACGGCGTCACCAAATTCTACATGACGGCGTCAAGAGTAAAACAAGAGGTGAAGTGGATAGAGTACGTGACGGTCCAGAGATTTTTTACACTAGGGCATAACGGCGTCACCATAGGCCGTCATGGTCCCTTTACACGTGACGGCCCAGAGGAAAATTGCTCTTGACGGCGTCAAATCTGGATCTAGGCAATCCGATATTATTATGGGCGGCGGGTTGACGGCGTCAGAATTCTCTTCTTGACGCCGTCACGTTGGAAAATCTATATATAGTTTTGTAATTTTCATTCATTAGAGGAGGACAAATTAGAGGAGAAACCCTAGCACGATTTTTATCAGTATTTTCAAGGGTTCTCACCCTTTGAAACCTTTCATGTTCAATTAAGATAAGTACCCTTTCAATTCATTCAATATGTCTATGTGTCGTTTGAATATATCTTACGCTTGTCTTGATTTTAACATGCTAGGCTAGATCTCTTGTGTGTTTGCTTAGATGTAGTGAAACCTAGATATTGATTATAGGTTGATTGCTTGTTTATAGTTGTTACGGATGAATGATTTCGATGTTAGGCTTAAGAAAACTGGCAGACTTCCATAGGGTAACTTGCTTGAACGTCTTAAGAAGCATGAACCAATGCGTACTAGGTTTTTATGGTTGTATTTAATGCATGAGCGAATTCTAGTGATCCCATGTTAGGAGCTTCTTGCAAGCTCGACATAGGAGTGAAGTAGGAGCTTATAGAGTTGGGGAAGTACGTACGCCACTCCATGATTGGTATTAAGGAATATAACCCGTCATCCACGCAACTGTAACAAACTATCAACCTGTAAAAGATATCTAGGGAGTAATGAAATCTAAGTAAACACAATTCTCCCATTTATTGTTCACACCACTAGTTTAATTAGCTTTATTTACATTTTTGTTATTTTATTTTGATTGCATCTTTAGCTATTGGGTTAGTTGACTAGCAACTAATTCCACCCACTCTTCCAAAACCCGAGATTTTAACTGCTTTTATAAAAATATAAAAATACAAAAAAGAATCATCCCTCACCTCTAGTCCTAGTCTTTAGGCTTTCTAATCCTAGCGATACTATTCCTGAGTTGAATGATCAATCCCCCGGTACTTGTCACTATACTATACTACAACGATCAGGTACACTGCCTGGTGGGGGTTATAAGTTTCTCGAGATCCCTCGAGAGGTAAAGCCTGGTGCAATTCCCACACATCAAGTTTTTGGCGCCGCAGCCCGGGGAATAGTTATTGTCTAGGTTAGGATTTCTTTTTATTAGGTCTACTTGCTAGATTCCTTTCTAGTAAGACTTTATTTTTATTTTTTTTAGGTTTTCTTTAGTCTATATATTTCTTCGTGTCTTTGTTCGTAACTTTTACCATCCGACATCATGGAAGGTGGTAACATCTTTGAACCCATCAACCCACCACAACAAGACCACCCACAAAACCCACCACTAGCAAACCAACCTCTTAGGCCCCGAACCCTAGGAGAGTATTCCCGACCTAGCCACCAAGGCTATCGAAACACTATTGAGCTCACCCAAGGAGCCAATGTGTCTCCCTTGCGATCCGACACCATCCGGTTAGTGCAAAGCGGATGTGCATTCCATGGACTTCGTTCCGAAGATCCTAATCAACATCTCAAGGACTTCCTTAAAATTGTGGATTCTATAGACCTTGATGTTACAACTAGAGAGTCGAACCGATTAAGCCTATTCCAATTCTCTCTACGTGATCAAGCTAGTCAATGGCTTAAATGTTTACCCGCGGGATCCATCACCTCATGGGATGATCTCACCACTCGTTTCCTTGCTCAATTTTTCTCACCGGGGAGAACTACCAAGCTTAGAAATGATATCTTGATGTTCCAACAACGCCAAGGTGAAACTCTATATGAAACATGGACTCGTTTCAAGGACTTACTCCAAAAAGTCCCTCATCATGGCATAGATCTTTGGCTCCAAGTCCAAATCTTCTATGACCATAACGATCTCTCCACAAGGTGAACCATTGACCAATCGGCCGGTGGTAAGCTGTGATCTAAGTGTGGAAGAATCATGGGAACTCATAGAAGATCTTGCTCTCTATGACAACGAAAGTTGGAATGATCCCCGTGATTTGAACAAAACGGTCAAGGCAATATCTTTGCCTTCGAACAATTCTAGCACTCCCGACCGTAGGATCATGGAACTTGAGTACCAAGTCAAGTTTCTCATGTAATCTTAAGAAGCTCCTAAGCCTTCAAGCCAAGTGAACAAAATCACTTCTTCATGCGAATTATGTAGTGGTCCCCATGACACTCGTGATTGCGTGGAGCTCCCTGGAACAGCTTTTGCGGACTACGCATCTTCGCGTACCGACGAAGCGGGAGATAAGTGGTACACTTTCAAACCTGAGCCAAACCCTTACGGTGATTCCTACAACCCTTCTTGGAAAAATCACCCGAACCTTAGGTGGAACCAAAACAATTCTTCCAATCCGCCTAATCGTTACCAACCAAACGGTCCACCCTCCAACCGTACTTTCAACAACAACCCTTCTAATAACTATGGTAGTACCAACAATCTTGAAGGATTGATGTCCAAGTTTATGGCATCTCAAGAAGCTCGCATAGCTAAGTTTGAAACCGAATTCAATCAACAACAAACGGAGATGACTAATAAGATTGACAACTTGTTGAAAGCCCTCTACAACCAAGCGTTAACTACACCTAGGAAGGACACTAGGGACGCCAATAGTGGAATCCAAATTAAGGACCCCTCGTCATCCAAACACGTCCACTTTGTAAACGTTGTCACCATTAAGCCGATAGATAAGGATATAAAAGAAAGTGACAAGGATGAAGTTGGAGTAGAGACCGAGACTAGGGATGAAATTAAGGAAGTTGAGGTTAATAAGGGAGAAAAGTTAGAGGAAGTAGAAAGTGTAGAAGAGTACTTTGATAAGTTGCCTACCAAGGAAGAACGGGAATATCACAAGGATTTATTCAATGATCCCGAGACACCATATATCCTTGGCTCACCCCTTATTAAAGTAGGTGATCCCTCTAACATCAACATACCATGCAACATTGGGCATATGCATGTATGGAAAGCTTATATCAATCCTAGGTCTCCTATAAACATCATGACTAGGACATATTATAATTCGGTAATGAAGAAGCAACTTGGTTATAGGATGATGCCCAGTAAGAATTTGATAAGCAATTTGTAGGAAGAGTAAAAGGATTGCATGTGATAATCGGAAACTTCATTTATGAGACCGACTTTGTGGTAGTAGAGGATACTCGTCCGGTGATAGATGACTGCCTAAGTTAAGTAGTGTTCGGAAAACCGTTCGTTGAGGCCTCTAAGATGAGTTACGATCCGACTCTAGGGATAGTTAGATTCAAGGAAGAGAATGATGAGATTACTTACCAAATGCCCTATAAGATTGAACAATACCGCCTCCTATCGAACATAGAAAAGGAACACAAACAAGCGGTTTGCTATAGGAATGATGAGGATAGACGTAGAGGAGTAGAGTATGTTATGAATAGAATACTTGGTTTCTACAAAGAATGCTTGCAGCTAGGTCCGGAATACAAAACTAATATAGGAGATGACCTAGAAAGTGAGACCAAGGATGAGGTCACGTAATAGCCCATGACCTTGAGTCTAGCTACAAGACTCGTAAATAAAGAAAAGCGCTTCTTGGGAGGCAACCCATGCTTTATTTGATTTTTATTTGTTTGATTGTTATTTGTTTCCATATGCATGCTTTATTTTTATTGTTGGTAGATCATGTTTCAAAAATAAAATGGTGAAAATACTTTATTTTGTCATTTGGCTTAGTCTTAACTTCATCCAAAGGTATTTCACAAAAGATAAGTGTAAGGGGAAACCCCAAATATGTTTTTAAGAAACAAAATTGATCATGATTCTCCACAATATTAAATGGACATGTATATTCGTATTTGTTAGAGTCAAATGCTTGTATCGAGTCATAATGATGTTTTGCAGGATTTTCCAGGAAGTAGGACATAAGTTTTCCAGAAATTTTCCGGAAACTTAACGTAAGGATTTCTGCAGATCACTTCTGACGGGCGTCAGGAATTAATTCCTGACGGCGTCATGTGTAAAATTCTGGAAATTTTGCTAGTTTTGTTTTTCTAACGGAGTCTTAAAGTTTTTGTTAATTCTTTAGTTTTATAAACTCCAGGAAATCTGCAAACATTCATTCCACAAGCATTGTTTTCTAGGATTTGTTAGTATATATAGATTGCCGCCGATTTTACGCGAGGTTGCCTTGTTTGTTTTCTCAGGTTTAACAGGTTATGTATGACAAGAAGATGATTTATTTTTCTGGAAGGGAAGCTTTGATTGTTCATTTTCTTGGAGGAAGATCTAACCTTGTTGACACACTATCCACACCGAGCGAATCAGGGGAGTATTTGATTTAATTCTTTTACCTATTTCACTTTTACATTCTTTAATTGAACATTGAGGACAATATTCATCCTAAGTGTAAGGGGAGGGTAAATGATGATACCTTATAGGATACACTTTCACTTGAGTTTGTTTGTTTGATGGTAGGTGTGTAATAAAACTATGAGAAATACTTGTTAGTGTAATTTTAGCACCAAATTTAAAATTTTTTACAACATTTAGGAGTGAAACTTTAGCCTTAGCAAGCGTCTCATGGATAGGAGTCGTATGACTAGCACAAAACCGTACCATTCAGAAAAATTTTCCACCCAAATATGTGAGGTTCGCCTTTAGATTTGATAGGAAAAGCATTTACTATTAGTGCTTATGAGTGTACAGGTAGCATTTAGATTCTAGAACTTGCGTTAATGATGCATCCCGAGACCGCTAGTGAGACTACATTCGTGTGGTAGGATTTACTACATGATAAGAGGCATTAGGATCACCCTTGTGTTAAACCCGTGTCATAATTACTTGACCATTTAAGTCATATTACTTGGCTAGTAAAGTCAATTAAATTTTCCTACACCCTTAGCGTTGTACTCATTTTTAGTACACGAAACCCCTAGTACACCCCTCCGAGCCTATCTTTTTGTTTCTAACTTTAAGCATCTTACTTAAAGGAAGAATTTGTTACAACCCACTTAAATGTACACCCAAATTGCCTTAGCCTTCCGTGTATGCACTCATCTTTAGTGCATCATTGTTACATTTTTAAACCGTTAGTTAATTATCTAATTGATTACATGGTTGCTAAGTCGAGTCATATCTTGTACATATTGTTTTGGGACGATTGGGACTCATGGGTAAAGTACTTGTGTTATGGAGTAATGGGGAAGAACATAATATTATTACCCCCATATGTGCGTTAATCTTAAAAGTACTCCAAGTGTTTTGATTATCTTAATTCGAGTCATTAGATTAGTTTATTGTAAAGTATGTAAAAATTCAAGTGTAAGGGGAATGTACATTCCCTATGATGTATTATTTTTGATGGTAGGGTAAGAGTGTATGAAAAAAAAAATCAAAAAAAAAATTATTAAGAAAAAGAAAAATAAAATATAAAAAAAAAAGAAAAAAAAAACATTCGGACTACCATCCCGTTTCATTTAATGTTTGTTCTATGTTTTTGTTATTTTTCATTTATTAGCTTAAGTCGAGTCTAGTCTTGGCTTATCAACGCCATATTCTACATGTAATTAACCAAGATTATTAACTCGCCACTAGTAAAGATTGCCTTTATCCAACAAAACCGTGTATTTCATATCCCTACACCTAACGTTATAACCCTTTAAAAGACCTCTTTGATAGTTTATCTTAGGTGCTTACGCCATGTGGTGGAGGTTTGATCCTTTCCCAAGCCTATGGTAATCTATTTTGCTATGACAGGTAGTGAGAGATGTTTTCCATTTCCATACTGTAATATATACTTTATTACACCCGAGACATGTGAGTATCTAAACACTATTTGTTAGGTGCTAGTGTATGACCTCCGTGCTTGTCTTTGGTCTTTAGTGGAACGATTATTTATTGTAATTACTTTTATATTAGTGTTAAATGACCCATAACTTGTATTTTGATTAGAATAAAAGCGCGTTTGCTTGAGGACAAGCAAATCTCAAGTGTAAGGGTATATGATGAGGCGAAAAATGATCCATTTTTAAGGGGTCATTTAAGCCCGGAATTGAATTTATTTGATCAAATATTGCCCTAAATCGTTCCTTTTGTGATTTTAGGTACTTTTGGAGTGAATTATGGAAAAGGAAGCATTTTGGACGTTTTTGGAGCATAAAAGTGAAGAAAACGACAAAGTCTTAATTTTGCTTGCTGGGAACAGTACCTGACGGCGTCACCAAATTCTACATGACGGCGTCAAGAGTAAAACAAGAGGTTAATTGGATAGAGTACGTGACGGTCCAGAGATTTTTTACACTAGGGCATGACGGCGTCACCATAGGCCGTCATGGTCCCTTTACACGTGACGGCCCAGAGGAAAATTGCTCTTGAGGGCGTCAGATCTGGATCTAGGCAATCCAATATTATTATGGGCGGCGGGTTAACGGCGTCAGAATTCTCTTCTTGACACCGTCACGTTGGAAAATCTATATATAGTTTTGTAATTTTCATTCATTAGAGGAGGACAAATTAGAGGAGAAACCCTAGCACGATTTTTATCAGTATTTTCAAGGGTTCTCACCCTTTGAAACCTTTCATGTTCAATTAAGATAAGTACCCTTTCAATTCATTCAATATGTCTATGTGTTGTTTGAATATATCTTACGCTTGTCTTGATTTTAACATGCTAGGCTAGATCTCTTGTGTGTTTGCTTAGATGTAGTGAAACCTAGATGTTGATTATAGGTTGATTGCTTGTTTATAGTTGTTACGGATGAATGATTTCGATATTAGGCTTAAGAAAACTGGCAGACTTCCATAGGGTAACTTGCTTGAACGTCTTAAGAAGCATGAACCAATGCGTACTAGGTTTTTATGGTTGTATTTAATGCATAAGCGAATTATAGTGATCCCATTTTAGGAGCTTCTTGCAGGCTCGACATAGGAGTGAAGCAGGAGCTTATAGAGTTGGGGAAGTACGTACGCCACCCCACGATTGGTATTAAGGAATATAACCCGTCATCCACGCAACTGTAACAAACTATCAACCTGTAAAAGATATCTAGGGAGTAATGAAATCTAAGTAAACACAATTCTCCCATTTATTGTTCACACCACTAGTTTAATTAGCTTTATTTACATTTTTGTTATTTTATTTTGATTGCATCTTTAGCTTTTGGGTTAGTTGACTAGCAACTAATTCCGCTCACTCTTTCAAAACCCGAGATTTTAATTGCTTTTATAAAAATATAAAAATACAAAAAAGAATCATCCCTCACCTCTAGACCTAGTCTTTAGGCTTTCTAATCCTAGCGACACTATTCCTGAGTTGAACGATCAATCCCCCGGTACTTGTCACTATACTATACTACAACGATCAGGTACACTGCCTTGTGGGGGTTGTAAGCTTCTCGAGATCCCTCGAGAGGTAAAGCATGATGCAATTCCCACGCATCAGCGATCAACATGAAGCTCAATCCTAAGAAATGCTCCTTTGGTGTCGAAGAAGGACAATTCCTCGGAAACTTAATCACAAAGCAAGGGATCAAAGCTAACCCTTCGAAGGTGAAAGCCATTACGGATTTGCAACCCCCCAAAGACATTGAAAGAGGTACAGAGCCTTAATGAAAACTAGCAGGACTTAGCAGATTCTTGTCAAAAGGTGCGGATCGATCACTGCCATTCTTCAAAACCCTCAAAGGATGTACAGATAAGAAGACTTTCCAATGGAGTGTCGAAGTCGAAGCTGCCTTACAGAAGTTGAAAGAGTTCATGGAAATTCTACCAACACTCACAGCCCTAATCAACAGAGAAGTGCTATATATGTATATCGCAGCATCTCACGAAAGTATCAGCGCAGTACTCCTAGCAGAGGGGGGAAAGAAACAAATTCCGATTTATTTTGTCAGTCGCGTTTTGCAAGGAGCTGAATTAAACTACCCAAAACTTGAAAAGCTAATTCTAGCTCTGGTTCACACTGCAAGACGCCTTCGAAGGTATTTCCAAGCTCACCCCATCACTGTACTGACTGATAAGCCCATCAAACAAATATTGTTAAAGCCAGAAAAATCGGGAAAGATAGCCAATTGGGCTATCGAGTTGGGGGAACACGAGATCGAATACAAGGGAAGGAATTCCATAAAAGGTCAGATATTGGCAGATTTCTTAGCTAAAACCCCATCTGAACCTGGCTACGTTGCGAATGAACCCAAAATAGAGTCCTCAAAAGAGAAAGAAGGATGGAAGTTATACACGGATGGAGTATCTAGCTCTGATGGTTCAGGAGCAGGATTAATGCTTGTAAGTCCCAAAGGAAAGGAGTATACTTACGCATTAAGGTTCGAATTTGAAGCAACAAAAAATGAAGCCGAGTACGAGGCTTTGTTAGCAGGCCTTCGGTTAGCTAGAGATATGGAGGTGCGCCATCTTTTGGTCTTCGTAGACTCACAACTGGTCGCAAACCAAATTAAAGGCTCTTATGAGGCAAGGCAGCCTACCATCAAACAGTACCTGGATAAGGCTAGGGAAATCCTTAACGGATTCGAATCTTATACCATCGAGCATGTACGAAGGAATAAAAAAAAAGCAGATGCATTGAGCAAGCTTGCTTCAATGGCTTTTGCTCATCTAACTAAAGAAGTTCTAGTTGAAGTGTTAGTAGAAAGATCCATCCAAAGGAAGGAGGTGTCAGATGTCATATTTGAAAAGGAATCCAATTGGATGACTCCAATAAGAGAATACTTGATAAGTGGAATCTTGCCAGAAGACCCGAAATTGGCAAAAAAAATCATAATCAAGGCCCTACAATATAAACTGATAGGGGACAATTTATACAGAAGGTCATTCCTTACCCCTTGGTTTCGTTGTGTAGGGCCGAAGCAAGCTTCGAACATCATACACGAGATACATGAAGGGTCTTGTAGTCTACATGTAGGACCTCGCTCCGTTGTTTCAAAGATAATGAAGCTAGGATATTATTGGCCGTCCATGCACAGAGATGCAACAGATATAATTCACAAATGTGAAGCATGCCAAATCCACTCGAATGTTCCCAGGCTTCCTAAGCAAGATATGACCTCCGTTACATCTGCATGGCCCTTTTCCAAATGGGGAATTGACATTGTCGGACCTCTACCAGTGGCTCTAGGAGGAGTAAAATTTTTGGTGGTCGCCATAGATTATTTCACTAAATGGGTGGAAGCTAAGCCTTTAGCATCTGTGACCGGCAGACACATGGAGAAATTTGTATGGGAACACATCATCTGTCGCTTCGAGGTCCCTCACATCATCATCTCTGACAATGGAAAGTAATTTTGCTGAAGATGTATTTCCTACTTTTTGCAAAGGTCTAAAAATCAAACAATCATTCATGTCCATGTATCATCCCCAAAGCAACGGTCAAGTAGAGGTCACCAACAGAGACATTGTCAATGGAATCGAACGAAGGCTAGGCCGGAGCCATCATGGATGGGTAGATGAGCTACCCCAAGTCCTATGGGCTCATAGGACACACCCCAAGTCGAGTCACGGGGAAACGCCTTTCAGTCTCACTTATGGAACATAAGTTGTCATTCCCTCAGAGATAAGTATGGAAACAGAATGCAAAATGAACTTCGAAACTTCAGAAAATGAAGAAAGGCTTCGAGAAAACCTAGATTTACTCGAAGAGCGAAGAGAAATAGCCTCCATCAGAGAAGCTATATACAAGCAAAAGTTGGAAAAGTATTATAATAACAGGGTGAGACCTTCAAGCTTTAAGCCAGGCGAATATGTCCTTCGGCTCAATAGCGCAAGAAAATCTGAATACCAAGGGAAATTAGGACCTACATGGGAAGGACCTTACGTAATAGCTGAAGCCTACGGTAATGGAGCCTACAAACTGGCAACACTCTTTAGAGACGAGGTTGACAGGACATGGAACGGTACCAACCTTCATAAGTTTTACATATAAGACTTACAGTTTTAAAGACAATTTGTCTGTTTCAATTTATGTATTGCACTCTTCTCATTCTGAGAAAGAAGCATTAATGGTAGGCCTCTTAGTATTCATTTGATCGAATGATGTAATCCTCCCTACCTAATTAATGATATAACGCATTTCCCTCAAACCCTTGTTTCGTTTTATACAACAAAGATTTATCCAGCCAAGTAATACAAGTTTCAATGTTCGAAGGATGATTTAAGATATTAATGTCTTACACACAATATCCATAATAATTCACATTAACTTTCCTAGAAAGTGTAAGGGTATTTGAAGCCCTCTGACTAGAAGGATTAAGAGGGAGTGGGTTGCGACCCTGTCAGCAGTTAAATTATACGATTGCTAGAAATCTTGGTTCAAAGTACACACAATAAGGATATTCATCTATGATAACCTTAGGTTGTATATTAACGTTATTAAAAAGCGTTGAGAGAAGAGAAACATGATATTAAAAGGGATAGAATCCCTAAGCAAGTAGATTCCAAGTTAACATAAAGAAAAATAGGCAGAAGAATTATACGCATTCGAAATAGGAAAAAGCAATAAAATGTTTGAAGGGTACACACCACCCTCGGGGCATAATCATTGCCAACATGGCAGCCTCTATTCATTCTTGGATGAGGTAGGATCTTCTTGACGCAGGTGAGATGAAGGCTTCATAGGAGATTTCTTCCTACTCGGAGAAGATGGTTGAATCCTACGAGGTTTCTTAGACAGAAGTTCCTCAATGGATATCATGGGATCTTTGGTTGCCTCAATAAGGAAGGGATACTCTGCTGATGCAAATGCATTACTAACATCATCGTATTCCCTTTCATGTGTTGGGCGATAGTAAGGAACTTTCGATAGGATCACAGGTTCTCCAGTATCAACAATTTCCTCCAAGGTGGTACATTTACCATGACATATAGCAGCGTTCACCAAGTCGGCTATCACTCTCCCGACCTCATCTCTATGATATAGTTCCATGGCAATATAGGGAACAACCTTCGATACAATCTCTGCCCTATCCTTCTGAAGGCCTTCACATCGAAGTCTTAAAGTGGCTAACTCCTGCTGTAGCTTAGACTTTTGCTCCACAAGTCTAGTCTTTTCAGATTTAAGACCTGAACACTTGGACTCGAGTATGGACAATCTTTCTCTAAGCCCAATCACTTTAGCCTCCTCCATCTTGAGCCTTCCACACTCAGCTCGGGCTTCTTTAAGTTGACTGGCAAGTTTCATGGTATTAACCCGAAGGTCTTGAACAATGGGGTTCTTTTCAAAGTCCTTCGAAGCTCTATCACACTTAGCCTTCAACTCGCTAATCAATAACTCCCTATTCTCTTCTCGATCCAGGACCACTCTCAACTCCTCTTTAGCATTCTTGACAGTCTGAACTAGTTCTCTTGTTCGAGTATTGAGATGGTTGTCAAGGACGGCCTGCCTCGTATAGCTTTTGTCATGAAGGTCACATAAGTTTTCAATGGACATATTGTCAAGGGTTCCCTTCCAACTGGCAGGGTAACACCTTCGACCAGCCGATGGTAAGAAAGCGAATTGTGGAGTTCCTTTGTGTTGGATAATCCTACACAAGCAAGAATTATATATAACAAAAAAACAAAATTTAAAAAACGTTATAATAATGCTTGAGGCATGATAAGTTTTACCATGGATATCATCATCGTCCGGATCCTCCAAAGCTGTTGTGACAATAGTTTCGTATTGGAACTCTTTTTGTTTTGTAGCCCTGGACAGGGAAGCTTGTATATCAAATTTTCTTTTGACAGGAGGCTTCAGGGATTTCATGCCAGTTCCTTTCCTCTCACGAACCCGGTCGGCTATGCCAGATGACCCAGCAAGGGTTATAGGACCGTCATCCGAGGAAAGGACCTCTACACCATGGATATTCTCTATTTCTAATGGAGTCTCTTCTGTATTTGCAGGCGTTAACACCTCAACTGTGGTTATTGGCTCTACTACCATGACATCCACATCATTATTGTTTACCGAGACTGAGGGAGAACCTACCCCATAGTTAAACTCTTTTGGATCCCTGGGAATAAAGCTGGCCTCCTTCGCGCCACCAGATACAACGAAATTACGGAAAGCCATCCCTGCAAAATGAACAAATACATAAATATTATCAGACATGTTATTAATCTCTATTCAATTATTTGCACATACTTTCACCATCATAGTGAATTTCAGGAATCATGGGAGATCCCTCCCAATGATCCACAAGGCCGGCCATGAAAAGGACGGGCTCTGGAAAAGTTTGCACGTCCACAGGGTATCGAGCGAGGCGTTGGTAGAGTGGATCACTTCGAACATTGTAGGGAAGCTGATCATTGAATTTCTTATGGTCAAAATGGAATGATTCATTCAAGAGTGCTCTTACACTCAAAATGGAATGATTCATTCAAGAGTGTTGGATATTGTGGAGGTATGATAGTATCCTGCACGTAGAAGAACTTTCCTTTCCAATTGGTTATATGTGTACAGGGTTTGGTAATCAGTATTGGCACATCTGCTTCAACACTTTTCGATAACGTAAGTCAATCCCCTCCAGGGCAAAGGTTAAGGAAGCCTCGAAGCACATCTAGTGTGGGCTCATAACCATAAGACTTACACATTACTATATAGGTAGTAAGTTTGGCAAGGCCGAAGGGGTTAAACCTTGAGATGTGTACTTCATAGTACTGTAACAGCTCTAAAAACAATGGATGAAGGAGTATTCTTAAGTTGGATCGAGTAAAGGCATGAGTATATAAACCCACATACCCTTTTGGGGCATCATAAATGCTTTGATTTTTGTTAGGAAGCATGACTTTGTGTTGTTTGGGTATAGGGTAATCTTCTAGAAATAAGGCCAAAGCCTCTCTCGACAAGGTACATTTTTGTTGCCTTATAATACGTTTGGCATCCATGCTCATGGCTAGTGAGTATGCCTAAAATTAGTTACTAATAGATAATGGAAAAGGTTACCTTTTGGTTGCCGCAGTAAATTACGTCACAGCTTTGTATAAGTTATAACGGCGAAGTGTGTGCATAGATTAGGGTTTGCGAGTTTCAGATTATTTATACTGTATATGGATGA
The DNA here is from genome assembly GCA_030686995.1 of Artemisia argyi. Classification (NCBI taxonomy): domain Eukaryota; kingdom Viridiplantae; phylum Streptophyta; class Magnoliopsida; order Asterales; family Asteraceae; genus Artemisia; species Artemisia argyi. The sequence continues at coordinate 149,959,248 of CM060686.1, forward strand.
ATCTAGAATAGGCTTTAAATTTTGAAAGCTTGTTTAAGATTACCGATAATCATGCCGTTGTAATTTTTGTTCAACGGTTAAACCACACGCATGCGCATTTATTGCGTTTTTGAAATTTTAAACATTTTTTGCTTATTTAATATTCGAGGATGGGGAGAATTTGTTACTTTATCCTAGAGTTAAAAGCCATACATCCTTGTATGAATATCTAACTTTCAACTGGGGGCTTGATGATGTACCCTCCGATCAGCTCGAAGGACCCTCCTTCGAGCCTTGTTGCAACCTACATATTGAAGGCTCTGGCTAGCCTCCTAAAACTTTCAATGGCGTAAAACTAATCACTAGTGATCTAGTTTCCAAGTGAGAATTCTCCAGTCAAAGGATTAAGCCCTTCGGGGTATCCTTTAATAAGTTGTAAGGATGGAACAATGCCAAGTCCAAACATTGATAAGACCAAGTCTGACCCACGTCTCCTCTTCCTCCTTAGCTCCCCCGCTAAACCAGGAGGAGTGGGCACTAAACCCTAGCGGTTACCATAAATCATGGGACGCCTCCATGATCTCCAAGAAACATGTGAACAATCTCCAAGGTTATTTCATCACCTATAAATAGTCTTGGATGAGTCATATATCTGGTATGCAATCTCCATTATCCTACTTTACTACATTTTCAATAAACTTCTCATACCAAATACTTATTCACACGCCGGAGGTGGTTCACAGGGCCCAACCCCTGCGCAGTCACTTAACGTAGTGTATTCGTATTTCTTATTTCAGGTTAGACACAAGCTTGGTGCAACCACAACATCCCCCATATCCTTTGATCACCATCGTAGGCCTGGTCATGCAATTTATTGTACAATCATAGGTCATCATGTGTTAAGCTATAACGAGACAGCCCAGAAGGTTTAAAGCTTGACGACATCCGAAGCTGAATTACACAACACAATACCCTAAAAGCGGCGTTTTGACGGCGTCAAGATTTATAACCTGACGCCGTCAGCCTTGTAATTCTATATATAGTTTTCGATTTTCCATTCATTAAGTGTGTAACTTTGGATACAAAACCCTATACGGTTTTCAGAGGTTTTTAAAGGTTTTCATACCCTTTTTTCTTCCATATTCAACTGAAGATAAGTTTATCTTTTAGTCATTCAATATGTCTATGTGTTGTTTGATTATCTTTTATGTTTTTCTTCCCTTTAACATGCTAGCATAAATCTATTAGTGTTTGCTTAGATCTAATGAAACTTAGTTATTGATTGTTGATACGTTGTCTATTGTTGGTTGATGCTACACCTTAGGCCTAAGAAAACAGGCTGACCATTATATGTAACTAGCTTGAACGTCTTAGGAAAGGAAATCGCATGTACACTGTGGTTTTTCTCATTGTATTTAATGCATGAATTGAGGTTAGTGATCCTATAGTTTGGGTGCTTAACGTGCAGCTATTAGGAGAAGTTGATATTCATAGAGTTGGGAAAGGTTGTGTACACCCCCACGACTGGTATTAAGGAATACAACGCTTCAACTAAACTATTGCACTGCGAAATTCAACAAGTCAACAAGAGATAACTAGGGAATAATTATATCTAAGTAAACATGTTTGTCTCACTGTAAGAAGTCCACCAATTTCATTTTTCTAGTTATTTTTATTTTTGTTTATTAGTTTAATTAGTAGCTTTTGTGTAAGTTGATTAGCAACTAATTCCGCCAACTCTTTCCAAAACCGAATTTTACTGCTTTCATAAAATATGAAAAAATAAAAAAAGAATCATCCCTCACCTTTAGACCTAGTTGACCTACACTTCAATCCTAATGACACTATTCCCCTAGAGAACGATCAATTCCCCGGACATACCTATACTACAATAAAACGATCAGGTACACTTCCTGGAGGATTGCAAGTTTCTCAAGATCCTTTGAGAAGTAAAACCATTTGTGAGGCCGCAATCCTCGCTTCAGTTTTCTTTGTCTTTTTTGACCTTGAGCCTTTTTGATTGTCTTCATTAGCTCATTTAAAGCCTCTTCATCATTTCTTAAGTTGATGAAATCAGCAAGTTGTGCTGACCTTTCTTCAACTGTTAGGCTTTTATTTGCACTGAGCTCTTCAGCCTTTGCCTTTAAGATTGGATCTGAATCAATCATCTGTTGAATTGAATCTTCATGTGCTCTAGCTTTTTCTTCTTCTTGATACTTTAGAGTTAAAAGAGCATCTGTTTCCAATTGAACTCCAAAAGTTACCTTTACCAATCTTTGCTCTTCCATGAATTTAGCAATTTCATCTTCATGAGCCTTTTGTGCAACTTTAGCATCATACTCTATTTGAGCTTGAATCCTTTGCTTCACCTTCCTTGGAAGTTATTGATCTTCTTTAATCATTTTTCCTTTACCCTTGTCTTGTGTTGGTATTTTGCCAGTGTAGATCACCTTAGCATTAGTAAAAACAGGGCTAACAGTAGTAATTGAAACATTTAATTATACTTCAGCAATTTGTACTGCTTCCTTCGTATGTCTTGAAATATCAACAATCTGATCAACAAGCCCAGCAGTACCTTGTTGTTCACCATCAAAGCTCATATCCAAGTTACCACCATCACCACATGCATCTTTGTCTTCAAAGTTTAACTTCCTCCCCTCAGTTTGTGCACTTTTGTTACTCCCCTATCTGGAAGAATCATCACCATCAGAATTATTTGAGCTTGGAGAGCTTGAAGAATCAACAATGTTGGCTTTTCTCTTGGTCTTCAACTTTTTGACCTTTTCTTGAAGCCTCTTATCTTAGTCACCAACTTAGAGTATATCTTCCCATATAGCAGCTTGCTATTCTTCAAATCATTCTCCAGAGAAGAGACCTTGTTGGACAAGGTGGTACATAAGTCCATCAATTCATTAAGTTCATCAATACCCTTAAAACTTCCAGTTGTGTTACCTGCTGGAAGAGGTGCTTCATAGGGCATAGACTCAGACTCAACCAAAGGAGGAGTATCTAAGCCACCCATATTTGCCATGTGGCTTGGGATTCCACCACCTGCATCCAATCCAATAGGATCAGACACATTAGGTGTTGCCATGGAAGAAGTCTTAATGATGTTAACACTTTCCTGCCTAGCTACTAAGCCAGAAGCAGTAGTGTTAGCCTCATCCATACTATCAAAATTGACAGCCTTATCTGCTATAATTGGATGAGTAGGAGAACTAGGCTGAGGTACTATGGTTTCCTTTCTATTTCTTCTCCTATAGGTGTTGGTAACAGAGGGTGTGTGAACAATATTTGGAACCAAAATGGGTGTGTGTTGGGGCTCAGTTGGGAGTACTGACCCTTCACCCTGAAAAGATTGAATCCTTTCCAACATTTCATGAAAAAGAGGTTTGACCACCCCATTGAAAAGTCGATTTTTCATTGCCATATTCTGAAAAAGCTTTTGTTGCAGGAAAGGTTTTCTTATGAGATTTTAGCTCGTTCTGCCTTTTGTTTAAAAATGATTGCACAAATCTTGGATACATCAAAAATAAATTTTGAAAAATTATAAGTCTTATTTGTAGATAAGCAAATGAGAGCAATAACAATATTGCTACTGAATTGCTCCCATGAGGTTTTCTTATGACTTAAGCAGTGTAAGAGGGTATGAATGAAAAACCTCCATTGGGGTGAGAAACATCCTTTTTGAAAAGTCAGTTTATGGTCAGATGTATCATACCCCATTCTGGCAATTTCTTGCCAAATCTTAGTGTTTGGCATATCATGGATACTATTGGAATTTGTTAATTGGAGATGTCTCCTAACAGATTTCTCAGTAACTATGAATTGTTTGCCATCCACATTAGCATGCAATTTTGTGTCTCCATTCTGACTAGTTTTGACAGTTGCAGTATGCCAAAACTTTGTGATTTGAGAGACATAAAGAGTAAGGTTACAAGAAAGAGCATACCTTGTATGAGTTGTGTTCAAGAAGTCCACAAGCTCATAAAAAACTAGTCCATCACCCTTATCTGTTTTCTCCAAGAATGCTACCTGGTTGTGAGTCTTAACGAATTCCAAGTTAGCCATGATGATGTATGCAATTGATGATAGAAAACTGATCGTTTGTGGTTGAATGAAAGATGTGAAAAGCCAATTGGGTTTTTATAGAGTTGCTGTTAGGGTTTGAGTATTTTGCGCAAAGGATAAGAATTATCTTTAGAAAGAGAATAAAAGTAATATTTAGAAAGAAGATAATTATCCTAAGAAAAACCCTATAATTATGGTAACAAACAGTTTTACCCAACGGCTATCTTTAAAAATTAGTTATTGACACAATAGTTGTAATGGCTAGTTAAGCAGTACAAAATTTTACACTAGTAGTACAAACTGTTCCCCAGCAGTACAAACTTTATGAAAAATTTTCAAGGAGCAGTATAAACTCAATTTGTATTTAAAACATTACTGCCCACTTATAGTTTTTAGCAAACTATCAGCTATCAACGGATTTGATATATCTTTACCAATAGCCGTTTACTTTAGACTAGCCAACTCTTCACTGTGAAGTATGGTGAGTTGATAACCATATAGTTTTTGGTAAACTATCAACCATAAACAGATTTGATAAGTCTTTACCAGAAAGCGTTTGCTCTAGACTAGTTGGTTCTTGATGTGTGTTATACATGGTGAACCAATAACCATTTGTTGTGTGATAAGAGACACACACTATATACATCCAAAGCATAACACAGTCAAAGCACTATTCACCTCAAAGTGCTTTCTCAACCTCTAAATGTTAGTCCAAAACCAAATAAAACACAAGACAAAGCATTTTCTATATTGACATATATCAATCTTGACTAACATGTTTACTTAACCAAGCCAATTTACATTAGCAGTACCAATTATACAAAGCAGTACCTATTGACCAACCTAGCAGTACAAATCCATTTACTTTACATAAATATACAGAGATCAAAGTATTTGAGGGTTGAGCATTCCATTACTTGCAACCAAGTACTGAAACCTCCCTACATAAAAACCTTTGGTTAATAAATCAACAAAGTTGTTATCTGCATGAATTTTAACAACTTGAATTAACCCTTTCTCATTACAATCTCTTATAAGAGGGTGTTTGGGATTGCGTTATGAGACTGATTATCTACTTATTTTGTTTTGCAAACGCAGAAAATTGGTTTTGAGTGTTTGGCAAAAAAAAAGTTGAAAAACTGATTATTTGCTTTTCTAGGGGGCCAAAACGCAGTTTTGAAAAAGTTACACCCTACTTACTGTGACAAAACGCAGGTTTTGAAAAGTGATTATTTCATTTATTTCTCACATGGCCCACAATAAAATACCTTTATTACCCTTTGATTTAATTTTCATGTGGCACATGCATATGTCTATTTCGGTAATTTTATGCATTAAGTAACAAAATAATCAAATTTGCCAAACACTCAAAAAACTGATTATTTGATTATTGTGATATCAAACAACATAATCAAATCCAAACACTATATTTGAGAACCACGTTTTGCAACAGATGATTATCTGATTATCCGTTTTCAAAACGAATAATCTATTTTCAATAAGCAATCCCAAACACCCCCTAAAATTATGCATAATCTGAATATGTTTAGTTTTAGAGTGTTGAACTGAATTTTTAGTAATATACATTGTACTGTTATTGTCAATAAAAATGATGGTATTTAAGAAGTTATATCCATAATCAAGTAGCTGATTCTGAATTCAAAGTACTTGAGCACAATAACTAGCAGCAGCCACATATTCAACTTCAGTTGTAGAAGTAGCTACCATAGTTTGCTTCTTGCACTGCCATGAAATCAACCTACACCATAGGAATTGACAACCACCTGTTGTTGACTTCCTATCCATACTAGCACCAGCATAATCACTGTCTGAGCATGACACCAAATCAAATGGAGATTCTTTGGGATACCACAGACCTAAGTTAGGTTGACCCTTAAGATACCTAAAAATTCTCTTCACTGATATCAAGTGAGATACCTTGGGAGTGACCTGAAACCTTGCACAAGCACATATTGCAAACATAATATCTGGTCTTGATGATGCGAGATACATCAAAGACCCAATCATAGACCTGTATGTGTGCACATCAACAGCTTCACCACCTTGTTCTTTCAATAGCAAATGTGTGTCTTTATCAGCAGGGGTACTAGCTTCTTTAGCATCTATAAACTGAAACTTCCTCAATATTTCAGCCACATATTTATCTTGACTGATAAATATTCCATTTGGTTTCTGTTGCACTTGTAGCCCCAAGAAGAAAGTAAGTTCACCCATAAAACTCATCTGAAATTGATCCTTTATCAACTTTTCAAACTCTTTGCACATCTCTGATTTGGTAGAACCAAAGATGATATCATCCACATAAACACGTACCAACAGAATATCACCTTTGTTCTTCTTGATAAAAAGAGTCTGATCTATCTTGCCTATATGGAACCCATTCTTCAAAAGATAAGTAGCCAGAGTTCCATACCAAGCTCTTGGAGCTTGATGCAAGCCATAGAGAGCTTTTACCACCTTATATACCTTATCTGGATGATCAGGGTAAATAACACCTGGAGGTTGAGAAACATATACCTCCTCATCAATAGTACCATATAAGAAGGCAATTTCACATCCATCTAGTATACCATGAATCCCATGAATGAAGCATAAGCTAGAAAAAGCCTTATTGCCTCAATCCTTACAACAGGTGCAAAAAAAAATTTCATAATCAATCCCCTCTTCTTGTGTATAGCCCTGAGCTACAAGCCTTGCTTTATTCCTTATCACAATTCCTCTTTCATCCTTCTTGTTTCTGAACACCCACTTTGTACCTATTACCCTCATGACTCTAGGCAAATCAACTATAACCTAAACCTTCTGAATCTTGAATTAAAGAAGCTCTTCTTGCATTGCTTTCACCCAGCTTGAGTCTTCTAATACCTTGAGTACATTCTTGGGTTCAATATGTGATAGAAAGCATACAAACAGACATTCATTCTTATCCTCATGGTCTTTTGATTCATACACAACACTCAGAAAACCATGATCATCTGGATTATATGTCTGCTTTCTAGTCTTAACACCAGAATGTATATCTCCAATTACATTCCCAAGTGGATGATTCTTGTTTACTGTTGTTTGGGGAGTTTGAGGAACTTCATATGTGATAGGAATGTTATGAAATTCCACCTCAAAGTCATAGACTTGATCATCCTGAGAAGCATAGTAAACTGTTGGATCAATAGTGTGCACTAGGGGTGAGCATCGGTCCAGGACCAGATCGGACCGGACCGAAAAGACCGAGGCCCGAATTAGCCAAAAAGCCAAGACCGAGGACCGGACCGAATGTGGTCGATCCGGTTCAACTAGGCCAAATATCGGTTTGTGGTCTGGACCGGATCGGACAGACCGGACTGAGGACCGAATTAGCCAAAAAGCCAAGACCGAGGAGCAGACCGAATGTGGTTGGTCCGGTCTGGTCTTGGTCAGTCCGGTCCGGTCAAGTCGTTTGCTTAGCCCTAATGTGCACATTTGGTCCAGCAGTACAAACTTCTGGCTCAGCAGTACTAACTCTATCTGTACTGCTTTCAGGTATATCCTTATTATGAGTATCCACATCATCTGCATCACCATCTTTTCCAGTTTCATTAGAGGATTGTGGATCACCATTCTTTGAAGTAGAGTCATCTCTTGTATAAGTGTCCCATATAGGCATCAGTATATGATCTTTATCATTTTCTTTCTCCCTGCTTGGTTCATAAACATCAACATCAACATATTCTTCTGAACCTGCAAAAATCATTAGTAGTTTTTGTACACGCAACAACTGGTACATAATTCATAGAATGGGTTAAAGAATCAAGATCAAACAACCATGTTGGACCAGCACATGCAACATTAGATTTATTCTCTAATAACTCTACATTCTTCAACTTTCTTAGTTCTTAAATTGTATACCCTAAAAGCTTTACTAACCATAGAGTACCCAACAAAGAAACCCTCATCTGATTTTCCATCAAATTTACCCAAACTGTCTAAGGTATTGAGAATAGTAACATGGCAACCAAATGGTCTAAGAAAACCTAAAGTAGGTGTTCTACCTCTAAAGAGTTCATAAGGTGTCTTGTTTTTAGATTGCACCACTAAAACCGTGTTTTACACATAACAAGCATTATTAACTGCTTAAGCCAAAAAAGTCATGAGAAGTTTTGAATCAGCTAACATGGTCCTAGTAGCTTTTATTAATGTTCTATTTATCCTTTTAGTAACACCATTATGCTGAGGAGTTCTAGCAACACTAAATTCTCTTTTAATACCTTTTACCCTACAAAATTCATCCAAAACTCTATTCTTGAATTCTGTCCCATTGTCACACCTGATGATTTTCACTTTCTTATCAACTAGGTTTTCTACTTCTGTAATGAAAGTCTTAAGAATGCTAGTTGTCTCATCCTTAGTTCATAGAAAGAAAACCCATGTGAACCTGCTATAATCATCAGTAACCACAAGACAATATTTCTTATGAAGAATGCTACTCACAGATGTAGGACCAAACAAGTCCATGTAAAGCATATATAATGAGTGAGTAATATAGTTAAGGGTCTTGGGCTTACAAGAAGCTCTGTGTTGCTTACCCTCAAGACAGGCAACACATGTTTGGTCATTTTCAAAATGTTTTTGAGGCAAGCCTCTTACCAAACCATCTTTTACAATCTTATTAATGGTTTTAAAGTTAATGTGACGAAGTCTTCTATGCCAGAGCATTGACGCATCCAATGTGGCTTTTGCAAGCAAACAAGTAAGATTCTCTTTGGGAACAATGTTCTTCATATCAACACTGTATAAATTGCTTTTTCTAGGAACTCTAAGTAATACTTGAATTTTATCAGGTAACTTAAAGTTAGGAGAAAGGACAAGACATTCAGTGTCAGTAAAAAGAACTTTGTTATTTTTGTCACACATCTGTGAGACACTAAAGAGATTATACTTAAGTTCTTTTACAAAACACACATATTCAAAGTCTAAATTTCCAGTTTTAATTGTACCTTTACCAGAAATTTTACCACCAATACCTCCTCAAAAGCTAACATATCCTCCATCCAGAGCTTTGAAATCTGAAAGGTATGACATGTTGCCAGTCATGTGCCTTGAACATCAACTATCTGAGTATCCTTGATCTTCTTCTTTAGTACGTGAATGTTCATACACATGAAAATAAAGGAAATTAGTTTTCTTTGGGGACCTAAGCCATCACTAACTTGGATCTGCCTCATGCATCAATGTAATTATATTTATTTAAGTTTATTGATGCACTGTTGGAGTTGGTGGGAATCCACTTCCAACATGCTGAGGCCTTAACAACATTTCCCCCATTTGCCCTATTTGTGTTCTCATACCTAGCAGTATTAACTATTGGCCTAACAATACAAACAGTTGGCTTAGTAGTTTTGACCTTAGATACCCAAATCATGTTGTGAACAACATTTTTATGATAAAAAGGCCTTTTCACTATTTTCTGTGCTGTTTGAGTAAAACTTGTTTTTGGTTTGGCACAAGAAACAGTTGGTTTTGGTCTAGCAGTATGAATTGGTCTAGCAGTAGAAAGTGATTTTGTGCCAGACTTCACCAGAATTGCTCTGGGGATCATCTTGTTGTTTACATTAGGGTGAGTATTTCTTGAAAAGTTGTTTTCATTAATCCTATTGTTAGTGTTCCCTGACACCCTTGTTTTCCCAAATACAATCCTTCTTCCCTGATGGTAATTACAATTATCATGTAAATGGTCAAAACTACAACAAATGAACATGCTTTGTTAAACATCACAAACTCATTACCAAGTTTTTGAGATTTTAAGTTGTTCTAGTTCCTCTGGTTACCCCTAGGAACTAGAGACCTGTTTGTAGACCTGTACAACTCATCATACTTAACTGGTAACCTAGGTTGTTTAACTTGTTTTCTAGGTGTAACAGTTTCTTCTTTAACCACTTTAGGAACAGTGGTTTCAACTTTACTCTTTAACTCAGATACAACTTCATCAACAAGAGAAGTATTACTAGCACTGTCAAACACCTCATCAGTTTTAAGACTCTCAGTAGTTTTTGGACCAGATGCAAGTTTAAGTTCTTAAAATTCCTCTAAATCTGTGTGTGCTGAGTCAATACCTAGAGGTGAAGGAACACCTCTGTATGATGGAGGAACATATTTATTACCTACACCAGACCTAGCTTTATTAACTATTTGAACTTCCCAAATTTTAGTTAATCCATCTGAGGCATAAGCTAATGTATCAACTGTTATCTTAACATTTTCATTAGCCTTTTTGATCTTTTCTAGTTCTTCTCTAAGCATACTTATCTCAGAATTTTTATGATCTAAGTCTCTTTTAGCACAACTATTTCATCACTAAACTTAGATTCATTTTCTTTATAATGTACAATTTGTGCTTCAAGAACAGCTAAACCCCTTTTGTGATTAGATAAGTTAAAACATGTCTGATTTACCTCTAACATTTGATCATCAAATTGCTTTTTCAGTTTTTTCATATGCTTTAAGAGTAGAGCAAGATTTAGCACAACTATTTATAGAATCTACCTCAGAGTCAGAAATTGATCATCAAATTGCTTTTTAAGTTTTTCATATGCTTTAAGAGCAGAGCAATATTTAGCATAACTATTTATAGAATCTACCTCAGAGTGAAATATGCTCTTAAAGTCTCTCATTGTCTCTTAAGTACCACTTTTGAACAATTTTGTTTCTTTATCATCCTGAATCAACCATCTTCATTACAGTAAATGACCTTTTCACCCTTTATGTAATTTTGAACGAAAAAATGCTACTCCTTATTTCAAATCAATTTCCATAGTTTCAAGAAACGAACAATTTGCGAATCTCAATAAATAGTACACAAACAGTGATGTCGTAATGGAACGAAACTTCAACAATGCTTAAAATTGCAGAAAGATATATCAAACGTGAAAACAATAATAGATGATGGATATGAGGCAAATTGGAGAACAATAATCCATGATACCAATAATTACCTGGACTTGGACAATCGAAGAATTTAATAAACACAAAAATAAAATTATCAAAATTGCTTTCTAAAATAAGAACAATTTCCATAGGTGTTCTTGTTACAATTTATTCTACAGTGATTTAATCGATGAGTAGATTGAATGGATGAGGTTGGTAGCTTTGGATGGTGGGTGTTGAAGAAGAAAAGGGTAGATGGAGAGACTAGAGAGAGAAAGAGAAAAAGAAAGAGAAAGAAGGGGGTACTTTAGTCCAAATTGATATCCTGGGTAGAAACAACCACAAATTTAGCACCCTTTCATATTCAGGATTTGATTTAGTAATAAGTTAAAAAGAAACTACCTTTTTATTATATGCATTAAGAAAATCCCCCCCCCCCCCAGAAAATTAAGCAAAAAAAAAAAAAAACAGACCCCAAAATCGAAATCGTAAAGGTATATATATTTTTATTTTTTTTATTAGCTTTTGTACAAGTCAGTTTATTGAACACGTGAAGCATTATTATTGAACATGTTAATAATGCTTCATCAGACATATGATAACTAAAACTAAACATCAACTAACTGGATTAATCAAACCAAAATACTAAAAAATACCTTATGTTTGAAACTTAAGCACCCTTAATCCAAACTTCGAATCCAAGAACCATAATAATGTTGAATTAGTTTAAAATTAGTCGTAATTAATCCATTAAACATAATCCATTTTGTTAATACAAATAATCCATAAAAACTTTTATTTATATTTTACGATCTCCTTAGGTTTTGTCGATAACAAACGTAAATCATTTTAACGAAATAAATAAAATACGTAAAGTTTTGAACCAATAGTTTACCAACTCATTTCGCTAAACAAAACTATTAAACATGTTTAGTTAAATAGTTTACATAAAACCAAAACCATTTTTATAAAACACTTAAGTCACTTTGGTTACTTGCATTTTGTAAAAATACATATAACTTGTAATATAAAGGCTTTGACTATCCATAACCCAAAACCCATGACCCATGGAGCTTGACCCAAAACCCATGACCCATTGCATGACATCATGCATGACATAAAAAATGGGTAAATATCCATGACCCATGATCTAAAGTCCATGACCCATGACCCAAAGTTCATAACCGATAACCCAGGATGTCTTTGACATCATGCATGACATCACATGACCCATGGACCACAACCCATAACCTAAAACCCGAAATTGTAACCCAAAATCCGGATTGGTACTACCAGATAGTCGGATCCCTGGCTTTATACTGGCCGGATCCCTTTGGGAAGGGATCGGCTAGATCCGGGTGAACAGTACTTAGAAATGCCTATAAATAGGGAGCCATGTCTTCCTTATACCTCACCCCTCTTAGACATATTCTCTCTCTATGTTCTAACATCTCTAACCTTAGATCTAAGGATCTTTTATGTATTTTTTTCTCTTAGTGATTCTTTAGGTTCCTCTTAAAGGCGAGATCACGACCTCTAGAAGACTCGCAAGCTCGAAGACATGGGTTGCTAGGCTTCGTCATCATCAAGATCACTGAAGTGATTCTTGTTGTTGATTCCTCTCTTTCGTGCATAGATGTGTTGAGTTAGTTAGTGGTGTTGGGAATAGTTCCTCCATTGTAAAAGAAGTAGGTATCTAGCCTTTTATCGGATTAAGTATAGGCGACGTAGGTTTGGTTCTACCTTGTGGAAGAACACGGTATCTAGCCTTGTATCGAATAAAGTGTAGGCAACATAGGTTTGGGTCTACCTTGTAGAAGAAACCGATATTTAGCTTTGTACCGAAAAGAATGTAAGCAACATTGTGAAGGCTTCTCCGCCGGTGAAAGGCGCTTGTGGTGTGTAGTGATTACAAACTCTCGAGTTGGGTACTCGGGGAGTGGAGTAAAGCAATGAAGGTATCTGATGCGTGGAATTGCGCCCTCGCAAAAGGTTTTACCTCTCAAGGGATCTTGAGAAGCTTGCAATCCCCACCAGGCAATGTACCTATTCGTTGTAGTATAGTATAGTGACAAGTACCGGGGGATTGATCGTTCATGTTAGGAATACAAATATTCCTGTAAAAGTCTCGGTCACCTAATGATTGTAATAGCATTAAGGTAGCTCGTAGTTAGTTTATTTATTAGTTAATTAGTTTTAGTTTAAGTAACACCGTGGAAGAAGGACGGGTCTTCACCCACTGTATGCCTGATCCATAGCCCGGGAGTGGGCATAATATTGTAACTATAAATACCCCTCTCCACATGTGGAGAGGGTTGGACCTTCATTCACCTTAATCTAATATTTTCTCTTTTTCTTTTAAGGTTCCTTTCTTTCTTTCTTTCCTCCCCTCCTCCTCAATTCTAACGTCTCACTAATCACAAGATAAACATGTTTCACATATAGTTAGTATTCTACAATTGGTATCAGAGCCAAGGTTTCATCTTAGGGCCTTGTAGAATCAAATTTGATGATGTTTTGAGTGGTTTTGTGAGTTTGGAGTCACTTTCTTGGAAAACATCTTGGTTTAATCTATCTAGTGTTGTTATACATGTTTGTGGTGTACTTTTACATTCATTAGTGGTTGTAGAACATTGTAGGTCAGTTTGTGTTAACATATCATTAAGCTATTTGAAATTTGGAGTTGGTTATGGGCGAATTTCTATGTTGCGTTTAAGTCCACTGTTTCATTGCTTGGTTGCGGTTAAGTTCTGAAATCTGCGGTTAGCCTGCTGCGTTTACTATTACGAGAATACAAACAAAACGCAATGAAAGTGACAGTTTTGGATTTTTGTCTCTGCGAGTAGATTCTGCGGTTAAGTCATCTGCAGCTAGCTTATTGCGTTTAGGTTCTGCGGTTAAATGCTCTGCGTTTAGTTCACTGAGGATCGTTCTCTACGGTTAAGTGTATTGCGTTTAACTCATTGCGGTTAGATTTCTACTACTGTGGTTCAAAGTACTGCGGTTAGATTACTCATTTGTGATTAACTCATTGCGGTTAAGTGTATTGTGGTTAAGTGCATTGCGATTAGATTTCTGCGGTTAGGTCTTGTGGTTAGCATATCTTGCGGTTAACCCTTCACATGTGATTTCCTCCTTGCAATCTTCAAATGAAAGGACCAGTATCGTATGTTGACTCTAGTGAACAATCATGCTCGGACTTTCAAGGGAATGAGTCTCCTCAGTCATGCAAACTGCCTGAACTGGCAAGAGAATGTCACATTGAATGCTTTCATACACTTCAGTCACATCTTTCTATGCTGCTTGAGGGCAATGGATTCGTAATGGGTTTTGAACGTGCATTCATGACACCTTTCGGTCAAGATGTTCAAACATTCACGGATATTATGATCTTGAATTTGGATCAATTACGACAACAATTGGTCAGAAAAGAAACATCTAACGAGGGATCCTCTGCTGCCCTAGGAGTGCTCAGCAAACAACTGCATAACTTCTTCGACTCCAAATACTCCATGGTCTATGATTACGACAGTCAGATGACTATGAAGTGCTTCGCTAAACACACAAAGATAGATGTTGATCACTATAGAGATATGCTACGTCAATACCTGGACAAGGTTAAAGAGTACATCGAGAGACAGCCAATACTTGAACTTGGAGATGATGACAAGGCCGAGTCTCATGTTGAACAAGCATGTGATAGTTTGGGGTCGGGTTTAACAGTGGATGCAAAGTCGGTCAACACTGAACTCATGGATTCAGAAAAGGATGAGAGAGTCACTTGTGCTGAATTAGTGACCCAGGCTATGGTGAACATACCCACACCAAACTCAAGCAATGAGGTATCGTCAATTGATCAATACAATACGCCATCAAATGTAAGTCATCATACAGATCAAATCAATCTCAGTTATAACACAAATTTGTTTAGACAGACTGACAGTGCATTACCCTTAACTAATTCAACAAATATGTGTTATAAAGGGGGATAAAATGATCTATATGATGTCTTCAAAAATGATTTGTTTGATGAAAACCCTTGTCTCAAAGTTGAGTTTTCTAAGACACTGGACCAGAACATGGTTGATAAAGAGACATTTAATCAACTTCAAAAAAGGTTTTCACAATTACAAAAACATTGCATTGAACTTGAACTTGAAATACAACGTAAAGAAGAATGCTTTCAAAACTGCAAACCGTGTCTAAATCCTGAATTGCCTGATCTTAAAGAATATTTTATGATCAACAATCTGAAAACTCAGCTGCATGACAAGGACTCAACTATCAACTGTCTTAAAAATCAAATCAAGATGTATGAGCAACGCAATGACGCCAAATGGAAATACAATGCGTATGAAACTAATTGCAAAATTACTAAATTACGTGTTGAAAATGAGAATCTCAAGGTGAAATGTAATAAACTATATGAGTCACTTAAACAGATAAATGCTGAGAACATCAATCTGACTACTTCACAACTTGCTAACAACGATGATTTCTCTGCTCAAAGTCTGACCTCATGTTCTAAAACTCCTAGTGAGCACACAGTGCCAAGTGTTGTTTCAAAGAGTCAAATGAGCCTCAATCTTTCAAAACCATCTATCTTGGGAAAACCTGTCCTGAAAAATGTTGATTATCAAACTATCATTAGACAACCAAATGCTTTTAGTCAAACGAGACTCAGTCTTTCAAAACCGTCTATCTTGGGAAAACCTGTCTTGAAAAATTTTGGTTATCAAACTACCATTAGACAACCAAAGAACTTTAGTTTTGAAAGACCTAAATTCTCGAATAAATGATGTGTTTCTCAAGTGGATAAAAAACGTGATTTGACTAACTCTGTAAGGCCAAAACCCACATCTCATATATTAAATGGTCTTAAACCTGTTAAACCTTTGAGACATAGACCAAGGAAATATGACCATAGAACTACTCATCACAAGAATGTAACCATGCATGAAACTATTCACAAGTTTAGATCTTCTTGGTTATGGATACCAACTGGTAGGACATTCGTGATGAATGGTCACAAATGGTCACGTGTGTGCACCATTGACACAGGTGTTACAAAGGGATTACACAACAGGTCCGCTAAAACCTGCGTGTGGCGTCCAAAGACACTGACATCTCCTGCAACTAGAGACATGTCTGCTCACATGTGAGTCGACATCATGTGGACTCCTGACTACTTAGTTTCAGGACTCGGGCTACACTGTTCACCCACTAACACATTCACTGTTTATACCCTATGTCAGTAGATTTGTGTACATATTGTGTGTTTGTTTTACATTTGTTATATTTTTCAGGTTATCTTTATGTGTATATTCTTTTACTTCACATTGTGTCTATGTGCTTGCTCTATGTAGTCTGATGCATCTCATATCTAGCATCATGGTATTTTATGTTCGTCTTGTAGACTTCCTCATCACTTGGGCATCTCTCATAACTACAGGGACCAATCTTGTGCATTTGCTTTATTATCTTATATGTGATAGTGTAGTACAGGGACTAGATGTGTCATTATGCAATATGTGTCTCATCTCATATTTAAGAAATTTTATTTCTTGCGATTAGAAAAGGTTAACCACAACTCATATTGCTATTAACTCATCTCTACTCGTGTGCTGCGTTTAAGTCTTGATTGTGTTCCCTATGTGCTCGATTGTTGGTATGACAAGTGTTTTATCTTCACATTTGCTATTACCTTCCATGTTTTCATTCTCTCATACAGTGCGTTATTTTAGGTGGATACCCGCAGTGATCACTATCTCGTGTAAAAGAATTTGTGTCTAATAGGTTAGATCATGCTGGCTTTATTATACATGCAATTGTTCATTTATTGCGTGTATGTGTGATTCACGGTCATGAGTATAAGATCTTGGGTTTGTTGGTCTTGCGGTTAGGATGGAAATACCTCGTGTAGTACTTTTGATGTTAGGTTGGATAAAGATGAGTTAGTTACTTAGGAGAATGGATCTCGTTGCAATTTACGGTGTCTATTGTTTGATCTGTTGGATGTTACGGAGTGTGGAGAGTGTTCCTGATTGCGATTAGACTAAGTTCTTGATTGCGTTTAGACTAAGTTCTTGATTGCGTTTAGACTAAGTTCTTGATTGCGTTTAGATTTAATTCTTAATTGCGATTAGTTTATGATTCCTGACTGCGGTTAGATAAAGTTCTTGATTGCGGTTAGATTAAATTCTTAATTGCGATTAGTTTATGACTCTTGATTGCGATTAGATTAATTTCTTGACTGCGGTTAGATCAAGTCCTTGATTGTGGTTAACCTTCTCTGTGATTAAAATGGTTGCGTGTAATTATTACTACGATTGCGGTTTGTTAAATCTGCGGTTACCTATACTTGCGGTTAACTTGATGTGCGTTGACCATGTGTTGCGGTTCAATTGGTTGCGGTTATCTTGACTTGTTGCGGTTAACTTAGTTTGCGATTACAACTTTGCGGTTAAAAATGTGAGTCTGTGTTTAATTGAGGTTGCGCTTAAGTGCTCTGCGTTTAACTCTGACTGGGGACTTTCTTGACTCACTCTGTCTTACATTTATTTGTTGTGGTCAGCATGTGTGTTTATGTATGGGTGTCTAAGTTTTCATGCATGGCTTGGTGTGTTTGACACTCATTCTTAGTTGTCCAAACTGCTATTCTATGTGTTGAATGATTCACTTGAGTGCTTATTACTTGCCGAACATAACCCTTGGCCCTGTTCCTATTGCCTTACCATTTAATTCTGGGGTTTCTCTTGCTGCTAACACTCACTTTCACATATGATCTCCTTCTGTGGTGATGTTTGTCAAATGCAGCTCCTATGGCAGAATCTATTGTCGAAGAACCATTGGCTCCACCTGTTCGTTCTGACGATGACATTTTGCCTTTCAACAAGTGGGTACCTATTGGGAAAAGTAACTGCTATGTTAAGACGGATAGATCTCAGAATCATCCCATATTCAGAGTTGCACTAGACATACTGAAAAACACCACCTTCTTCAATGCCTTTACCGCATCCTCCTCTATCCCCTCCATCTACATCCAACAGTTCTGGAACACTATGTGCCTTGACAGAACAACCAACATGTACAAGTGTCAGCTGGATGAGCATTGGGTGAACATCACCATGGAAACACTTGGCAGTGCTCTGCAGATATTACCAACGGGTGATAATGTTGAATATACTCCCCCACCTACTCCAGCTACTCTTATTGATTTCGTCAATGAACTTGGATACCCCACTCAAGTATTTACACTTTCCACTGTCATCACACATGACCTCTATCAACCATGGAGAGCAGTTGCAAGCCTAATCAATTTGTGTCTGACTGGAAAAACATCAGGATATGAAAGACTTAGAGCTCCATCTCTACAAATTCTCTGGGGTGTTGTCAACAGTGTGAACATCAATTTTGTTGAACGTATCTGGGAGGAATTTAGTCAGTCCATTCACTCTTTCTTGATCGACAAGGCTAACCTTGAAGCACACAAAGATGGAAAGAAAAGATCAGCCAAGCTTTCGATTCCAAGCATTCGGTTTACTAAGCTGGTCATACTTAGCCTTCAGCGATCTCTAAAATTTCACCCCAGAGAAGAATCCCCTCTTCATCAACCTACTGACGAACATCCACTTGGGTTCCTCAAATATGATTCTAAGAGCACTGGCGAGGTCATATTCGGCATGGACATTCCCACTGCCCTTCTTACCCGTGATATACTGACTGCTCATTATTATAAGGAATATCTTAAACTTCTGAAGAAAATTCAGGAAGCACCCCCTAATGAGCCAGCCTTATCCACTAAGTCTGCAAGATCTGCATCTAAGAAACGCAAAGGTGGTAATACCTCTGCTGCATCCTCTGAAGGCTCTAAAAGAGTTAAGAAGACCACTGGAGGTAAGAGAACCAGCTCAAAAACTAAATCTCCAAGTGCTGAAGACCCCAATGCTGCACCTTGCTCCACTCAGTTGCCTCTCACTGAAGAAGAAATGGTACAAATGGCAACTGCTGAAAGCTTGAAGGAAGCATATATGCCACCGGTTCCACCAGTCAGTGGGGTCAACATTAGAGAACCTCAATCTGATAGAGCTTCACAGATCCAGCACGTGACCGATAAAGGCAAGGAGGTTGCCAAAGAAGAACAAGCGGCACACACCCTATTGAAAATATCATCTCCTGCCTCCAAATCAACCAGCTCCAAGTATATCCTCAAAAGACGCTCACCAACGTCCTCATCTGCTAAGCTTTCTTCTGAAAATGTCTCCTCACCAAGTCTTGGGCAACCCGCTAAATCAAGCAGTTCTGAGACTGACACCAGTTCTGCTCCTAAAGGTGATGAACTACACCTCTCTACACAAGATGTAACCAGCCAACAACATGTACAGGATAAACCAGCTGATTCTGTTCCCCCGGTCGATCCACTCGATGACGAGTTTGTTTCTACTGCATATCCGGATATTCAAGGTAACCTCAAATTGAAAACTAATGATCCTAAGCTCGAGGTGGTACCTGACAGCCCCACTGGTACGCTATCATCGTACAAGAATCTGGACACTTATGGTGATCAATTCCTCATGGATAAGCCAGATGATGCTGAAGGTGAAAAGTCTAGTGATGAGCATGGAGAAGTTGTGTCAATGGTTGATGTGCCTATTGTGCAAGACAACTCCACCATTCCTACCAAGTCTGCACCAACGTCTACTGCTGGTCCCAACAACGATGACATCCCACAAGCTGATGACACACAAGAGAAACCGTCTGCATCTGCCACTCCTGCTAGCACTGAGAAGAAGTTAGATCTGGACACTTTAGCTGCTTTGACTGCCGATGCTGTTCAAGAAAACCTTGCCATTCGTGAGAAGTTGGACAAGCATGCCTCTTTGCTTCAAACTCTAGTAAACCTTAATCTGCCACAAACAATCACTAATCATGGCAGCAGATTATACAAGTTGGAGCATCTTGATCTTGAACTACAAGTATCTCAGGCTATCAACGAACAGGTAGCTGAAGCTGTCAATATTGCTCTCGAAGCCCCTCTCAGGTCCAGGTTCAAAGACCTACCTATCAATGACATGAAGATTATTCTGCAGCACAGTATGTATCAACAGGGTCAACACACAGGACACGATGCTCACGTACAGCTGTATAAGGCATTGGAGGCCTCAATTCAACAAGATGATGCTGAGGAACATGCCCGGGACATGGAAATTGAACGTAAAAGAAAACAGCGGCGTCAGGGTCACCCCAAGCCACCATCTGGTTCACCTCCACCTCCACCACCTGCTGGGGCATCTGGTCCATCAGGAACTTCTTCACTGCCTGGTGGGTCACAAGCTCCTAGCAGATCATCACAACCCACCTCATCACCATCTCAAAAACATTAGACTGACAAGTCAACCAAGTCAGCTCCGTCTAAACAAGCAAAACAAGTAAAGTATGCTGCTTGGACTACTTTTGACACTGGTGCAACCTCCATTGCATCTCATGCCCCTGACGATCATGTCTTTAATGAAGCTTCTGTCACTCCACAACACGATGAGTCTTCTGATGACGAAGATGATGATGCTTCTACAACTCACATTCCTGGAAGACAGTGGTGGAAATCATTCACCAGAACTGACACCAATGATCCACCGCAAGTTCCCTTAACCAAGGATGACAAAGAGACATGGTGGAAACCAGATGACAACAAACCGCAATCACCTGAGCCCGACTGGACGATTCCTTCCTCTGACTTACCAACCAATGAGAGTAACTGGATCAATGCAATCACCACCAGTTTTGTTCCACCCTCTGAAGATTCCCTACTTTCCCAAACTGGTGATATGGGAACATTCATCGCATGGTTCTGCAAGAAACGGGGTCTCTCAAGGCTCACTCAGAAGGACCTGGAGGGCCCTGCCTTCAACATTGTCAAAGCTTTTCATCAGGATGTTAATCATCTACAATACCAGATGGAAGAGTGTCACAAGATGTTCAATGACATTGTGGATGAAGGAATAATGAAGTATAATTACAACACTCCACTTCCCTTGGGTGGCCCTCCAGGAAATGTCACTATCCAAGCTGAATTCTTCTTCAACAAAGACCTTGACTATCTTAAGCTTGGGAGTAGACAATGCAAATCAGCTTTGTCCATCACAAAGATGAAAGCTGCCCATTACTCTGACATCGGGTTGGAACAGCTAGTCCCCGACAGTATATGGAGTACTCAAGAATGCGACTACAACATCTCGGCATCTCTGGGCATTTCACACTGGTGGTTGAAGAAGCAACAGTTCTACATATATCGGTTTCAAGCTCCAGGTGACCGAAAGTCAGTTCGCTCACCACTTCAAATCATTAGTGTGGTTAAAGTTCAAATACATCCCATCTATGGATATGACTACCTCAAGAGCATTACACTCAGACGAGCAGACTTCAAGGACTACACCATATCCGAAGGGGACTTCAAACACCTACGCCCTAATGATTTCGAAGACTTATATCTACTCCATCTTCAAGGAAAGCTGCATCATCTACCATCACGTGAAATGAAGTCTCTTGTGTTTGCTGTACTTCACTGGATCCGGGGCATCGTCATCAGGAAACGGGTCGAAGACTTTCAGCTTGGTATCGAAAGCTACCAATCCCAGCTCAACCTCACAAGACCTCTATGGAATGTTAATAGTCTGGAACGGGTTGCTGACTTTACAGTCATTGAATCTCCTCTGGCAACTGTATTTCGAGACAAATACAATGTGCCCATGGTTTTGCGCTTCAATGAAATACACAAGTTCAGTGACGGTACCTTGCGTATGGTCGAAGAGGCACTGGACTTCAGAGTGAAAGAATACCACGTGTATGCCCAGGGAACTAGACGTTATACCAATAACTGGACTGCAAATGAGTTAACCCGAAACAAGAGGTTTTTGGCTGGCATCCGCAAGAGGTTAAAGATACGAAGAATCTTCCGAAGCCTGGAGTGCTACGTTGGTGGCAGAGTTCGTGAAGGGGACTACCGTCTTCTCTAACGTACTGAGTAATAAGATCAGTAATGGGGTTCAGTGTCATACTTATGTGTATTGGTTGGAATGTTTGTTTTGTACTGTCATTAGTTTGTGGCCCTCCTTGTGTATCCTTATAAACATTTCTCCTGCCTTTTGCATATCCTATCTCGCATAGTGTACATACTTCTGTATATGTAAATAGAAATATATAAAACCATAAAAATCTGAAAAATAAAAAAAAAACTCAAAAATATTCTTCTCTCGACATGTCTCTTGTATAATCGATATTATGTACGTTTCTAGAAATGTCATTCAATAATGACACAGAATCATACATATGCTTGAGCAAGAGTTTTTCGGTTTCAAATAAAGTTCTTTTCAAAAACATGTCGTATCTCAAAATGTTCTTTAAAAGTATGGCTTGTAGTCATTTCAGGCTACAACCCGGTCTTCAAAAATATGGCTTGTAGTCATTTCAGGCTACAACCCGCACTTCAAAAATATGGCTTGCTATTACTTCAGATAGCAACCCGGTTTTCAAAATTAAGGAAAACACGTCGCCAAAAAGACGGTTGTTCCTAACAAAGGGTGCCGTTCATCTGAGCGTGAATTACTTTATATTCATGCACCCACGATCTAATGTACGCTTCAGTGCATTATTTCGTGATAAAGAAGAGAAATCTTCTTTTTATCGCCAAATACTTTCCCTTCTATGATTTTTCCGGGAAGTATTTGTGCAAAACTTGGTGGTACCATGAGATTTTGATTGAAAATCAATTTGAACTCAAAGTTTGATAAAATTTTCACTCAATCAATGACGTTAATAGTTTATGAAAATATTTATGCTTTAACATCCGTCATTGATTGAGGGGGAGAGTGATTTCTCAAAATTCTATGTATCATCAAAACTCCCCACACTTCGTACATAAAACCTTGCATAAAAATAATTTGTGATGTGTTATGTGTCAGAATGAGTAAATTTTCAAAGAGTTTTCACTAAAACTTCGAATCTTTTACAAACTCTTCAAATCTGACACATAACAACCTCCCTCACAGTTTGAGGGGGAGCAAGAAAAAGTTCCTTTTTCTCAGAAAATATTAAAATTGACCGCATTTCTCTCCCAAAACGCTTTCTAAATTATTTAAATCAATTGAGATCAAAAATCTCAAAAGATTTGAAATTTTTGATAGGGGGAGAGAATGTGATTTAAATATGCAATCTGATATCAAATGTGATCTTTTCGAATCAATAATAGGCTCCCACATATGTGCTAAACACTTTCGAATATCGATGCACATATTGAGGGGGAGCGAAAGGCGTTTTTGGAAATAATACCTAAGACCGACCATTTATCTTTATGCATGGAGTTATAAGGTTGGTTAAGGTTAGGTATAAGTTCCCATGATCCACCAGAACCAGAAGGATCTTCCCAGGGACAATCCATAGATAGATTAGAAGTCCTTAGGAATGATTGAAAAAAGGAGTAAAGTGAGAAAGGGAAGAGTGCGGACTGAGATAGAGCTAGGACTGGAACAAACCCAACAAGGTTCTAGTGGTGAAGTCTCGGTAAGCACTGAAGGGGTTGAAGAATGAAAAAGAAATGAAATGAGAAAGGGTGAAAAGAAATAGCCCTCCAAATATTCAACCTTAGGGCAGAAACCGGGTTCAATTCATAATCTACTAGTGGTTACTAAAGTAACACTAGTATTGAAGACAAGACGTCATGGACCCAGTGACGCACTGCACTAAACTTCCCAACCACTCAAGTTCTCTTAAAAGAGCTTGTTTCATTCTCACGGGGAACCCTGTGCAATGTATCGACCGCTCATTGCGAGCTATGTTGATACCTAAAACAGGAGACGCCTCCCCAGTCTCCAGGAGCGGATCAAAACGCACTATTGAGTCTAGAGCCATGAGATCATCCATAAATCTCGATAGGACACATTCCAAATATGCTTATTGTTTCACACAATGTGGAAAATAAGATAAAATATTTAGAGTCCTACGCATTATCCTTGTGGTATTGCCAGAACATCCGAGTGATATGAAAATATTCACAATGAAGATGGAAATCCTTCTAGAGCGAACATCTTTCAAGCTCTTGGTAGGTGACATGTGAGATCCATCTTGGATCAATGATCAAGTGACAACTGGAAAGCAACAATGGTGCGATTCAACATTGAATCAAACTTGTTCCAGGATATGGATTGACGGATACTTTTGCTAAAACCTTTCAATGTGCTCACAAACTAATTTTTCGAGCACATTGATTGTATATAATGTTTCAAACAAAAGTATTTTTGATGGAAATGTGATTCAAAGCTTAAAACTCTCGTCGTGTCTCAAAAATGTTTATCATATGACACGCGAGTGATTTCTATAAATCAATTTCTCATCAATCAGTGAATATCAATTCACCGATTCACTCTATCGTGCTGTCTGCTTTGAGACGTTCCGGTATGAGAACATGCTTAGTATGAAGATTCCAAAGTGGATTCTTTGGAAAATTCATTACTACAAGCTGGAAATTCCTGTCAAGGAGAGTCTTCTTTAAAAGAGACTCTACCTGATCACAGGTCGGTTTTCACAAAACTGGAGGGTAGTCTGTCCTCGCAGAACGAATGACAAAGCCATATTCGTTCTCTATCTTTATTGCTAACTGTTTCATTTCAGGGACACATATAAAGATGGCGTTGATGGCTCTAGTTTCCAGCTGAATCGGGTCAATCCATACCTCATGCTCACACATCCTCCACACTATCAATGAAGATGAGAGGCTTGCTACAGCAAATGTTGAGAGACTACCAACAACGTTTCAGCAACTCTGATGAGAAAAGTCTCCTGATTCACAACTCTAATGCAACGTCTCCAGATACAGAAGGGTGTGAGCATGATGGTCCTTAGTCACTACATCACATGAAGGCAATACAACTATGGATGAGCTTGGAGATTTACTTTGGCTGATGATCTCAAAGAAGCTCAAAGATCACACATCACAAAGGAACTCTAATCACAAGTTCGCTTGCTTGAAGTACGAAGTGTGCTGAAAAGAGAAGAATCAGATCCTACGAGCTACAAAGACTAAAGAATGCTTAAAGACCAAAGATCTTAATTTCAAAGGTGACCTCGCTTAGGGGGAGATTGTTAGGAATACAAATATTCCTGTAAAAGTCTCGGTCACCTAATGATTGTAATAGCATTAAGGTAGCTCGTAGTTAGTTTATTTATTAGTTAATTAGTTTTAGTTTAAGTAACACCGTGGAAGAAGGACGGGTCTTCACCCACTGTATGCCTGATCCACAGCCAGGGAGTGGGCGTAATATTGTAACTATAAATACCCCTCTCCACATGTGGAGAGGGTTGGACCTTCATTCACCTTAATCTAATATTTTCTCTTTTTCTTTCAAGGTTCCTTTCTTTCTTTCTTTCCTCCCCTCCTCCTCAATTCTAACGTCTCACTAATCACAAGATAAACATGTTTCACATATAGTTAGTATTCTACAGTTCAACTCTAGGAATAGTGTTCGCTAGGGTTAAAATTCTACTAAACTAGGTCTAGGGGTGAGGGATGATTCTTTTTATATTTTTATATTTTAAATGAAAGCAAGTAAAATCTCAAGTTTTGAAGAAGTGGGCGGAATTAGTTGCTAGTCAACTAACCCAATTAACTAAAGATGCAATCAAAATAAATTAAAATAAACTTAAACTAATTAGTGGTGTAAACAACAATGAGAGAAAGTGTGTTTACTTAGATTTCATTACTCCCTATATATCTTTTACCGGTTGATTAGCTTGTTACAATTACATGGATGACGGGTTATATTCCTTAATACTAGTCGTAGGGCCGTGTACGATCTTCCCTAACTCTATAGGCTTCAACCTCAATCCTATGTCGAGCCGACTAAAAGCTCCTAACATGTTATCCCTGGAAGTTACCTATGCATTAAATATAACCAAATAATCGTAGTACACCTCCGATCGTGTTTCTTAAGACGTTCAAGCAAGTTACCAAATGGAAGTTTGCCAGTTTTCTTAAGCCTAACATCGAATTCATTCATCGACAACAATTATAAGCAAACCATCAACCAATAATCAACATCTAGGTTTCATTAAATCTAAGCAAACACGAAAGAAACCTAGCCTAGCATGTTAAAGAGAAGACAAACGTAAGATATAATCAAACAACACATAGATATATTGAATGATTTGGTAAAGTACTTATCTTCAATTGAACATGGAAGAAACAAAGGGTTGAAACCCTTCAAAAAGCTAGAAAATTCGTCTAGGGTTTTATTCCCTCAAAGTTGCACCCAATGAATGAAAACTAGAAAACTATATATAGATTTTGCAATCTGACGGCATCAAGAGTTAAGTCTGACGCCGTCAACTCACCGTCAAATTAAACTTCGTATTGCCTAGATCCACTTCTGACGCTGTCACTCTTTATGGGTTTTGGGCCGTCACTCTTTATAATTACTCTTGATGGCCTTGGAAATTTTGTACGTGACGCCGTCAAGACCTCTTCAAAAAACATTCTGGCGCATCACGTGTATTTGATTTATCCACCCTTTTGTCAACTCATGACACCATCACTAACAACTTGTGACGCCGTCAAAGGCAATTTCCAGCAAGCTTTTGAGACTTTGTCGTTTTCTGCACTTTTTCGCTCCAAAAACGTCCAAAATGCTTCCTTTTGTAAAATTCCTCTCAAAAGTACCTAAAATGACAAAAGGAACGATTTAGGGCAATATTTGATCAAATATTCTCGACTTTGGCCTTAAATGACCCTCGAAAAGCGGTACACTTTTCGCTTCATCAAATACCCTTATACTTGAGATTTGCTTGTTCTCAAGCAAATGCGCTTTTATTCTAATCAAAATATAAGTTAGGGGTCATTTAACACTAATATAAAAGTAATTAAAACAAGTAATCGTTCCACTTCAACCAAAAACAAGCACGGAAATTATATACTAGCACCACACAAATAGTGTTTAGATACTCACATCTCTCGGGTGTAATAAAGTATATATCACAATATGGAAATGGAAAAATCTCTCACTACCTGTCATAGCAAATAAATTACCATAGGCTTTGGAAATGATCAAACCTCCACCACTTGGCATAAGCACCTAGGGTAAACTATCAAAGACGTCTTTTAAAGGGTTATAACGTTAGGTGTAGGGATAGGATAAACACGGTTTTGTTGGATAAAGGCAATATTTACTGGTGGCGAGTTAAGCATCTTGGTTAATTACATGTACAATATGGCGTTGCTAAGCCAAGACTCGACTCGACTCGACTTAAGCTAATAAATCAAAAATCAAAAACTTAAAATAAACATAAAGGAAATGGGATGGTAGTCCGCATGTTTTTTTTTTTTTTTTTTTTTTTTTTTTTTTTTTTTTTTTTTTGCATACACTCTTACCGTGCCATCCAAAATAATACATCATAGGGATTTTGCAATCCCCTTACACTTGAACTTTTACATACGTTACAATTAACTATTCTAATGACTCGAATCAAGATAACCAAAACACTTGGAGTACTTTTTAAGATTAACGAACATATGTGGGTAATATATAATGTTCTTCCCCATTACTCCATAACACAAGTACTTTACCCATGAGTCCCAATCGTCCCAAAATAATATGCACAAGATATGACTCGACTTAGCAACCATGTAATCAATTAGACAATTAACTAAGGGTTTAAACAAATAACAATAATGCACTAAAGATGAGTGCATACACGGAAGGCTAAGGTGATTTGGTTGCACATTTGAGGTGGGTTGTAAACAAATTCTTCCTTTAAGTAAAATGCTTAAAGCTAGAAACGAAAAGATAGGCTCGAAGGGGTGTACTAGGGGTATCGTGTACTAAAAATGAGTACAACGCAAAGGTATGGGAAAAATTAATTCACTTTGTTAGTCAAGTTAATTGAGTTAAGTGGTCAAGTAATTATGATACAGGTTTAACACAAGGGTGATCCTAATGCCTCTTATCATATAGTAAATCCTACTAAACGAATATAGTCTCACTAGCGGTCTCGGGGATGCATCACTAACGCAAGTTCTAGAATCTAAGTACTACCGGTACGCTCATAAGCACTAATAATGAATGTTTTTCCTAACAAATCTAAAGGCGAACCTCATATATTTGGGTGGAAATTTTTTTTTGAGTGGTACGGTTTTTGTACTAGTCATACAACTCCTATCCAAGAGATGCTCATTAAGGCTAAAGCTTCACTCCTAAATGTTGTAAAAAAATTTAAATTTGGCGCTAAAATTGCACTAACAAGTATTTCTCTTAGTTTCATTACACACCTACCATTAAACGAACAAACTCAAGCGTAATTGTATTCTCTAAAGTATCATCATTTACCCTCCCCTTACACTTAAGCTGAACATTGTCCCCAATGTTCAATAAAAAGATGTAAAAGTAAATAAGGTAAAAGAATGAAAATAAATACTCCCCTGATTCGTTCGGTGTGGATAAATTGTTAACATGGTTAAATCATTCTCCAAGAAAATGAACGTTGAAAGCTTCCCTTCCGAAATAATAAACCATCTTCTTGTCCAATATAACCTGTTAAACCTGAGAAAACAATCATGGTAACCTCGCGTAAAATCGGCGGCAATCTATATATATAAGGATATAATGCTTGTGGAATGAATGTTTGCAGATTTCCTTGAATTTATAAAACTAAAGAATTAACAAAAACTTTAAGACCCCGTTAGAAAAACAAAACTTGTAATAGCCATTAACACAACAGCTCCGGTTTTAGATGAACTTTTCACAGTAAAAGGTCCATACCATCTAGATTTAAGTTTCCCGGGAAACAACCTCAAACGAGAGTTATACAGTAGAACTTTGTCTCCTTCTGAAAACTCCTTAGGTCTCTTAATTCGTTGGTCATGCCATCTTTTTACCCGTTCTTTATATGTGACGGAGGATTCATACGCTTCCAGTCTTAACTCATCAAGCTCCTGGAGCTGTAAGAACCTATTCGTACCTGCGACCATATAGTCCAGATTACATGTCTTAAGTGCCCAATACGACTTGTATTCCAGCTCTACTGGAAGGTGACACGCCTTGCCATAAACCATGCGGAACGGGGTCGTCCCAATAGGTGTTTTATAGGCCGTTCGGAATGCCCATAAAGCCTCGTCAAGTCTAAATGACCAATCCTTTCTGTTATGATTGACCGTCTTTTCAAGTATTCTCTTAATCGCTCTATTGGTGTTTTCAACTTGACTGTTGGTTTGAGGGTGATAAGCGGTGGAGAATCGATGGGAGACCCCATATCTTTTCATGACTTTCTCCATTTGTGCGTTGCAGAAATGGGTTCCCCTGTCACTAATGAGAGCTTTAGGAATGCCAAACCTAGCAAACAATTTCTTTAAGAAATGAATAACTACCCTAGCATCGTTGGTCCTAAGGGCTTGTGCCTCTACCCATTTTGAAACATAATCAATGGCCACTAAGATGTATTCGTTCCCCTTGAAGACGGGAATGGGCCTATAAAATCTATTCCCCAAATATCAAAAACCTCACAAACTTGTATAAAATTCTGAGGGGCTTCATCCCTTCTTGATATATTCCCAGCTCGTTGACGTGCATCGCACACTTGTATCATTCCCTTTACATCACGAAATATTGTAGGCCAATAGAATCCTGCATCGAAATTTTTTCGTGCAGTGGTGTTCATCCCGTGATGCCCCCTTGAGGGCCCTGAATGACATTCTTTCATTATCTTCATCGCCTCTTTTTCCGAAACACAGCACTTGATTATTGATAAGGACATCATCGGAACAAAAAAGGTTCATCCCAAAAGTAATATTTCAATTGGGTAAAGAACCTTTTCCTTTCGTGTCTGTTCAAGCGTTCTGGAATAATTCTACTTGCTAGGTAGTTAGCATAATCCACGTACCATGGCTCAGAATCATTTATTGACATGAGCTGCTCTTCAGGAAATGAATCCCGAATCTCACTCTTGTCAGATCGTTAAGATAGGGATTTTCGAGATGAGAGAGATGATCAGAAGCTAAATTCCCTGCCCCCTTCTTATCACGGATTTCAACATCAAACTCTTGTAACAATAAGATCCACTGAATAAGTCGACGTTTAGCATCTTGCTTAGCAAATAAGTATCAAAGAGCCGAATGATCTGTAAAGACGACTATTTTTGAAAGGACCAGATATTGGCGAAATTTATCAAAAGCGAATACTACAGCCAATAGCTCACTTTCAGTAGTGGAGTAGTTTTCTTGAGCAGGGTTCATAGTTTTGCTAGCATAGTATATCGGTTGGAAGTGTTTGTTA
Source organism: Artemisia argyi (assembly GCA_030686995.1). NCBI lineage: Eukaryota > Viridiplantae > Streptophyta > Magnoliopsida > Asterales > Asteraceae > Artemisia > Artemisia argyi. The sequence continues at coordinate 149,989,526 of CM060686.1, forward strand.
AACCTTTGGCCCAATACTGCTCCAACAGCATAGTCGCTAGCGTCGCACATGATTTCAAAGGGCAATTCCCAATTAGGTGTAACCATAATTGGGGCTTGCGTGAGTTCCTGCTTTAGCCGATCGAATGCATCCTTGCATTCTTGAGAGAAATCGAAAGGGGCATCCTTAACAAGCAACTGAGTCATTGGTCGAGCTATTTTAGAGAAGTCTTTAATGAATCTCATATAGAAACTGACATGACCCAAGAAGCTACGTATTGCCTTGACTATAGTTGGATATGGTAGCTTAGAAATAGCTTCAATTTTGCTCTGTCCACCTCGATCCCATTTCCAGAGACTTTGTGTCCAAGCACAATCTCTTCTTTCACCATAAAGTGGCATTTTTCCTAATTTAGGACCAAGTTGGTTTCCTCACAACGTTTGAGCATTTTTTTTAGGTTAGCGAGATAACGATCGAAAGAGTTCCCAAAGACTGAGAAATCATCCATGAAGACTTCCATGCTATCTTTCATTAACTAATGAAAGATTGCGGTCATACATCGCTGAAAAGTGGCGGGAGCGTTACACAACCCGAAAGGCATTCTCCTATAGGCGAATGTTCCATATGGGCAAGTGAACGTGGTTTTTTCTTGATCCTCCAGGGCTATGGGGATTTGGAAGTACCCTGAGAATCCTTCCAAGAAACAGTAGTACTCATGTCCTGCTAATCTTTCCAACATTTGGTCTATGAATGGGAGAGGGAAGTGATCCTTTCGGGTGGCATCATTCAGTTTTCTATAATCAATGCACACACACCAGCCAGTGACAGTCCTTTGGGGTACCAATTTACCCTTGTCATTTTTCACCACAGTCATCCCTCCTTTCTTTGGTACGACCTGTACAGGACTAACCCATGGACTATCTGAAATGGGGTAGATCAGCCCTGCATCCAAGAGTTTGATAATATTGGGATTTATTCGCCTCTGGGGTTGCACAATTGGTTTATAATCTTCTTCCATAAGAATCTTGTGTGTGCAAAAGGTCGAGTCAATTCCCTTAATGTCGGTTACACTCCATGCAATGACTCCCTTATATTTCTTCAAAACTCCTAAGAGTTTATCTTTTTGCTCATCTTCCAAGGAGGAATTTATGATTACTGGCAGTTGATCTTCTCCTTGTAGGAAAGCATATTCTAAGTGGTTTAGGAGTTCCTTGAGTTCTAGCTTAGGTGGTTCGACGATGGAGGGCTTCAGTTTGTTTTCGGGTTTACGAAGCTCGAGTGGTTCAGTGGCTCCTTGTCCAGGATAGAAGGATACTGCACTAACCCTTTCTTCCTTCTCCTTCTCAATTATGGGAAGGAAGGCTTCATCTCGCAACCAGCCTTCTTCGATCTGTTCATCAACACAGTTGTCAATGACATCGGTTAATTCATCGACCTCTCCGATGAAGTATAGCCGGTTAGCAACTTCGAGAGAAAGGTTCATTGTATCCTTAATATCAAAGGTAAAGTTGTCGGTTCCCACTCGTAGAGTTAATTTGCCATCATGAACATCAATGACAGCACGAGCAGTGGCAAGAAATGGTCTTCCTAAGATGATTGGTACAAGGTCATCCTTCTCCATTTCCAAGATTACAAAGTCAACCGGAAATTTGAACCTCCCAACTTTAACTAGCACGTTCTCGCATATCCCCAAGGGGTATTTGACTGATCTATCAGCTAGCTGGATGTTCATACGGGTTTTCTTCAATCCGGAATACCCTAATTTGAGGAACATGGAATAAGGCATGAGGTTGATGCTTGCCCCTAAATCAGCTAGAGCATTCTTTACCGATAAAGATCCTATGGAACAGGGCAAGGTGAAGCTACCCGGGTCGTCTACCTTTTTTGGTAGACCTCGTTGGGTCACCACCTAGCATTCCTCTCCTAGGGTTACAAGACCCTCGAGTCTCTTTCGGTTAGCAAGTAATCTCTTGAAGTATGCGCTATACTTGGGCATATGGTAGTAAGCATCAAGGAGGGGTATGGTGACTACCGAATCCTTCAGATATGACAAGAATCCTTTATTATCATTCTCAGTTTTTTGATTCTTGAGGCGGGACAGAAATGGGACTTTCACCAGTTGGTTGGGTGGAGCAAGTGGATAGGAGGTCATCTGAGGGGGTTGTTCGGGAGTCTTATCGCTCACATCACCTTCTTCCCTATGAGAAATGTCTGGCTCAACAACAATGGGGTGTTGATTTGGATAAGGGGGTCCTTGGTTGTTATTCCGGCTCGAGTAGTAATAGCGAGTAGGGGATCTGTTTGGCTTATTTGAGGCTTGTTACGACAATCGAGGGCGGCATTGAGCTCTTGGAACCATTTTCCCATGTCATTTTGTTGTTCAGTAATGAGTTCGTCAAGCCCTTTCAATTCTAAGCTTTTTTCATGGGTGAAATGTCCAAGATCATCCTCAAAAGTGCTCCTGATTTTGAAGTCAGTACCTTTCTCTCCCTCCTCTTTTCTTACAAGATTTCCCCAAGGGGTAAAATCATCATTTTGGTAGAAAGTTAACAGGGAATGATCATCGAAAATGTCATGGCTTGACAGGTATGCGCGTTCAGTAGTGGGCTCTCCTCCGCATTCCTCTATTTCATGCGGGCCCCCACAGTGGTCGCAAATCAAGTATGGATTTGATAGTTGTTTAGTTGTTCGTGACCCTGCTAGGTATGATACCCTTTCGTGAAGCTTCCTTAGCCGATCCTCAGATGAGGGTGTTTGCATGATTTCGGATATACTCATAGTCGAATCAGGTTCATCCCAGGTATCGTCTTGATCTTAAGCATATTCCTCAATCCTATTCCACCTTTCCTCGACGCTTAGATTGGTTATTTTCCCTTTTATCGAATTATTGATTCCATGCTGGTCATTTTGGGAGACGTTGTCATAGAAGATTTGGACAAGAAGCCAAAGTTCGATGCCATGATTGGGAACTTGCCTTATTAGGTCCTTGAATCTAATCCATGATCTATATATGGGTTTGTCTTTTCCCTTACAGAAACGGAGGATCCTATCCCTAAACGCTGAGGTTTTTCCTGCAGGGAAGAATTTCTCGTAAAACTTAGAGATAAGCTGCTCCCATGTAACAAATGGACTCAGAGGGGAGTTTATCGTACCAACCCTTTGGCTTTTTCTTGAAGGGTAAAGGGAAAGAACCGTAGTCGGGATGTGTCTCTAGTGGCCCCATCCGCATGGAGAGTGTCCACTATCTTTAAGAAATCCCAAATATGTTGGATTGGATCATCGGCTTACAATCCGCGAAACCTGCATACACTTTGGACAAGCCAAACATCATTTGCATGCAAGACCTCATGGTACGTTCGTTTGGAAAGACAATGGCATTAGAGAAGCCGCGAGGGTTCGGGGAGGAATAATCCTTAAGGCGCTTAGGTGTGGGAATTTCAGGAGTGTCCATATCGCGGCTGGATTGGGAGCTAGGGGATGTAAGGTGATGATCTGAATTTTCTTCAGAAAGGGCTTCATCAAAGTTGATGGTTGTGCCGGATGGTTCGGGTGTTGGAAGAGATTGCCTTAGCCTATGCATTTCCCTTTCAGGTTATGCATAAAGAGAGACAAGATTTCTTAAGGAACTACGACTTCTGGTGATTCTAAGATTATAAAGATCTTCATTTGCCATGATGGCGGGTGGCAAAGGTTACGAACAAAGGAATGAAGAAAAGATAGACTAAAGAAACCTATAAAAATAAAATAAAAATCTTACTAGAAAGGAATCTAGCAAGTAGACCTAATAAAAAGAAATTTTAACCTAGACAATAACTATTCCCCGGGCTGCGGCACCAAAAACTTGATGCGTGGAATTGCGCCCTCGCAAAAGGTTTTACCTCTCAGGGGATCTTGAGAAGCTTGCAATCCCCACCAGGCAGTGTACCTGTTCGTTGTAGTATAGTATAGTGACAAGTACCGGGGGATTGATCGTTCAACTCTAGGAATAGTATTCGCTAGGGTTAAAATTCTACTAAACTAAGTCTAGGGGTGAAGGATGATTCTTTTTGTATTCTTATATTTAAAATGAAAGCAAGTAAAATCTCAGGTTTTGAAGGAGTGGGCGGAATTAGTTGCTAGTCAACTAACCCAATTAACTAAAGATGCAATCAAAATAAAATAAAATAAACTTAAACTAATTTGTGGTTTAAACAATAATGAGAGAAAGTGTGTTTACTTAGATTTCATTACTCCCTAGATATCTATTACCGGTTGATTAGCTTGTTACAATTGCATGGATGACGGGTTATATTCCTTAATACTACTCGTAGGGCCGTGTACGATCTTCCCTAACTCTATAGGCTTCAACCTCAATCCTATGTCGAGCCGACTAAAAGCTCCTAACATGGTATCCCTGGAAGTTACCTATGCATTAAATATAACCAAATAATCGTAGTACACCTCCGATCATGTTTCTTAAGACGTTCAAGCAAGTTACCAAATGGAAGTCTGCCAGTTTTCTTAAGCCTAACACCGAATTCATTCATCCACAACAATTATAAGCAAACCATCAACCAATAATCAACATCTAGGCTTCATTACATCTAAGCAAACACGAAAGAAACCTAGCCTAACATGTTAAAGAGAAGACAAGCGTAAGATATAATCAAACAACACATAGACATATTGAATGATTTGGTAAAGTACTTATCTTCAATTGAACATGGAAGAAACAAAGGGTTGAAACCCTTCAAAAAGCTAGAAAATTCGTCTAGGGTTTTATTCCCTCAAAGTTACACCCAATGAATGAAAACTAGAAAACTATATATAGATTTTGCAATCTGATGGCGTCAAGAGTTAAGTCTGACGCCGTCAACTCGCCGCCAAATTAAACTTCGTATTGCCTAGATCCACTTCTGATGTCGTCATTCTTTATGGGTTTTGGGCCGTCACTCTTTACAATTACTCTTGATGGCCTTGGAAATTTTGTACGTGACGCCGTCAAGACCTCTTCACAAAACATTCTGGCGCGTCACGCGTATTTGATTTATCCACCCTTTTGTCAACTCATGACGCCGTCACTAACAACTTGTGACGCCGTCAAAGGCAATTTCCAGCAAACTTTTGAGACTTTGTCGTTTTCTGCACTTTTTCGCTCCAAAAACGTGTAAAATGCTTCCTTTTGTAAAATTCATCTCAAAATTACCTAAAATGAAAAAAGGAACGATTTAGGGCAATATTTGATCAAATAATCTCGACTTTAGCCTTAAATGACCCCCGAAAAGCGGTACACTTTTCACTTCATCAGTGTCCTTGTAGCTGAACCACGATAAATTATGTTATGGTTATGTCTCTATATCTCTATCTCGTAGTTTAGTTTATATATATATATATATATATATATATATATATATATATATATATATATATATATATATATATATATATATATATATATAACTATCAATATCCAACACGTCCAAAATAGATTGACATAAGTCGATCTAAAAGTTTTAAAACGTAGTTTTAATTGGTAAAACTATTCAACACCCTTCAAGTTTTCTACACGTTTGTATAGAAATATTTAACAGCGAGAAGTAATCATTCCAAAACAACTGTTAATAATCTTTGACATGAAAAGTCACCCATTCATCCCATAAGGCCAAAATAAAAAACATTAAATGTTAATAAGCTTGAAATTAGAAATAGAAATTACCAATCGTGTTCTTGTGGAATTCAGTATCAAGAACGTTAAAAGGATTTTGATAATTAGACAGTATAGTATATATTCGATTGAAAGGTAGAGTTGTTAAAGAATTAATTTCATATATTTGATTGAGAGAAAATGAGATGAGATTGAAATTGAATAACAAATTGGTTTGTAACTGAGAAAGTTGATATAAATTAGGATACTAAATAAGAAAGTCAAAGAAGAAATAACGATTCAATGCAATGGAGAAAAAAATATGACAACTTTGAAATTGGAGATTTGGTAACCATGCATAGTTGTCGGTTCATATTGATTCAGGGTCAAAAGTCAAACAAACTCACTAAATGGTTGTAGAAATCAATCTGTTATAGATGACGTGGAATAATTGACGTGGCATTAATGACATGGAGGGAGTGCCAACATGGCTTAAATGACATGGAAAATTTCAAAAAAACCATTTTTTTTTTAATTATATATATAGATAGATTATTATTCTAATCCACAAAATAGTCATTTTTAAAAAGCTATTTAGGTCATTTTTATGTACTTGAAAGAGAGAGATATGTGTCAAGTCATCTATAAAAAAGCGAGAATGAGGAAGAAAATAATTATTACACTTTTGAAGGCTTTTGTAGTTACAAAAAAATTTCTGTTAAGTTTTCACTGGATATACGTTTATATTTATTATTATTGTTAGAAACAGGAGCTAACTAACACAGGTGGAGAATTGTCATAAAAATAACTCATTTCACAATTAGTTTGGGGCCAAAACTTATCACATGAGCAACTGATGAGTGTGTAAATACTCATCATTTTTACCTTTTCAGAGCTGCCAAAACATCTAAAAACACTCAATATTGAATCAAAATAGTGAAAATATCCCAGGAATGTGTTTTACATGTTTCAAATGCAAAATAATCAAAAACAAATGAAAAACGTACAAAGTTTGCAAAATTGGCAGTTTCAGTCCCTCATCTTTCAAAAGTTGTCAAATCTAGTCCCTGGTTGTTCTAAAAACTTGAAAAAGTCACCAAAGGTCCTTTTAAATCAAAAAAGTTACATAATTAGTCCTTTGGTGCAAAGTTTCACAAAATGTCAAGTTTAGTCCCTGATGTTTGGAAAATTGTCAAAAATGGTCCCTGGGATATTAAAACTTTGAGAAAAACAAATTTTGTCCTTGTACTTCTCATATACGGCAGGATTGGTCATTGATTGGAAAGTTTGGTGAAATTGGAAAACAGGTCCCTGAAGTTTCAGAGTTTGGAAGAATTAGTCCTGGAGGTGTAAAAGTGAAAAATCCACATAAGGTCCTTACACTATTAAATTTTGGCAAGTTTCCACCTTTGTGACAACCTTGGAATAATTACATGATCAGTCCCTATATTTCACCAAATTACAATTTTGGTCCTTGTGAAACCATAGTACCAAACGGATCCTATTATATTACTAAACCCAAAAAAAATGAAATAAAAACCAAACCAACGCACTCCCAAGCCCAAAATAAACACAAGCCCATCCCATCCCCTGGCTTTGACCCCGGTCAACCCAAACCAAAAACCACCCGTCCCTCCCATTCTTTCCTTCCCTGCCAATACCACCACCTCCAATACCACTCACCAAAACCACCTTATCCCCTCCCCATTCCCACTTGCAACCTGTCATATCCACCACCTCTGCTCTCTATCACATCCCACCACCCCCTTCCTGCAAATTAAACAGTGCAATTTGCACTATCTTTTTGGCGCCAAAACTATCCAATGGCCAAGATCAAATGATACTCATCCTATGGTTCAAATTGATGCTGGGAAATACTCATGTGGGTCCACAAACCCTTGAAGTCCAATAAATAGAAGAAAGAGTCAGGAATGAAGGAGTGTTAGTATAGTTTTAATGTAATGTAATCGTAGGTAGTGTAATTTCTCTTTCAATTGTAATTTTAACTTTAAAGTTGTTGTAGTCAGTCTTTCTAATGCAATTTCAGTTTACTTAAATCTTAATCTCAAGTTTTCTTTACGAATCCAGTTATTGCTATTTTTAGTGAAAATTCAATTTTACCTTTAAAGTTGTTACAAGCTAGTATTTAATGATCTTCTCATTTCAATTCAGTCTCTTATAGGCTTTTATAAGCTTATTAATCCTTAAAATCAGCTTAATTCAAGTTTACTAGAAAATCTCAAAAATAACTCAAAAATAGGTAACAAATTAAAAGATCAGTGTTCATAATGATGCAAGCAGGGAGCAAGGCAAAGACTGATTGGAGTTGGGTATTAGTGCCTCATGGGAGGTATAGGTAGTGTTCATGGTTCTGGGTTTCTCAGTTTCTCAGTTGAACTTCAATTGTAAGCCTTTTCCTTAAATTTGGTAAATTACTGTTCAACTGCTTATTTTATGCTTTTCCTTGTTTGTTTGTGCTTATTTGATGATTTTTAGTCATATTATTGTTTTATGTTTCATGCTTGTTTGTAAGAATCCATGGTTGCTCATTTTATTCCTTTCACTGCCACAATTAGAATATTCATGATCCTTGGTTGATTGTTGATAGCCTTGGTGTTTTCATGCTTAAAATAGCTTCTTGTTTGATAATAAGTACTCTTTAATCAGTCCTGTGTCTTATATCAGTTGCATGCTTGGAAAATATCATTTTCACAGATTTAAAGGGGTGTTTGGTTTAGAGTGTTCACCAAGGTTCTGAGTTGTTTTTGTTGTGTATTATTGTTTCAGTATGCTATTATAGGTCTAAAAGAGTGAAGTAAACACAAAACCAAGTGTATGTTAAGCAAAAAAGTCAAAATCACTCATAAACCTCACCTAGGAGTTATCTGTCAACAGTGTTGATCCATAAATCACCCACATCAGCTCATAATTGGTAGATTTAGGATAGAATAACTTTGTTTTAACTTAGCATCATGTTTTAAGTTCATTAGAAGCAATCAAAAGTCCCCATAGTCAAACTTAGTGCAAAATCTCAAAAGTCAAATTTTTATTTTCTCAAATTTTCCAAATATTGTGAGATTTTTAGAGAATTTTGTGTCGGGAAATAGGGTGTGAATTTTCTTAGGTGTAATCTCTCCCACCTCAACTGTTGATTCCCATCCTTACTTTATTTTTAGGAATTTTTCATTGGGCCCCACACCTGATAAAAGTTACCTGCAGGGGGAGTAGTCTCCCCTGCATCAGATAATCACCACACAACCACCACCTTTGGTGGTGGCTGCAGCCCTCCACATTGGGCCCCATGGCTTCACTCTTGGTTCTTTGAACTCCCATGCTGGGAGGCTTTCAATTGCACCAAAGCTTGTGCCCCCAATCACCCTTGTGGGCCCCCTAGACAGTCCTTAAGCTTGTCCCTTTTTTGTATTGAGCCAAATGCTTATTTTGCTTATTTGAATGCTATTAGCTTATTCAGGGGTTTGGATTAGTTTCTTTTGGCTTATTTTCATTCATCAAACAAGTATCTACCATAAGCCACCTCTTATCTCAGTTTAAAGCTTATTTCAAAGCTTTTTGAGTCAACTGTCAAAGCTTATTGCATGCTTTTGGCTTATTTTTAAGTTATAAAAAAGTTGATTTCACAAAAGTTGCTTGTTTTTAGGTGTAAAATAGTTTTCAAAAAGAAAAATCAAGAAAAACCAATTTAAAATTAAGTGATAGTTTCTATTTAATGTAATTTAAATTTTAATTTTCATTTTTAGATTTTTATTAAGTACTTGGCATTTTTTTATTTCTATTAATTACCTTATATAGTAAAGTAATTTTAGTACATTTTTTAGATTTTTATTTTTTCATTTAGAATTTATTAGATTTAACATTAGTTTTATTAATTATTAATTAATAATTAAGTTTTAAATAGCATAATTAGTTTTTATAAAGCAACACCTAGTTTTTATATTTTTCCTAGCTCTTATATAATGTAAAATAATTTTAGAAATTTTCTTGTAATTTCTACTGTTCATTTTCTAATTTTCTTGTTTAAATTATTTAAATTAGATTTAAATTAATTAAAAGGTACTTAATTAGTAAAATAGTCTAAATATAATTTTTAGAAGTTTTTATAATTTTGTAGGATTCTCGTGATGGTTAATTAGTTTTACAAATTTTTCCATAATTTTCTAAGTTAATTTAGTATTATTTGTAATTTAAAATAGTTTAACTAGTTTAATTAATATAAATAGTTTTTAATTAATAAAAAACTCATAAAAAGACAAAAATATTTATTTTTAATTTTTTATACATAAATTCAAATTCATTTTTAGGTTTAGAAATTAGTTTTGCAAATTTTTAGTTTAATTTGTAATCTTGATAATTATTAGTTAATTTAAATTAGATTTAAATTAGATTTAAATTAGATTTTAAATAGTTTTATTAATTAAGTAATATTTAAATATTAAAATAATCATTTTTATCATTTCATTTTCATTTTAAATTTTCTTTTAATTTTAAGTTTTCAAAAGTTCACTTGCACCCCCTGTAGTTTGTAACATGATAAAACCCACTTTTCTGTCTGTTACGTGATTTCAAATTGTAAATTTGTGCATATATATGATCAAATATTGCCCTAAATCGTTCCTTTTGTGATTTTAGGTACTTTGGGAGTTAAATCTGGAAAAGGAAGCAATTCGGACGTTTTTGCAGCATAAAAGTGAAGAAAACGCCAAAGTCTTAATTTTCCATGCTGGGAACAGTAGGTGACGGCGTCAAGAGCAAATCCTTGACGGCGTCAAGAGCAAATTTCATGAATTTCCATGACGACCCAGTAGAGTTTTGACGGCATCACGTGAAAAGGGCGTCAAGAGTAAAAGAGTCATGACGGCCTGGAAGTGTATAACTCTTGACGGCGTCAGAAGTAGATCTAGGCAGTCCGAGGAGAGTTTTGGCGGCGAGGTGACGGCGTCACAAGATTACTCTTGACGCCGTCAAACCTATTTTTCTATATATAGTTTTCTAATTTTTCACATTTAAGGAGAGAAGTTTTGGGAGAAACCCTAAGTACGATTTTGGTGTAACTTTACAGGTTTTTCAAGGGTTCCAACCCCTTGATACCTTGCATGATTAATCAAGATAAGTGTTCTTCTAATTCAATCAATATGTCTATGTGTTGGTTGTCTATATCATGTTCTTGTCTTAATTCTATCATGCTAGGCTAGATCTCTTTTGTGTTTGCTTAGATCTAATGAAACCTAGATATTGATTATGTGTTGATTACTTGTTTATTCTTGTTGTGGATGAATGATTTATATGTTAGGCTTAAGAAAACTGGCAGATCTCCAATTGGTAACATGCTTGAACGTCTTAAGAAACATGAACCAACGCGCACTAGGTCTTTATTGGTTGTATTTAATGCATGAGCCACTGTTTACAATCCCTATAGTTGTGCTGGGCATGGTGTAGGAGGAGATAAGAGCTCATAGAATTGGGGAGTTATGTGTGCCACCCCATGAATGGTATTAAGGAATACGATCCGTCATCCATGCAATTATAACAAGTAATTAACGTGTAAAAGATATCTAGGGAGTAATGAAATCTAAGTAAACACATTTTCTCCAATTACTGCTCACAACCTTAGTATAAATTAGTTTATTTTCATTTTTTAATATTTTATTTTGATTGCATCTTAGTATTGGGTTAGTTGAATAGCAACTAATTCCGCCCACTCTTCCAAAACCCGAGATTTTAACTTGCTTTCCATAAAATATAAAAACACAAAAATAATCATCCCTCATCTTTAGAACTAGTATTTAGGCTTTCTAATCCTAGCGACACTATTCCTAGCTGAACGATCAATCCCCCGGTACTTGTCACTATACTATACTACAACGATCAGGTACACTGCCTGGTGGGGGTTGTAAGCTTCTCGAGATCCCTCGAGAGGTAAAGCCTGTTGTGATTCCCACGCATCACATTCACTTGTGATTATTGGTTTAAGTTCACTGTGGTTTTGCCTCGATCTTGTTTTGAAAAATTGTTTTTGGTGCATGTGCACTAAGCATGTTTCTCAAAAATACCAAAAATATTCACCTTTACCCTCTCACCTTTTTGATTCTTCATCCCTTTACCCTCTATCCTTTTGATTATAACTTCTTTCACTTGTCCTGTAATTAATGGCATCTCTCAATGACGATTTCTTTGAACAAAAGGCCTTTGAGATCAACATTGAAAAACTTCAGGCCTTGTCAAAAATGTTGAGATGTCGTGTTGATTATGATGGACCATCGATTCCTATTCCCTCTAGGATGAGGGAAATGGAACGAGAAACCGGGGTGACAAAGGACCCTGTACTTTCCTTTGACTATGGAAGTGCTAAATACGTCCAACCTTCGGTTGTCCAAAAATCTAAGCTCACAATTGCTCCTAACCTTTCACGATATACGGTTATAAGCAAAAACCAAGAGCTTAGAGCTGTGACTGAAAATAACGACTTGCCTAATCTTCACATTCAAAAACCCGAGACCATAACGGAAGTGGTGGAAATTCCTAGCTCTAAGAGCACACCACTTGTCCCACCTCCGGATTTTGTTTCTTGTGTCGGTTGTGGTGAGCCACTTTTTGGTTTACCATGTCGTTTGTGTACATGTGTACAATGTGGTAATGATATTCAAAACGGGAGTTGTTTGTTTTGTGGGTCGAGTAATTCATTTGCTTATGATCCTAATCAAAACTTATTTAACGAATCCTCAAATTTTTCCAACTACCCATCACATTCATACAAGCAAGAATCATATTATCCAAATCTTAATAATGCTTCGTATCAAAATACACCAAGCCAGACTCAACAGTTTTTCTGTTGTGAGTACTGTGGTGGCCCACACTACAGTTCTGATTGTCAATCGGGAAACACGCTTGTCTATGAGCAGTTTCCTGATAACAATTATGACTCTAGCACATACGACCCATGGCCACATCAGTTTATCTGTTGTGAGTACTGTGGAGGTCCTCACTTTAGCTCGGATTGTCAAACAGGGAACCCCTTTCCTTGTAACAATCACGACTATTCGTTTCAAGACCCACCTCCACAGTACCAAATTACCCAAGCAACTCCTCAATGCCCGCAAGACCTTTGTCATGAGGTTCTTGAAGCATTGAAAGAATTTAAGGAGGAGTTGTCTACTATATCATTTCAAAACTCTCGTGAGAAATCTATGGCAGAATTACTTGCTGAAGAACGAGATGCTAGAAACAATATGAGCATGGAAGAATTACTTGCTGAGCAAAGAGCAGCTAAATTACGTGCCAATCAAAGCTATGCTGCTCTTTATGATGACAATGATGACAGTGATGATGAAGATAACATTGTTATTATTCAAAAAGATTCATCAGATTCATCAGTTGTGATTCCTTCCATGGAGAATCAGGGAGAAAATAATGTGACGAAGTCACTAGCCGTTGATCAAAGGGAACTTGAAGAACCCATAACTGCTAGTCCTTCTCAACTCCCTCAGTCTGTTATCATACCCGAAGTTCACACTCACTATCTGATCATGGGGGATGAGCATCTTAGCACTGTTCCTAAAAAGGAATCGGACGAATTCATAAAGTCTAGTGCTAAGAACCTTGTCCCAATCCCAGGAGAGTCACAAGGAACTTTTGATCATATGTGTGATATCCCTCCTCCTCTTGTCTTCCCGATTGATGATGTTGAGATGTTCCCTGATTCAAATAATGACGATTCGTTATCTTGTGGAGACATCAGCTATGTGGAAGAATTACCTTCTCAGCTAGTTAGCTTACAAGAAGAGAATGATGAGATTGACGCTGAAATCAAAGATGAAGCACTTCGTGCAACATTATTGAATGTCAATCTCCTCATTTCTAAAATCGAGGCTTTCAAAAAGAAACCTATTTCATCTCCTATCCCCATTAAGGATAGTGACATTTTCTCCGATGATCCTATTCCGGAGTTTGAAGCCTTTACTATTGATCCTATGGGAGAGAAGATTAGTGGCAGTACCACTTCTCATTCTTATAATTCTCTCCCCGATTATGAATCATTTACCTTCGATGAGTTCTCCTGTGAATTCACGCACATCAATTCTGAATATGATTCATTCACCTTTGAGGAGTTCTCTGGTGAACTCACTCATATCATGACTCCTCCGGAGTATGATAGCCCGGGAGGAAATGCACTCAATCATGAGACTTTACAAATTCCCACCCTCCCGCCCGGGATGTTTTCAAACCAAACGAGCTTAACCTTTGAAATCTAAAATCAGGCTAATGAGCCTGCTTTCGAGGAAAAAGATCTTACCATGATTTTCATCATGGTTTTCTTCCTTTTCTTCACCTATAGGGTGACTTCTCCTGTTCTTCACTCCTTCGGTAATGAAGATACTATCTTTGATCCCGGCATTTTCATTTACCACTATTTTAAGCCGGGATTATATCTCATTGGTGTGGAACTTTCACGTGCTTCAAATGTTTGTCCAAACATCTTGAATGAAAGTCCGATGGAGATTGCTTCTTCCACATCATGCTTCCCCAAGGACAATTGAATTCGGGGTCGAGTCAAGCTAGCGACTCGGTAAACAAAAACAGTAGCATACTTATAGGGTTTTCACCCTAAGTGTGGGGGAGTTACCCCTACAGTGGTTACTTATGAAGTGAAAATAAAAATAGTGTTTTCCACATTTAGCTTGTAATGTTGCCCTTTTACGTTCTAAGAGTCGGCATAATAGCCGGGACTTAGAATATTGAGGACAATATTCATCCTAAGTGTGGGGGGGGGGGGGGTATTTCGCTATTCTAGCGAATTTTATCACATTTTACTATCTTATACCCCCGTTTTTTGCAAAAATAAAAAAAAAATCACTAAAGTTCAAAATTTTTTGTGGTAATCAGTCCGCCATGTCTAAATGACAAATGGATTGGCTAGTCCAGGAGCAAACGGCTCTTGGTAAAGATATCTCAAACCCGTTGATGGCTTGCAATTTGCCAAAAATTGTATGGTAAATCAACTCGCCATATCCCATAAAGCGAATGAGTTGGCTAGCCCGCAAGATTATGGCTTGTGGTAAAGGCCGTGGAAAATCCATTATTGGTAATCAGCTCACCAAGATGTTGACTTAGTCCATCAAGAGTTGGCTAGTCCAGAAGCAAACGGCTTTTGGTAAAGACTAATCAAATCCGTTGACAGCTGGTGATTTGCTCAAAATCACATAGTTTTTCTCAAAAGATTGCTAGGGACTAGCAATGTTTTAGTGTGGGAGATTGATGAGTGTGATACTCATCATTTTTACCTTTTCTGAGCTGCCAAAACATCTAAAAACACTCAATATTGAATCAAAATAGTGAAAATATCCCAGGAATGTGTTTTACATGTTTCAAATGCAAAATAATCAAAAACAAATGAAAAACGTACAAAGTTTGCATAATTGGCAGTTTCAGTCTCTCATCTTTCAAAAGTTGTCAAATCTAGTCCCTGGTTGTTCTAAAAACTTGAAAAAGTCACCAAAGGTCCTTTTAAATAAAAAAAGTTACATAATTAGTCCTTTGGTGCAAAGTTTCACAAAATGTCAAGTTTAGTCCCTGAAGTTTGGAAAATTGTCAAAAATGGTCCCTGGGATATTAAAACTTTGAGAAAAACAAATTTTGTCCTTGTACTTCTCATATATGGTAGGATTGGTCCTTGATTGGAAAGTTTGGTGAAATTGCAAAACAGGTCCCTGAAGTTTCAGAGTTTGGCAGAATTAGTCCCTGGAGGTGTAAAAGTGAAAAATCCACATAAGGTCTGTAGGACCGTAGAACAACCTAAATCACTATTGAATCAAGCCTAAACCTAGAGAGATAAAGTAAGTAGAGAGAGAGAGTGAGTGGGAACTCCTAATGTGTGTAAATGAATAACCTTGATATTACTAAGAGAACCACTAAGAGAACCAACCTCTCAAATGAGGTTTACAAGAGTATTTATACTCATAGTCTAGGGCATCTCTTATCTTTTACATTATTACAAAACATGAATATTAAACATAAACTTCATCCTAATGTTATTCTAAAGCAACCTATTCCTACACATTAATGACCGACACTTTTTATAAATAAAAATACGATTCTAACAATCTCCCCCTAAGTGTTGGTCATTGAAGGTTGCGCGACGTCATCATCTTTGTCATTAAACTTTAACATTCTTAGCTCTTGACGTCTTTAAGAATCACTAGATGAATCATAGTTCCAGTTCATCATGCTTCATTGTTTGTTGAAGTGATCCAATGATGCCATCTGCCTTTTGTCACTTCTGTGTTTGTGGTGGTTGTTCGCCATTCCAACATGCTCATACGTCTTAAGTCTTTGTCATACATACATTTGTTATTCCCGTTCTTTCACTTTGATCTTTGTCACGTTACTTTGTAGATGCTTCTTTTTGGCGTAGAATTTTTCTTTGACTGTTGCTATCCTTTGATCTTTGTGAGAACTTTCCTTTGACTTTGTGATGCATGTATGAGCATGTGGAATCTTTCGCCATGGAGATGATGTATAGCTGCAGGTAAACAGTTAGCAATAAACAACCGGTACTTACAGATAAGGAATTAGAGATCGTCAACAGCATAGTGTGAAGACTCCTTCTAACCCTTACCATGGCCGTTCCCATATCAGATACTCCCAAAAGAGCTTACGAGACCTACTAAGTAGCTCAATGACTGGGTGAGTCGCTGGGGATCACTCCACGATTGTAGACAGTTTGAAACCACCGCGAACACTAAGCGTAACCCATAAAGAATTACCGAAGTGACCTGCTGTCAGGGCTGCTTGATGTTGACCCTGGCAGGAATTTCCGTTTAATCATTGAGAATATATATATGTAAATTCTCTCATAAACGTTCTCGGCAGATTGCTAAGACCTGCGTAGGACTCTTAAGTTTACATCTGGTGTCCTTAATGATGAACAACAAGTGTAGAAATATCATGTGTTCTTATGAGATCTTTTGATGAATCTCGGGGCTCTAGACTCGATAAGTGCACATTTGGTTTCCTATGCGGAGATTAGGGAGAGGTCTCCTGCTTCAATATCAACCATCTCTAAGAGACAGGTCGATAGATTATGCCGGTTCCCCGTGAGAATGAAACAAGCTCTTTTAAGAGAACTTGAGTGGCTAGAAGGTTTAGTGCAGTGCGTCACTGGGTCCATGACGTCTTTATCTTCAATACCGGTGTCACCTTAGTAACAATCAGTAGCATATGAATTGAACCCGGTGTCTGCCCTAGGGTTGAACATATGGAGGGCAATTTCTTTTCACCCTTTTTCATAACTTTTCTTTTTAATTCTTCAACCCCTTCTTTCTCCTTTCTCATTTTCTCCTTTTTTCAATCATACCTAAGGACTTTTAATTCTAATCTATTGGAATAGTCCT
Organism: Artemisia argyi; assembly: GCA_030686995.1. Taxonomy (NCBI): domain Eukaryota; kingdom Viridiplantae; phylum Streptophyta; class Magnoliopsida; order Asterales; family Asteraceae; genus Artemisia; species Artemisia argyi. Next base: position 150,006,533 of record CM060686.1, read on the forward strand.
TGGGTAGATCCCTCCAGCTCTGGCGGATCATAGGACGATTTTCCCTAACCTTAGTCACCTTATAACTCCATGAATCCTATAATTGCCATGAAACCTTTGATTGAAAATCTCTCAAAGTGTTTATGAATATAAACACATTTTTGTTGACACTTTGAGAGTTTTTGTTTCTTTTGAAGGACTCCCCCTTCACATGTGCTCATGGATATTTTAAGAAATTTGCACATGCGTGAGGAGTTTGCACTTTTTGAATTGATCCACTTTCAGTGAACATGACCGATTCGAGACACGCTTACATCACTAGTTAGACTAGCTTGAAGTTATTACCCGTCCTGGTCAATTCCAAAGAAAGTCTCTCGATACGGTACATTCTACTCAGACAAGTCCTATTCGAGACACGCTTACATCACTAGTTAGACTAGCTTGAAATTATTACCCGTCCAGGACAAGTCTTTTCGATTACTGACATTTTAAGCTTCGTCAATTCATTGGTACATTATGAGTCTAGCTCTTTTGAGATTCAGTCACAAGCTTTAAACATCTTTGATCACATTTTAATCATGTCTTCTCCCCCTCAAAAATAGCATATCGTGATATTTTTTATATCAACTGATTAAGAAAAAGCTTTTTGGAGAGACAGACAGATTTGTTGTTGCATGAATTCGGAACTATTTTTGTTTTAGAAATACTCCCCCTCAAAACTCGCATATGTTTTTGAGAAATGTTAAACTTTTTAAAGTTTATAGGGAAGGAGTCGTCTTGAAGCAAAATTCTGAAAGAGAAAGAAGTTTCAGATTTGTTGAATTTTGCATCAAGGTTTTTTGAAAAACAAAGACTTCTCTTTGTTTGAATAGGAATGTCGCACTGAGGCATACAACAGTGTCCATTTTTAAGATAAGTGCACTTTATTGATGAAAATCATTTTTGCGTAGCACTTTCCTTTCTTTGAAAACTTGAGTTGTGTACTGTAAAGTGTACACAAGTCATTTTGATGATGAGCACCGATTTTGATAGATTTTGAAAATCTTTTTGAAAAATCTTGAAAAAGTGGTGCTCAGAATGTGAGAGATTTTTGAAAATCTAATTTAACATTAGATCAACAATCATGGTCTTGAGCTTAAAGATGTTGAAAGTTTTTCTAAAGAAAACTCAAGCCATATAAGAGTTTGGTTCTCGTTTTAGGATAAGTGCTCGAAAAATATTTGAAATTTTTGTTTTGATTAAGCACTTTCCTTTCTTTGAAGCACGGGTCCTGAACTAATATGTCCAGAAGCCATTCGATTAAGTCCTTATTTGAAATCTTTTCGAGTTGTTATACCCGGACTTAAGTTTTGAAAAGATTTCACTTTGAAGCACGGGTTGTAAGCTGAAGTACTTACAAGCCATTGTGAAGAAACTTTTGAGAAACGACATGTTTTAAAAACATATAAAAGAACTCCCGTTCAAGCATCTGTACATGTCCGTATCATTGTTGAATGATATTTCTAGGAACGTACAGAATATTGATTTATACGAGAGACATGTCGTGAGAAGAATATTTTTTGATTTTTTGATTTTATATTGTTTTTGTATTTTTTGAAATTTTATATTTTTGTATTTTGTTTTTGTTTTTATAAAAGAAATGGAAAATCAAAAATAGAAGATTGAAAGAATGATTTTATAGAATTTACAGAATTTGAACCCTCTGAAGAACTGGGTTCTGAGATAGTTGAAGCACCTGCAACCAAAGACGAAGAGTTTTCACAAATAACAGTGTTAGAAGTACATGAATCATCACTCTGCGGGTGTTGACTATCAACTGTTGTAATGGTTTCTACTTCCTTATCCTGATGATTATCACTATTATTTGTCTTGGTGCAACTATCAAAAATCTTTCCTGTGGGAATCCATCTAAGACCAACTGTTTTAAAAACTTTCCCGGTAGGAATCCACCTAAGGTAAGATCTAGATGTAGTTTTCTTATCAGATGCAGCGGAAGTTTCATTCTTGGAAAAACTCTTAGATGCAAGCCAATCCCTAGTATTTTGTTGAAAGTTCCTAGGTAATGGTTTACTACTACTAGCAGTGCTTTGGAATCTTGTAGAATTCATCACACTAGGTTTTGCACCTAAAATTCTGTTTTTTTCGATGTTGTGCCTTTTTTCTAGCTTCTTCTAGATGATGATTGAGGACCATGTCATTAGAACCAACAGACTCATTAACAGTTTTTGTTGTCTTATTTGGTGTACTATACTTAGAAGAGCCAGGTGAAATCACATTTTTGTTTCTTTCAACAAACAAATTTTGTTTTTCAACAATCTTTTCCATTACCTTTTCCTTGGGCAAGGGTGGTGGAGTGACTGGTTTTGACAAATCCTTTTTCTCATCGACTTTTGGAGCAAACCGTGAAATTGACATTTTTGGTTTTTGAACCGTGTTTGAAACATTTGGTTTCTCCGAAGTCGATGGTTTTGCAAACTTAGTTTCCTCACCCTTCCCTTTTAGATTTTCAAGCTGAGCCCTCAAAAAATCATTTTGATCTTTCATGTTCTTGAAGGCATGCTCATACGACAATTTGTCATACTTGCATTCTTCTTTTTTTCGATCAAGTTGTTTAAAACATGACACATTTTCTTTTTCAAGCTTTATAAGAGCATTTTCATATTTTGAAACAATTGCGGAGGTCTCAGCTCTTAGTCGTTCATCGTCTTGAACAGAATACGTTTGTAAAATGATGGACATAATGTCAGTGGTCATAACAGCTTCGAAGAGAGAATCATCTAGGTTTTCTAAAACATTCATGTTTTCACTAGTTTCATTAGTTTCGTTTACCAGGGATTTGTGGTCCTTGACAAAGTCGGCCGTTTCTTTTAAGAAAGCTTGTTCAAAATGGATTACCCTTGCACTGATGTTATTCAGTGGGATAGTAATTTCGTTTTCAAAAACTTTTTTCTGCTCAATATGAAAACTGGAATGCCAGTTGTTAATATCGATTGTAGTTTTAGAAGTAACAATATTTTGAAGTTCTTGAATTCTCTTTTTAACGTCATCCAGAATGTTTCTAGCCTCACTTGTATTAAAAGTGTTGTTAGAAGACATTTGTTCCATTTTTGAAAGAGATTTGGAAACAATTACTTTCTTAGAAAACATTTTTGAGAATGGTCGTTTTATGGAAAACACAGATGGTTCTTTTTGTGGAACAAAAGTAATTCCCGAAAGTTTGTTCAATTTGTTGTAATCAATGGGTTTCAAATCCTTTTGTTTCATTTTATTTATGCTCTCTTCGGCATGTTCTATTGTTTGCACAGAATCCCGAACGACGGGAGGATCATGTTTGGTGTAAAAAACACTACCATTATACAAAACATTCTGTTCTTGCTGAGCTTTCTTGAGATTACTGGGGGTGTTGTTACCAAGAGCCACTTTATGTTTCGTATGGTAAATCGGATTAGTTTGATTTGAAATCATTTTCATTGTTTGACTTGACTGACCCGACTTAACCACTAATTCTTCTAAATGTGCAATCATGTGTTCTGACTCTACGATTTCGGCCAAAAGTTTGTCTTCTTTCTTTGCAAAGTCCTTTTCTAACTCATCCCTTTCTTTTTCAAGATTGGTATAAGCTGTTTTTTGTTTAGAAAGTTGGTTTTGTAAATCATAAATTTCCGCGTTTAAAGCTTTTATCTTCTTGAAAGAATTAACATCAAGTGTATCAAACTTGAGTTGCAATTGTTTTTCCCATGAGAGCCATAAAAGAGCCATAAAGTCATTCTCCTCTGCGTTCAACTGAAATCCTGCCTCTGCCTTTTGTGCCAACATCACTGCTTTCTGCAAGTACGCTAGATCTTTCTTGTTTGGCTTAGTAGGACAGTTCCTTGCCATATGACCTACACCCTGACAGTTGAAACACTTTACCGGATTACCCTGATTCATATTTCCCAAATTCCCAACTACTGGAGCTGCAACATTTCTATTCTGATTAACCATTGCCTGATTACCAACATTCTGACCCCTCTGATTTCTAACAAACTGGCCCAACTGATTCCCTGCATACTGACCATACTGATTCCCTGCAAACTGACCTGCATTCTGCATATTCTGATATCCCTGTTGATTCCCATAAACTCCAACCATTTGGCCTTCATTGCCCATATTGAAACTCGGCTGAGCAAACTGCTTGTTGCGAGTGTTCGATGAGATCCTTTGGTTGTTGTTTGTTGGTGTAGAATAACGTCCTTGGAATGCCTTTGACAGAAAAGCAAACGCTTGGGACAATGCTGCAGTAGCTTCATCATTGTCAGTGAATTCCGGTTCTTGGAATTGTGGGTATTGCTGTTGTGGAATAACTTGTTGTTGTTATGGGTAGAACTGTTGTTGGTAGACCGGTGTTGGTTGTAGAATGCATGATGGTTGCATGTAGTTGTGAGTGGAAGATGATGATGGTTGTTGAGTGTTAACTGGTAATGGTATTGGTGTATTAGCAATTAATGCGAGAGGATCATGATTCTTAGCCAATCTTTCTTTCCTTACTTCATTAGCCTCAGCTTGGTTTTGCTTCAAAAAGTCATAGAGTTGATCATAATTCACCTTATGTAAGTCCTTTGTTTGATTGACAATTGTAACATAACGACCCCATTCTTCTGGAAGGTTATTGATGAATTTGATGTTTGTTGCAATTGGCCGAGGTGTCAACTTGTTTCTGATTAACTCATTCATCAAAGTGCAAAACCTGGTGTGTAGTATGATTCAATTTTTTCACCTTTGGTGGATGTAAAGTTCTCCCATTCAGTAAGAAGTTTGTTCTCAACGTCTTGTTGTCCAATCTCTGTTCCATGACATATCCTTCTAACACGTTCCCACATATCATGAGCAGTTTCACAGCTGTCGACCGCAGCAAAGATCTCCCGTGGTAATCCAAGTTGGATTAAATGCATTGCCATATCATCGGCTTTGATCTGCGCCTTGTCTTCATCTGTGTAATCTGCTTCTGTTTGTACACGCACGAATGGTTGAGTAGGAGGTGTTTCATTTGGATTACCTTCAATTTGAACTTGTCTTGGCTGAAATGGACCTTTTTCTATGGATTTGATCATTATATTTCCATTATCTTTAGTTTTGATGTAACGAAGCATGCGGCTTGTCCATGGAAGATATCCACCTTTTTCAAGCATTGGAGGTCGGTTTTCGGCACCGGCAGCATGAATGTCTTGTTGAGTTGCCATGATTTGAATTCAAAGTGAAACGTTGTTCTGAGGATCTTTTGAAAGATAACAAAGGTTGTTGTTGAAGATTAGATGTTTTGGTGAAGATGAAAGTTCGTTCTCGGTTGATCTGATTGATTTCGTAATTTCCCGCCAAAAATTGAGTATGAAATTTTCTTTCTCAAAATTTGAAAATCACTATAAAATCCAATTCTAAGGTTACTAGAAAAATTTGAGTTTTAAAAATTTTGACGCCAAATTTTACCGAAAAAATTTGAATTTTGGCCTAAAAATTTGAATTTTCGGCCGAAATTTTCAACCTTATACCACAATTTGAATCTCGCGTAAAAATTGAACGTTAAGGGTCTAACTCGATAAGGCTTGTCTAACACTAACTCGGTATGATATCTTGAAAGTTCAAACTCGGTATGTATTTGAAATTTATCTAACTCGATATGTCCTTAAAAATCCAAACTCGGTATGTCCTTTTCTAACTCGATATGTATTTGAAAGTTCAAACTCGGTATGTATTGAGAGTTATCTAACTCGATATGTCCTTAAACACTTTCAAACTCGGTAAGTTTTAAAAAATTTGGGCAGAGTTTCGTCTCATAAGTAGCCACAAATATCCTTACTCGATGAACGATAAGGCAAAAAGGTTAACTCGCCAACTTTGATCCCAAACTCGGTAAGATTTCTGATCCTAACTCGATAGCTAAAATCCTAACTCGCTATGATTAAATCACCTAACTCGATAACAACTTTCAAACTCGCAAGAAACTTGACCAAATCCAAACTCGATAGAAAATCACCCTAACTCGATAAAACTTAAACCCAAACTCGGCAAAACTTAAACCTTAACTCGAAAACTTTTTCTAACTCGATAACAGTTTTCTCCAAACTCGAAAAAAAATTTCTAACTCGAAAATTTTTCTCCTAACTCGAAAAAAAATTTTCTAACTCGAAAATTTTTTCTCCTAACTCGAAAAAAAAAACTGATGAACAGTAACCGAATATTGCAAAATTCTCTTTTATACCAAGTTTTTTCAACCAAATCAAACCTAAAACAACCTATATTATCCCTAGGCGATTGATACCACTTGTAGGACCGTAGAACAACCTAAATCACTATTGAATCAAGCCTAAACCTAGAGAGAGAAAGTAAGTAGAGAGAGAGAGTGAGTGGGAACTCTAGTGTGTGGAATAATAACTTTGTTAATACTAAGAGAATCACTAAGAGAACCAACCTCTCAAATGAGGTTTACAAGAGTATTTATACTCATAGTCCAGGGCATCTCTTATCTTTTACATTATTACACTAATAGCCCTTAGACTTTTACAAAACATGAATATTAAACATAAACTTCATCCTAATGTTATTCTAAAGCAACCTATTCCTACACATTAATGACCGACACTTTTTATAAATAAAAATACGATTCTAACAAGGTCCTTACACTATTAAATTTTGGCAAGTTTCCACCTTTGTGACAACCTTGGAATAATTACATGATCAGTCCCTATATTTCACCAAATTACAATTTTGGTCCTTGTGAAACCATAGTACCAAACGGATCCTATTATATTACTAAACCCCAAAAAAATGAAATAAAAACCAAACCAACCCACTCCCAAGCCCAAAATAAACACAAGCCTATCCCATCCCCTGGCTTTGACCCCGGTCAACCCAAACTAAAAACTACCCTTCCCTCCCATTCTTTCCTTCCCTGCCAATACCACCACCTCCAATACCACTCACCAAAACCACCTTATCCCCTCCCCATTCCCACTTGCAACCTGTCATATCCACCACCTCTACTATCCATCACATCCCACCACCCCCTCTTGCAAATTAAACAGTGCAATTTGCACTATCTTTTTGGCGCCAAAACTATCCAATGGCCAAGATCAAATTATACTCATCCTATGGTTCAAATTGATGCTGGGAAATACTCATGTGGGTCCCACAAACCCTTGAAGTCCAATAAATAGAAGAAAGAGTCAGGAATGAAGGAGTGTTAGTATAGTTTTAGTGTAATGTAATCGTAGGTAGTGTAATTTCTCTTTCAATTGTAATTTTAACTTTAAAGTTGTTGTACTCAGTCTTTCTAATGCAATTTCAGTTTACTTAAATCTTAATCTCAAGTTTTCTTTACGAATCCAGTTATTGCTATTTTTAGTGAAAATTCAATTTTACCTTTAAAGTTGTTACAAGCTAGTATTTAATGATCTTCTCATTTCAATTCAGTCTCTTATAGGCTTTTATAAGCTTATTAATCCTTAAAATCAGCTTAATTCAAGTTTACTAGAAAATCTCAAAAATAACTCAAAAATAGGTAACAAATTAAAGGATCAGTGTTCATAATGATGCAAGCAGGGAGCAAGGCAAAGACTGATTAGAGTTGGGTATTAGTGCCTCATGGGAGGTATAGGTAGTGTTCATGGTTCTTGGTTTCTCAGTTGGACTTCAATTGTAAGCCTTTTCCTTAAATTTGGTAAATTACTGTTCAACTGCTTATTTTCTGCTTTTCCTTGTTTGTTTGTGCTTATTTGATGATTTTTAGTCATATTATTGTTTTATGTTTCATGCTTGTTTGTAAGAATCCATGGTTGCTCATTTTATTCCTTTCACTGCCACAATTAGAATATTCATGATCCTTGGTTGATTGTTGATAGCCTTGGTGTTTTCATGCTTAAAATAGCTTCTTGTTTGATAATAAGTACTCTTGAATCAGTCCTGTGTCTTATATCAGTTGCATGCTTGGAAAATATCATTTTCACAGATTTAAAGGGGTGTTTGGTTTAGAGTGTTCACCCAGGTTCTGAGTTGTTTTTGTTGTGTATTATTGTTTCAGTATGCTATTATAGGTCTAAAAGAGTGAAGTAAACACAAAACCAAGTGTATGTTAAGCAAAAAAGTCAAATCACTCATAAACCTCACCTAGGAGTTATCTGTCAACAGTGTTGATCCATAAATCACCCACATCAGCTCATAATTGGTAGATTTAGGATAGAATAACTTTGTTTTAACTTAGCATCATGTTCTAAGTTCATTAGAAGCAATCATAAGTCACCATAGTCAAACTTAGTGCAAAATCTCAAAAGTCAAAATTTTATTTTCTCAAATTTTCCAAATATTGTGAGATTTTTAGAGAATTTTGTGTTGGGAAATAGTGTGTGAATTTTCTTGGGTGTAATCTCTCCCACCTCAACTGTTGATTCCTATCCTTACTTTATTTTTAGGAATTTTTCATTGGGCCCCACACCTGATCAAAGTTACCTGCAGGGGGAGTAGTCTCCCCTGCATCAGATAATCACCACACAACCACCACCTTTGGTGGTGGCTGCAGCCCTCCACATTGGGCCCCATGGCTTCACTCTTGGTTCTTTGAACTCCCAAGCTGGGAGGCTTTCAATTGCACCAAAGCTTGTGCCCCCAATCACCCTTGTGGGCCCCCTAGACAGTCCTTAAGCTTGTCCCTTTTTTGTATTGAGCCAAGTGCTTATTTTGCTTATTTGAATGCTATTAGCTTATTCAGGGGTTTGGATTAGTTTCTTTTGGCTTATTTTCATTCATCAAACAAGTATCTACCATAATCCACCTCTTATCTCAGTTTAAAGCTTATTTCAAAGCTTTTTGCTTTGACAGTTGACCAAAGTCAACTGTTCAAGCTTATTGCATGCTTTTGGCTTATTTTTAAGTTATAAAAAAAGTTGATTTCACAAAAGTTGCTTGTTTTTAGGTGTAAAATAGTTTTCAAAAAGAAAAATCAAGAAAAATCAATTTAAAAATAAGTGATAGTTTCTACTTAATGTAATTTAAATTTTAATTTTCATTTTTAGATTTTTATTAAGTACTTGGCATTTTTATATTTTTATTAATTACCTTATATAGTAAAGTAATTTTAGTAAATTTTTTAGATTTTTCTTTTGTCATTTAGAATTTATTAGATTTAACATTAGTTTTATTAATTATTAATTAATAATTAAGTTTTAAATAGCATAATTAGTTTTTATAAATCAACACCTAGTTTTTATATTTTTCCTAGCTCTTATATAATGTAAAATAATTTTAGAAATTTTCTTGTAATTTCTACTGTTCATTTTCTAATTTTCTTATTTAAATTATTTAAATTAATTAAAAGGTACTTAATTATTAAAATAGTCTAAATATAATTTTTAGAAGTTTTGATAATTTTGTAGGATTCCTGTGATGGTTAATTGGCTTTACAAATTTTTCCATAATTTTCTAAGTTAATTTAGTATTATTTGTAATTTAAAATAGTTTAACTAGTTTAATTAATATAAATAGTTTTTAATTAATAAAAAACTCATAAAAAGACAAAAATATTTATTTTTATTTTTAATACTTTCTTCAAGTTCATTTTTAGGTTTAGAAATTAGTTTTGCAAGTTTTTAGTTTAATTTGTAATCTTGATAATTATTAGTTAATTTAAATTAGATTTAAATTAGATTTTAAATAGTTTTATTAATTAAGTAATATTTAAATATTAAAATAATCATTTTTATCATTTCATTTTCATTTTAATTTTTCTTTTAATTTTAAGTTTTCAAAAGTTCACTTGCACCCCCTGTAGTTTGTAACCTGATAAAACCCACTTTTCTGTCTGTTACGTGATTCCAAATTGTAAATTTGTGCATATATCTGTATATCTGTTATTTGTGAATATTATATCATTGTGCAAATACCAAAATATCAGTAGCAAAATCAATTGCATATCATCTTGGCTACTGTCCTCAGTGCCACTCATTCCCAAAAACGTTTTCCAAAAATACCATTTCAATCTCGCTAGGACTTAACGACCCGGGGACACACTATACTATCACCGGAGAATTGGAACGAGGCTGTCTTTGACTTATTGACCTTGGTCAATAATATCTTACCGTTTCAGGACCAATCAGCAACCCATAGTCAATTGTGCTTGGTCAAGCACATCACTATAATTGATGAGTCCCTTGAAAATATACGTTTGATCATTAAGGAAAACGTAATGTGCTAGTGTGTTTTACAATGGTGGGTGGTGTTTTACAATGTATTGTAATCATAACATGTGAGTTTTAGTCCCTTATTGGTTCAGAGTTGCGCATAAGTGTGTATACAATGGTTACACAATTGCACAATTTATTCTACCATCACAATCGGGTGTTTTAGGGATTTGAACAATGAGTACTAATCGTTTAGATACAATGTGTTAATTATGATTTACCTACAAATATTATACGAGACAAATATAATGAATTATGTTAAGGTCCTGTTTAGTTGGCCAATATTATGGGGATCTGGAGTGCTTTGATTTAGAATCCAGAAATTAGTGGTGTTTGGTATGTTGAAAGGTGGATTTTAAATTTTGTGAGCCCAACTAAAAGTGAAGGTTTTAGAATATAAAGCTTGATAGATGAACTAAAATATCGTTTGAGACTTTTGGAAAGTGGGTTTTTGTTTGACCAAACTAGCCCTCAACTAAAAATATCTAGTTTATATTTTTTTTCTTTCACTTTAGCCCTCAACTAATACCCTTACCTCTGGAGACAGAGGTCAAGAGTTCGATCCTCACCCCTTGCAAGGCCGGAGGTCCTTTTCTACCTTTGGTAGAACCGGAAGCAGCCTCTCTACCTTAGGTAGGGGTATGGCTGTCTACGTCTCAACCTCCTCATACACCGTGAAAGACGGTATTGGGACCCATAACCCGTGAAAAACGGTATTGGGAGTTACTTTACTTTTGGTCTCAACTTTATTTGTTCTGACAAACATATATCTCCTCCTCCATGATACTTCAATTACTCAATTGTTTCCATGAGTAACTTTGTTAGTTCTTCAATTTTTTTAGAAAGATTTTCTATTTAGTCACATATGCTTTCTAATTGTGTTTGTTTGATTGTAATTTTTTTCTGATTCATTTTCGATTGATTATGTGTGATCAATGCTCTTGCTTGATTTTATTTTATTTTGGTGTTTTTATAATCATGTCGCCTTTGAGGTTTCTCTGGTTTAAGAGATTTAAACAAAAGGTTAAATGATTATTTATGTGCAAGCCATTCGTTGTTGTCCTGGTTGATTTTCATCTATGATTATATTCATGTCAGATTGGTATATATAACTCAAGAATTAAGCTATCGGTCGTTTTTATTGTTGTATTTTAATATAGCCACTATAACAAGTTTGTTGTAGCGAATAAAGATATAAAGTAAACAAGATGATGGAAAAGGGTCATTTTGTTATTTACTATTTCTTACACCGAATATTGATTTATCTTTATGTAAAACAAACACATTCATGATATAAAATTACAGCATTTCAGATTCTTCTGAATTTGGAGTCTCACCGTTTTGAAGTGCCATGTTTTAAAATTTACGGACTAAACACCCCCAATGGTTTACCTTATTCAAAAACTAAGTTATTACATACAGAACATAATGATTTATTTATTTATTATTATTATTATTATTATTATTATTATTATTATTATTATTATTATTTTTTATTATTATTTTTTTTATTATCACAACTTTTATTAACAAATAATAGGATTATTATTATTATTATTATTATTATTATTATTATTATTATTATTATTATTATTATTATTATTACATTTTTGGTCTCTAGGGTTTGGCCAAATTGCAGGTTTGGTCCCTAAGGTTTCGAAAGTGCAACGGTGGTCCTCATTTTGAAGTTTTTGCTGCATGTTTGGTCCCTGATCAACATCAAATGACCAAATTACCCTCTCCTTCTTTTTCTATTTTATTTTCAGTTTTCTAATATAAATGGTCCATGTTTTCTTTTCAAAAAAAAAAAAAAAAAAAAAAAGAAAATCCAAAAAAATAATTCGAAATTTTTTTTTAAGAAAAAAAATTATAATTTTTTTTTCTAATAAAAATTTTCTTAAAAAATCCATTTTTTAAAAAAAAAAAAAAAAAAAAAAAAAAAAAAGAAAAGTTTTTTGCCAAAAAACTTTTTTTACTAACAAAAAAATTTCGGGAAAAAAATTAGAAAAAAAATTTCCAATTTTTTTTTTCTTAAATAAAATTCTAAAAATATGTGAAAAAGATTTCGAAAAAAATTTTCTAAAAAGAATTTTTAAATAAAAAATTTTCTAAAAAAAAAAAACTTGAAAAACCTTTTTAGAATTTACTCTTTAAGGACAACAACCTTTATTCTAATAAAAGTTTTCTTAAAAAATCCGAAAAAAATTCTAAAAAACAACTTTTTTTTTTTTTTTGTCAAAAAAAACTTTTCTTCTTAAAAAAACAATTTGGAAAAATTATTTTTAGAAAAAAAATTTCTAGAATTTTTTTTTTCTAAAATAAAATTCTAAAAAAAACTTTTCTTAAAAAAATTTTAAAATAATTAATTCTAAAAAAAATTTGGTTTCGAAAAAAAAATTGTAAAAATTATTTAAAATTGCAAAATGGCAATGCCAAAAAGTTTATATATATACACACACGCGCGCGCGCACACACACACACATATATATATATATATTAAATTAAAAAAAAAAAACGTTTGTAAAAATTTTGCAATTTTTTTTTAGAAATTTTTTTTTTATAAAAAAAGTTCTCAAATTATTTTTTTTCGGAAAAAAAGTTTTTTTTAGAATTTTTTCCGGATTTTTTTTTCGCATTTTTTAGTATTTTATTTTAGAAAAAAAAAATTAGAAGATTTTCTTCTAATTTTTTTTCTTAATTATTATTTTTTTTTAGAAAAAAAAGATTTTTGACAAAAATTCTTTTTTTTAGAATTTTTTTCGGATATTCTTAGAAAATTTTTATTAGAAATAAAAAATTTAGAAATTTTTTTTCTTAAAAAAAATTGCGAATTATTTTTTTTGGAATTTTTTTTTCGAAAAAAAAACATGGACCATTTATGTTAGAAAATTGAAAATAAAATAGAAAAATAAGGCGACGAGGGTAATTTGGTCATTTGATGTTGATCAGGGACCAAACATGCAGCAAAAACTTCAAAATGAGGACCACCGTTGCATTTTCGAAACCTTAGGGACCAAACCTGCAATTTGGCCAAACCTTAGGGACCAGAAATGCAATTTACTATTATTATTATTATTATTATTATTATTATTATTATTATTAATCGACTTACATCCTGTAATATTTAGAGCTCTAGGTATAGTGGACACTGAAAATCAAAGCCATCTATTCCATGTAAGCACAACACCAAGAATAACACCGAACCAAAACTCACTCACACTCATAACATCGAAATCTGGATCACTAAAACACACACTAAAATCGACGTCATCAGGATGACATTGTCCATTAGCACTGATGCTGACTCTAAGAGACGTGTGAGGTGACATTGAGAGTCATCTCATAACATAAAAAATGACTTTATGACATTTAGAGTTATCGCATAAATGAACTTATTACTTTTGTAAAAGCATTATTTCATGTAGTTTTGAAGTAACTTAAAAAGCAATTTACATTTTTAGTCCTCATACTTATAACAAAATGTTCTTGATATGTTCACCATCCGGTGTTCGCGGTATTCAGTTTATAGAACCCGTGAGTTTAGTTCCGAAACGTCAAGAACTGCGCCTACATTCTCGTTATAACCACGAGGATGTAAAACGCAATTTCCTCCAACACTCATTAAGTATTAAGCCAAAACAACAAAACTAAAAGGACCTATCTTACCACTATCCCGAATCCCCTTCCCAAACACCCCCAACAACTCAAAACCCTGCCTCTCCCCCCTCTCACTTCAAAAAAACACTTCTCTCAGCTCCCTCCGACTAAAAAAATGGAATCACGGCGGCTACATTCAGATTCCGATAACCGCACCAGACCTACTTCCGGCCACCTCTCGCTTCAACCTAATTATACGTGTCGCAAAGTTCAGGTATACACATAACACATATACACATACACAATATTATATATATGCTTATTAATCGATTTATATTTGTGAATAATAATAAGTTAGGTTTATCTGATTAATTAGAGGTGTAGTATGTGTAGAAGCTGTTTAAATTAGCTGTGTGATGTTAGTGAGTGAATTAGGGCTTGTAGGATTCAAGTAATTTTGGATATGGATACAGGAGCCGTAATTAGTTAGGAATGAAGTGAGTGTATATCGTGTTGTGTGAGATTAGTGTGTGAATTAGGGTTTCCAATAACCGGACTGATACCGTAGCTGTAAATAGTTACTAAATGTATAAAATGTGACAGAAAGTTTTACTTAAATAAATAGGCGGAAATAGGAAAATGTACATTCTGATTCCGATAACCGTTCCACCACACCTTCGGTCACCTCTATTAATTTTTTATATTCGGTTTATATGTTTGATTACAGCTGTAGCATGTGTAGAAGTGATTTATTTTATTGTGTGAGATTAGTGAGTGAACTAGGGATTTTGTAATTTAACTACTTAACCGGAACTGTAATAAGTGAAAAAGACGGAAAATCGGGATTAGGACAACGTACATTCGGATTTCGACAGTGTCACCGTAAGACCTGGCTCTGGTTATCTCTTAGTTTAACCTTGCTACACGTGCGTCAAAGTTCAGGCGCACACACACACACTGTTACATCTATTCATTATGATATGTGATATATGTTTTCAATAAAAAGTTTGGTTTATTTGATTAATTGCATTTACCGCATGTGTAGAGGCTGTTTTAATTAGTTGTGTGATATTAGTGAGTGAATTAGGGCTTGTAGATTTAAGTAACTTCGGATACTGAGAACCGGACCGTCGGACTGATAAGGGTATTTATAATTATTAATTACTTACTAAATGTATAAATTGTATTAATAAGTTTAATACTTAAAATAGACGGAAGGTCGAAATTAGGAAAATGTATATTCGGATTTTTATGAGCGTGAGCGTGAGCGTAAGACTTAGCTCTGGTTATCGTTCACTTCAATCTAACTGTAGCTGCTTTAATGCTCATGTATATATACGTATATGCACACTGATTTATCTCTTTCTTAATGATATTTGTTTTATACTTGTGAATCATAAGTTAGGTTTATTTATATTAATTACAGCTGTAGCACGTGTAGAAGTGATTTAGAATATTAAGTAATTTTGAATTCCGTTAATTGGATTGCTGATGTGATAAGTCGATGTATAAGATGTGTTGATAAGTACTACTTAGAAAGACGGAAAATTGGAATTACCAACAATGTACATTTGAATTCAGATAACCGGAGGTTACAATAAGGCTTGGCTTTGGTTATCTTTCACTGCAACCTAATTAGTAATTACACCGGCCACAAAGCTCATGTATACATACTCAAGGGTATATCCTGATAATGAACAATATTAGATTTTTATTTGTGAATAATAAGTTAGGTTATTTGATTAGTTAGAGATGTAGTTTGTGTAGGTGTTTTAGTTAGTATAAAATGGAGTGTATTGTGCTGTGTGAGATTAGTGACTAGTGAGTGAATTCAGGTTTATGGACTTTAAGTAATCTCTAGCCGTGTGTTTTATACTTTTTGCTCGATTACTGTTTGTCTGTTTGTTGAGTTGAAGAGTAATTGTGCTACGTCCATGGCCAAACTAGAGAGGATGTTTAATTATCGAATGAGGTACTTGCTTATATTTACATAAGATTCATATTTATAGATGGGAAAAACATTTTGAATTTGTTTTGAAAAACTATGTTGCACGGAAACGCCATCGGGGTGCCGTCTCCCGTACCGGAAACGTTTCGGAAACGGGAAACGGCTAGAAACGCCCGGAACGCGCCGGAAACGTTTCTGGAAAAAAGGAAACGTTTCATGTTGACTGGAAACGCGAGGTGTTGAGAAGGAAACGTTCGGGAAACGTTTCTGGGCCTTTTAAACGCATTTCTGGGACTTGGTGAATGAATAAATACGAAGCTTAATTTTACAGTTTTACAGAAATGTTTGAGATGAAGAAGATGAACTTGTTGGAGAGAGAAAGTAAAGTACTCCTTAGTATTTATTTATGGAGTATAGCAAAACTTTTTATTTATTTATACCGTATAAGGTCACGTGACAAAAGTCAAAATATTCTGACAGAGCACTAAAAGTAAATGTATGACATTCGAAGGAATTTAAGTAAAAGTTTTATTGAGTAACTTCTTTTACTATAATACTTTTGTTAAGTTTAACTTTGTATGTGAAGTTGTGTTTACTTATACAGTCTATTTGAATTCCATAATTGATCAAGTATGCATTGTAATATGACTATTTACTTTTTAATGTGTCCAATCTTATACTTTAACATTTAGAGTGAACAAAATTTTATAGGTATGTAGTTCTGAGGAAACAACTTATTAACATTAACATATACAGTAACACATTTATCACATATAACAATTTATAGTTGGTATGGTATAAAATATAAATTAGTTTAACCGCAACTATATCCTCATTTTTCGTATAAAATTACTAAAGATAAGTTTTTCCATTTTTTATATTATTTAACTCCTACCTTGTTTATTCTAAATAAAATAATGATATTTTGATGATAACAATTTGATGTTTATTTATTTTATTAATAATTATATCTTAAATTATATAAAATACACAAACGTTTCTGGCCGTACCCGTTTCTTGAATTTTGGGACATTGGCGTTTCTACGTACCCGTTTCCGTCCCCGTCCCCGTTTCCGTATCCGTCCCCGTGCAACATAGTTGAAAAACTACTTAATTCCCCATTGAGGCGCTGCACCCTTGGTCTCTCGCCTCGGTTGCAGTGACATGGTTGTTCCGGAACCATTAGTCTCTAACTCTCTACATCTTAACAGTGATATGCGTAGACGTGAACAATATATATTAGTCTCAAGGGTTGTAAAGCGTGTTATATGTTCGTGATAAATGTGGATTAGTTACCTTGTTTTGGTGTAGTTGCAAACACATATATTATCATGTAACTTCGGGTGACTCACAATGCTCTCACGGTATACTAAGGGCAATGTTGTTTGGTTTTTGTATTTGACATTGGGTTCTATCTGTTCGAAGATTTTACGTGTTCATAGTTGTGGTTTGAGAGTTTATGGTGCTAGTGGTCTTGATTTCAGGAAGCATTGGATCACTTGTCATCTATTGATCTAATAGAGTTGTGTAATGAAGCTAAAGTGGAGCATTGTAGGGCTACAAGGGACTTGAGAGGTTGTGGACGTTGTGTTCAAAGTGTGTTGAATTCGTGTGGTCATGCCTCTCTATGTGAAGAATGCAGTCAGCGTTGTGATGCCTGTCCGATTTGCAGAGTTCCTATACCAAAAACTGGGAATAGACTGTCTCTTCGTTTATATTATGAGTGCATTGAGGCTGGTCTTATTTCCAAGAGATATGATGATAGGTTTCAAGAAAAAGATGGGGAGAAGCAACAAACAGCTGATGTTGAGAGGCTGTATTCGTTCTTTGATGTTGCCTTGGAGAACAATTTGTTGTCCCTGATCTGCCATTGTATCCTTATTCAGCTTTTTTCTTATTAAGCTTTAGTTAAAACTCACATCTAACATCGAAGCTTCTTACACATTCTAATAAACCAAATAGATAACTTGTTTTATTTAAAAAATTGTTATACCCTCCTTAGTAGTAGTTTTGTTTTCCTTAACATTTTGTCAACAGATATTACAGATGTTTGCATGGATGAAAGTGCCGTTTCTAGTGACCCAATTGTTGCTTTGCTATTAGATGAAGTGGTCGTCAAAGACTGGTGCAAGAGAACATTCAAGAACATTATTGCCGAGCTTCAACCTATTTGTATCCTTCTGTATTTTTATTTGTATTTAGCTGTTTGTGTTATAAAAGTAGGACCATTTTCTTTGACTGGCCATAGACAATCTAAATGTTGAGGAGATAAAGGAAAGGTCAAGCATACTTCTCAAGTTTACAGCGAGGCTAAACAGCATATCAATTGTCCTCGAAGAGTTGGAATCATCTTTTAAGGGTTCCCTTTCTGCACAGCTCCATGATATTAACCACCTACAGGAGTGCATACTAAAGACGAAGCAGGTTCGTAATTCAGTGTAGATTTTATTTATCAAAGCCTTCCTTTTTAGGGGGTTGTTTGGGTAAGCGTATTTGGGAGCTTAATAGCTTATTGTGTTTAAAAAAACCTTTTGAGCTCATTAAAGGCGTTTGGGTAAGC
The DNA here is from genome assembly GCA_030686995.1 of Artemisia argyi. Classification (NCBI taxonomy): domain Eukaryota; kingdom Viridiplantae; phylum Streptophyta; class Magnoliopsida; order Asterales; family Asteraceae; genus Artemisia; species Artemisia argyi. The sequence continues at coordinate 150,024,822 of CM060686.1, forward strand.
TTATTTCAAAGGGATTATGGACCTTTTTTGGGGGAGAAATAAGCTAATAAGTTTAATCTTTTGTTAATGCATAAAGTATTAAGCTTTAGCTTACTCTAAAATTCCCTTAGGTACTCTTGTGATAAGGGTCCGTTATTGTTATCTTTATTCTATCTGCATCCTCTCCTTTTCTGGACCATATGTTAAATATGTATGGTGTGCCTTACTGGATATCCTTAGGGGCCCTTATTACAAACTTAAGCATTAATGTCTTGGATTGTGCTGGTTGCATAAGTTTTTTTGGTGGATTGCACAGAAGTTATGTGTGGCTGTAGTTTCTTTTTAAAATGTAAAGAGATCGAGAGACACCATTTGGAAGAATTTTAAACTGACAAAAGCTAGTTCATTTCTTCTTGAAAAGACGAGATTTTCTTGAGATGGTTATTTGCTTACAACTTTTGCACTCGGATTTCTCAGCATATGGAGATGATTATATGGTATGCAAGGAACCAAACTCTTGAAGGTTTAAGTTGCCATGCTAGTTTCTTATCATGGCGTTCTGATGTTCGTGAGAGAAAATCAGTGGCAATCAAACGTGCATGGCCATCCCCAATAGGAACCCCAGCACAAGAAGGTGCAATGCTATTCATTGAAGATGCTCTATCAAATCTTGATACACAACAGGAGTATACAACAGATAGGGATGAATTAGAGATTGCTTCGCTGCTGAAGGATGGAGGAGGCTTATCATTTTCTCGAGTTAAAATAGAGGGTATGGTTGGAAGCTATCCTTTTGAAAACCTGCGGTCAGCTATCGACATTCTCTTTTTGTGCGGAAGTTCAGATCTGGTGGTAGCAAAACAAGCAATTGTATCCTTCCTCGGCTATTATGCATTACTATGCCCTTTTTTAATAATACTTTTAATATAATCTTTGTTTTCTGACTAGTCTGCTGTGACGCCAGCTGGATAACTCTCAGCTGTCTGCGCAGAAGTATTTTTTGTCTCCTTAACCTAAACTAGCTCTTGTATTATCTGTTTGATCGACTTTGGAAAATACCTGATGACCAGTGGAGATACTGTATAGATGATTTTTCTGCTGCATTTAACATAACCAGGCATTCAATATTGGAATCATTTACTTTCTATCTTCTTGATGACCCAAGTGATGAGGCCCTGCAGGTGCATCTCTTTGATCCTTCCGTAACTTTCCAAGTTTTTGTCTCTTATGTGAACTTGTACCGTATTTATTCTCACTTATTCCATAACTTATGTAGATGATTATGTTTCTATCACTAAAACTTTTATCATTTACGTATCAAGACAATTGCTCAAACTTCCAAGAATTTGCTGTTTTGTGAGAAGGGGATGCTTGAATCATTATAATTTCTATTAACAGATGGATCATCATATTGATTGTCAAAGCTCAGAACTATGATAAGTTTATATATATATTACATGCTTAATTGGAAGTAAATATTCTTGATCTAAACAGTGCTTGAGACTACAGTAAAACCTCTAAATTAATAATGTTGGGACCGGGATATTTTATTAATTTAGCGAGATATTATTATATCGATAAATTAATAATTTATTAACTTAAAGAGGTTTTACATATGGCCTTTAAATTTCCAAGTCCAATATATTAGTTACAATGTATACTAGTTAGAGATGAAAATAAATTAGAAAACAAGTTCCAATTAACATTTTATGAATTCAAGGCATTGAAGAAATTAATGAATGTATACTAATGAATGTTACGAAGTTCAAGGCTTTGAAGAAATTGTGGATTTTTTTAGTAATTATTAATCTGTAGTTTCGTTGGGACCAATATATATACACTGGGGTTTCTAAAAAATTATTATCTTATTATTTTATCAATATCGAGTGTTAGTTTATAGAGGTTTTACTGTATATTAGGAAGATTTATTAACGCTATTTTGTCTTTTCTCCCTCTCCTGAAACGGCTACATATCTTATATTGAAGTGATGTCCAAGGTTATTTGGCTAATTAAATAATAGTACTTGACAATAATGATAAATAAAGTTGCAGCATAGTTTTCCCCATCACAAGTTCAACCTGTACTTTAGAACGTCTAATTGCAAAAATTGTAGATATTTATTTTGATGCTTTCCCTATTGTTCTTACAAGACTGTTTTTTTGATGTGCCAATATTAGGTCTCATTTCTTTATGTTTTGATATGCTAATTGTTCGTTGATGGCATTTCATAGGAAGCTTGTCACCTTCTCCCAGAGATATCAGGCCCCACTACACACCCTAAGGTGGCACAAGTTTTGTTAGAACGACAAAATCCTTATGCAGCTCTTATGGTTTTACGTTGGTCGGGGAGTGATAGTGGAGCAGAACTGGTTTCACTTAATGAGGCTGTCACTGGTGTTCGAGTGAGAGTGGAGTGTGGACTTTTAATTGAAGCCTTTATGTACCAGAGATCTATTTGCACCAAATTTAGTAAAAAGAAAGTGAGGCATGAGCTGTATGATGAATCTTCTGATGGATTGAATGATGATTTTGAAGCTGGGTTGAATTGGTTGGAGGTACTTGTAACTGAAATATGTATTCTCTGTATTCGAAGGAATTTGGTTGATCGGATTATTGGTTTACCATGGAATGTGGACGAGGAGAAACATCTACACAAGTGTCTTATGGATCATGCTTCGGACGAACCTTTAGCGAACTCAGGAAGTCTTCTTGTAGTGTTCTATTTACAGGTATCTTCACCAATTCTTCCTCATTAGTTTGAAGTTTTAACCTGATGAGTGTCGAATTCTAACTTATCATACATTGAAGCTGATTGATTTTGGGATTTTATTATGGCAAATTTAAAAAAAAGAAAAAAAAAAAAAAAAAAAAAAAAAAAAAACCCTTACATGTTTGCTATGTTGACGGATTGTATGATGGTATATATTTGTGTCTGAACGATAAAGATGGAATATGTTGTAGATTATATTTTATAGCATAAGCATTCTGTTAAGATTAAATTTTCTCGCATAAGCATCCTGTCATAGACAAGGTAGTCAAAAGCGAAAGCGACCTCAAAGCGACATGCCTTTCCCTAAAGCGAGAAGCGAGAAGCGACAAAAGCGAGCGCTTCAGTTAACTTTTTACCCTTTGTGCATATAATAGTATCTAGTATGAAAACAATGATTGAATAAAAACATAATTATCTTAAGATCTTCATTTTTAATATAAAAAGACTACAAAAGAGAAGTTTATTCAAATAGTTAAAGCTTAAAGTCTACTACTTTATTCGGAATAATCATCTAAGTTCTCATTTCTTATTTCCCCATTGTTTCCGAGATCCACTATATCTTCATCTACAAGATCCTCGTCGGATTCATCAACTTGTAATTATTTATAATATCATACTAAAGGGTTAGTTTTGTAACTATTCAGCCTAATTTAGAAGATTAGGGTCGGCTGTACAACTTCATTAGCTAAAAAAATTAAAAGCTAGCCGTTATACAATAAAGCGAGCAACTGTTTGGATCACTGGATATATGTTATGGCAGTTTCGTAACGAACGAGTGTTTAAAGGAAAAGTCCACAGCGCTAATAAGATTTTCCAGGAGATTCAAATAAAGTGTTATGGGTGGATTTCTAGAAGAGCTAAAAGAAGTGCGATTATGTGGCAGTCGTGGGTTTTTAATCCGATGGAATGCTTTTAGGTTTCAGAATGGAGGTGTGTTTGTTATTGCTGATCGATGTTATGTATACTTGTTCAGGTGGTGTGCTTGTGAACTTAGAAGTGGTGGAGTGTTTGTTTTTGTTGTTGCTGTAGTTGTCTTTTGTCTAGTAGGGGATGTTTGGGGCTACTGGTCCTCTCTATTGTTCGTTGGAAGCTTGTTTTCTTTCTTTTGTAAGTGTGCTTATGGTGGGCCTTGACTAAGGTTTGTTTAGCTTGGCTTTTGTTGTTCTATGATGATCTATATTAGGCCGCTTTTCAAAAAATACAATAAAGCGAGCGCTTTTCGGTCGCTTTTCTGTCGCCTGACAACGCTTTTACTCGCTTTAGTAAAACGCCTCGCTTCTTTAGAATTAAAGCGCTTTAGGAGGCTTCGCTTCGCTTCTTCGCTTAAATCTCGCTTTTTCTCGCTTTTGACTACACTGGTCATAGATTGTATTTTATTGCATAAGCATCCTGCCAACAATCTATGGCTCTAGGCTCTATAAGTGACACTACAGCCTACATGATTACGCATGCAGAGGATGTTTGTTTCATGACTGTGATGTGCTAAAATGAACCTGTTAGGTAATGGGCTGGGATTGTCACTAGGAGAAATAAGTATAGCATAGACCATAAGAACCATGAAAACATTTCTGATCATAGTGAAGCTAATGAATTGATAGGAATTAAAGCCCATCATCACCTAAATGAATTGTTGTTAGATCTTATGCTGTAACCTTAAGAAGCAGGGACAGTTTGTTCATATCATGTTTCCTCTATGAAATGTTTATATCAATTTAAGAGTAAGAAGTTGATTCATGGGCCTAAAACATCAACGTGAAAATATGATTAATAAAAAGATAGCGGCACATGGCAAATTCAAAGGAAAATGTGATGAGGGAGAAAAAGCATAAGCCATGAGTCAAACTTGAATGGATTCAGAATATATTTAGGTTTTTGGACCCATGTCTCATACATTCGTTACTCTAACGGTCTAACCTTAAAGTATCCTCTAAATATGTCTTAATATTCAGCTAGCTATAAGAAACTGAACTTCTCCACTTGGATGAACCTCCTTGCCATGCTTATAACAAGCATATAAATATTGGTGTCTGACTAGTTATCTTACTAAAATGTATTCTCTATTTTATAGCATTGTCGATATGGGGAAGCATTTCATGTTGATCAGACGCTTCAAAGCTTTGAACAGGACTTTATTTCCAAGAATCCCGTTGATGAAGATGTAGTAAACAGAATGAAGACTACACAACATTGGAGAGCAGGATTAGTTGTAAGTTATTTTCTCAACTTGTCTAATGGAGTACATAGCAGAAATATGAGTGGAAACCATTACAGTTCAACATGTTAAAGTGTCATTTTGGTGTAGGGAGGAATACTTTTATACTTGTGTTTTGTGACTTATCTAGTGTTGTTTCCAGCTTTTGTACTAGATAACTAGCCATCCTTACATATAAACTGATTTAGAAGATAAATTAATGAAAAATCACATTTGTATATAATCAATTATATAAAGGCGTAGTTGATTTGATGATACCGCATCAGTAAATATAGTAATTTGAGTTACAAATAACTGAATATTATAGAGTGAGAAGTTTTCTCTTGAGTCGAGTGCATCCTCACTCCTCAGGTTTTCGAACTAATCTTGTGAAAAAAACTTGTATGTTAAGACTTATCTGAGAAACCAGATAATATATTAGAAACACACGGGGAATGAGGAATTGTAGGAGCAACCTTAACTTATCCTATTACTTTAAATGGGCTTACTAGTAGGTTGGTGAGAAAAGATTTTCCGTTATTAGAAAATTCACTAGCTAATTTACTTGTATTCTTTAGGATTTAGTCGATGTAATATCGTCCAAGTCAATGAAATTGCTTAACCTAGTTCTGATATATTTTGTGCAAGGTTTCACCTTTGCTAAGTTTAAGCAATCAAAAATTTGGGAATGGGCTGTGGCCTGCGGGTGTTAGGAACATTAAGCTACCACACTAATACATAGGACTCGATATAAGCTATTTTGTCTTCCACTTACTTTTTAGGTACAATTATCTGATTATATTTTAGCATTATAATTTAGCGATTGAGTTGTGACTTGTAAATCGACAGGGAAAAAGCATACAACTACTTCCAGAAACTGAACAACAAAAGGTTAAAAGCGGACAAATGACTGAAACGGTTCCCATGGAGAGGGAGAACAACGACCCCACTCTTCCTAGCATCGCTGAACCTTCTTTTGTCAACTCTTCACTTCTTTTACAAATGGGCGATGAAAACTCGTCACCCAGATCATCTTTTCTAGTGCCCCCATCAAATTTAGGTGGATTAACAGCTTATGGCACTCCAATGGTTTCACAAGTGAATACCTTTAGTGATACTGAAAGAGGAATGAGCATGCTTAAGTCCATCAGTAAAAACTTCAAATTTGATACTACACCTTTAAAAGAATTTAATAGAGGTTCTTCAAGAGGTAGGAAGAATAAGTATCTACAGAGTGAGTCGGTTGACCACCTTCCCGGTTCTAGCCCATATTTTAGAGGTGTAAATGCTAATTCTGAAGATTCACCTAGTAGCATTGGTGGCTTGTTTAAGTCTTCTCATGAAGATGGGATCTTGAAAGCGTCTGGTAAATCTGCACGATCAAGCAGACTTGGTAGAGATGTTGTGGAGGCTTCAGGTGATTTTATGGACATGTCTTGGAGGTAAAAATACCTTTTAATAACTACATAAATTATAAGTCCCTAACTATATTGCCATATAATTCAAGTCTTTGTCAAACACCTAAACTGCCCTTTGATAAATAAAGAAATCTTAATCGAGCAAATCAATACCATGATGTCTAAATAGCTTATAATGGACAAACATTGAGTTCCTGTATTAGCTAAACATTTTTCTGTTAAAATGTTTGGTTTTGCTAAACATCCTTCTTAATATGAGATTCATATATACTCACTTTGATCCTCAGCAACAAAGAGGAGAGGCTTCCTGTGCAAACAAATTTGAACGGTGGACCAAGGTGGAGGTCAGACGATGCAGACGATTATGAAGAGCAGCAAAGTCCCGACAGACTTCCAGGACTTGATTTTAACAACACACCCTCAAGAGGATTAAGAAGAAGTAGACTCGCCAGAAGATGACTCCTTTCAAGAGTTTGCATCATCCTCAACGATCCTGTTCACATTAATTAGCAGGTAGATCATATTTGGTTTACAATTGGATTGCATGTGCTCATCAGGTAAAAGAATGCCGTGCCTGCATTGGCTCTTTTTTTGCATGTTTTCCCCTCTTGCTGTATGTTGCATAAGGAAGCGGTGTCGATTCCAGCCAGGGTGAGGAAGCTATTGTTGGCTGTAGTTTTGTATCTTATGATCCAAAATGACTTTATTAGTACAAATTGTGTTTATTTATAACTCCAAATTGTATCTTTAAATTTTAAAGATCATATTCCAAATGTTAGAGCGGAAATGGTTTGGAGAGCATGTGGTTTAAATTTTGATATAATCTCTTAGTATTTGGGTAAAAATAGTAATGTATTCATGCCAAATGTCAGAAAACCCTACTTCGATTTAATTGTGAAAAAAAATCTATATATGTAATATTTTTGTCTTGCTCAAATGTGTAAAGAATACTTGTTAAATGGGTAAACTGCTCTTGATAACAAACAAACTGCGTTTTACTTCAGACCTAGCTACCGAAACAAACATGCACCTGCACCTGTTTAATGTTTATCACGAGTGCCATCCCCATTTCTGGTCATTGTGTGCTTCGATGTACAAATGAATTTAAAGGCTTTGAATCATGTTTTGGTTGCGGTTAGTCATTAGTGTGTTGTATGAGCTTAGTGTGATCTCCATTGATGTTTGAATTTGATTTGTGTTTGTGCGTGTTGAATTTAGTTTGGCCGTTGATGGTGACTTGAAAGAGGGGCTTTTTTTTTTTTTTTTTTTTTTTTTTTTTTTTTTTTGATCAGCAAAACAAATTAGATAAAACAAAAATTGCTAGCAAGACGCTAGAAATACATAGGAGTTCTTAACAAATTGGACTGCTAATCTTACCACTTATAAACTTAAGCAAAAAAAAAAAAGAAAATAAACGAATGCTATCGAAAATGTCACTTTTCCTTATAGAATGAGAGCTAAAAATGATACTATTTCGATAACGCTCAATCACCCGTAAGGAGGACACAATAATGATAAGAATAAGCTGCTTCTTTGCTAAAGAGGCGGACCACGAGCTCAACCAATCTCGCCAATCATCGTTAGAACCAAAGTGAGGCATAGAAATGTCACACCACACACGAACGAGACGCCATATACTTCGAGCAATATCACAATAAAAAAAGATATGATGATTGGACTCCACACTTCCATGACAGGATGAACATGAAATCTCCTGAATTTCCATACCTTGGGAAGATAGATTTAACCGGTGAGGAAGCCTATCCAAGATCAAACGCTAAAGAAAAATGTTAACTTTTCGGGGCAACATTTTTTCCCAAGTCGTCGAAGGAACCAACGATGGCAGAAGACGAGCATCTATAAAATGACGAGCGGCTCCAATAGAAAACATACCATCATCAGCTAACGACCAAACGCAAGTATCCGACTCGGAACTCACATCTCCATGTTTCCAATCTCAATCATTAACGCATTAAGAAAAGACATGCGAGTTCCTAGCTCCGATCTAGAGCAATCCCAACGCCATTCTCCATTAGAAAGAGGGGCTGGTTTTTAGTATATTAATCATAATTCATAATGTAAGTGTAATGTGAGGCCCGTCGGTCAATTAGTGTGCTAGGTTTATGATGCAATATTGCAATATCTATATCTCTGTATGGATAGAGCCATATAGACATTGCCTAAAAAATCGAGTAGGAGCTAAGTTTGAGTTTACTCATTCTATCCGTGTTAGCACTCCACTCAATATTCAAATCAAATCCAGTTGTTCATTACAACCTAAATAATCATTATTACTCATGTTCTCTACAAACCACACATACGTTAATTACATTAATTAAGAGTATTATTCAATAATTCGAGCATCACATCTGGCATCAAGATTGGTGGTTGCGGAGTGGGAGGACAACGGGCTTTTATAGCCACATAAGCTTTTACGAGTGGAGTTAATGAGTTATAGCTCAATAGAGGTATGTTGCTCCTTGTGCAAATGCCTTTTCTTGTGGAGTTATATACCTTTGAACAAGACAAAAATTCATGAAAGGCAAAAAGAAAAAAAAAAGAAAAAAAAAAAAAAAACTCGATTGAAGTATGTTGGTTCTGTTAAACTGTATATGACTTGTATCCTGGTAGGTACATTTAGAGTAGTGCTACAACAACAAAAGATTTACAAAAATAAATCCACAAAAGAGTTGTGTCATGTGTTGATTGGTGGAACAAAGAAAAGAGAGGGAAAATATATTCGAACACACCAATCAACACTTTGACACATCTCTTTTGTGGATTTCTTTTTGTAAATCCTTTGTGGATGTAGCACTACTCGTACATTTATTGTGATTAGCATAATTTATGGGTGATTACCAATCTACTCAAAATAACCTAATATAACCTCCCTATATGTAGTCCATGGTTTGGCATTAATCCTTAAGCAATAACAATTATCATTATCAAACATCACTTTACTTTCTTACATGGTATCAGGCCTAATCGGTCCTCCCTCAAAACCCTAAACAAAACTGATTCAGCCGCCGGCTACACGCCGGAGGTTCGAAGGACTCGCTTTAAACATTAACCGCTGTTATTTTTCATTTTCAAATAACAAGTTATTTTCTTAGATCTGTGATTCTTCAACAGTGTCCTCTCCTATGCTTATATCCGAATCACAAACCCACTAAAAAGATCGTCCCTCACCCTCCCTACTGCTTCGTCCCTTACCCCTACCGCCGCATATCAACAACTCCAACCAATAACAAAACCCATCTCATGCAAACACAACTATCAAGACTTGTTTTTCTTTTTTACGTGGTTGGCCGTTGGTTCTATGATAACCAATCACCACCTATTTCCTTTTAGTGGTTGGCCGTTGGTTCTGTGATAACCATTCACCACATTTATATTTTCTTTTTCTTCTTAGATCCAATCATCGGAACTGTAGAGAATAAACTCAAAGGGTTGTGTGGTCTTGGTGATGTTTGGTATGTTTTTGGTATCTTGGGTGGTTGTTTAGATGGTTTCGGTTATTTAGATGGTATCAGGGGACTTAACATCAGATTGCAATAGTCCTTTTTGCACATTCTGGCAATGACGAGGAGCAAGTGAAACAACTTTCTTGGCATCAACAAGTTGTTTCTTCTTCTAGTTGTTGTTGTTAATGATTATGATAAGAAATAAAGTAATGCTTTTATTTGTGCGCAGGAGTAAATTGGGTTTAATTTGAGAAAATGACAAAATGAGTTGACATGGGATATGATGGTGAATGAGTGGGGATAAGATGTTTATTAATAATGAAAAAAAAAAGTTGGATCTTTATGTTTTTCTAGAAAAAACACGCTCCATTTGTTTGGAAAGTTTTTTGTGGGTTGAAGTTTTAGAACCAACCTTCGTTTATTAGCTTTTAATCTCCTGAGTTTTCGCGATTTCGTCGCTCGGACTGCGGGGAGTGTTAAACTGTATATGAGTTGTATCCTAGCATACACACTTATTGTGATTAGCATAATTTATGGGTGATTACCAATCTACCCAAAATAACCAATGTAACCTCTCTATATGTAGCCTATGGTTTGGCATTAATCCTCAAGCAATAACAATTATCATTATCACACATCACTTTACCTTCTTATAAGTTCTTGTGCAAATGCCTTTTCTTGCGACTCATTTTTGTTTCATTCTGTGTATTAATTTTTACTCATTTGATCTGTTAATAATTTTGATTTGTACTCACTACTCAAAAGAGTAAAGGTAAGGTGCACCGTAAAAAGGTTAATTGAATAGATAACATTCATTAGCAAGATCGTTTGTGAAATTTTATAAGGGAAAATACCATCAAAATGTATTAAACTTGTCACCATTTTCAATTCTATGTACTAATCTTTTTTTTTTCTAAACAATTACTAAACTCTCTAAAATGGCCTATTGTGTGTACTCGATGGCTGCCCGATGGCTGCCCCTTACACACAATAGACCATTTTAAAGAGTTTAGTAATTGTTTAGAAAAAAAAAAGATTAGTACATAGAATTGAAAATGGTGACAAGTTTAATACATTTTGGTGGTATTTTCCCATTTTATAATTGTTTATTTATTATCCGAATGAACATGCACAAAATCTTGTATTCGTTTAGTTAAATAAATGAATATGAAAATAAGTCTCATTTGTTCGGTATGTCAAATTATAAATCCGTTAATGTTTATTTAATTTTGAATATCATATATTTTTATTAATAGCGTAACTGGCACAAAAAGTTACTCAAGTTAGAGGTCATTTTCAATCAAGTTATCATTTTTTTAGCATAAACAGGTAGCCAATTCGTTAAATATTTGACGATCATCCGTTAAGTTTTATATTTCAAGTCCGTCGCCGTCACCACCACCAATCACTGTCGCTAGCATCTTCCCCACCACTAACCCTGCCTACCACCACCACTACTAAGCACCGTCTCCAGCCACCAACCACCAACGATGGCGATGGGTGGGTATGGTGGTGATGGTGACAGTGAGTTAGGTTGATAATGACGACACTATTGGTGACGACAGTACTGGGTGGCGATGATGGGCGGCGTTTGGGTAAAAAATGATGGTTAGGGTTGGTGGTGGTAGCGGTGGGTGGGGTGGGTGGTGGTAGGTGGGTGGGGTTGGTGGTGGCAATGGTGGTGGTGGGGTTGGTGGTAGAGACGGTGCTTAGTAGTGGTGGTGGCGCCGGTGATTGGAGGTGGTGGTTGCGGCGATTGACTTAAAATGTAAAAACTTAACGGATGATCGTTAAATATTAACAAAATTAGTTAAATACCTAAATGACCAAAAAAATATGTTGCCCAACTAAATGGTGGCGATACCGTTGATGATGGCGGCAGAGGGCGACGGGGATAGAGTAAGTTGGAGATTGGTGTGTTTTGAGGGTAGAGAAATATATGTGAAATATCAAATATATTGCGTGTGTTATGTGTTTGGTCATTAGTGTATAATAGGGTTATATATGCGGTAGGTTGATTAAAAGTTAAGGTTTGGTTTTAATGGATGTTACAAGCTTTTAATGGGCTATTACAAATATGAACTTTTAGAATTATGTGAATTTAAGACACTTATGGGCTATTACAATTTTTTTAAATGTGTTGGATTAATATGTTTTAATATTTAAAGCATTTAATTTTTCATAATGTAGTAGAGATTTCCTATTAAAGACGAGGCATTCAGACCCGTGCGTTGCACACGGGCTCTATCTAATTGGTCATAGTATAATGTGTGGAGTCATTCAGACCCGTGCGATGCACACGGGCTTAATCTAAATGTTCAACACTAATTTTCGTCATTACATGGGCTGTATATAAGTGTTCGTAGCGTAATCTTTGACACTTATTTTCGTCATTATATATCTAAGTTGTGATGGTATCACACTTTTTTTAAGCATGACACACATTTAAAATAGTTTATGACATTAAAAAAAATATATGTGAAGAGACTTTTTTCAAGATTCTACATTTAAAAGAGTCTCTTCACATGTAATTTTTTAATATGTATAAGTTACATACTAAATGTCAAAGGGAGGTTAAATGAATACGGTTCTTTCAAAATAAATGTAACCCTTATATAAAATCGTAACAAAGTGGGTATTCTCTATATTTTGAGATCAACTTGTGACAATGAATTATCATTTTGGTTTATCATATCAAATACGGTAGCTCCATGATGAGTGTCTAAATACTCATCATTTTATACCAATCTGAGCTGCCAAAACATACAAAAACACTCAAATATGCATCATAATACTTAAAATATCTTAGAAGTGTGTTTTATATGTTTCAAATACAAAATATGCAAAAACAAATGAAAAACGTACAAAGTTTGCATAATTGGCAGTTTCAGTCCCTCAAGTTTCAAATATTGTCAAAACTAGTCCCTGGTAAATCAAAACATGAAAAATATCATCAAAGGTCCTTAGGGATTCATAAGTTGTCAAGTTAAGTCCTTTAAAGTTAAAAAATTACAAAATGACAACTTTAGTCCCTCAAGTTTGAAAATTGTCAAAATTAGTCCTTAAGGTTTAAAAATGGGAAATTAATAAAATAAACCTTGTACTATTCTAAAATGACAAAATTGGTCCTTATGATAACATTCTGAGAAATTATATCTTTAATCCCTTAAAAATCCAAATTTACATAAATGGTCCCTGGAGTTTGAAAAATTACAGAAAAGGTCCCTGGATATTTTTAAAATGGAAAAATCATAAATTTGGTCCTTGGTTTATCTAACTTTGCAGGTTTGGTCCTTATGTGAAAAGTTTGGAGGAATTGCAAATAGGTCCCTCAACTTTGCAAGTTTGGCAGAAATAGTCCCTGGGAAATAAAAAATGGAAAATTATCAAATACTACCCTTGTACTATTCACACTTGGCAAGAAAAACCCTATGAATAATTTTGGAACAGTTGCAACTCACACCCCTCAACTTTCAGCTTGTTACATTTTTGGTCCTTGTAATTATCTTAAACTACAACCAACCGGACCCTTATTTATTTTATAAACCAAAACCAAATCCAACCCAACACAAAACTAATACCCAGCCCACTCCCTTTGATTTTCCTTGGCCCATACCTCAGCCCAATCCACACCCTTAATATTATAACGGGTCAAACCCCGTTGACTACCCCAAACCGCCAAAACCACACACACTGTACACCCTTCTCCCCCTCGCCTGAAACCAGCAAAACCAGGTGGTTTTCCCACCACCACCTCACCTCTCCACCTCACCCCCTACTCCCCTAAACCCTCCTTTCCACCTCACAACAAACCCACACCCCATTTAATGCTATCCACACCATTTTTCCCTCCAAACCATCATTTTGTCCCCTGTTTTCTTCCATATCTCCCCAACTTGTATGAAAACCATCTCAATTGTCCCCTTACACGTCCACAAGATACCAATAATCTTTAATTGCACAACGTTGGCTCCAAGCAACGTGTAGGACTTTTTGGCGCCAAAATTGTTTAAACGGATGGGATCAATTCAGAGAAATGGATGGCTATGATTGAAGTGGGATATGCTCAGAAGGTGTTCCCTAACCCTAATTTGAGCTTATAAAAGGAAGAGAAGATCAGAAGAGGAAGATATAGTTTATATTAGCAAAAATAGTCTCGTTTAAATTATAACTTGTTATCTCAGTTAGTTTTCAAGCTTTTAAGCTCTGTATTCGTCAATTAAGGTGTAATCTAAGCTTTTGTGATAATCAAATTCAAGTTTTAAGTCATATCTCAGTTGATGCAATTTTTACTCTCATTTCAAAATTCTAAATAAACTGTGTTGTTGTTACTGTATGGTTTCATGGATTGAATAAGCTCATATAAGCTCCCATAAGCTCAATAAAGCTTGTAGTAACCTACTAATCAGTTTAAGATAAAAGAGTTCATAAAAACAAACTTGGTCAAAGAAAGTCAACTGTGGCACTTGATTTTGATTTCTGGGTTTCAGAAGGGATTTGGAAGCAATAAGGAAGCTGTGGAGTTTGGTTTAGATCCTCAGGGAGGAAATAGGTTGTTCTTGGTTCATGTTTCAAGCAGGGAAGCATTTTGTAAGTCTTAAAAATCTCATAACTGTCTTTGTATTGTAGTTTTGTTCATTACTTGTTTTTCTTAGTTGTTAAATACTTATTCAGTCTTATATAGTGATAATATAATCTTAGATTAGTACCTTGTTTGTTGGAATTAATAGTTACTAAAAAATCAAAAATCAAACAGTCAACATAGCTTATTTAGTAATCTTGTGTATCTGTGGTTAATTTCTGTTTATTAGCACTTGTTTAGCTCTATTAAAACATAATAAATCATTTTGGATCAGTAGTATAAGCTCTTAAAGCTTTTAGCTTCTTAAATCAAAAATCAGTCTAGTTAAAGGTGTGTTTGGATCAGTGGATTGCATCACTAAGTTGTATGTTATTGTTGTTGTTCTGTGTTTACATAAGTCACTTAAGATCCTATTAGTCTAAGTAAACCATAAAAACCTAGGCTTATTAAAGATAAAGTCAAAATCATAGTCTTAACATCTCCACAGTTAACTGTGTGAGATTTGGTACCTCAAACCCACCCCATTAGCTTATATCTTATAGCTCTGGCTTATTATAGGTCTCTTATAGCTTATTTTAACTTAATCAATCAGTTTCAGTCATTAGAATCTCAATAAAGTCAAACTAAGTAGTTTTGTTCAAAAGTCAAATTTGCTTCATCTCAGATTTTCTCAAATCTTCAAGGATTTGTTTAGAATTTAGGAATAGGATCTAGGCATTGAAATTTGTTGTGACCATACTCTACCAGTTCATCTTTGAGTTCCCACATAGATTGTATTTTTAGGATTTTTACCCTGGGCCCCACTCACCCTCAATCACAACTGCAGGGAGACAACCTCCCCTGCACCAGCAGACTCATCCATCACCACCACTTTGGTGGTGATTTGTGACCACCACAGTGGACCCCAGACCTCAAATCTTGATTCTTACAACCCCCTCCTACCCAGGTTCAATAATTGACCCTTAGTTTGACCCTTAGATTAGTGGACCCCACTTAGTTTTGCATCAAAAGTCTGTCCCACTTCTGAGTCAGAAACCAAATAAGCAAGTGCTTATTTTAGCTTTCCAGCTTATCCTAGGAGCTTATCTCACCACATCTAGCTTAAATAGGTATAAGTAACTTAGGTAAACCAGATTTCACCATAGTGGACCCCACATAACCTAACTTAGCTTATTTCTTAGTTTGGTCAACCTTAGTCAACTGTATAAGCAAATAAGCACTTACAGTGCTTATTCTTGATTTCCAAAGTAGTTGTCTTTGTTAAAGTTTCATTATTTAAGTATTTAAGTAGTTTTATAAAAGAAAAACCAGAAAAAGCAAACATAAAAATAGTGATAGCTTCTATTTAATAGAAATTATCTAATTAATTTTCATATCAGCTTATTAATAAGCACTTGTCCAATTTTATAATTTTATAAATTACTTAGTACCTTAAAGTAGTTAAAATAATTTTCTTAGAATTTTCCTAAGCAGTTTACTATTTATTAGATTTAAAACTAGTTTAAATAATTAAATAGGTAATATTAGTAATTAAATAGATTTCTTTAATTTTAATTAACAAAAGTAGAATTTTATATTTTTCCTAAGTTTTATAAAGTAGTTAAGACTTTTAGAAAATAGTTTCATAATTTCCACTGTCCATTTTCTAATTTTCCTATTTAAATTAATTAAATTAGCTTTAAATTAATTAATAAGAAATTAATTATTCAATTAGCTTAAATATAATTTTTAGCAAGTTTTTATAATTTTGTAGTATTCCTGTAGTGTTTAAATAGTTTTATAAATTTTATCATAATTTTCTAAGGTAATTTAGTATTAATAGTAAATTAAAATAGTTAAAATAGTTTAATTAAGTTAAATAGTTTTAAATTAATAAAATACTAATAAAAAGACAAAAATATTTGTTTTCATTTTTTATACTTTCTTCAAGTTCTTATTTAGGTTTAGAAATTATTTGTGTAAGTTTTTAGGTTAATTTGTAATACTTATCATTTTTAGTTAATTTAAATTAAGTTTTAAATTAGATTTTAAATAGTTTTAATTAATTAAATAGTAATTAAATATTATAATAATCATTTTCACTATTTCAATTTCATTTTTCATTTTCTTTAATTTTAAGTTTTTCAAACTTTCACTTTTACCCCCTGTAGTTTGTAACTTGTTAAATACCACTTGTTTCTGTCTGTTATCTGATTTTCTTATTTGTGCTTTTACTTGTATCTCTGTTATTGTTTATATATTTTCATATTATCCAAATATCAAGCAATCAGTAGTATAATCAACCCTCAAATCATTTCTGTTACTGTCCTCAGTACCACTCACTCTCCTATCCGTTTACAAATACAATTTCAATCTCGTTGGGATTGAACGACCCGGGGATTTCCCTATATTTCCACGGTCAATATTAACTTGCACTTTCTCCCAGGTGGGCCTAACAGCTGCACACGGCTGACTGGTTGGTTTGGGAGGAGTCACTCCACATTACTACGCTTAATTACTCGAACTTTATTTTATCCACAAAAACCATTTAAGTTTCAATATTTTTTTATTGATGTGAAAATCGGTCCAATATTGTAAGTATCTTTAATTTTGTAGCATAATATAAGTATATTTGAAGACATCAATCTCACCATATAATTTTTCTACTCTTAATAACTAATATAACAATTTCATTTTGCCAAATTTGTTTGTCACTCTACAAATTAAACTAAAATCATATTAAGATAATCAATTAATCTCCATAGTGATATTACTTATTAAGTAAGATTTAAATTTAATTTACAATAGATTATATAAATGGTATATCTATATTGTTTAAACTATATAAATCGTCAAAATGATATTACTTATTATGTAAGATTTAAACTACAGTAAAATTATATAAATGGTAAATCCTCAAAATAACATAATCGCTTAATTGCTGATACTAATTGTGGATATGATTACCCGAATCATTACTACGTATTTGTTTTATCTTTAGTATATTGCTTTGCACCGTTTATGGATAAAGATGAAATATATTACATTATTAAAAACGAACTATAAAACAAATTCCTTTTTAACAAAACTATAAAAAAAACATAAAACATTAAAGTAACTAGTATATTCAAGAGTATACATTATAATTCGTATACTAAAAAATCAGATCGAGTGACCCAAGTCCGAATCATAAATCCGATCGAATCAATCAATAGACCCGACATTTAACTAAACACAATTAGACCTAACCCTACTTTTTGTGTACTCCGCCCCTATCTCTAAACTCACACACAAACACATCTATCACCATCATCAAATATATCTTCTCCCTACAAACAATTACATCTCATCTTCATTTAATACCATCAAATCATAAACGAATTAAACATCTAAAGATTTAAATAACACAATCGGAACAAAACCCTAACATATGTCTTCGTTTGCGGTTCAAATCTAATCAAGTTCATCATAAATCCGAGTCAATCACAAACACACAGCCTTATCGTGATCTTTTTCTTCTTTGATGTTCAAGATGAATCAAGGACGCGTTTAAACGGATTCAAGATCCTAGGATGGGTCTCAGGTAGGGTGATTTGATATTGTTTGCATTTTTGTTTTTCAAACCGAACAAAAAGAAATATTGTAACAGTTTTGTTATAGTCGTTTCTTGAATAAGTTCGGATATTAATGAAGCTAGGCTTCAAGAAATTCGATTCTCGTAGTTGTGTGATTGTGAGGGTTCATGGGTGTGTCTAGTTTGTAGGATTGTTTTTTTTCTTCTTCTTCAGTTTTTAATTCATAGTTTTGGATTTGTTGTTGTCGGTTATGAGACGTGAAGTTGTTTGTTGTTGGTTGATGTTGGTTGTTCGATTAAGGTTGTTGGATTTGAATGGGTTATTGATTGTTTCATGTTGGTAAAGATCGGGAAAAAATGATGTGGTGAAAATGGTGATAGTGACTATTTATAATCTTCAAAAAGCAACCGAAAAGATTATTTGCTGCATTTATTCTCAATTGGTTATGTTTTACTTCATCTTCCTAACATTCAATTTATGAGATGGTTGGTTTGCTTGGAGCTTATATATTTCACTTTCAATTTGTGAGCCATTTATTATGATCACTTTACATTTATAAGGCTACTTAAGCTTTTATTATATAAGATAAGATAAAATATGTTTTTGGTATTAAAAATTTTAAGATTTTTTTAATTTAAAAAGTCCTAAACCTTTTTATAAAATAGTATAAATATAGATGTATACCTTAAGTGAAATAGGCATAATATCATAAAAAAAAAAACATAATAAAAGAAATTAAATATATTACTCATGTAATTATTCATTCGCCTATATATCCGTACAACTTTTTAATGAATGAATATAAAGAACATTAAGGGCCCGTTTAGTTTACATATGGGTTTGGAAGTAGATTTGAATTTGGATTTGGTATGAAAGAAAGTGATAAGAGAGAAAATTAATAATTATTTAAATTATATATCTTTATATATATAAAATTGAGCTAGTTTGGAAAAGAAAAAATAAAAAATAAGAGTAACTATAAACAAACATGCGGTTGAGATTAAAAAAAATATATATAAAAGGTAAAATGTTATTGGATGATATCACTAAAAGATTCAGGGGGAGCTAGGATTCGATCTAGCATTCAAAGAAGTAAGGTGAGGGAATCAAAGTTGTACCAAACAACATAGCCGTCCCATGTATTGTTGAAGTTTCTGAGGACCCTGTACGAAATTATATAATGAGGCCTTTCGATAAGCAACGTTCTATATAAAGTGTCTCCGTTTATAAGATATAATGCAATTAGTTATATAAACGTTCTAACATATTACTCATTTAAGATAATTTTTCATCTAAATACTTTTTTCTTCGTGAAAAATATGTTTACACACGCATATAATTATTAACGAGACACATTTTGGGGCCCTGAGCGGTCGTCCATCTTGCACACCCGGCCCTGCCAAACAAGTTATTTGATGTTGCTTTCATTCAGTACCCACTAATACCCGTATACAAAACGGGCCCTAAAGCATTTGTGTTCGTTAATTTGTACGGCCGTTGAATTTTGTTCGCGAGGTAAGGTTAGTTAATAGCGCTATAGACCACATAGTTAACCCAGTTTTCAGGCCCAATCCAAATTCCTTTGTTTTTTCTTTCCATTTTTTAATTATCTTCATTAACCGATAATACAAACAGTATCCAACAGAAAGTGCGGAGGAGAATTTAGCTAAACATTTCTTCCAGCTCAACTTTTTTATAAATTTCTGGTAATTTTCCCTCCCTCATTTTAATTCAAATATTTAGCTAAGACTGATGATTATCACTAACATTAATATAGTTAGAATATGGTTAAATTAGCAACCTACTCCCTATTAGCAGTGGGATAATAATATCCATAACACAAGTTATTTGGGATAACTGGATAAGCTTACGAGGTGTTTGTTTATATAATTTCTTAAGCCCATTATTTTGAGCTTACGAGGTGTTTGTGTAAGCTTATTTCATAGCCTTATGAGCTTATTTAGTTGATAAGCTCATTGTTCATAAGCCAAAAAGAAAAATGAACATATGGCAAGAGTGGGCAAATTTTGATGATTTTTTGAAACTACACTACAAATTGGTTCGTTAGTGGGGCAAATAAAAAAATAGCTGGATATTTTAGAAAAGTTACACTATAATTTTTTTTTTTCGCTAGGGGCACGTGCCCACCCTGCCCCCTTCCTGGCCGTTGATATGAGCTTATCAATTCTTCAATAATCTGATGAGCCTATCAAATAAGCTTACATAAACACCCCCTTATTTTTTGGCTTATGAACTTATGTTTCATCTATCAATCATAATAAGCTCATAATTCATAAAGTAAGCGAGAAAGCATGAGCTTATGAAATATAAGTCGAAATTATATAACCTCGTCAGTCAGCCTATAGATTAGCTTAAACAAACACCCCCTTGACATGCCCAGAAGGTGTTTGATGTTTTGTCAACTAGTACTTATGTTAGCTTTCGACTAATGGATGTTTGTCTGGCTCATCCGCTAATTGAAAAAACTGATATTATCAACGTTTTAAGTTTCAGTAAGTCGATAAGCCCCTATCTAGATTAGCAAATACTCCGCATATTATAAGCATTGAAACAAATCAATAGGGGCCCAACTTTGGCAAGCGTTAATCATTAAGAGATAAATAAAATGAACAATGGTTTACAAATTTTTGACTAAAAAGTACTAAATAGAGGAACATAACGAGTGACTCTTAGAATATAAACGGACGGGTCTTTTACACATTGCACAATTCACATTGTAGCCAAGAGTTATTATTTGTTTCAATGTTTATTTCTTACTTGGTGGGGCAACAAATAAGCACTTAAGTAGTGTTATGATCTTGTATTTAGTATAGGTTGGTTCGGCTCAATTTGCACGATGATGTTGTTATGTCATGGGATCTCTTTAATCCTTGCGAAAACCCGAAATAGAAAATAGTATTAATATTTCGTGAAGAGTGTTTATGTGTTTGTGATTGGATATTTATGTATATATTTGTTTATCATTATTCATTAATTTCTGGAAAGTATTTGATTATGTATTTATTTTGTAGGAAAATTTCATAAGAATGCAGTACTTAAGATCCAAAAGCTTTATATATCGGGATTGGTGATGCTACTGAACAACCATGGAAGGTTTAAAATCTTCATTTCTAAACACAACCCCTTTAAATTCAAAGCATCCCTGTGTTCAGAAGAAGAAGAAGCTTAAAAAGACTGTCATCATATCATGTTCAGTATCACCTGACCCATGGTCTCTAAGCAACGGAAACAAACCCAAACCCAAATCAAAGAACCCAAAAAATCCTCTATCAGACGACAATGCTCGACGCATTATCAAATCAAAAGCACTTTATTTAAGCGCGTTGAGGCGTAACCAAGGTTCACAAGCCCAGACACCTAGGTGGATCAAGAGGTCCCCTGAACAGATGATTCAATACTTGGAAGACGATAGGAATGGTCATTTGTATGGTAGACATGTAGTTGCTGCTATTCAGCGGGTTCGTAGCCTTTCTGGTTTGCCTGATGGATCTTATGATATGAGGCAGGTCATGGCTTCTTTTGTAACTAGCCTTACTTTTAGAGAAATGTGTACGGTTTTAAAAGAGCAAAAGAGTTGGAGGCAAGTCAGGGACTTTTTTGAGTGGATGAAATTACAGGTTATTTGCTCCACTCTTATATGAATACTAATAGATAGATATTCCTATGATTTATTTAGAGGGTATTTGGATTATTATTTTTGTCTCCTTATTTGCTTATTTTTAAGCATACAAGCAGTTTGGATAAAACAACGGCTGCTGCTTATCTGTTTAGTTTGAGACAAAATTAGCAGGTTTCCAGAAGCTTATTTTTAAGTTTCTTAATATGAGATAAAACTTTCTGCATCCAGTCTAAAAAAGACGTGTAAATGGACTGTCTGTTTGTTAATTTTCTTTTAAGCATAAGCAAATCCAAACACTATTTCCTTAGGTGCTTATTTACTTCGACTTATAAGCAGAAGCATTCATAGAAAGCATCCTCTTAGTTTGGTTTATTACTGTTGGAATATTCACTCTTTATTACATTACAGATGGTTTACCGGCCCAGTGTTATAGTCTACACTCTTGTGCTTCGTACTTATGGACAAACTGGGAAGATCAAGCTTGCTGAAGAAACATTCTTGGAAATGCTTGAAGCTGGGTGTGAGCCAGATGACGTTGCTTGTGGAACTATGTTGTGTGCATATGCTAAATGGGGTCGGCACAAGCCTATGTTGTCATTTTATTCTGCTGTACAACAACGGGGTATCATTCTCTCAGTTGCAGTTTACAATTTCATGCTATCATCTTTGCACAAGAAATCTCTTCACGAAAATGTAATAGAGATTTGGAGACACATGGCAGCAAGTGGCGTAACGCCCGATCCTTTTACTTATACACTTGTTATCAGCTCATTAGTGAAAAACAATCTTACTGATGAAGCTTTCAGAACTTTTGCGGAGATGAAGAGTAGGGGATATGTACCAGAGGAGGCTACTTATAGCCTTCTTATTTCACTAACTTCTAAAAACAATCTTACCGAGGAATCAGTAAGACTCTATCAAGACATGAGACTACAAAAGTTAGTTCCTAGTAACTTCACATGTGCTTCACTTTTATCCCTCTATTATCGAAGTGGAAATTATTCTAAAGCTTTATCTCTCTTCTCAGAAATGGAGAGATATAGAATTGTACCAGATGAAGTCATATATGGTTTGCTTATTAGAATATATGGTAAGCTTGGTCTATATGAGGATGCCATGACAACATTTGAAGAGATTCGCAAGTTGGGTCTTTTAAGTGATGATAAAACATATTTAACAATGGCACAAGTCCATCTAAATGAACGGAATTATGAGAAAGCACTAGATATTATGGAACATATGAGATCTAAAAATGTAAGCTTTTCGAGGTTTGCGTATATTGTTTTGTTGCGATGCTATGTTATGAAGGAGGATGTAGAAGCTGCTCAACATACTTTTCAAAGTCTTTCAGAGACCGGTTTTCCAGACTCTTCTTCTTGCAACGACATGTTGACTTTGTATATGAAACTAGGACTTAGTGACAAGGCGACAGACTTTATTATCCAGATACGAAAAAATAAAGTGAAATTTGATAAAGTTCTTCTCAAGACAGTCATGAAGGTATATTGTAAGGAAAAAATGGCCAGTGATGCTGAACAGTTGATTCGAGAGCTTAGCACAAATGGATTATATGATGATGATAATTATATTCAAACGATTTTGATGGTTACCCGTGGAGAATATACAAGACTTGAAGGTGATTCATTCTATTTGGACCAAACTGGTGCGATGGCATTTGAGCTACTGTTGACTCTGTATATGGCAACTCAAGATGCAAATAAGATGGAAAAAACACTCAAGTTGTTATTGAACACTGCCAATGGCTTGAAAGTAGCCAGTCAACTGGTTAACAATTTCACGAAAGAAGGTGAAAAATTTTGTTTCAGTCGATTTTTATTTTATTTTATTATTATTTTTTTACTCTTTAGGTACAAACATTTAGTATAGTCTTTGTTTGATTCTGTAGGTTTGACATCAGAAGCAGAATCTCTACTTGGTCTGTTACTAAAGCTGAATTGCAAACCAGAAGTTTCTAGTATTTCATCTATGATATATTTATATGGAAAGCAAAATCAGTTGGAGCGAGCCAATCAAGTGTTTAAAGCAGTGGCAGATACTTCTTCAGAACGAAAACATTTGTGTAATTCTATGATTGATGAATATGTCAAATCTGCAAAAGTGGACGATGCGTACTTGTTTTTCAAAGAGGAAACTGAGAAAGGCCATGATGTTGGTGCTATTGCAATCAGTATGCTTGTGAACGCATTGACTAGTTGTGGTAAGCATGAGATTCCAAATCGAATATTGCTAATACAAGAACCATTTGCTCTACTTGTTTTAATAAATCTATTAGCAAATCATAATTATCATTAACTTTTCAGGAAAGCATCGTGAGGCAAGGAATGTGATCAATGATTGTTTTTGTAAGAACATGGAGCTTGATACGGTGGCATACAATACCTTCATAAAGGCAATGTTAGATGCTGGTTAGCTTCTTGTTCTTAGTTCCTTCACTTTTTCATATTAAAATTTAAATGAATACGTTTAAACCATTACTATTTTGGATGGTGCAGGTAGATTGAATTTTGCTGCGACAATCTATGATAGAATGCTTACAAATGGTGTCGCTCCATCGATCCAAACATTCAACACCATGATCACGTAAGATGTTAGATTATTGTTTTAACAATTGACTGAATTGATCACAATTGCTCTGTTCTTATAATAAACCTGTTGACATATGCAGTGTGCATGGGCGTAGGCGAGATCTTGATAAAGCTATAGATATGTTCAACACTGCTCGAATAAAGGGTGTGGCTCTTGATGAGAAAGCATACACGAATATGATATGTTACTACGGGAAGGCTGGTAATATGCTGCTTCTTTCTTATTGATTGGCCATCACAATTTCAAAAGAGATTGTTAAGCATTTTGAAATATTTCCAGTTTTTACTTCAGGCCTTGTTAGTATCAGTGCATGAGTTTTTCTAAGACATCTGTAATTTTCTGTTATGGTTATATAATATGTTATCAACTACTTTGGATTTTGTAGGTAGAAGTGATGAAGCATCCATCTTGTTTAACCAAATGCAGGAAGAAGGAATAAAACCTGGGAAGGTATTATATCTTCCAACTTTTAACTGAAAACTTGCTTAGAAACTTGTATCGTGATAAATGGCGAGTTTGGAAACGGGTCAAAACTGGTATTTTTGTGGTGCCGGAATGGGTAAGGTTGCGTATACCGGAAACACATTTTTGTCCAATAATTGCAAGATTGGAAATAGATATAATGTATCAAGTTAGAGTTAGTATTGTATAGGGTGTTTAGGATTGCGTCCTGGAAAGATGATTTGATTAATGTGCCTGCAAAATGCAAATAATCATAGAATAGTGTTTGGCAAAATGCGTTTTCTTAGAGAGAGGACATAGTTTTGGAAAGCAGGTTGATAGGTGACAATCAAGTTTAGGATATTTATTAAGGTACATAACCTCTGTGATAGAAACTGAACAGAATTATACCAATGATGAGCAACAATATTGGGGAAAAAAAAAAGGAAATTCTATTGTAACAAAGAACCTTACTTTTAAATATTGGAATATTGTAGGTGAGCTACAATATTATGATGAACGTGTATGGTACTGGGGGATTCTACAAAGAAGCAGCAGAACTTTTTAATAGCATGAAAAGAGATGGTTTCTCACCTGACTCATATACCTATCTTGCCCTTGTTCGAGCTTATGCGTATAGTCAGAAGCTTATGGAAGCTGAAGAAGTAATTAGTTTGATGCAGAATGAAGAAGTTGGGATATCCCCTTCGTGTGCTCATTATAACTTACTACTCTCTGCATATGCAAAACGAGGTTTGGTGGAGGAAGTTGAGAGGGTTTATGAGCTAGTGATCACAGCTGGATTAACTCCTGATGTTGGATGTTATCAAACCATGCTAAGAGTGTACATGGACTATGGATTTGTGGAAAAGGGCATATCTTTGTATGAAAGCATTAGTAGTGAGTCTGTAAGATCCGACAGGTTTATCATGAGTGCAGCTGTGCATTTGTACAGATTGGCAGGATTTGCCCTCAAGGCTGAAGATGTTTTGAGTTGTATGAATAAGATGGGCATCCCTTTTCTCAAGAATCTTGGGATTAAATCCAAGATAAGGGCTGCAGATTGAATATGGCTGACTTCACAATGGTTATAAATGTTGTAGAAAATGCTTCATCCTTTAGCAACAAGCCCTTTTTTGAGCTTAATCAAGTTTTGTTGTTGCTGTTGTGAATAGTAATGTAGATGATACGAAAACTATATTCTTGTAGATTGAAATTGTAGCATGTTTGTAATCCATTAGACGATTTGTCTGACTAGAAGGGTATTAATATTGATGTGTAAGAAATGTGTCCAATTTGCATCTTGGTTCAATGGTTTTGTTGCAGTCCTGATTAAAGACACATTAGTATCTTTGAAGATATGGTGGTTTACGATTTCCATTAAAATATGTAACCATGTTATCTTCACTTGTAAGGGTATTTGGTTGATCAGATCTTTGGCTTACCACGTAATGTGGACGAGGAGAAATATTTACACAAGTGTCTCTGGATCATGCTTTGGACTAACCTAGCAACCACAGGGAGTCTTCTTGTAGTATTCTATTTACAGGTACCTTATGTTCTTATCTATTTCTTTCACATTACTTTGACTCGGATCAGTATTCATCTTTAGCCTTATAGATGTTACTTGTTTTGTCTAAGAAATAAGATAGAAGATCCTTTAGTACATGTTTATTGCTTAAGCAGCCTTTCCAACATATCCAAGCTTTATAAGCAATACTACAGCCTACATGAAATTAAGAGGCTCAGCTTATTCCGTATTATAATGCTCTAAAATGCACTTTTTATAGGTAATGGGTTGGGATTGTCACTGAGATGAACAATCATGGTATCATGGCGTAGCCAGTAGGAACCACTTGAAACATTTTCTGACTATACAGTGAAGCATAGATAAACTATTGTTGGAACTTAAGCTCATCATCACCCTGAATAAATTGACGTATAGATCTAATGCTTAAGAATTAAGGACAATTTGTACATATTACAAGCCTTCTTAGGCTTGTAAATGTTCACTTTAAAGTTTAAACTATATATAATACAGCAATTGCTGAATATGTCTCAGTATTAGCTGTTCATAAAAAACTAAACTGTTCCAATTTGGATGACCTCTTTTCATGCTTAATATTGGCATATATATGCTCGTGTGCGAATAATAATGGTACTAAACATGATATTGTTTCAGCATTACTGATATGTGGAAGCATATCAAGTTGATTGGAAGCTTCAAAGCTTTGAGGAGAACTTCGTTTCTAGACAGAATGGAAAGCAGGATTAGTTGTAAGCTATCTTCTCAATTCTTTTTTATGTAATACTCCCTCCGTCCCAATTTATAAGTCCATTTTATTGTTTTTGTTTCTCCCAAAACACTTGTCCATTTTCCTATTTCAACCAATTAAATGACATTTTAGTGGAGAGAGAGATATTTGATTGGTTAATAAATTAGTTAGTGAGAATTTATTAAACTTTGTGAAAAGTCAAAATAGACTTATAATTTGGGACGGAGGGAGTACATAGCAAAAAATTTGAAAGAAAAATTTATATACAGTTCAACACTTGTAAGCGTACTTGGAAGGACACTTAGCAACCCTTTGTTCATTTTGGTAGAGGGATCATACCTGAATACTTGTTTTGCGACTTCTTTAGTAGTGTTAACAGCTTTTGTCTGAGATAACTAGCAATTCTTAAATAGACACAGATGTATAAAGTACTTCTTTAAAGATATTTGCTATAATAGAATTATGTAAAGACTTAATTGACTTGAAAATACCACCTCAGAAAATATAGAAATTTGTAAACTGATAATTGCATATTATGAAGTCAGAAGCTTTCTTTTGAGTCAAATGTATCGTTAGATTTTTTTTATGAAATAGCTTTTTTGAAAAAGTTGTACCCCCTAGACTTATTCGAGAAACCAGTGAACATAGTAAACACACATATACTGAGGAATGGCAGGAGCAACCTGAACATATTCTTTTACTGGTTATGAGTAGGATCGCTAAAAAAAATTGTTCTTTATTGAAAACTAGCCGTAGCCCGCGCTATGTGGCGGCATTAGTGAAGGGGAAATAAATAGTGGTTGGTGATGATAGACAACAAGAATGATATACATCGATAGCTGTTGGTGATAGGAGAATGCATCAAGAACGTAATCTCTTAGTGATACAAAAGTGTTGATTTATGTAACATGGTTATGGCTATGTTTGGCAAAATTAGCTGTGAGCAGTAGCTGTGAGCTTGTGAGCAGCCACAGCTCACTGTTCACCGCTCACTTCTTCATAAAGAAGCATTGGAAAAATGAGCTTTCCTAAAAATAGCAAAGCTCACAGCTCTCATGCCAAAGGAACACTAAAAATCAAAAAGCTCATTGCTCACCGTTGATCGCCCAAAAAGCTCCAAAAAGCTTTGCACCAAATATAGCCTATGTATGGAGTCCATACTTTTTTTCTCTACGCCTTAGCAAACTCTACCATCAACCACCCGAAACAATCTTTCTTATACTAAAAAAAAAAACATAACCGATATTTAATATGCATTTACACGGTAACCAAAACCTATTAATGATTAATTGATTATCAGGGCCGTCTCATGGATTTCGGTGGCCCCGTGCCACACCACAAAGAGGCCCTTAAAAACACATACAAAATAAACATATATCACTAGTGCGTGAACTAATTAAACTCAAGCCTCATGTTGTGTATATACATATATATTAAAGTGCATAGAATTTTGTGGCCTTCGTTAAGCGGTGGCCCTGTGCAATGGCACCTCTTGCACTCCCTTAAAGCCGGCCCTGTTGATTATATGTCTTTAATTATCAATTAATAGTTATCAATTACAATAATAATTTTAATTGATTTAATTACTTTTGAGTATCCAACCAATGACATTATTTGACCTTTTTCTGCCATGTTTTGTAAGATTTCACCTTTGCTAAATTTATGCTACCTAAAATTTGGAAATATACTGCAGATGTGAGGGAACATTAAGGTGCCCACACCAGATAGATAGGACTCCATCTAAGTTGTTGGTTCTTCATTGATATGTTGCATACAACTAACTATGAAGATGGGCTCTTAAAAGTATCTGGTAAATCTGCATGATGGACTAGAGATGTTGTGGAGGCTTAGGGTGTTCTTATGAACGTGCCTTGGAGGTAATGTACCTTTAACACATACGTAATAACTTCTTAGTCCCCCGCTTCCTGAAAATTGCTAATTTTTCATATAGTTTTAATTTTTTGTCAAATACAGAAATTCCCTTTGACAGATAAAGTAATCTAATCAACCAGTTCAATACCATAACATGTCTATAAGTTGATTATGGACACACATTGATTTGAAATATTTCCGTAAGAAGTATTGCTGCAATCTTTAAAAAATTCAATTTGTACAAAAATGTGTTTATTCAGACAAGACTTTTCTTAAAGAAAGAAAATTCAATTTGTTTCCTGAAAGTTTTAATGTATTAATCAGCACTTTTTGACTGACAAATAATTTAGCACTAGTCCTTGGGTATTAGTCAAATATAAACTACTATTTGTAATGGCAACAGAACTACCTTTCAGATAAAAGTTAATGGTTGATTCTTATTAGGTTAAAAGGTGTTTCAGGCCGATACAAATTTGTACAAAACAAACTCATTTGAACGAATATACTTGTTAATGATCTGATTTGGGTCAGACTATATTTAGCGGGTCAAACAGGCAGAATCACGTATCATTTGGAGAGTTTCTGGTAACATATGATCTTTAAAATTGTTATTATTCGAAGTTAGACGTGTATTTATGTAAATAACGCAAGTTTTCAAGAATGTTTTGATATTCTATTCATCTGTTTTGGGTAAGCAATTCTTTCAGAATTCAGATCAATATAGCTCGTTAAATAATACAGTAAACAATAAATAAAAACTTGTTTTCCTGATAGAAAAGGACTAAAGTCATTTCCGAAATGATAAGGCTTACTGATAATGTTTGTTATCGGGATATACTCGGACAGTCGGACCACATGTAATGGTGTCCTCTTTCACGTGTGAAAGGCAGGTGATCATCCGTGTGAGTTTGTTATATGATGAAGGTGTTGGTGCATGAAGCAACGAAAGAAGATAATTTGATGGTGCATAATAAGAGTATACCACTAAATGAAGAAAAAAAAAAAAAAAAAGTTATCAGTGTGGTATGTTTGTATTTAAGTTATTACATGTAACTAGTATGGAAAGTTATACTTCTTCCATCTCATTTTTATCGTTTTTTTTTTTTCCTTTTTCTTTTTTTTTTATTTTTTTTTTCTCGGTTTTTTTCAAATTAATTGTCGACTACTATAATTATCATTTATGAAAGGGAATGTCTAACCAATGCCTAAGGGCATTGGTTACTGTAACAAAACTTTAATAGGCTATGTTCGGGGTCGGTATATACACATTGATTAGATAGTTGTGGATAATTCATAATTGTTACATGGTCGACATCCATCTTTTATTTTTTAGATGCCATTCTTTTTATCAAAATTGCATTTCTTGAATTTATTTCACTTTAAAATCATGATAGCAACATATGATAGGTGATTGTCTTGGTGTTGTTCATCACCTCATCAAGAATTAATTGGTTTTGTCATCTAGTCACCAATGAAAAATATGAGATCCTATCAATTCTAAAAAATATTTCACCGACTATGGTTTATATAATCCAAAGGCGTGTGTTTTCTCACATTGTTGTCATTCAATCATCTTATTAATTAATGCTTCAACTTTTTTTGAAGTTACAAAATATGAATGAATTTCTTTTGTTTTGTCAATAAAAACATCTTTTAAAAAGAAAAAAGAATGTTGGCCATTTGTTTGGAATTATAATTGGTTCTAGATGTTTGGGTCATGTCTCAAGATCTTTGTTTTGACCTACAATGGCCCAACTATCTTTAAAAACCAATAATATGGGATGAGATGAAAATATGATAATAAAATTAAACCACAAGTTTCCCTTTGACATAGGGAGGAATCAATATAGCTTTTCTTGAATATTGTTATTCTTTACATTATCTTCTGCACATAAAGTGGCACCAATTATTTTTTACTCCTTTTCGTTATACGCATGATTTGGTAATAGGTACGTCTCCATTTGGAAGAACAAAATATCCTATTTACTATAATAGTGTTGAACATCTAGATATCTTTTTATATTAGATGATCAAACAATAGTGATGCATCTTATCATGTTTGATATTCATCTAATATGGAATTATACAACGCTTGAAATGAAGCTGCCACTCTTATGTTATTTTTCCTTGTTCACATTCAAATAAAATATACTGTAATGATTCATTTTTCTACTTAATGTGGGTCTTTTTTATATCATTTTACATCAAATATTGTATATGTGTAATTGTTTTGATGTTGTGATCCTATTTATATTTTGTGTTATACAAACCATTTATACTGTAAACATATGTTTATAACTTTATCTTGTATTCCATGTCTAGATGCACAATAAAAAATGATTACTTTAAGAAAGATCATGACACAAGATTGAAAAATAATTAGAGCATTCCTCCTAGTAGTTATCTCCCTAATGCTTACAATTACAATCATACAATATGTGTCATAAACTAATTATCTTTCTTAATTTGTATAATTGATTTTTCCATATGTCACAATCATAAAAATAGGAGGATGATTAAGAAAAAATTGAAGAAATATCATTTTCCAAATAATTAATATGTGCGATAAGTTTAACAATAATGGTAACAATGTTTTAAAATTCGGTTTTCTAATTGACCCGTCGAGCTTCTGGTTTACGGTTCAACAAGTTTAACTGACGAGTCAACTGGTTTTTTTTTTTTCTTTTTTTTTTTTTTTTTTTTTTTTTTTTTTGCTTAAAAACGATTTTAGATCACTCGGCCGATTCATGATTCAACTGTCTTTCGTTAATAAGTAGTGACTCACTAAACAAGTTGTTGTGAATTCAACCCCAATTAAAACCAATAATGAGTTCCCAAAAAATAATAATGACTCACTAAACAAGCTATTGTGAATTCAACCTCAATTAAAACCAATAATTTGTTCCCAAAGAAGTAATAGTGAGTCACTAAACAAGATATTGGAGATTAGTTCTTGCGAAATGTGAAATACCCTTTTAAAATAAATAAAAGGGTCGTACTATATACACGCCCTAAACCTCCTATATACACATCTTTTTATGCATAATGAGATTGTACTGTGTGTATAACAATGTTATATTGTGTGCATAACGGTTACTGTGTCTTATAAGAGATGCTGCTATTATACTTAAATATTGTTATTCTTTACATTATCTCCAAGGGTTATTATCTTCTCTTACATTTTTTATATTAAAAAGGTTATTTTACTTGAAATCTTGTCTATTGTGAATTCAACCAAAACAAAAACAAGAATTTGTACCAAAAGAAAAAATAAAACACAACAACCAATATATGGAAAAAT
Source organism: Artemisia argyi (assembly GCA_030686995.1). NCBI lineage: Eukaryota > Viridiplantae > Streptophyta > Magnoliopsida > Asterales > Asteraceae > Artemisia > Artemisia argyi. The sequence continues at coordinate 150,056,918 of CM060686.1, forward strand.
CTTGCATTGGTTTCATCTTAGCATATTTGTGTGTGAAACATGGTAATGTGAAGGAAAGGATAAGGTGAAGATAAATTCCTTTTTAGGAATTTGATAATAAAAGCAAGCCAAGTGTCAAAATAAATTCGGATAAAGTTTTACGATAAGGTTTGTACATGATAAGATGTCATGTGTTATGTAGATCTCATCTCAACCACCACCGTTTACTATAAATTATTCCCCACACACTTTTTTTTCTTTCTAATGTTTCATTTCCTTCCAATTATTAAACATTAAATAGATTATCATAAGTGTAAGATCTTGAAAGATATCATATAAAATTATTATTGAATGCCAATAACATTGGTGCTTAGAATATTTTATCATAAGCATACATATTATATATTTAAGTGATGAATAAGTGTGAGATCAAATTTTCAACGAGTAATTCATTTTTTAATGGTAAATTACTGCTTGTCTAGCATTGATATGATCTATAGGAAGACACAAATATATTTTCCTAGTGAGAAATGAAGCACTTGATTCACACGTAGCTTTATGAACAATTAGACGCATATAGAATTATAGTTGAACTTTTATTATTTTTTACTTATATTTTTTGTTAAAATTTTGAAAAATAGTTTTTCAACATATATAATCATTATATATGTACCTTTGATGATTCGAGAATCAACTATCTTATATGGATCATGGTATATGTGGTACGCCTAATGTCGATCATAATACAAAAACAAAAAAAAAAAAAAAAAAAAAAAAAAAAAAAAAATTGTTATCGTGTTTTTATTTCTTTTTATTGATTAATTTACGAGGCTCAAGCTCATCGCCATCAAATAAAACCTTCACTAAACTAAAAATTCACGTGACGGTTCGATTTTATTTTTATCATGCATAATTTAAACTAAATATGAAGTATAACAACTAGAGAGTTTTAGTCTAATTGGTGGAGCTCTCGTGCACGAGTTCATAAACTCGGGTTCAAGTCCCACCTTTATTTTAAAGTTTTCAATGATATCATCCTTCTACTGTAAATGCTTAGATTGACTTGTCAACGAGAAATCTATTGAAGAAAATGATGAGAGTTCAAAACCCATCTCCTGATAATGATAACAATTATAAACTATAGTTAAAAGTTAAACATTTTTCTTTTACTTTGAATGACACTTAGGATACTAGAGATTATATATCTATCATCTTGTGTCATAAGATATGCTAAATTGATTAATCATAGCCGTGAGTCCATGACAATTTTTGAAAATGACAGATTGTCGATTAAGGTCATACGTATACAAGTATACAACACTAAACTCAAACTCAATTTATATACGAGTATTTCATAATAAACATTAAATATTTATCAAAAGAAAAAGAAAGTCCACATTTCTCACTATTGACTTTTGAAGCAACGGATATTAATATCCCACGTGTCAATAGACAGCACCTCAAGAAACGTGGTGATCATGCAAATCGATGTTAAACGTGTCCAAATTTTATGAGTAAATTATACGCGATACTATTATTACTCGTACTATTAAGTGTGTTCGTACATCTTGGTAAACAATTAGGCAGCAGTTATAAGGACGGGGGTTACTTTTTTATTCTAACGGGGGTATGTCTTTTTTGGCGTTTTGTGACGTTTTTTTTTTTTTTTTTTTTTTTTTTTTTTTTTTTTTTTTTATAATTTTGTTTATATCAAAAAGCTATAAACCTGAAAGTGCGAAACAGAAAATATAAAGTTTAATAAGTCAAACTGTTAAAACTGTCAGAAATACGGAACAGAAACTGGGCTGCGCTGGAAAAAAAGGGGACAAAAGTGGGGGACAAGTGGGCAGGGCTAGGGGTAGACCCCGTTAATATAGGGGTCCCCAACAATTATTGGTCGTTTTTTGCAAACGAGAAAACATGGATGCAATTGTGGACTTAAAAATACGTGACATTATTAAAATGACTGCAGATAAAAACTCACTTATTTTATAGCCCATCAAGATTACATCACATATTTCTAGGTCCACAATTAAATCTACTTTATCATTTCTCTTTGCAAATACATATCCGTAATGTTTTCGGAAGAAAGTTAGTTTTATATTAATTAAAATGCACATTATAACGGAAAAATTTCATATATCACCCTAAATATCTCCTTAATTTCAAATATACCCAATCTATCCTTTAAATTTCATAAATACCCATTTTTATCTATTACTTATTTTATGACCATTATATCCTTTTTTTAGTGCCAAACCATTGATCAGATTCACGTAGAGATTAACTGGAGCCAATTGTATCAAATAGCCTTATTTAACCAGAACTAAATCTTCCGGTGAATTAATTGCTTTGTGTTGTGAAAATTTAAAACTGTTTTGTGATTGACATCTGTTGGTTTGTTTTGTTGTTTATTCTCATATATCATTCTATGATTTGCAAGTAATTTGGTTTCGTATAATTAAGTAATTAATTTAGTGTCACCATTATATTGTAAAATTGTCACTGCATGTCACATGTATTTCGATGATGAAAGAACTCAGTATAAAGTGGTTCAATTTGGTAGAAAACATGAGGGTATAATTGTCATAATATGATTAGTTTTCTTTTTAAATAAGTAAAGCTGGAGAAATATGAAATTTGAAATGTTTTTATGGGTATATATGATATTTAGAAGTTTGATTGGGTATATATGAAATTACTTGTGTTTTTAAGGGGATATATGAAATTCACCCATTATAACTAGTGAAAATAAACAGCTATTTTTATTATTTTTATTTTTTTTAAGAACAAAATAAACAATTACAATTGAAAAGCAAGAAAACTTAAAATATCTTCACACTTGATATTTAAAAATAATATTTAGATATTTTAACATATGTGACAAAAAAGAGAACTTTTAATCAAATTTCGTTCGTTCAAAAAATAAATAAATCAAAATTGGCATACTATACAAAGTTCCAAGACAGACTGTATTTTATCAAAATGATAATAATACAAGTTTTTTGAACTTTAGATTTTTCAAAGAATATTCTTTATGATACTATTTTATCCTTTTCGATAGGGAGGTGATTTGCACACTCCACAATTTGATTGGTACACTCCAATTTAGTATGTATTGCCATTTATACCCTTACATTACTTGTACTCTTCTTCACCTTTATAAGGGCATAAATGGCAATGCACACTAAATTGGAGTGTGCCAATCAAATTGTGATGTGTGCAAATCACCTCCCTTTTCGATAGTTTTGCCGTATATGTGAAAAAATCATTTCATCATCATTGAAATGTATGCTAAAAAAATAATTCGTCAAGAGTTCTAACTCAATTTGTAAGAGCAAATCCATATATATCAAAACGTGACATTGTGTGCAACTTGCAACGTATTCAAAATGAAAATGATAGGCATTATGGTTATTTTATCAAAAATTAGTCATACGCTAATTATATGTTGTTAATCACTAAATCATGAACCTAATTTTATACAAATAAAGTAGCAATACAAAACGGTATAACCACAAGGTTAAGAGAAAATTACCAAAATTTTCGTATTTCACCATTTTCTTTAAGCAAAAGTTGTATTTTCGAAAAAAACTAAAAAAATGGTCATTAGACCCCGTTGCACGGGCTTCGTGTGCGACAACCTTGTCTACTAAAAACGCGAAACGTGTTATTATTATTTTTTTATTAAATATATTTTTGATTTAAAAATTTCTATGGATTATGATTTTTGCCGATTTTTCTTAAAAGGTGACCTTAGTTTCAACAATATGACGACTTAGTAACTTTCCCTTAAAATAACCTTTTTTTGCTGAAGTTAATTCCCACCAACCTTAAGGATGTCATGTTTCTACTAGATAACAAAGTGTCCAAGTAGGCAAGTAGCACATTTTAGATGATATATATTATGTACTAGCATGAGATATTGCTATAAAAAATTACCATTAAACAATTCTTTAACATTATAAACAAACAAATAATCAATTAGTCATGACACCAATAAATATCGCCTCATTCACATATGTGTTGACCAAGATTGGACTGGATATCGTATTGACTACGTGCTATAGACCGAGCTCATGCGCGTAACGGTGGAAGGAAGTAATAGAGTGTCAACAATTTAGCACTTACATTTTCAGTATGTTTAATTTCTACCCTGCACCTTTGCAAACATGAGAAGTTGGCGATTGCTATAGAACACTAAAAGGATGTTTGGTTTGTCAAGGGAATCACTACGGGTATCATGATCGGTATGAGTTTTGTGAATCCACCATTCTTGTTGGGTCTAGATTATGCTAGTTTTGTGGGTTTCATACCTATATTTCTAAATAAAACTCACTAACCAAATAATTTCTTGAGCTCTATTCTTTCATTTCTACGCTCATAAACCATACACACCTTAAAACCTCTTGAGGATGACTTTATTATGCACTTTCATAAGAACATGTAAATGATAAAATACTAAACTTTGATGGACCCAATTAAGAGCCACAACGGAGCTTAGACAAACTTATCTAACTCCTAAAACTTCAATTATATAGCTCACTTGTAAAGTAGATAAAAATGATCTACTTTGCCACAATGAAAGTATGACTAAAGTTTGGAGATGCAAGTGACTAACTAGTGTGCGTACTCTCAAACTCAATGATCTTGATGGTAAAAGTGATATCGCATGTTATGAGTTTGATTATACTATCACTTGTGGTTAGATAAAATCAATGCTTCGATTGCAATGGTTGATGTCAATCGATATGATAGTTATGTAGAGCTTTAGAAGAAATATTTTACCTGATTAATAAAGTATTTTTATATATTCGTGAACTTAGATAGCAAATAATAATAATAATAATAATAACAACAACAATTTAAACACACTTATCTTGTCACATAACACACATGCCAGATGCCAGAGAAATATCACTCTCACGTTTTTCAAATAAAATACATTCTCATTTCGAATTCAACACTACATAACATATCAACAAAATCATCTTTCCAGATTTGTTAATACATAGATTCCATTCCATAATTGAAGCTTCTGATATGTTTTTCTTAAACTACTACCGTTACTCACAAAGTAAGCAACATGCCAATAACCGAATGGTCCAAGCCCACTTTAACTATGTGTCACAATAAGAGTACATGAAAAGTCAAATATGGAGCTATAATCGAGTATTTTACGCAACATATAATTTCATGCTTAAGGATCATACCGAAAATGGTGACATTGCATGCTGAAAGCTTGTATATACTATTATTTGTGGGTTACATAGAAATTAATGTTTTAACTCCAATAGTTAATATCAATTAATATGATTAGCTAGCAAAAGTTTTTAGGAGAAAAAACTTAACCTAACTGATAAATGTTACTATAAACTTGTTAAGTTTATCAAAAGTCAATACGAAACTTACTAAAAATAAAAACATACGTTATAAACATTTTTGTGTCTTGTCATACAACCTTCATCTCAAATTTAACAAGATTATCAATTACCTCACTTTCTAATATTGCACATCTAACACTACCTCAATAAGATTAAGTTTTCATATACGTGAATATGTGGATTTCGTAACTGAACCTTTCAAATTTTCCTAAGCTACTACCATTGCTGACGTAGTAGGAAAGGTGCCAATAATCGAATGGTTCAATCTCAATCTCAACCAAATATCATCAATAAAGCGAACGAGGTTTTCACTATTCATGTTATCTAGAGATTATGAGTTTCTGACGCAGTGTAGGAGATGGATAACCGTATGACTTATTTTCAAACCTTTTACAAATATATACCTGATAAAGTTTGAACAAGATCTTTTATAAATACATCAGCGCGCCTAACTAGTAAACCAGCCTAACTAGTAAACCATTTTAGTTGCAATTTTTTTACAAATGAACAAACCAAAAGGACCAAATCCATCAACACCAAAACCCAAAAGGCAAAACCAAAACTTATACTTGGCTCACCCTATTTACACAAAAATTATATTTCCAAATGGATCATGTTCCTCTTCTCTTCTTCATCTTTCCATAAAACACACTCATTCAATCACAAACCCCAATCCAAAATCCAAAACCAAAAAAAACCCATTTTACACAACCAAAAACCAATACAAAAAAACCCAAAAAATCTTTATAAAGAAAAAAGATGACAAGGCGTTGCTCTCATTGCAGCAACAATGGACATAATTCAAGAACATGTCCAAACAGAGGCTTAAAGCTGTTTGGTGTTCGGATCACAGATGGGTCGATCCGAAAAAGTGCAAGTATGGGTAATTTAAGCCATTATAATGGATCATCAAGTAATTTATTAAGTGGGTTTAATGGAAATACGGATCTTGATTCACCTGGTGATACTCCTGATTGTAATAATGGTGGAGCGGGTGATGGATATGGGTCGGAAGATTTTGTTGCCGGGTCGGGTTCTAGCCGTGAGAGGAAAAAAGGTATTGTGTTTTTTAAGGTTGTTTTTGTGTTTTGATTTGTTGATTTGAGGTAAAAAGTACAAAGGTTTGATTTTTTTTAAGGTTTTGGATAAAGTTTGTTAAGTTGGTTGCACATTGATAAAAGACTATTTTGATAGTTTTATTATTTTAGGGAAGTGAAGTTTGGTATTATTGAGTTATCATACATGTGATAGTTAGTTTGAATGATCCATTTTAGAGCTAGTTAAGCCGGTAAGTAGTCAAAATTCAAAGACACTTATACAAGTAGCTATGTCGCGTTTTTCTTAAAGTTGTTTATTTGATTGCAACAACAACAATGATACCCAATCACTTCGGAACATGGTATGTATGTGTGTAGGTATGTAAGTGATCAGAATATATAGCATATGATTGGTTATCTGATTATGGTGGTTTCGGAATATATAGCATACGATTGTTTATTTGATTGCATTTTGTCGTAATTGATTATCTGAAGATTTTTGTTTCAGAAATGATCAAATAATTTGGATAATTAGCTTAGGAGCAGCAGCGTAAAAACTTATTGTGATTTTTTAGAAGTTATTTTACGTGTAGAATTTTGAATGATCAGAATCTGCAGTACACTCGAAAAAATGATTATCTGATTATCTCAGCTTCAAACATCAACAACATTTACAAACACTATCTCATATTCTCATGCTGTTCATTTTGTCATGCTTGATTATTTGATTTTGATTTGATTTTCCAGTACCACGTAAGCACTTTAAAAAAATACTATGCCAAACACCCGTGTATCGATTTTTACTTTGTGGAAATTGTATAACGCAAACTTATCTCTTCGAGTGTAACATTTTGTATTGTAAAATTTCAATTTCTTTTGTTTGTGAACTCTAGAAACGTATGATTATGCTTAGGTTCATCTGCTACTTCAATACCTGATCATGTTATGGTTTTAATAGTCGTCATATAGTCAATTCAAGCTATCAAGCTATAAAATGTTGTACCTTTTTGTAAATCTGGACTTGGATCTTTGGTTTGCAGGTGTTCCATGGACAGAGGAAGAACATAGGATGTTCCTATTAGGTTTACAGAAGCTTGGGAAAGGTGATTGGCGTGGGATAGCAAGAAACTATGTGATCACAAGAACACCAACTCAAGTTGCAAGCCATGCCCAAAAATATTTCATCAGGCAAAGCAATATTTCTAGAAGAAAGAGACGATCCAGCCTCTTTGATATTGTAGCCGATGATGTAAGTATCACTTAATCAGCCATTTTGGTTCACTTTCAGTGTCAAGAGACGTATCTACCTTTATATCAATTGTCAGACCATAATGAATACTCTTATTGAAAAAGGGCTGACCATTAAACTTAACACCAATTGTAGTTTAACTTGATAACTTTTCCGCAATGGTTTAGCCCTTGAACCTTTCTTATGGCCATTTTGGCAATTTTCTGTGAGTACACAAAATTATATAGGGATTACGTCACAAGTCCACAGAAAAATAACAAAGTTAAGGATTACATAATGAAAGTTGAAATTACCATAAAAAAAAGTTTAGGGAAAGAACCATAGCGAAAAAAGCTTTTTACGGGTAGACCGCCAAAATGGTGAAAGTTTTGGTGGTTATACCATTATTTAATTTTAAAAAATAGTAATCCGTTAAATATGCCTCATTCATCTACCTTTATAAGTTATATCAATTTTAAATGTAAGTTGAAGTGATCAGTGCATTCACCTTGTTTCTTAACGAGATTTATAGTAATCTTGCGATTTATTAGATTTGACCAAATCTTGTGATCTCAAAAAAATTGCAACTCTTACCAAATTGTTCCGATTTATTATAAAGTATTCATATGGGAGTATTTAAGATAACTGGGAGATTAAATTGAAACCTTACTTTAAAAGTCATAATGACGTTTTAAGTTTTAACTTATTTTTCTTGAATTTGTGTAGTCTGCGGACACTCAAATGAACCCATCACAACCTGAAGCTCAATCCATCAACAATCCGTTGACTATACCTACACTAGAGGAAGAACTGGAAGAATGTGAATCAATGGATTCCGCAAACTCAAACACAGCTGACCTTCCAGTTGACCAGACACCTGTACCTCTCGACGGTTCACAACTTCTATATCCCGTCATGTTTCCGGCATACGTATCTCCACTCATACCAGTTGCTATCCCATATTGGCCTGGACCCGGGTCCTCTCAAGATCAATCTTCATCGGGTAAAACAGAGTCTCACGAGGTTCTTAAACCAACAGCTATTCATTCAAAGAGTCCGATCAATGTGGATGATCTTGTTGGCATGTCAAAGCTGACATTAGGTGAATCTATTGGTGATGGTGCGACCACTTCATTGAAATTGGCTGGTGGATTGAGCCGGCAATCTGCGTTTCATGCAAGTAATCCGGGCCCGAGAAGCTCTAATATGGATTCGGGCCATAATCCTATTCATGCACTTTAGAAAGTGAAAAATGTTTCAGTTATTTTTTGTTTAAGCTGTGTAGGTTTAGCTATGTTTGTAAGCTTTCACCAGACGGAAATCGCTCTGTATACATGACAAAAATAATTATCAGGATGTTTTTGTGGATTTCTTCTACTTTGAAGTTAGAAAATTGTTTAATACAGTAGACTGCTATAATACACAAACCAAACGCCATCTAGTTCTTGTTTGGTCCGGTTTTTATTTTTGACCTGTTTTAGTCTACTGGAAACTAGTCGAACAGTTCCGAAAGGAGCCGGGATTGATTCAACAGTAATTGATGATCAATCTTGTTGGGCTAAAAGGCGTCTCTTTTGTTTTTTGCTAGTCTCTCTTTTTTAACTATGAACATGTCTACAATGCGATTAGCTCTACCAAGGTTTAATCACTTATTTGCGCCATATAATGTGTTTTTTGTCGGATACAGAACATTTAATGTAAATTTATTCAGTGGTTCAATAACAAGAAATGTGTTCTTTGGATTGAATGTGTAAATTCTTTCAAATTGAGATCGAGGTGGTTATGGCGTTGGGAGCACTGAGGTATAAAACCATAAGTGTGCGCAAAATGGTGGTATTAGTTCTGTTTAGAGACAAAGTCTATGGTACAGAGTGATCAAGGCAATTAATGGCGATGGTGTTGGTCTTTTGATCAGGTGATCCTGGAATTATAAGGGATTAAGGGAACGTAGGATAACATCAGTAAGTGTAGTATGGCTATTGACAAAGTGGGTGATCCGTTTAGTCCCACATTTTCGTAAAATTGGTGATTACTGTGAGATAACGTTTTGTAATCATATTTGGGTTGCAGATGGTTCCAGTAATCGTAGATCCAGGTTCTCTCATTTATTTGCTCTTGAAGTCAATAAGAACACCAAATATGCGATAGATGGGTTCTGATGTTCAGGCTGTGATGTGTTCATTCTATGGGTTGGTTGCTGAAAAGTTCCATCCTACTCTAGCAACCTGTTTTGTTCATTCACGAAACTAATTTGGTCCAACCTATTTCCATGGTGACACTTGGGTCTAATTATTCTTTCGCAAGTCTCAGGAAATTATTAAATCAGACTTGGAAAACCTTAGTGAGAGTTGCTTCAGAAAGCTTATGCAACTGTTAAGTTTTTTGTGGGGTATCTGGAGTTGGCGCATAAGATGGTCTATGCTCCTCCGGATCAAAGATTGAAGGTAAATAGTGAAGATATGCTCTCTCGTATCCAATCATGAGCCATAGTTGTCTGAGTGGTTCTTGAACCCTGAAGTTTCTGTGGCCTTTTATCGAGTTGAGCCCGAAAATATGAGCTTGAAATAGCTGAGTTTGACTTTTTAATGGCTAGGCTCAAGTTCTTATCGAGCTTCTCAAGCCTATTATATATATTTGTTACATTCTATGATAACCATTCTATTTTGTTAGAAAGAGTATATATGTAGCAGATGGATACTTGTTGCATAAAAGTAGGTTTGAAATTTAGTTAAAATCAAGTATGGTGGTTATAAATGTTTGATTCAATTTAGACAACTTCTGATTCAGATTTTTGTAACCACAGTGCCATTTGTGAGCTAAAGCCGAATGCAACTATGAATTGCAAAATTTGTCACTAAGATGGAGAATATATGAGCACTCGGTATCGTCTTTATTTACACGCCATTCGTCCCTTTGCTTACCAATAACGCGCCAACGAAGGTACCGAGTAACATGCCATTCACAAGCCATTCGTGTTTGAGTTACTAGAGTGGCTCACGCCAATGGTTTTTTTTTTTTTTTTTTTTTTTTTTTTTTTTTTTTTTTTTTTTTACGCCAATGAAGATGCTGTGACAAAGAGGTAGAAGAAACCAGAGGCGGACCTAGGATATAACTATGAGTGTTGCTTTAATGGAGTTTTTATTGGGAATGCGTTTTTTTATGAAGAAGACCCAATGTTCCACATATTTAATTTTCAGTGCATCATTATTGTAAAAATTTCTTTTTGGCCCCTCTACTTTATTCTATATTCAATTCACTTATACTTCCAAATATTTTGTGCACTTTCATAAAAGCCAGTAAAAATATTTAACAAAACTGTACATATGGTATTTTGATCAACAAATAAATGTTGTAGCTATATAAGTATGCTACAGAGCCTAAGTAGTTATAGAAGATGTATTGTATTTAACGCCAAAATTAAATCATTGCTAGTAAATGAATCGACCAGATCCAATATATAATTATATTTAATGAATTATCTTTGTTTTTAAAGAAAATAAAATGTAAAAAGTGAGACCTTACGTGTTAGTGGTGTGTTATGAGGGAGGGGTGTTTGAATGATTGATGTGTTATTGGGAGTGGATGATGTGTCGCTGATGTGGCATACCAATAACGTGTTATTACCCAATGCTCTATGAAAATCAACTCAAAATATGTTCAGAAAGATATGGACATTCAATTTATTAACACAATATCCTCCAGCAAGGTACAAACATATGGGTACTGGCTTATTTAACAGTGTGTTATGCAGCAAAGTTATGTTTATAAGTTTATTACTACTACGCTATAAGTAAGCCATGCCAGCACGATATGAACCATAAGCTTCACATGCTAGACTTCAGATCTTCTGAGTACAATACGGAGTTCCAAGATGGGTTCTTGAGTAGAAAAGTGTCCTGTCATATGCAAAACAAAACATAGCTTCGCATTACTTGTAATGCTAATACCAACTCTAAATGATTAAAGAATATTTCTGTCATCAACACTAGAAAATTATATCCCCTGATTACAACGATGTGTTCTAACAAAGCAACCCCTCGTTACTAACTATATAGTATACGACAAAACTACCCGCTAATTGTTGGATGCAAATCACAACCAACAAAAGAACTCATGTAAAGGGCGACATAATTTGCACCAAGCCTTTTCAGCTTTGAATAGGTGGGGAAAAATGTTTTTTTTGTGCAGTCTTTTAATTTGCATTTTTCAGAGATATTTTCGTACCTTGAACTTTGGCCCTTTTGGTCCTAAAGCTGTAATTTTACTGGTTCTTTTAAAACAAGCAAGTCTAAAACTGCTTTTCCAAAACTGCGTTTTGTTTTAAAAAAGAGCAGATAATAACCTTTTTCAAATGATTTGTCAAACACTATTCTCTGTGATTATTTTCATTTTGTAAATGCAATAATTAGACATTCTTCTCTAAAACGCAGTCCCAAGCACCCTCTCAGTAGTGTGTGGTATCCATAATTAGTCAATCCAAGAGTTTATAGCTTTAAATAACAAAGAAAGGCCATCTTCTTAATGAATAATCTGTTTATCCTAATCGCCATCGCCAATTGTTATCCATAACTTGCCAATCCAAGAGTCTCAAATACAATCGCCCTAATAATCCATCTAACTTCCCACTTCCCAGTAAAACATCAGTAACAGTGATATACTAGCGACTTTCGACTTTGTAAGATCATAAAATTTCAAGTTTTAGAAAACGAAAAACCGACTATCATGTCTTGGGTTAAACTATACACATAAGACATTGTCACATTGTTGTTGCTTCCTTAACATACATTAAATAATCTTAATTGCTAAATTTTTTGAAACAAATCAAATCTGATACAAATTGGAGCCGACTTGGACTGTTTCCTGATCACAAGTTAGCAATAAACATTCACATGATGATAAAGGGGTGTACGGGATTGCTTTACTACAACTGTTTACCGCTTTGTATCATTGCAAGGCCTTTTGGAGGGTCAATAGTAGTTTCTCATCTAAATACTTATAGTTAGATCCTGATTACTTTACATCTTCTTAGTTAAGAAAAAATGCCAAACACTCAAATAACCGCATTTCTGATATTCGGGTTTCCTTAATATCTCCTGAACTGCAATTGCGTTTTGTTCAATAGGTTAGCTCGTTATCTGTTTATGCTTATTTTAGAAGCATTAGCAATTGGCGTGTTTTAGGTAAGCTTACATAAAACTGTTACTGTTTTACAATAACAAATTATGCCGTATCATCACACAATGCAGGATTGGACTTGCTGATTATCTGATTTCAAATAAGCATAAGTCTTTTCAAACAAGCTCATCCAAAACACTAAATAATAGCTTTAAACAAGCTGATAAGCGTTTTTTGGTTCCGTCCAAATACTCCAATAGGGCTTATCAAAACTCAATAAGGTGATAAACTTTCTAAATAAGCATACCCAAACACCCCCTTGATAAGCAATCCCAAAGACTTCTAATCAGTAACAACTTATTCTACCCTTAAACAAGCAATCACTTTTAACTTCACCCCAAACACAAGCTTATAAGTATAATCAATTTTCTTCATCCAAAGTCCAAACACTCAAAACAAGTTATCAGGTAAAATCAAAAATCAAAAAAGCAGATTAAGCAGAATTGCTAAACATCCAAATATCTACATATCATCTGACTATTTTGTTTCCTAGACCTACATTGCTTTAGTGTTGTTACCACAGATCAACTGTTTTACCACTTATTCAATTGAGCTTATGAACATAGATAAGCTAAAAGCGCATAAGCCATTAAAGCTTACGGGCTTATAAAAAATTCAATAAGCTCATAAGCTCCATTAAGGGGGTGTTTGTTTAAGGGTATGTTTGGCGAAAGTAACTGTTGTTGGAACTGGAGATGGTGGTGGAGATGGTGCTGGTGCTGGAGATTATAAAAAGAGATTATTTTTATAAGCTACATGAAGTAACCTTTGATTTTAAGAGATTATGAAAGATTATTTTTTTTAAAATCTCTTGTAAGCTATGTCTGCCAAACAAAGATTATTTTTTAAATAGCTTATTTTTTTAAAAAAATAAGCATAATCTCTCAACAATCTTGTGGGCCAAACATAGCCTAAGTCTTTATATGGGCTAATATGTTTTTGGCTTATATTTCATTAGCACATGTTCTCTAGCTTATGAGGTTATTATGATTAATAAGCTAACAGACTTGAGTATTTGGTTTAGATTATGTTAGTTCATGATCAAAAGGACATGGGTTAAAAAATATGAACAATCAAGTATAACTAAGGGTAAAATGGTAATTTGTGATGAGGCTTGTTATATAAACCCAACCCTCCAAAAAAAGACCACAATTTTGGGGTGTTTGTTTCGGCTTATATATGAGCTTATATGAGTTCGGCTTATATAAAATAAGACACAATTTTGTGGCTTATTTTAACAGTTATGGGCTTATATAACAATGACAATGTTATATAAACCCATAAGTGTCAAAATAAGCCACAAAATTGTGTCTTATTTTATATAAGCCGAACACGGCTTATGTTATATAAGCTTAAACAAACACCCCATAGGGAATAGGGATAATTCCTAATATGTCCCGATTGCCCAATTGATTTGCTTTTTTGCCCCAGAATTCGGAGTTTCTTAATTTAGACCACGGCAACTGGACAATTGAATTTGCAAGTGGCAAGTATCATTTTTCGGTTTTTTTTAGGCAACTTGTATATTTTTTGGGCAACTTGTGTACTTTTTAGGCAACTGGCGGAAACTCCGAATTCTTGGGAAAAAAACAAATCAATTGGGCAATCGGGTCATATTATGCATTATCCCTATCAAAACCCCCTTTATATAAGCTCATACAAGCCACTCAAATAAGCTTAGCCAAACACCCCCATAAGCCGAAATCAGACAAGCTTATTTTTGCAAGAGATAAACTAGATAAATCCAATCAAATACCAATAAAATAAAAGTTGACTTACAGAGATGTAAGAACAAGAAGGAATAACGGATAAGGAATTATTGTGAGCGTGATTAAAAGCAGCAACAGAAAGATGTGCAGCTAAACCCAATCCTCGTTTAGAAGAAGGAACAAAAGTGTGAGTTATATCCATCACTTTCCCACCGTTTCTTAACTCGTATTCTAAATATGCTTTCTTGTCTTCTGTTTCAAATCGGTTTTGTTTCTCGTTCCATATTATCTTTGGTGGAACTGCCGCCGCTTGGTTGTTGCTTCCTGTCGCCATTGGTTTCTTTTTGTCAGGTGATTTGACTTGTGAAATTGTGCGTGATTAAATTCAATTTTTTAAGTTTGAGTAACCCATTTAAGGTATTTATTTAATTTTTATTTATTCTTTTTCATTTCTTTCTTCTTACATCATTGCATGTTTGGGGTGAAATGAGTTCAAAGGAATGAAAATGAATTCATTTATCTTGTTTGGTAGCCAAAGAAATAAAAAAGTGAAGATTTACAACTCTTAGAAAGTTAAGTTTACATATAAATTCAAGGAATTCATTTCCTTTACATTTGGAGTGGAAATCAATTCCTTAGAGAAGGATAATAATAATAATAACAATAATAATAATAATAATAATAATACATATAAATGCGGCAGCCTTACTAAAACGTATTCGAAGATTCTCGGTGACTCAAGACATTGGAGCACGGGCTGCTGCTCATATTTTTAGTAGGGTTAGTTTCGCTATAGCTAGAGGAGTGGGGGCTCAGATTGTTTCTCGGCTTCCCACTAATTTCTTGTAAACCCTATGAGTTTCTAATAAAAGTGATAATAATAATAATAATAATAATAATAATAATAATAATGTATTAATATAAAAATAATAATAAATAATAAATAATAATCAAAATATAATAATAATAATAATAATAATAATAATAATAATAATAATAATAATAATAATGTATTAATATAAAAATAATAATAAATAATAAATAATAATAAAAATATAATAATAATAATAATATATTAATATAAAATAATAATAAATAATAATCAAAATATAATAATAATAATAATAATAATAATAATAATAATAATAATAATAATAATAATAATAATAATAATAATAATAATACTGATTTCTTGAGTCAATTATCTGGTGTTACCAAACACTGGAATTTATATTGAATTTCTGTGAGAATTCAATTATGTGATTTGATTTCTTCACTTCATTTCATTTCTCTGAATTTCACCCTACCAAACGTGCCCGGTAAAATTGTAATTTGTAATTCAACACATACATAACCAAACCTTTAAAAAAAAAGTCATATTTTTAGGGCTTATCAAAACCTTCATATATGAGTTCTAGAGGTGGCAATTTGTGCCCGAATTTAAAAAATGGGCCAATTTTGACTATTTTGTAAAAGATTTGGGCATATTTAGCCTCCTCCATTTTATGAAATGGGCACATATACCCCATTGAAATCTTAAATAAGCTCTAACGGGCACATATTTTTTCTCGATCGGAGAGCATTACGATCGTTTTTAAAGAAAACTTATACATATGATATATTTAAGTTTTTAAATATAAATAAGATATTATGTTTAAGGAATTTATTTCTGTCGTTTTAAATCTTTTTGAAGTAATTTGTATAACATGTGCTCGTTTAGCCCGTGCCCGTTTAAGCCCGGCCTGCCCGTTGAGTTCATAAGTTCATAATAATTCTACTTTCCAAAATATCCATGTATCATATATTTTAGCCTTAAATCTAAACAACATGCAAAAGTTCATATTTTTATAACATTCTACAATATAAGTGATAAAGTCAAGTGAGGGTCTAACTAAAGATTCTTTGCAAAAACACGAATGAAAGAACTTAAACTTAATTCATGACCAGGTGTAAAGAGCAACCTCTAATATGATTCTAATCGTTAAAAGAATCATCACTCTGTAAAGCCGAACGTTTTCCACTATGTATTCATTGTGGTTTCAATGATCACCACTCTGATGATTGTTTTGAATACACTGGTTGTGATATCTGTGGTAGTGATGGCCACTAAACCTCTGATCATGAACAAATAATTCAAATAAGAAGAATTGTTAAGACTTAGCCCTCTCAGCCTAAAGTGTCCACCAAGACATCAGGATGTAGTGTTTTTGGTAGCATAGTACATGGGACCTCTGATCATGAACAAGTTAAATGGTTTCAAATAGGTGAAAGACTTAGAGCATCTAGGTCTAAACACATGCACTAAAACGTGGGTCAACAAGAGAAACGAACTAGTTCATTATTTGTGCAGAGTAACATCAGGAAGCCCGTCTAGTACCTAGACAATGAGTCATCTTTAGAGTTCTTTAGAGTCTAAAGAAAGACTCACCACTCTTTGAGGTGGAACTCAGCTTATGAAGTCTCTGAACCAAGAAGATGTTGGAGTCAATGAGTGATGATAATAGGTCACTGAGTTCCCTTTGATTTCCTCAACAAACCAAGACATCCTGAACTTAGATACTTAGGAACAATATCTAAGTCTATGAAACAAATATGAGGGAAATCTATTGAATTGATAAGTAAAAGCTACTTATCAAAGAAAGTTAAAATAGTATAAGAGTTGGTATAAAAAGTGTAAATAGTTGTGAGCACTGTACCCTAAAGTAAGGTTGAACATGTTCCAAGAATAGAAACATTTAATGCAATAAAGTACCATTATACCTTCCTAGTAAGATGCTTGACATGACGCTTTTAACCCACGAGTATCCACCTTGAGTTTGCATATATATAAAGGAATGTTGTAAAAGATTAAATGTCATCTCATACAATTAATGTATTAGCATTACGAGAGAATTTACTCTTCCTAAAACTAAGTTCTTGAATAATCTCGGTGGTTAGCATAGTTCTTACTTAAATACATAACATTGGTTTGTGTTTTAGAAAGTGAGGAGATCACTCTACACTTTGTCATTCAACTTTAATTGTTATTCCGCAAGCAATCATAGTAAATTCTTTGATTCATTTCTAATAAGAATTAAACGATGAAAAACTTTGTTGTGCTTACTTTCTTTAAACTGTTTATTATACTTTGCTTTAAACCTTTAAACAAAAATCAGATTGACATGAAAAGTGAATTTACTTAGTACTTGGGTTACAATCATTATAATAGGGAACAACAGTAATAAAGCTAGTTTGAAAGAAAGCAACGGAATCTAACATGTGTCCTTACCACTTTAATCACCTACTTTTCTTCCCCTTTCTAGTTTTTTTCTTGGTTTTTCCCTTTTTTCCTTTTTTTCCTCTCCATTTTCCTTCCCTCTACGTACCATTTTGTTTCATTTTATTTTTTTCATTCATGTTCTAATACTTTAATTCAAAATTTAATCACTTCAATTCGTGATTTAACTACATCAATTCAAGTTCTAATTCTTTCCATTCGGGATCGAATATCTTCAATTATACGGTAGGTTTTTTTTAATTTTTCTAAATTCCATCAAAAACTTCAAAATTATATGTTGATTTCTGGTCAACAAACCATAAATTAGCATCAATTCTTTATATTTTTTTTGTTTTTATAAAGTTTCCTCATAAATTTTCGAAGAAACTATGTGTTCATAAAAACACCCGTAAGGTGTTCCATGATGTCTCAAACTCTCAATGAAGAAATTATGTGATTTTAGAGTTTGAAGGCGTTAATTATCATATAAATGTTATAGTAATTCTTAAAAGTTTCAATATTTCCTGAAAAAAAATCATTATTGTAATGAATAAAACTTTGAATCTACAATACGTGTTCATCATTCATCAGTTTTTTTAATGAACAACAACACAATGTTCATCAGTTAGATCATGTTGTTCACCAGTTTTCTTTTTGAAAAACTTTCATTGTGTTATCAAGTATGACTTAAGGAAGAAATGAAAAGAAATAGAAAGAGTTGTGTTTTCGAGTACCACTTAAGGAGGAAAAGAAAAAGAAAAAGATTGAAAAAAGTGTTATTTGATTGATTTGAAAGTAAAGTGTTTCCACCCATAATTGGGCTATAACTGTTTAACTCCTATTTCTTTAATTTTCTTTATTAAAAAAAAATAAAAAAATAACCCTCAAGAACGTAGTGTTTATCTTTTTTTTGTTATCACAATATTCATTAGCTTTCTTTAATGTTGTTCATGTTAGATCACGTTGTTTATCAGTATTTTTAATGAACAACATCACAATGTTCATCAGTTAGATCACGTTATTCATGAGTTTCTTTTTTAATTTTAATTTTAATTTTTAATCACAATGTTTACCATTTAAAAAAAATCTAATTGTTCATTCGTTTTCTTAAAAAAAAAGAATATCACAATGTTCATTGGTTAAGAGTGAAAATAGCAAAAAATAAACTGACAAAAGTAAAAAAGGACACTAGTAACCATATGGTAACTTTTTAGATTTTTTTTTTCACTTGTCACCATATAAATTGACAAAAGTAAAAAAAGAATATCACAATTTTCATCAATTAAAAGTGAAAACAAAGCAGATACAGTCATAAAGAAACATGTTAGTTACTTAGTTATAATTATTATTATTTACCAAAAACACGGCTTCCAGAACCTCTGGTCACCCTAAAAACATACACAGTTGGTAATGTCGCTGAACAGTGGCTCAGACAGGTGAACAATCAAGCAAAAAGGATACCCGCCATGGCTGCAACCTTAATAGGTCACCCCGCCAAGATACGAATGATCTCAGATCTACTGAACAAACCCAAACTCATCACAGCCTCTAAAACAATTTAAAAAACAAATACTGTTCATATTATGGAAGTTGCATATACTACAAATGACATGACTGTTAGTAAATAGAGGAGTCAAGTCATAACTGTACAAAGTTTGGCCAGCCATTGTTGGCGTATGTGGCCGAATGGATGAGAACCCTTCGGCTCACAGAGCCATAGCCGAAGGGCCCACGTTGCCGAATGGCATCCTCAACGGGTACAAACCAATGTCACAACACGATCCCAGGATTTTAGGGATCGTGTCGCCCACTTGCTCTGACATTCACCAACTAGGCATGGCTTGCTCCTTCCCAAGACAGAGTAGGTAATGGGGTGGGTAGTATAAATACCCCCCACCTCATTTATGATTCAACTAACACACACTCAATACTTTCACCTGCATTTATTACAAGCCCTTCATCCTTTCACACACTCATCCTCACACCGGAGGTTGGTCTTGGGATAAAACCCAAGGCGAGCCTAACGTGTGCTACTCTTGTGCAGGGTATTTCCAGAGAACGAGAGACGGACCTAACGGCTGGATCCTCTCGCAAGGTTTTACTTCAACAAATTGGCGCCATCCGTGGGACCTGCTATTCATTCTACCTAAAAGGACCGAATGTCAGGACCACCTCCCTTCTTCACACCCGATCCCCGGATCGAAGGGAGTGGGAACAACAACAACGACGACAACACGGGTACGGAGAACGATACACCCGACCTCCAAACGATGATTCTAAACCAAGTAGCATCCCTGACAGAGCTCATTATGAAGCACAATGCTAAGGGAGGAAGTATACTCCAACCCATACGTCTAGATTTTGGAGACGGAGGGGACAAAGACAAAAGGAAAGAGAAAGTAACGGAAACTGACGATGAACTGAAGAAACCTTTTAAGGAAGTGCTAAGATCTCCATTCACCCGTCGAATAGTCGAATTTGCTGGAGAAAACTATGTGATGCCGTTGAATATGAAGTTTTATGATGGGTCATCGGATCCGAGTGATCACCTCACCAGGTTCACCGGCGCCGCCAACCAAGGACAGTGGCCGATGCCAACTTGGTGTCTCATGTTTCAACAAACCTTAGACGGGGCGGCAGGAGGATGGTTCGAACGGCATGAACCGGGTAGTATAGACAGTTGGAATGATTTAAGGGAGCAATTTTCAACTCGATTCTCATTACGAAAGAAATGTACTAAAGACCCCACGGAAATTACCAAGATTGTCCGGAGAGCACATGAGTCCTTGCCGGACTTCAAAGAACGTTGGACGGACGAAGCAAGCTATATCAGTGGGGTTCCAGAGATCATGCGTATTTCGGCATTCATGGGTGCACACAAGTGTCCAGCTCTCGCTAAGAAATTCTCAGACAGGGTGCCACGAACGGTAACCGAGATGTTCACCCGAGTGGATGATTTTATAAGATCAGAAAAGGCATTCCGGGATACGGAACTGCCCAAGGGGGAGGGAACGGACACAAACCGAGGAAGTTACCCTGCTACCAAAGGAGATCGGGTGGTTAGGGGTAGTTTCGGAAACAAGTTCATGGGAGATCGCCGAAATGATCAACGGCGAAGAGATGTATTCCAACCTTATATTCCTCCTCGAATCAATCCCGCTCGGGTCGAGACAAATAACCGTTCACTCTCAACTTATCAACGTCCAGAACCATTACGGAGCTATTCCGACCGAACAAATATAGGCTCACTGGTCAAACTTCCCCGGGAAATTTTGACTACTGAACGTCAGTTGAATCTCCCTCAACCTCCACCGATGGTCGGCAGACCGAGGACCGAAAACATGGATAGATTCTGTGAATACCACGGCGAGAAGGGTCATCTCACGAATGATTGTTACCAGCTCAAAAAACAGTTAGAAATGGCGTTGAAGTCAGGAAAGCTTGATCACCTTCTCAGGGACTGGAAGCAAAGAGATGCCGGTGGAAGTAGGGATACAACCAAGAAGGATGACAAAGGAAAGAGTAAAGTAATTAACATGATCCGGAATTCGCCTGTCATCCAGAAAAGAAAGTACGGAGGGCATGAAGAGGATTGGATGAAGGTATCTATAGTGTTTCCCTCCGTCACAACAGGAGACTTGTCGGAAGAACCGCTCATCATAGAAGGAAACATAGAAGGATATCTGGTCCGAAGGATATACGTGGACGAAGGGTCTTCCGTCAACATAATGTACGAACATTGTTTTCGCAATCTAGATTCGTCCATCAGGGAGAGGTTGGAAGAAACCAACACTTCATTAGTAGGCTTCTCTGGAGAAACAAATAAGCCATTGGGAAAAATCGAGTTAGAAGTAAATTTCGGAGACAATGGTAAGTTCCGAAAGACCCTGATGAGATTTTGTATCGTACGATCCCCTTCACCCTACAATGTTATACTAGGAAGAACGGGCTTGAAGGAGCTTAGAGCCATTCCATCCACCATCCACTCCATGATCAAGTTTCCCACACCCCGAGGGATAGCCACCGTAAGGACTCGATCGGCAGCAGTTCTGCAGTGCCGAAGGCTAGAAGAAAGCCAACAGGACGACCAACAAAGAAAAACTCCCCCAGAGGAGAAGGCCGCAGAAGAGTTTTTAACGGAAGATGTCCTTGTGAACCCGGCATACCCGGAACAACTGGTTACCATAGGGAAAGGATTCTCTGCGGACTGCCGGAGATACCTTGTCGAACTTTTAAGAAGGAATAATGATGTGTTCGCATGGCAACCTTCAGACATGACCGGGGTACCCAGGCGGTTAATAAAACATCACCTAAATGTAAATGTTGCAGACACACCGGTCGCTCAAAAAAGAAGAAGCCTATCGGCTGAAAAGAATCAAGCGATATTAAAGGAGGTGGAGGAGTGGCTGCAAGCCGGTATTGTTAGGCCGGTAAGATATCCTACGTGGATTTCCAATCCGGTTTTAGTCAAGAAGTGTGACGGAAGTTGGTGCATGTGCATTGATTTCAAAAACTTAAATTCCTCCTGTCCGAAGGATTATTACCCTCTCCCCGAGATTGATTGGAAAATAGAGTCGGTGGTAGGATACAAATACAAATGCTTTTTAGATGCATATAAAGGGTACCATCAGGTACAAATGGCAGAGGAGGACGAAGAAAAGACGGCGTTCTACACGGAACAAGGAACCTATTGTTACACAAAGATGCCATTCGGCCTAAAAAACGCGGGGGCAACCTACCAGCGTCTAGTTGATTCGACTTTCCGGACACAAATAGGAAGAAACTTAGAAGCCTATGTGGATGACATGGTGATTAAAAGCACAGGGGAAAAAGAAATGCTGGCAGATATTGCCGAAACTTTTAATAACCTAAGGAGGATTAACATGAAACTGAATCCTAAGAAGTGCTCATTTGGTGTAGAAGAAGGAAAATTCCTAGGATACATGATAACGTCCGAAGGTATTAGAGCAAACCCCAAGAAAACAAAGGCAATTTCGCAAATGCAGTCCCCTCGGACCTTAAAAGAAATGCAATCTCTGAGCGGCAGATTAGCCGTACTGAACAGGTTTCTCTCCAGGTCGGCCGAAAGATCACTCCCATTCTTCGACACATTAAAAAACATAACCAAAGAGAACAAAGAAGAGTATAAATGGACGGAAGAGGCCGAAGCAGCTTTTCAGTCACTCAAGAAATTGATACTGGACCTACCGTCGTTATCAACTCCCAGGAAGGGAGAAGTCCTGTACGTGTACCTCGCGGCAGCGAAAGGTGCCGTTAGTGCAGTACTGATGACGGAGAAAGCGGATAGACAACTACCTGTTCACTACGTCAGCCGAACATTACAGGAAGCCGAGAAAAACTATTTTCCTGTAGAGAAGTTGGCCTTATCCCTGCTACACGCGTCTCGGAGGCTGAGAAGGTATTTCGAAGCTCACCCCATAAAGGTCATAACAGATCAACCGATAAAACAAATTCTCAATAAGGCCGAAGCGTCCGGCCGAATGACAAAATATTCGATCGAGCTAGGGGCTTACGATATAGATTATATTCCGAGAAACGCAATTAAAGGGCAAGTTCTCGCAGATTTCATCTCGGAAATATCGGTCGAGCCGGAAGGGACAAGACGAAGACAAACCCTCTTCTCACCAAACAACAAACCTCAACTTCTTTATTAGGGCCCCACATCTTACACTTTTATTTTCTTTATTCATTTCATTAAATAAATTAAATTCATTTCACAAATACATAAAAATAACACAACATATTAATTTTATTTTATCCCAAGTACTAATAATGAAGCAGAGTACGAAGCACTGTTAGCCGGACTGAGAATTGCCAAGAAAATGAAGGTGGAGGAATTGGAAGTAAGGGTTGACTCAAAGTTAGTAGCAAGCCAGATAAACGGTCACTTCATTGCAACGAAGGAAAGCATGATTCACTACCTGGCAAAAGCAAAAGAGTATATCGGAGACTTCAAAAAGTTCAAAATTTACAACATACCAAGGACCCAAAATAAAAAAGCCGATGTGTTGAGCAAGTTAGCATCAGTGGCTTTCAATGATCTCACCAAAGAAATATTGGTCGAAGTGCTGCAGAAACCATCAACTGAAGAGAAACAGGTGGGAGCAATAGTTGAAGAGGAAGAAGACAATTGGATGACCCCCATCATCCGGTGTCTAGACGATGGTATCTGGCCCACGGACCCCAACGACGCCAGGACCTTACGAATAAAAATCCCTCAATATGTGATGGAGAATGGTGTGCTTTTCAAAAAGTCTTACTTAAACCCAATGTTGCGATGTGTGGGACCTCTACAAGCGAACTACATTATTCGAGAGGTTCACGAGGGAATATGTGGGATGCACTCCGGCCCCAGGTCAGTAGTAGCCAAGTTAATAAGACAGGGATACTACTGGCCGACAATGCATAAGGATGCAAGAGAAGAGATCCGGAAATGTGATTCCTGTCAGATTCACGCACCGGTCCCAAAGTTGCCAAAAACCACACTGATTTCTATAATGGCACCTTGGCCTTTCTATCAATGGGGAATGGACGTGTTAGGACCGTTCCCGGAAGCACCGGGGAGGCTGAAATACGTAATTGTAGCAGTGGACTACTTCACGAAGTGGATTGAAGCCAAACCGCTAGTCAAAACCACCGGCAAGGACGTGAAAAAGTTCGTTTGGGAAAATATTATATGCCGATTTGGCTTGCCAGGGGTCATAGTTACAGATAATGGAACAAACTTCGTCAATGACCCTTTTAAGGGATGGTGTCAAAAATTAAAGATAAAGCAAATAAACACCGCTGTGGCACACCCTCAGGCAAACGGATTAGTCGAAAGAGCGAACAAAAGCTTAATGCACGGCATAAAAACTAGACTGGGAAGGGAAAGGGCCGGATGGGCAGATGAGCTGCCAAATGTCTTATGGGCTTTCCGGACCATGATGAAGACCAGTAACGGCGAAACTCCTTTTAGCCTGACCTACGGCAGCGAAGCCGTGATACCGGCGGAAATAGGAATGCCTACCTACCGAACCATGCTCTATAATCCGGAAGATAGTGAAGAGCAACAACGATTAAATTTAGACCTGTTGCAAGAAAGGCGTGAGATGGCGGCGATTCGTGAAGCCAAGTACAAGGCAAAAGTCGAGCAATACTATAACCGAAGAGTTAAGCCGATGGCTTTCAAGGTAGGGGACTTCGTCTTCAGGAAGAACGAAGCTAGCCGGGTTGAAAATCAGGGAAAGCTGGGCCCGAACTGGGAAGGACCATACAGGGTAGTGGAAGCACACCAGAACGGCTCGTATAAGCTCGCGGGGATGGATGACAAAGAAATCCCTCGGACCTGGCATGCAACTAACCTGCGAAACTGCTTCATGTAAAAAAGTCCGAATTATCAATGACAGTCTGTCTTCCCCAGGTTATGGGAAGCAAATTTTCCTAAGTTTTCCAATTATACGGATCGTGCAAAAACACTCCGTCCTACTTATACGGATCGTGCAAAAACACTCCGTCCTACTTATACGGATCGTGCAAAAACACTCCGTCCAAATTACTTATACGGATCGTGCAAAAACATTCCGTCCAATTACTTATACGGATCGTGCAAAAACACTCCGTCCAAATTACTTATACGGATCGTGCAAAAACACTCCGTCCAACTACTTATACGGATCGTGCAAAAACACTCCGTCCTACTTATACGGATCGTGCAAAAACACTCCGTCCAAATTACTTATACGGATCGTGCAAAAACACTCCGTCCAACTACTTATACGGATCGTGCAAAAACACTCCGTCCTACTTATACGGATCGTGCAAAAACACTCCGTCCAATTACTTATACGGATCGTGCAAAAACACTCCGTCCATCTATTTATACGGATCGTGCACATAAACACTCCGTCTAATTACATATACAGATCGTACCAAACACTCCGTCCAGAACTAGATTACACAAACTCAATAAAAAAAAAAGAGCTCACGCGCGAATAAGAACAGAACGATCATGTATATACGAACAAAAACATTCTTCCGTAACAAAAGTACAAATCAAAACGTGCTAAAATAGTTACAATCCAGATAAAGATACAAAAAGGGGGTACAGTCACCCCGGATAAATCCTAATCAACCTATGGGGGAGTGGGAGCAACAGCTGGAGAAGGAGTTGTCTTCTTAACAGGCTCCTCAGGTAAGAGGTTCATCTGATCACCAAGGGGAAGAGGGAAAGATTCCGCAAGCTTTTGAACATACGGATATTCAGCTGAGAAGAGCTTATGATATTCCGGCTTCCAGAGTTTTGGGGCCTCCATGTTAAGTCTTTTGATCTTCTGCAAAACCTTTTCCGCATCATCCGGTTGTCTTTCGGTCCGGACACCGTCTATGAACCCCCCGGAATAAGACAAACTATAGACCCTGCCAAGACTTTTCTTGTATTCATCACTCTGGAAAAGCCTTCGGAAGGCTGCAGGGATTAGTTCCTTAACGGTATTCTGGCGAACAACCTCGACGATAGCAAGCTGAGCAGTCAAACTTTTGTTCTCCGCCGAAAGCCTTTCGGCCACATTGGACTTCTCCGCCAGTTTCTTCTCAAGCTCCTCAATCTTAGAAATCTGAGAAGCGGTCAAACTTGTGGCCTCATTTTTCTCCTTCTCGATTTCTTCCAGCTGATCAACCAACCCCTTTTCCCGGATGGAGGCTGCACTCCTCTCATCCTGCTGTTCTTTCTCCAACGCACGGAGCTCTTTCAGCAAGGTTTCGAATTTTTCAATTTGGGCGTCCCTCTCGTCCTTCAACCCATCGACAATAGACTCACACTCCCCATGGGTAGCCTCTAACTCTCGGTGGTCTCGGTTCAATTGGCTAAACCTCTTCAACACCTCTGCTTGAAGTACCACACCGGAACCACAATTGGTGTATGACTGGCGGACAAGCTGATTATTATTCAGTCCGGCCAGTGCCTCCTCTTCTGCAGGGGTGGCAAGATGTGACATCATCTCACGACACGCTCGGAAGGAGTTCATACGAACGTCATCCCTGAGAGTCCAACCAGGGACAAAGTAACCTCCGGTCAAGTCAGTGTGCCCTGAAAACGGCAGAGGCGAAAGATTAAGTAAAATACACATGTATAAATATATATTCCAGTGGCCGAACATTACCTTCAGACAACGGTTGCGCTTCTTCGGACTGCACTTGAGTTCGGGAAGCTTGATGTTCCGAGTGGGCTACACAAAAAGACATAACTAAGTATGCAAGAAGAATCAGATAGCAAAAAGAAAGATGCTCTTACCGTCTGACGGGGTCGGAGGGGGCTGATCTTGAAACCCTTCAGGACCTTCGACAGGAGGAGTGTTAGACTTCTCCAAGGAATGATGTTCCTCTTCCACGTTCTTTACCGACGGATTCTGCCCTTCGCCATTCGCATTCTCTTCTTCGGCTTTGTCCGACGGCTCAGCCTGGTTGAGTGGATTGGCATCCACGGTATGCTCCTCCGACTCAACAACCTCCTCATCAGTTTGCAATTTTCTCTTTCTCTTGGGCTGAGCGCTGGACCCAGCTGCAGTTCTCTTCTTACCCACTGGACGGGTTGTCTGCTTTTTCCTTTCTTTTTCTTCCCGGGCAGCCACCACATCAAAATTGGCCACCTCAACGGTCAGCTGCGCGTATGTTTTCTCGGGGATTGCAGCATCAGGAGCAAGGGGAGCTGCAGTCTTGTTTGGACGAGGCTGGTTCTCCGGCAATGGATCTCCTTTGCTCACCACAGACCCTTCAAATTCCGGAAGCTCTAAATACTCGGACATAGTAATCACTGCCAAGGAAAACAAAAATTAAAAGCAAATAGGAAAGGCATAAAATGAATAACAAATATAATGAACACCCTTTCTTACCCTCCCCTCCGGCATTCTTTATAACAAGATTGTGGCCTGATATCCGAAAGGTGTTTGTAAGCCCGTACAACCAAAGAAGACTGGTTGGTGGTTTCCGAAGTATTATGGGTCGGAGGGCCAACGTGTTGGCATCCCGCTGAGAAAAACCGGTGGGGAAACGATCTGTTATTTGTGAATCCCTATGTCTCCACGGCATGGCATTCGGTATAGCCCTTCGGTCAATCAAAAAGAAAAAATCCTTCCACCGTTTCAAACTCGTCAAAATCTCCTTAAAACATGTTTTGGCGTGTTTACCCGTCCGATGCTCAAAAGAAAACCAGTGCCCCTGCTTACATAGACGGTAAAACACCCGGAAGAGGGAGACGGTGGGCACAACCTCCAAACTATAACACCGAACCTCAAACAACGTCACCCTATTTACACCCAACGGAACTAGTTGAGACAGGTGTACATTAAAGTGATCTATAACAATTAGGAGGAAGGCTGAGAACGGTATCCTAACGCCTCCTAATCTCATGTGCTGAACGTACACACCTATTTTGTCTCCCGACAACTCGTTCATCGTGAGATCCGGGGGGGGGGGGGGGGAAGTATGGGGTGAAGATCTAACGGGATGCCAAACTCCACTATCATATCATCTAAGTCTTTCTGAGAAAGCTTAGATGGATGCATATGCATATCAAACTTGCCGAGGGGTTTGGCAGTTAATAATAAAGGCGGGTCAACCGGAACGTTCATCTCCCCAGGTTCACTAACGGCCATGGTCAAAACAATACGAAAAAAAACAAAAAGAAGAAGAAGGGGGGTTGATACGCACCTCGGAATAACTTTGCAAAATAACAGAAAGCAACCGAAGAGAGTTGGAGAAAACACACAGTGAAAAGTAAAAATGAAGAGTAAAGAAGTGGTATATATAGTCGGCATGGGGATACGGGAAACGTCGCATCGTGTACCACTTGACACGTGGATAAGCCCCGACCGTTTGATATCTGTGAAAAAATCAAGTGGTAACCAGCTGTCAAAGGGGCATAAGTGTAATTTTGCCGCAGTGATAGACTTAGTATAAAAGACGCACAACACCCGCGCCACAACGGTAAGAAAACAACGGCACCTACGCGCACAACGGAATTGGAGCATCGGTTAGAACCGACACTCCAATACTGGGGGGGGGGACATGTTGGCGTATGTGGCTGAATGGATGAGAACCCTTCGGCTCACAGAGCCATAGCCGAAGGGCCCACGTTGCCGAATGGCATCCTCAACGGGTACAAACCAATGTCACAACACGATCCCAGGATTTTAGGGATCGTGTCGCCCACTTGCTCTGACATTCACCAACTAGGCATGGCTTGCTCCTTCCCAAGACAGAGTAGGTAATGGGGTGGGTAGTATAAATACCCCCCACCTCATTTATGATTCAACTAACACACACTCAATACTTTCACCTGCATTTATTACAAGCCCTTCATCCTTTCACACACTCATCCTCACACCGGAGGTTGGTCTTGGGATAAAACCCAAGGCGAGCCTAACGTGTGCTACTCTTGTGCAGGGTATTTCCAGAGAACGAGAGACGGACCTAACGGCTGGATCCTCTCGCAAGGTTTTACTTCAACAGCCATCAACCCTGTTTTTACCAGCCACAGTTACCATGACATTAAACAACGCAACAACCAATAATAATAAGTATATAGCCATAATAATGTTACGCTTGCTCGAAGCCAGACGACCACGTGCCAAACACGATGACAACCATAAGAACTGTATTCCTTGTATCAAACAAAAAGACCACATACAACAACAAAGAACATCCTCATCTGCAAGTAACAACATGAACGTAAGCTGACATAAAGTACGGTGTAAGCAACCGAAATACCAACAACTTAAGCAACAAGCAGGTGCTGACACGCTAACCCGGAAGCAACCGTCAGCAAGTTAATAACTTTTTTTTAATGACCTTATAACCTTGAACTCATATCGTGTATAAGTAAACCATAAAGTAAACAATGCAGCCTCATAAGGTGAAGAAAGAAAGCCTATGAGGTATCCTAGAAGCCTTAAAAATTGAAACTTTATTTGTTGATCATAAATTAAACCACAACAATTAAACCATATCCATAGGGACGTAACCCCGAATCTCAGAAGAACCAGTTCACAAAAACACAAACACTACGAAATCCTAATTAAAGTGGGTGGGTCGCCCACCTTCGAATAATGTTGGTCCGTAGGCCTGTCAATTGATTCTGAAGATGGAATAACATTGTGCATGAAGGTCAGGCAAGTAGACCATTGACAAAAGAGGATCGCCCACTCTGGCTGCATCTGTAATAAGGTGCCTTGCCAAGATACAGGTGATCACACCTTTATCGAGTCCACCCAGGCGCATCACAACCTCACACACACCCCCTTATAATCCAATCTCTTTTTTTATTCATAAATCGCAGTTGAGCAGACATTCGAAGACCAAGGATAGATCTACCGTGGCTGCAAGCTTACGTAGCCTGCCCTGCCATTGACCTTATTTTTGCCATGCACAACTATCACACCACTTAACAACATGACAACCAACTATAAGCAAACAATGCTGCAAGCGCAGACGTACCACGCTTAAAGAAAACAGAATGTCGTGACGTAGGAAGGTCAGACAGGTAGACAATCGACTAAAGCGAATATGCCAACCATGGCTGCAACTGTAATAATGTGCCTTGCCAATATGCAGGCGATCACACCTTTACCGTGTCCACCCAAGCGCATCCCAACGTCACAAGTAATGCATTACTTTAGAGCAAGTAATGCATTTGTATGAAAAACTTGTAAGTGCAAAATGTGTTCCTTGATCATTACCCAAGTTTTTAGATATCTATTATTCATACAATTAGTGATACTAGCAGGGTACCCGCGCGTTGCAGCAGCGGGTACCATGCAATAATAGTATTCAACGAAAATTTCTTTTAGTTCTATATTTTACTATACAATAGACATATGGATGACGACAATTTTAGTTTTGAATAATTTTTATGCAATAACAATAGTTTTTATATAAAAATTGTAGATTATCCACGCGATGTTGTGACAGTACTGAATTGGTAGCCGATATATTATAAATGTATGATGTTAAAGTAGTTGACAATGACCCGTATTCGCAAGTTATCATTAAATAATAACACCATAGCAAAATTTAAAAATCACTTACATTATACTAAAGAAAATTTAGTGCTCTAAAAAATATTATTTATATTTGTCCCACATAGATGGATGATACAAGTGAAAGAGTATTTATAAAGATAAAAAAAAACTAAATATTCAAGAAGTCATGTGGGTTACTTTAAATAGTATAATTATTATTATACAAATATATGTAATAATTATAAAATATATAATTAGCACTTAGCACTTGCACTTTGCATCCTTTGCTTTGAAAAAATCGTCCGATTTTTATAAAACAAAGTATTTGGTTTTTAAAGTAAGTTTTATCAAAAAAATTCTAAAAGGTGTATATGTTGGGTTCTCGAGGCACTATTGTGATTTAATGATAATTTTTGAACATTTTAATTTAGTATGCATTTTGAAACTCTATTGATTTAATAATATCGTTTTCGGACGACTTTTATGGGCTAGCCGAACTGGTGGTGACTCCGGTTCCCGGTTAAACCTGTTAGTCCGATCCATTTTTTAAAACCATAAGTAAATTGTATGAAACTTTGTCGATTTCAAACCAGTTGACCCGGTGCTCGACCGGGTCGATTTCAAACCCGGTTTTCAAAACATTGCTTGCATGAGGCAGGTTACAAAGACCCAAAAAATAAAAAGTGTTTGTGTTTTTTGTAAGGGCATACCAATAACACAATTCATATGTTATATCTTTTTTATTTTACAAACTGAGACCTAATTCTCCAAAACCTCATCCACCAAAACATCATCCACACCAGCAGCCCTCTTGTCCGGCGACCACCATCTACTTGGCGTACCTCTTGTGTGGGTAAACCATTATTTGAGATATTTAATATTCCCCGATCCATGTAAACGCTTAAAGATAAATAAAACACCATTGATCCTTAGATCTTGTTAAACAAAACAGATAAGTGGATTCTCACCATGGGTTTCAAGGTTTTTTGGGCAAATATTTCGGACTATTTTTTATTTACTACGTAGTATTTATTTATTTTTTTGGAAAATTTCATGAACAATCATATTAGTTGTACCAAATTTGTTATTACGTCAATATATACGTGAGCTAACGACTTTTGGAGGGAAAAACAATTAGACTTGTGTTTGTATACGGAGTGAAAGCCAACCAGTCGTCATTTTTTTAAATTAGGCATTTTGGTTTAAGTTAACCTCGTTTTCTTTTTGGTTACAGGTGTATAGTGGGTAGCTGGACAAGTTGAAGAACGGCGAATTCTGGTAGACTTGTTCAGTATTATTACTGTATTTTTGTACTAATATCTGACCTTCAGGAGACATATATAGTATCTTCGGGTTATTAGTAATGATATATCTGGATATGTAACTTATTGGGTTCTCATGATGTATATAATTAAAATCGAATTCTTTCATGAAACTTGAACCATTGATACTTAATTACGATCACTTAATTGGATTTTTGAGGTGTAGAATTTTAATTGATGCTGTTATGTAACTTGGACTAAAAGTCCTGAACTGAACTTTGTTGTTTGGTTTGTACAGATGTGCTTATTTTCTTAAAACAAATTTGGTAGATGAGGTTAAAGTTTGATTTTTTATTTAGTCTTACTGTTTGAATTTCGGGTTATGCGATGATGGTTCTATGTTGCAAGATTCTTCCATTGACTTTGGTTGTGCTTGTCAACCATATTCGCTTCTTAGTACTGTTACAACTTGGGACGAACTCATGTAGATATATCATCATTGGGATCGTTATAACTTTATAAAATACTAAATTAGTATCACACCAAAAATCTCACAAATGTCCTCGACAGGCTTCCTATATTAAAAAGTTCAAACATCACATTTTCTCTCCTGAGGAACAATAATGTCAAAGATACCACCGGATACAAAACGAACTTTCCCCAACAACACAAGAGGGTAAACGAAAAAATGACCTTGACCAGATAGCAATGACCTGAGGTTTCCTAGTGCGATCCCATCTGCAGAATAACAAGCATAGAAGATATAGTGAACGCTATATATATCGCGAAGGAAACATTAAATCCAAAACAGAACAAAACTAACATATACCTGTGACACATCTTTCAGAAAGCTGATACATAATTTGATAGTCAAAGTCACTGCTTACTATCGGTTTTATTTCTTCCTGACAGCAAATCATTGTACATATGCACACTCTTCCATAGTTTTTGATCTCGTCTGCAGAGTAATGAGCATAGAAGATAAAATGAAGGCTATATATATAACTATACAACAGGTCGACACGAAGTGATTCATCATCCTCAAACATGAGCCGATCATTAGTTAGGGAGGGTCATAGATGCCAAACAAACCTGACCCCTATCTATCGTCGTAGAAGTTGTTCCTAGGAAAGATTATGGTTCTCGGGTATCCAATCATCCTAACGGTTTGGGCCCTTCCTTTCATTTGATTGAGAGCTGGGAAACCTTAATGTGGCCACAAGAATCGCCCGAAGGGCCTTAGCTTTCCTGATAGCGAAGTAAGAGGTGGGACCAGAATGCTCATACATAAAGGAACTGATGATGGAAGTTTTAATGAATGATCTCAGGTTATGTCAATGGAATATAAGTAGAAAAGAGATGTTAATTGGCTAAAGGTAGATATTGAAGCTGTATGTGCCAATTATGATTTGATCTGTTACTTTTATCGATTCATGAAACAAGTTTCTGTTTTACAAACTTAATGATTTTCGGGTGTAATCTAACCCTGTCAAAACCTCGCACTTGTAGCTGAGCTGAATGTAGAAACTTTACACACAAAGTTTGCAACGAATTCGCAGATACTAAAATGGGCATTAATAATGGCATGAACACAGACTGGAGTAAAATCAGCTACAGAAATGGTCCATTCTGCTACATTGGCAAACTGATGACATCTGTCTTGACATCTTGGGCTGCACAATAAAAGAAAAAAATAAGAATACAAATTACGTATATGCCAAAAATATATAATTCACATATGTCACTGAGAAACACAAATGAAAGCTAGAACTGCTAAGCGACGTGCATATTCATGCCGTAAAAACTGTGAAACTAAAAAATTATGGTTCCGAGAGATGAGCTATCAGTATCTCAGAATTCAAACAAGTGATCCAAACAAGAGATAAAATAAAATATAGCGTCTGTGATAATTTTGGTACGGTTGGGCTAATAATTACAATATAGTTGGGCTTTGGAAAGAGTTATGATGTATATGCTTGAAATTGATAAAAGATTGATTGGAAAATCAGACTATCAGAGACTTAACAGCAGTCAGAGTTGGAGGCGAGATGGTAAAAAAGAATGTCTTAGTGCCAGTCAGAGCTTTCTGCCCTGTTTTTCATTCCTTGGTGTCCTGAATTCATGAATCCGAAGTATCTTGTATTATTTCTAGCTACTGGCTAACATTTGGAGTTTAGTATAACCCATATTTCTGTTCAAGAAAAAAAGTCACAGAGCAATGAAGCAGAACAAGGCAAGCTACCGAAAGTTGTATTTTGCCGAAAGAAGCTTTATTATACTAATAAGGAAGCACAGCATCTCATCATCTAAATAACAAAAAGTGAATAATCTAAATTATTCAGAGCAGGTTTATTAACTATCAACTTTTGCATTTCGAGTTGGCCAAGCAACCACATACTCTACCCATAGGGGGGTGGCCAGGGAAAGGGGACATGGGGATACCCGGGCTATGTTGTTTACATCTGAGTTAAAAAGCTTGCCCTCCCTGGGTAAACTGAACAGGGAAACCTCATTTTCTTACTTTTATCGATTCATGACTCGCCCTCCCTGGGTAAACTGAACAGGGAAACCTCATTTTCTTACTTTTATAGATTCATGAAACAAGTTTGTGTTTTACGAACATAGTGATTTACAGGTGTAATCTGTCCCTGACAAAACCTCTTATTTGCAGCTGAGCTGAATGTAGAAACTTTTTAGAAAACTTACATGCGAAGTTTGCAGCGAATTCGTAGATACTAAAAAGGGCATTAATAATGGAATGAACGCAGACTGGAGTAGAATCAGATACAGTCATACAGAAATGGTCATTCTACTATATTAGCAAACAGATGATATCAGTCTTGACATGTTGGGTTCTGCACATTAACAGAAAAAAAATGAATAACCACATATGCGGCAAAGAAACACTATTGAAAGGTAGAAATGCAAAGCGACGTGCATATTCATGTCGTAAGAAATGTGACACTAAAGAATTATGGTTCTGAGAGATGAGTTATCAGCAACCCAGAATCTAAACAAGTAATCCAATAAAATAGATAAAAAAAGAATTGAGCGTCTGTGATAATTTGACCTGATTTCATGATTCCAAAATGTTTTGTACTAATTCTAGCTAATTGCTAACATTGGTGTTTAATAAAACCCATCTTTATTGACTATCAACTTTCGCATTCTGACTTGGCCAATCAACCACATACTTTACCCGTACATTTCATCATCTCACTGACCATATAGAAGTTTCATTAGCTAGATCAGTAAAATTGTTATCTATGCCATTCAAGTAACGCCTCAAATAGCAGGTTAGGGGGGGGGGGGGGGGGGGTTGTTTAAGCTTATATGTGGGCTTATGAGCTTATTTGACTTCGGCTTATATTTCATAAGCCTCAATTTTCCGGCTTATTTTAAGACTTTTGGGCTTATGTAAGGTTTATCATATTAAACAAAATATCTTATGCGATCCCTTAACATTTAGCTTATACGTATATGTTATCCATTACTAAGAGCAAATATTGTTTCTAACTGAGTCCAGATAGCATGGGCAGTAGCAACAAACATAATAGACTTTAACAATAGACTCCTAAACAGAATCAATCAAGTAATAACAACAAAACTTTCCACACACACTCAATAACCTTTTTTGAATGGTTGCCCCGGCCGTACTATACATAATGGACAAATCATTCTATCTTCCTAGGTATATATAATGACATATGTTAGATATAAATTAGAAATAAAAAGGAGATGCTAGAGATACAATGGAAGAAATCAAACAGGCTATCTTTGCAAGACGAACAATACGCGTGTAAGCAGGTGGAGCAAAAACCTGAGTCGCCCAAGCAATGCCGAAAAAAAGTAAACTCGTAATAGAACACTTTATTAAGGTCTTGTGCGTGTTGAAAGGAAAATCTGGATCACCCTGAGCCTTGACACCAGCAAAACCAATTAAACTGCCTAAAATAAAGACAATCGGGGCATGGGGGATGGCATGATTTACATCATCATCTAACTGTTCTGCTGCCCCCAAGAGAAGGATGAATCCTTTTTTGAAGAACCCAGTGACAGTTAACAGTGGAGGCATAACCATATTACCTAAAGTCGCTGCTGCCCCCAACAGAAGGAAGAGAAGTTGTTTAAAGAACGCAGCGGTAATGGAGAACACTGGGTGGTTTATTTCTGTGGTAACGACGATACTTTCTTCGTCGATCGAAATTTCGGTGGCTGTTGGACTCATCTTTACTTCGATGATGTTAAAAGTGAATATACAGTTGGACGTTGATTAGTGGTTTTATAGTCGAAGGTCATTCTCAAATATATGGACAATATTGACAAAAAATAAAAATAAAAAAAGAGAACATTGACAATAACATACACTTGAAGACCAAAATAAAAAAAGAGAACATTGAAAAAAGAGAACATTGACAATAACATACAATCACATTGACAATAACAATAACATACACTTGGTCTAGCTGGGGAGGAGTGAAAAAATATCTCTCTCTCTATTCAGACGATTTAAGGGGAAAATGTGTGAAAGAAACAACAAAATATAATTTGGTGAGGCCACTTCTCTTAGTTAAAGGGTCATTCAGCCAAAAAGAAACGCGCCAATATGTATCAAATAACTTGCTAAATCATATTCTAGTTTAAATACATCTTTTCCTTTCTTTTTTATGTGTAACCATAAAAGATTATTACTAAAGCGTTTTTTCTATGACATGTTTCGCACTGAAAATATAGTTTTATCGTGATATTTGAGTTTAAACATTTTCATACTTTGGACCACAAATTTAAAATAGATGCGAAGTTTGAAGTGATCAATCGTAAAAGATAGGGGACTAAACTGGAACTTAAATAAAAGAATGCTAATAGCCAAATAAAGGTCATGTTTGGCAACACCTTTTTGGAAGCGTTTAATAGCGGTAAGCGACAAACGTTCCAGTCTTAATGCTTGTTTGGCAACACTGCTGTTAGCGTTTAGCAACACCTCAACAGCTTGCAATTTTAATGCTTTCTAAAGAAGCTTTCCAATATACCGCTAGCATTTTAGTTTTAATATTACCAATTTACCCTTAAAAAATAACATTCATTCATAAGTATATGCCCTTTTTCGTAATTTTACATTTTATAATTACAACTACAGCTACGTTACCAAACACGTTTTTTAAACAAGCAACTAATGCTTACTGCTACATCTTACTGCTTATTTCTACTGTTACTGCTATCTGTCGCCAAACATAACCAAAGTGTCGGACTCACGTAATCTTTTATTATTCCAACTGTTGGTCGTCTTCTTCATTACTAAAACCCAAAACCAGATCTGTTACTTTCTTCCATTAAAATGCAGGTAGAGATTTTTTTCTCTGTTATAAAAATCTTATATTTTCTAGTGTAAAGCATCTTCTAAAGAGACTAAATCCACCAAAAACGAGTACTGGAGTTTTTGACATCGGAGGCCCCTAAAAATTAGAGGCCCTGTGCGGTCGCACATCCCGCACATGCTCAAATCCGGGCATGTTGAAGACTTCTCCCGAAACCAAAGACAATATTGACAATAACATAACTTGAAGTTGTTTTTTGTTTTTTTTTATTATTATTTTTTTAATCACATACGACGTCATTCACAAGAAAGACAAGGGTTTCTACACTAGAGGCTCACTCTACTTTTCAAAAACGTTCAATTTAGTCATTCTACTAATATTTCGTTTATTTAGGTCCTTGTACTCTGAGTTAGGGCTGAGCATCAAATGTCCAAAACCGAACCGGACCGACGAACCGGACCGAACCGACAAAAACCGAACCGGACCGACGGCCCGTCGGTTCGGTTTCGGTTTTGGGTTTTCATGGTTTTCGGTTTCGGTTCGGTTCGGCCCAAAACCGACAAAAACGTACCAAAATACACATAGACCGACAAAACCGAACCGAACCGACGAAAACCGAACCGAACCGACGGGCCGTCGGTTCGGTTTCGGTTTTTTGTGAAATTCGGTTCTCGGTTTTTTCGGGTCGGTTCGGTTCGGGTCGGTTCTGAACCTTTGCTCAGCCCTACTCTGAGTCACTCTCTTGACAATTTCTGTTGATGTGGCAAGTTTGGGTTAGGTGGCATCTTTTGTAACTGTATTTATCTAGGTGGATTTTATCAAATGGTTAGAGCACAAGGTGTAGATGGCAAGGATTGCCTCCCCATTCGGGTCCCACTCCTGCCATATTACCCAACACATATTCACAACAAACCCTCTTCTCACCAAACAACAAACCTCAACTTCTTTATTAGGGCCCCACATCTTACACTTTTATTTTTTTTATTCATTTCATTAAATAAATTAAATTCATTTCACAAATACATAAAAATAACACAACATATTAATTTTATTTTATCCCAAGTACTAATAATGAAGCAGAGTACGAAGCACTGTTAGCCGGACTGAGAATTGCCAAGAAAATGAAGGTGGAGGAATTGGAAGTAAGGGTTGACTCAAAGTTAGTAGCAAGCCAGATAAACGGTCACTTCATTGCAACGAAGGAAAGCATGATTCACTACCTGGCAAAAGCAAAAGAGTATATCGGAGACTTCAAAAAGTTCAAAATTTACAACATACCAAGGACCCAAAATAAAAAAGCCGATGTGTTGAGCAAGTTAGCATCAGTGGCTTTCAATGATCTCACCAAAGAAATATTGGTCGAAGTGCTGCAGAAACCATCAACTGAAGAGAAACAGGTGGGAGCAATAGTTGAAGAGGAAGAAGACAATTGGATGACCCCCATCATCCGGTGTCTAGACGATGGTATCTGGCCCACGGACCCCAACGACGCCAGGACCTTACGAATAAAAATCCCTCAATATGTGATGGAGAATGGTGTGCTTTTCAAAAAGTCTTACTTAAACCCAATGTTGCGATGTGTGGGACCTCTACAAGCGAACTACATTATTCGAGAGGTTCACGAGGGAATATGTGGGATGCACTCCGGCCCCAGGTCAGTAGTAGCCAAGTTAATAAGACAGGGATACTACTGGCCGACAATGCATAAGGATGCAAGAGAAGAGATCCGGAAATGTGATTCCTGTCAGATTCACGCACCGGTCCCAAAGTTGCCAAAAACCACACTGATTTCTATAATGGCACCTTGGCCTTTCTATCAATGGGGAATGGACGTGTTAGGACCGTTCCCGGAAGCACCGGGGAGGCTGAAATACGTAATTGTAGCAGTGGACTACTTCACGAAGTGGATTGAAGCCAAACCGCTAGTCAAAACCACCGGCAAGGACGTGAAAAAGTTCGTTTGGGAAAATATTATATGCCGATTTGGCTTGCCAGGGGTCATAGTTACAGATAATGGAACAAACTTCGTCAATGACCCTTTTAAGGGATGGTGTCAAAAATTAAAGATAAAGCAAATAAACACCGCTGTGGCACACCCTCAGGCAAACGGATTAGTCGAAAGAGCGAACAAAAGCTTAATGCACGGCATAAAAACTAGACTGGGAAGGGAAAGGGCCGGATGGGCAGATGAGCTGCCAAATGTCTTATGGGCTTTCCGGACCATGATGAAGACCAGTAACGGCGAAACTCCTTTTAGCCTGACCTACGGCAGCGAAGCCGTGATACCGGCGGAAATAGGAATGCCTACCTACCGAACCATGCTCTATAATCCGGAAGATAGTGAAGAGCAACAACGATTAAATTTAGACCTGTTACAAGAAAGGCGTGAGATGGCGGCGATTCGTGAAGCCAAGTACAAGGCAAAAGTCGAGCAATACTATAACCGAAGAGTTAAGCCGATGACTTTCAAGGTAGGGGACTTCGTCTTCAGGAAGAACGAAGCTAGCCGGGTTGAAAATCAGGGAAAGCTGGGCCCGAACTGGGAAGGACCATACAGGGTAGTGGAAGCACACCAGAACGGCTCGTATAAGCTCGCGGGGATGGATGACAAAGAAATCCCTCGGACCTGGCATGCAACTAACCTGCGAAACTGCTTCATGTAAAAAAGTCCGAATTATCAATGACAGTCTGTCTTCCCCAGGTTATGGGAAGCAAATTTTCCTAAGTTTTCCAATTATACGGATCGTGCAAAAACACTCCGTCCTACTTATACGGATCGTGCAAAAACACTCTGTCCTACTTATACGGATCATGCAAAAACACTCCGTCCAAATTACTTATACGGATCGTGCAAAAACATTCCGTCCAATTACTTATACGGATCGTGCAAAAACACTCCGTCCAAATTACTTATACGGATCGTGCAAAAACACTCCGTCCAACTACTTATACGGATCGTGCAAAAACACTCCGTCCTACTTATACGGATCGTGCAAAAACACTCCGTCCAAATTACTTATACGGATCGTGCAAAAACACTCCGTCCAACTACTTATACGGATCGTGCAAAAACACTCCGTCCTACTTATACGGATCGTGCAAAAACACTCCGTCCAATTACTTATACGGATCGTGCAAAAACACTCCGTCCATCTATTTATACGGATCGTGCACATAAACACTCCGTCTAATTACATATACAGATCGTACCAAACACTCCGTCCAGAACTAGATTACACAAACTCAATAAAAAAAAAAGAGCTCACGCGCGAATAAGAACAGAACGATCATGTATATACGAACAAAAACATTCTTCCGTAACAAAAGTACAAATCAAAACGTGCTAAAATAGTTACAATCCAGATAAAGATACAAAAAGGGGGTACAGTCACCCCGGATAAATCCTAATCAACCTATGGGGGAGTGGGAGCAACAGCTGGAGAAGGAGTTGTCTTCTTAACAGGCTCCTCAGGTAAGAGGTTCATCTGATCACCAAGGGGAAGAGGGAAAGATTCCGCAAGCTTTTGAACATACGGATATTCAGCTGAGAAGAGCTTATGATATTCCGGCTTCCAGAGTTTTGGGGCCTCCATGTTAAGTCTTTTGATCTTCTGCAAAACCTTTTCCGCATCATCCGGTTGTCTTTCGGTCCGGACACCGTCTATGAACCCCCCGGAATAAGACAAACTATAGACCCTGCCAAGACTTTTCTTGTATTCATCACTCTGGAAAAGCCTTCGGAAGGCTGCAGGGATTAGTTCCTTAACGGTATTCTGGCGAACAACCTCGACGATAGCAAGCTGAGCAGTCAAACTTTTGTTCTCCGCCGAAAGCCTTTCGGCCACATTGGACTTCTCCGCCAGTTTCTTCTCAAGCTCCTCAATCTTAGAAATCTGAGAAGCGGTCAAACTTGTGGCCTCATTTTTCTCCTTCTCGATTTCTTCCAGCTGATCAACCAACCCCTTTTCCCGGATGGAGGCTGCACTCCTCTCATCCTGCTGTTCTTTCTCCAACGCACGGAGCTCTTTCAGCAAGGTTTCAAATTTTTCAATTTGGGCGTCCCTCTCGTCCTTCAACCCATCGACAATAGACTCACACTCCCCATGGGTAGCCTCTAACTCTCGGTGGTCTCGGTTCAATTGGCTAAACCTCTTCAACACCTCTGCTTGAAGTACCACACCGGAACCACAATTGGTGTATGACTGGCGGACAAGCTGATTATTATTCAGTCCGGCCAGTGCCTCCTCTTCTGCAGGGGTGGCAAGATGTGACATCATCTCACGACACGCTCGGAAGGAGTTCATACGAACGTCATCCCTGAGAGTCCAACCAGGGACAAAGTAACCTCCGGTCAAGTCAGTGTGCCCTGAAAACGGCAGAGGCGAAAGATTAAGTAAAATACACATGTATAAATATATATTCCAGTGGCCGAACATTACCTTCAGACAACGGTTGCGCTTCTTCGGACTGCACTTGAGTTCGGGAAGCTTGATGTTCCGAGTGGGCTACACAAAAAGACATAACTAAGTATGCAAGAAGAATCAGATAGCAAAAAGAAAGATGCTCTTACCGTCTGACGGGGTCGGAGGGGGCTGATCTTGAAACCCTTCAGGACCTTCGACAGGAGGAGTGTTAGACTTCTCCAAGGAATGATGTTCCTCTTCCACGTTCTTTACCGACGGATTCTGCCCTTCGCCATTCGCATTCTCTTCTTTGGCTTTGTCCGACGGCTCAGCCTGGTTGAGTGGATTGGCATCCACGGTATGCTCCTCCGACTCAACAACCTCCTCATCAGTTTGCAATTTTCTCTTTCTCTTGGGCTGAGCGCTGGACCCAGCTGCAGTTCTCTTCTTACCCACTGGACGGGTTGTCTGCTTTTTCCTTTCTTTTTCTTCCCGGGCAGCCACCACATCAGAATTGGCCACCTCAACGGTCAGCTGCGCGTATGTTTTCTCGGGGATTGCAGCATCAGGAGCAAGGGGAGCTGCAGTCTTGTTTGGACGAGGCTGGTTCTCCGGCAATGGATCTCCTTTGCTCACCACAGACCCTTCAAATTCCGGAAGCTCTAAATACTCGGACATAGTAATCACTGCCAAGGAAAACAAAAATTAAAAGCAAATAGGAAAGGCATAAAATGAATAACAAATATAATGAACACCCTTTCTTACCCTCCCCTCCGGCATTCTTTATAACAAGATTGTGGCCTGATATCCGAAAGGTGTTTGTAAGCCCGTACAACCAAAGAAGACTGGTTGGTGGTTTCCGAAGTATTATGGGTCGGAGGGCCAACGTGTTGGCATCCCGCTGAGAAAAACCGGTGGGGAAACGATCTGTTATTTGTGAATCCCTATGTCTCCACGGCATGGCATTCGGTATAGCCCTTCGGTCAATCAAAAAGAAAAAATCCTTCCACCGTTTCAAACTCGTCAAAATCTCCTTAAAACATGTTTTGGCGTGTTTACCCGTCCGATGCTCAAAAGAAAACCAGTGCCCCTGCTTACATAGACGGTAAAACACCCGGAAGAGGGAGACGGTGGGCACAACCTCCAAACTATAACACCGAACCTCAAACAACGTCACCCTATTTACACCCAACGGAACTAGTTGAGACAGGTGTACATTAAAGTGATCTATAACACTTAGGAGGAAGGCTGAGAACGGTATCCTAACGCCTCCTAATCTCATGTGCTGAACGTACACACCTATTTTGTCTCCCGACAACTCGTTCATCGTGAGATCCGGGGGGGGGGGAAGTATGGGGTGAAGATCTAACGGGATGCCAAACTCCACTATCATATCATCTAAGTCTTTCTGAGAAAGCTTAGATGGATGCATATGCATATCAAACTTGCCGAGGGGTTTGGCAGTTAATAATAAAGGCGGGTCAACCAGAACGTTCATCTCCCCAGGTTCACTAACGGCCATGGTCAAAACAATACGAAAAAAAACAAAAAGAAGAAGAAGGGGGGTTGATACGCACCTCGGAATAACTTTGCAAAATAACAGAAAGCAACCGAAGAGAGTTGGAGAAAACACACAGTGAAAAGTAAAAATGAAGAGTAAAGAAGTGGTATATATAGTCGGCATGGGGATACGGGAAACGTCGCATCGTGTACCACTTGACACGTGGATAAGCCCCGACCGTTTGATATCTGTGAAAAAATCAAGTGGTAACCAGCTGTCAAAGGGGCATAAGTGTAATTTTGCCGCAGTGATAGACTTAGTATAAAAGACGCACAACACCCGCGCCACAACGGTAAGAAAACAACGGCACCTACGCGCACAACGGAATTGGAGCATCGGTTAGAACCGACACTCCAATACTGGGGGGGGGGGGACATGTTGGCGTATGTGGCCGAATGGATGAGAACCCTTCGGCTCACAGAGCCATAGCCGAAGGGCCCACGTTGCCGAATGGCATCCTCAACGGGTACAAACCAATGTCACAACACGATCCCAGGATTTTAGGGATCGTGTCGCCCACTTGCTCTGACATTCACCAACTAGGCATGGCTTGCTCCTTCCCAAGACAGAGTAGGTAATGGGGTGGGTAGTATAAATACCCCCCACCTCATTTATGATTCAACTAACACACACTCAATACTTTCACCTGCATTTATTACAAGCCCTTCATCCTTTCACACACTCATCCTCACACCGGAGGTTGGTCTTGGGATAAAACCCAAGGCGAGCCTAACGTGTGCTACTCTTGTGCAGGGTATTTCCAGAGAACGAGAGACGGACCTAACGGCTGGATCCTCTCGCAAGGTTTTACTTCAACAGCCATCAACCCTGTTTTTACCAGCCACAGTTACCATGACATTAAACAACGCAACAACCAATAATAATAAGTATATAGCCATAATAATGTTACGCTTGCTCGAAGCCAGACGACCACGTGCCAAACACGATGACAACCATAAGAACTGTATTCCTTGTATCAAACAAAAAGACCACATACAACAACAAAGAACATCCTCATCTGCAAGTAACAACATGAACGTAAGCTGACATAAAGTACGGTGTAAGCAACCGAAATACCAACAACTTAAGCAACAAGCAGGTGCTGACACGCTAACCCGGAAGCAACCGTCAGCAAGTTAATAACTTTTTTTTAATGACCTTATAACCTTGAACTCATATCGTGTATAAGTAAACCATAAAGTAAACAATGCAGCCTCATAAGGTGAAGAAAGAAAGCCTATGAGGTATCCTAGAAGCCTTAAAAATTGAAACTTTATTTGTTGATCATAAATTAAACCACAACAATTAAACCATATCCATAGGGACGTAACCCCGAATCTCAGAAGAACCAGTTCACAAAAACACAAACACTACGAAATCCTAATTAAAGTGGGTGGGTCGCCCACCTTCGAATAATGTTGGTCCGTAGGCCTGTCAATTGATTCTGAAGATGGAATAACATTGTGCATGAAGGTCAGGCAAGTAGACCATTGACAAAAGAGGATCGCCCACTCT
The DNA here is from genome assembly GCA_030686995.1 of Artemisia argyi. Classification (NCBI taxonomy): domain Eukaryota; kingdom Viridiplantae; phylum Streptophyta; class Magnoliopsida; order Asterales; family Asteraceae; genus Artemisia; species Artemisia argyi. The sequence continues at coordinate 150,101,758 of CM060686.1, forward strand.
GGCTGCATCTGTAATAAGGTGCCTTGCCAAGATACAGGTGATCACACCTTTATCGAGTCCACCCAGGCGCATCACAACCTCACACACACCCCCTTATAATCCAATCTCTTTTTTTATTCATAAATCGCAGTTGAGCAGACATTCGAAGACCAAGGATAGATCTACCGTGGCTGCAAGCTTACGTAGCCTGCCCTGCCATTGACCTTATTTTTGCCATGCACAACTATCACACCACTTAACAACATGACAACCAACTATAAGCAAACAATGCTGCAAGCGCAGACGTACCACGCTTAAAGAAAACAGAATGTCGTGACGTAGGAAGGTCAGACAGGTAGACAATCGACTAAAGCGAATATGCCAACCATGGCTGCAACTGTAATAATGTGCCTTGCCAATATGCAGGCGATCACACCTTTACCGTGTCCACCCAAGCACATCCCAACGTCACAAGTAATGCATTACTTTAGAGCAAGTAATGCATTTGTATGAAAAACTTGTAAGTGCAAAATGTGTTCCTTGATCATTACCCAAGTTTTTAGATATCTATTATTCATACAATTAGTGATACTAGCAGGGTACCCGCGCGTTGCAGCAGCGGGTACCATGCAATAATAGTATTCAACGAAAATTTCTTTTAGTTCTATATTTTACTATACAATAGACATATGGATGACGACAATTTTAGTTTTGAATAATTTTTATGCAATAACAATAGTTTTTATATAAAAATTGTAGATTATCCACGCGATGTTGTGACAGTACTGAATTGGTAGCCGATATATTATAAATGTATGATGTTAAAGTAGTTGACAATGACCCGTATTCGCAAGTTATCATTAAATAATAACACCATAGCAAAATTTAAAAATCACTTACATTATACTAAAGAAAATTTAGTGCTCTAAAAAATATTATTTATATTTGTCCCACATAGATGGATGATACAAGTGAAAGAGTATTTATAAAGATAAAAAAAAACTAAATATTCAAGAAGTCATGTGGGTTACTTTAAATAGTATAATTATTATTATACAAATATATGTAATAATTATAAAATATATAATTAGCACTTAGCACTTGCACTTTGCATCCTTTGCTTTGAAAAAATCGTCCGATTTTTATAAAACAAAGTATTTGGTTTTTAAAGTAAGTTTTATCAAAAAAATTCTAAAAGGTGTATATGTTGGGTTCTCGAGGCACTATTGTGATTTAATGATAATTTTTGAACATTTTAATTTAGTATGCATTTTGAAACTCTATTGATTTAATAATATCGTTTTCGGACGACTTTTATGGGCTAGCCGAACTGGTGGTGACTCCGGTTCCCGGTTAAACCTGTTAGTCCGATCCATTTTTTAAAACCATAAGTAAATTGTATGAAACTTTGTCGATTTCAAACCAGTTGACCCGGTGCTCGACCGGGTCGATTTCAAACCCGGTTTTCAAAACATTGCTTGCATGAGGCAGGTTACAAAGACCCAAAAAATAAAAAGTGTTTGTGTTTTTTGTAAGGGCATACCAATAACACAATTCATATGTTATATCTTTTTTATTTTACAAACTGAGACCTAATTCTCCAAAACCTCATCCACCAAAACATCATCCACACCAGCAGCCCTCTTGTCCGGCGACCACCATCTACTTGGCGTACCTCTTGTGTGGGTAAACCATTATTTGAGATATTTAATATTCCCCGATCCATGTAAACGCTTAAAGATAAATAAAACACCATTGATCCTTAGATCTTGTTAAACAAAACAGATAAGTGGATTCTCACCATGGGTTTCAAGGTTTTTTGGGCAAATATTTCGGACTATTTTTTATTTACTACGTAGTATTTATTTATTTTTTTGGAAAATTTCATGAACAATCATATTAGTTGTACCAAATTTGTTATTACGTCAATATATACGTGAGCTAACGACTTTTGGAGGGAAAAACAATTAGACTTGTGTTTGTATACGGAGTGAAAGCCAACCAGTCGTCATTTTTTTAAATTAGGCATTTTGGTTTAAGTTAACCTCGTTTTCTTTTTGGTTACAGGTGTATAGTGGGTAGCTGGACAAGTTGAAGAACGGCGAATTCTGGTAGACTTGTTCAGTATTATTACTGTATTTTTGTACTAATATCTGACCTTCAGGAGACATATATAGTATCTTCGGGTTATTAGTAATGATATATCTGGATATGTAACTTATTGGGTTCTCATGATGTATATAATTAAAATCGAATTCTTTCATGAAACTTGAACCATTGATACTTAATTACGATCACTTAATTGGATTTTTGAGGTGTAGAATTTTAATTGATGCTGTTATGTAACTTGGACTAAAAGTCCTGAACTGAACTTTGTTGTTTGGTTTGTACAGATGTGCTTATTTTCTTAAAACAAATTTGGTAGATGAGGTTAAAGTTTGATTTTTTATTTAGTCTTACTGTTTGAATTTCGGGTTATGCGATGATGGTTCTATGTTGCAAGATTCTTCCATTGACTTTGGTTGTGCTTGTCAACCATATTCGCTTCTTAGTACTGTTACAACTTGGGACGAACTCATGTAGATATATCATCATTGGGATCGTTATAACTTTATAAAATACTAAATTAGTATCACACCAAAAATCTCACAAATGTCCTCGACAGGCTTCCTATATTAAAAAGTTCAAACATCACATTTTCTCTCCTGAGGAACAATAATGTCAAAGATACCACCGGATACAAAACGAACTTTCCCCAACAACACAAGAGGGTAAACGAAAAAATGACCTTGACCAGATAGCAATGACCTGAGGTTTCCTAGTGCGATCCCATCTGCAGAATAACAAGCATAGAAGATATAGTGAACGCTATATATATCGCGAAGGAAACATTAAATCCAAAACAGAACAAAACTAACATATACCTGTGACACATCTTTCAGAAAGCTGATACATAATTTGATAGTCAAAGTCACTGCTTACTATCGGTTTTATTTCTTCCTGACAGCAAATCATTGTACATATGCACACTCTTCCATAGTTTTTGATCTCGTCTGCAGAGTAATGAGCATAGAAGATAAAATGAAGGCTATATATATAACTATACAACAGGTCGACACGAAGTGATTCATCATCCTCAAACATGAGCCGATCATTAGTTAGGGAGGGTCATAGATGCCAAACAAACCTGACCCCTATCTATCGTCGTAGAAGTTGTTCCTAGGAAAGATTATGGTTCTCGGGTATCCAATCATCCTAACGGTTTGGGCCCTTCCTTTCGTTTGATTGAGAGCTGGGAAACCTTAATGTGGCCACAAGAATCGCCCGAAGGGCCTTAGCTTTCCTGATAGCGAAGTAAGAGGTGGGACCAGAATGCTCATACATAAAGGAACTGATGATGGAAGTTTTAATGAATGATCTCAGGTTATGTCAATGGAATATAAGTAGAAAAGAGATGTTAATTGGCTAAAGGTAGATATTGAAGCTGTATGTGCCAATTATGATTTGATCTGTTACTTTTATCGATTCATGAAACAAGTTTCTGTTTTACAAACTTAATGATTTTCGGGTGTAATCTAACCCTGTCAAAACCTCGCACTTGTAGCTGAGCTGAATGTAGAAACTTTACACACAAAGTTTGCAACGAATTCGCAGATACTAAAATGGGCATTAATAATGGCATGAACACAGACTGGAGTAAAATCAGCTACAGAAATGGTCCATTCTGCTACATTGGCAAACTGATGACATCTGTCTTGACATCTTGGGCTGCACAATAAAAGAAAAAAATAAGAATACAAATTACGTATATGCCAAAAATATATAATTCACATATGTCACTGAGAAACACAAATGAAAGCTAGAACTGCTAAGCGACGTGCATATTCATGCCGTAAAAACTGTGAAACTAAAAAATTATGGTTCCGAGAGATGAGCTATCAGTATCTCAGAATTCAAACAAGTGATCCAAACAAGAGATAAAATAAAATATAGCGTCTGTGATAATTTTGGTACGGTTGGGCTAATAATTACAATATAGTTGGGCTTTGGAAAGAGTTATGATGTATATGCTTGAAATTGATAAAAGATTGATTGGAAAATCAGACTATCAGAGACTTAACAGCAGTCAGAGTTGGAGGCGAGATGGTAAAAAAGAATGTCTTAGTGCCAGTCAGAGCTTTCTGCCCTGTTTTTCATTCCTTGGTGTCCTGAATTCATGAATCCGAAGTATCTTGTATTATTTCTAGCTACTGGCTAACATTTGGAGTTTAGTATAACCCATATTTCTGTTCAAGAAAAAAAGTCACAGAGCAATGAAGCAGAACAAGGCAAGCTACCGAAAGTTGTATTTTGCCGAAAGAAGCTTTATTATACTAATAAGGAAGCACAGCATCTCATCATCTAAATAACAAAAAGTGAATAATCTAAATTATTCAGAGCAGGTTTATTAACTATCAACTTTTGCATTTCGAGTTGGCCAAGCAACCACATACTCTACCCATAGGGGGGTGGCCAGGGAAAGGGGTCATGGGGATACCCGGGCTATGTTGTTTACATCTGAGTTAAAAAGCTTGCCCTCCCTGGGTAAACTGAACAGGGAAACCTCATTTTCTTACTTTTATCGATTCATGACTCGCCCTCCCTGGGTAAACTGAACAGGGAAACCTCATTTTCTTACTTTTATAGATTCATGAAACAAGTTTGTGTTTTACGAACATAGTGATTTACAGGTGTAATCTGTCCCTGACAAAACCTCTTATTTGCAGCTGAGCTGAATGTAGAAACTTTTTAGAAAACTTACATGCGAAGTTTGCAGCGAATTCGTAGATACTAAAAAGGGCATTAATAATGGAATGAACACAGACTGGAGTAGAATCAGATACAGTCATACAGAAATGGTCATTCTACTATATTAGCAAACAGATGATATCAGTCTTGACATGTTGGGTTCTGCACATTAACAGAAAAAAAATGAATAACCACATATGCGGCAAAGAAACACTATTGAAAGGTAGAAATGCAAAGCGACGTGCATATTCATGTCGTAAGAAATGTGACACTAAAGAATTATGGTTCTGAGAGATGAGTTATCAGCAACCCAGAATCTAAACAAGTAATCCAATAAAATAGATAAAAAAAGAATTGAGCGTCTGTGATAATTTGACCTGATTTCATGATTCCAAAATGTTTTGTACTAATTCTAGCTAATTGCTAACATTGGTGTTTAATAAAACCCATCTTTATTGACTATCAACTTTCGCATTCTGACTTGGCCAATCAACCACATACTTTACCCGTACATTTCATCATCTCACTGACCATATAGAAGTTTCATTAGCTAGATCAGTAAAATTGTTATCTATGCCATTCAAGTAACGCCTCAAATAGCAGGTTAGGGGGGGGGGGGGGGGGGGGGGGGTTGTTTAAGCTTATATGTGGGCTTATGAGCTTATTTGACTTTGGCTTATATTTCATAAGCCTCAATTTTCCGGCTTATTTTAAGACTTTTGGGCTTATGTAAGGTTTATCATATTAAACAAAATATCTTATGCGATCCCTTAACATTTAGCTTATACGTATATGTTATCCATTACTAAGAGCAAATATTGTTTCTAACTGAGTCCAGATAGCATGGGCAGTAGCAACAAACATAATAGACTTTAACAATAGACTCCTAAACAGAATCAATCAAGTAATAACAACAAAACTTTCCACACACACTCAATAACCTTTTTTGAATGGTTGCCCCGGCCGTACTATACATAATGGACAAATCATTCTATCTTGCTAGGTATATATAATGACATATGTTAGATATAAATTAGAAATAAAAAGGAGATGCTAGAGATACAATGGAAGAAATCAAACAGGCTATCTTTGCAAGACGAACAATACGCGTGTAAGCAGGTGGAGCAAAAACCTGAGTCGCCCAAGCAATGCCGAAAAAAAGTAAACTCGTAATAGAACACTTTATTAAGGTCTTGTGCGTGTTGAAAGGAAAATCTGGATCACCCTGAGCCTTGACACCAGCAAAACCAATTAAACTGCCTAAAATAAAGACAATCGGGGCATGGGGGATGGCATGATTTACATCATCATCTAACTGTTCTGCTGCCCCCAAGAGAAGGATGAATCCTTTTTTGAAGAACCCAGTGACAGTTAACAGTGGAGGCATAACCATATTACCTAAAGTCGCTGCTGCCCCCAACAGAAGGAAGAGAAGTTGTTTAAAGAACGCAGCGGTAATGGAGAACACTGGGTGGTTTATTTCTGTGGTAACGACGATACTTTCTTCGTCGATCGAAATTTCGGTGGCTGTTGGACTCATCTTTACTTCGATGATGTTAAAAGTGAATATACAGTTGGACGTTGATTAGTGGTTTTATAGTCGAAGGTCATTCTCAAATATATGGACAATATTGACAAAAAATAAAAATAAAAAAAGAGAACATTGACAATAACATACACTTGAAGACCAAAATAAAAAAAGAGAACATTGAAAAAAGAGAACATTGACAATAACATACAATAACATTGACAATAACAATAACATACACTTGGTCTAGTTGGGGAGGAGTGAAAAAATATCTCTCTCTCTATTCAGACGATTTAAGGGGAAAATGTGTGAAAGAAACAACAAAATATAATTTGGTGGGGCCACTTCTCTTAGTTAAAGGGTCATTCAGCCAAAAAGAAACGCGCCAATATGTATCAAATAACTTGCTAAATCATATTCTAGTTTAAATACATCTTTTCCTTTCTTTTTTATGTGTAACCATAAAAGATTATTACTAAAGCGTTTTTTCTATGACATGTTTCGCACTGAAAATATAGTTTTATCGTGATATTTGAGTTTAAACATTTTCATACTTTGGACCACAAATTTAAAATAGATGCAAAGTTTGAAGTGATCAATCGTAAAAGATAGGGGACTAAACTGGAACTTAAATAAAAGAATGCTAATAGCCAAATAAAGGTCATGCTTGGCAACACCTTTTTGGAAACGTTTAATAGCGGTAAGCGACAAACGTTCCAGTCTTAATGCTTGTTTGGCAACACTGCTGTTAGCGTTTAGCAACACCTCAACAGCTTGCAATCTTAATGCTTTCTAAAGAAGCTTTCCAATATACCGCTAGCATTTTAGTTTTAATATTACCAATTTACCCTTAAAAAATAACATTCATTCATAAGTATATGCCCTTTTTCGTAATTTTACATTTTATAATTACAACTACAGCTACGTTACCAAACACGTTTTTTAAACAAGCAACTAATGCTTACTGCTACATCTTACTGCTTATTTCTACTGTTACTGCTATCTGTCGCCAAACATAACCAAAGTGTCGGACTCACGTAATCTTTTATTATTCCAACTGTTGGTCGTCTTCTTCATTACTAAAACCCAAAACCAGATCTGTTACTTTCTTCCATTAAAATGCAGGTAGAGATTTTTTTCTCTGTTATAAAAATCTTATATTTTCTAGTGTAAAGCATCTTCTAAAGAGACTAAATCCACCAAAAACGAGTACTGGAGTTTTTGACATCGGAGGCCCCTAAAAATTAGAGGCCCTGTGCGGTCGCACATCCCGCACATGCTCAAATCCGGGCATGTTGAAGACTTCTCCCGAAACCAAAGACAATATTGACAATAATATAACTTGAAGTTGTTTTTTGTTTTTTTTTATTATTATTTTTTTAATCACATACGACGTCATTCACAAGAAAGACAAGGGTTTCTACACTAGAGGCTCACTCTACTTTTCAAAAACGTTCAATTTAGTCATTCTACTAATATTTCGTTTATTTAGGTCCTTGTACTCTGAGTTAGGGCTGAGCATCAAATGTCCAAAACCGAACCGGACCGACGAACCGGACCGAACCGACAAAAACCGAACCGGACCGACGGCCCGTCGGTTCGGTTTCGGTTTTGGGTTTTCATGGTTTTCGGTTTCGGTTCGGTTCGGCCCAAAACCGACAAAAACGTACCAAAATACACATAGACCGACAAAACCGAACCGAACCGACGAAAACCGAACCGAACCGACGGGCCGTCGGTTCGGTTTCGGTTTTTTGTGAAATTCGGTTCTCGGTTTTTTCGGGTCGGTTCGGTTCGGGTCGGTTCTGAACCTTTGCTCAGCCCTACTCTGAGTCACTCTCTTGACAATTTCTGTTGATGTGGCAAGTTTGGGTTAGGTGGCATCTTTTGTAACTGTATTTATCTAGGTGGATTTTATCAAATGGTTAGAGCACAAGGTGTAGATGGCAAGGATTGCCTCCCCATTCGGGTCCCACTCCTGCCATATTACCCAACACATATTCACAACAAACCCTCTTCTCACCAAACAACAAACCTCAACTTCTTTATTAGGGCCCCACATCTTACACTTTTATTTTTTTTATTCATTTCATTAAATAAATTAAATTCATTTCACAAATACATAAAAATAACACAACATATTAATTTTATTTTATCCCAAGTACTAATAATGAAGCAGAGTACGAAGCACTGTTAGCCGGACTGAGAATTGCCAAGAAAATGAAGGTGGAGGAATTGGAAGTAAGGGTTGACTCAAAGTTAGTAGCAAGCCAGATAAACGGTCACTTCATTGCAACGAAGGAAAGCATGATTCACTACCTGGCAAAAGCAAAAGAGTATATCGGAGACTTCAAAAAGTTCAAAATTTACAACATACCAAGGACCCAAAATAAAAAAGCCGATGTGTTGAGCAAGTTAGCATCAGTGGCTTTCAATGATCTCACCAAAGAAATATTGGTCGAAGTGCTGCAGAAACCATCAACTGAAGAGAAACAGGTGGGAGCAATAGTTGAAGAGGAAGAAGACAATTGGATGACCCCCATCATCCGGTGTCTAGACGATGGTATCTGGCCCACGGACCCCAACGACGCCAGGACCTTACGAATAAAAATCCCTCAATATGTGATGGAGAATGGTGTGCTTTTCAAAAAGTCTTACTTAAACCCAATGTTGCGATGTGTGGGACCTCTACAAGCGAACTACATTATTCGAGAGGTTCACGAGGGAATATGTGGGATGCACTCCGGCCCCAGGTCAGTAGTAGCCAAGTTAATAAGACAGGGATACTACTGGCCGACAATGCATAAGGATGCAAGAGAAGAGATCCGGAAATGTGATTCCTGTCAGATTCACGCACCGGTCCCAAAGTTGCCAAAAACCACACTGATTTCTATAATGGCACCTTGGCCTTTCTATCAATGGGGAATGGACGTGTTAGGACCGTTCCCGGAAGCACCGGGGAGGCTGAAATACGTAATTGTAGTAGTGGACTACTTCACGAAGTGGATTGAAGCCAAACCGCTAGTCAAAACCACCGGCAAGGACGTGAAAAAGTTCGTTTGGGAAAATATTATATGCCGATTTGGCTTGCCAGGGGTCATAGTTACAGATAATGGAACAAACTTCGTCAATGACCCTTTTAAGGGATGGTGTCAAAAATTAAAGATAAAGCAAATAAACACCGCTGTGGCACACCCTCAGGCAAACGGATTAGTCGAAAGAGCGAACAAAAGCTTAATGCACGGCATAAAAACTAGACTGGGAAGGGAAAGGGCCGGATGGGCAGATGAGCTGCCAAATGTCTTATGGGCTTTCCGGACCATGATGAAGACCAGTAACGGCGAAACTCCTTTTAGCCTGACCTACGGCAGCGAAGCCGTGATACCGGCGGAAATAGGAATGCCTACCTACCGAACCATGCTCTATAATCCGGAAGATAGTGAAGAGCAACAACGATTAAATTTAGACCTGTTGCAAGAAAGGCGTGAGATGGCGGCGATTCGTGAAGCCAAGTACAAGGCAAAAGTCGAGCAATACTATAACCGAAGAGTTAAGCCGATGGCTTTCAAGGTAGGGGACTTCGTCTTCAGGAAGAACGAAGCTAGCCGGGTTGAAAATCAGGGAAAGCTGGGCCCGAACTGGGAAGGACCATACAGGGTAGTGGAAGCACACCAGAACGGCTCGTATAAGCTCGCGGGGATGGATGACAAAGAAATCCCTCGGACCTGGCATGCAACTAACCTGCGAAACTGCTTCATGTAAAAAAGTCCGAATTATCAATGACAGTCTGTCTTCCCCAGGTTATGGGAAGCAAATTTTCCTAAGTTTTCCAATTATACGGATCGTGCAAAAACACTCCGTCCTACTTATACGGATCGTGCAAAAACACTCCGTCCTACTTATACGGATCGTGCAAAAACACTCCGTCCAAATTACTTATACGGATCGTGCAAAAACATTCCGTCCAATTACTTATACGGATCGTGCAAAAACACTCCGTCCAAATTACTTATACGGATCGTGCAAAAACACTCCGTCCAACTACTTATACGGATCGTGCAAAAACACTCCGTCCTACTTATACGGATCGTGCAAAAACACTCCGTCCAAATTACTTATACGGATCGTGCAAAAACACTCCGTCCAACTACTTATACGGATCGTGCAAAAACACTCCGTCCTACTTATACGGATCGTGCAAAAACACTCCGTCCAATTACTTATACGGATCGTGCAAAAACACTCCGTCCATCTATTTATACGGATCGTGCACATAAACACTCCGTCTAATTACATATACAGATCGTACCAAACACTCCGTCCAGAACTAGATTACACAAACTCAATAAAAAAAAAAGAGCTCACGCGCGAATAAGAACAGAACGATCATGTATATACGAACAAAAACATTCTTCCGTAACAAAAGTACAAATCAAAACGTGCTAAAATAGTTACAATCCAGATAAAGATACAAAAAGGGGGTACAGTCACCCCGGATAAATCCTAATCAACCTATGGGGGAGTGGGAGCAACAGCTGGAGAAGGAGTTGTCTTCTTAACAGGCTCCTCAGGTAAGAGGTTCATCTGATCACCAAGGGGAAGAGGGAAAGATTCCGCAAGCTTTTGAACATACGGATATTCAGCTGAGAAGAGCTTATGATATTCCGGCTTCCAGAGTTTTGGGGCCTCCATGTTAAGTCTTTTGATCTTCTGCAAAACCTTTTCCGCATCATCCGGTTGTCTTTCGGTCCGGACACCGTCTATGAACCCCCCGGAATAAGACAAACTATAGACCCTGCCAAGACTTTTCTTGTATTCATCACTCTGGAAAAGCCTTCGGAAGGCTGCAGGGATTAGTTCCTTAACGGTATTCTGGCGAACAACCTCGACGACAGCAAGCTGAGCAGTCAAACTTTTGTTCTCCGCCGAAAGCCTTTCGGCCACATTGGACTTCTCCGCCAGTTTCTTCTCAAGCTCCTCAATCTTAGAAATCTGAGAAGCGGTCAAACTTGTGGCCTCATTTTTCTCCTTCTCGATTTCTTCCAGCTGATCAACCAACCCCTTTTCCCGGATGGAGGCTGCACTCCTCTCATCCTGCTGTTCTTTCTCCAACGCACGGAGCTCTTTCAGCAAGGTTTCGAATTTTTCAATTTGGGCGTCCCTCTCGTCCTTCAACCCATCGACAATAGACTCACACTCCCCATGGGTAGCCTCTAACTCTCGGTGGTCTCGGTTCAATTGGCTAAACCTCTTCAACACCTCTGCTTGAAGTACCACACCGGAACCACAATTGGTGTATGACTGGCGGACAAGCTGATTATTATTCAGTCCGGCCAGTGCCTCCTCTTCTGCAGGGGTGGCAAGATGTGACATCATCTCACGACACGCTCGGAAGGAGTTCATACGAACGTCATCCCTGAGAGTCCAACCAGGGACAAAGTAACCTCCGGTCAAGTCAGTGTGCCCTGAAAACGGCAGAGGCGAAAGATTAAGTAAAATACACATGTATAAATATATATTCCAGTGGCCGAACATTACCTTCAGACAACGGTTGCGCTTCTTCGGACTGCACTTGAGTTCGGGAAGCTTGATGTTCCGAGTGGGCAACACAAAAAGACATAACTAAGTATGCAAGAAGAATCAGATAGCAAAAAGAAAGATGCTCTTACCGTCTGACGGGGTCGGAGGGGGCTGATCTTGAAACCCTTCAGGACCTTCGACAGGAGGAGTGTTAGACTTCTCCAAGGAATGATGTTCCTCTTCCACGTTCTTTACCGACGGATTCTGCCCTTCGCCATTCGCATTCTCTTCTTCGGCTTTTTCCGACGGCTCAGCCTGGTTGAGTGGATTGGCATCCACGGTATGCTCCTCCGACTCAACAACCTCCTCATCAGTTTGCAATTTTCTCTTTCTCTTGGGCTGAGCGCTGGACCCAGCTGCAGTTCTCTTCTTACCCACTGGACGGGTTGTCTGCTTTTTCCTTTCTTTTTCTTCCCGGGCAGCCACCACATCAGAATTGGCCACCTCAACGGTCAGCTGCGCGTATGTTTTCTCGGGGATTGCAGCATCAGGAGCAAGGGGAGCTGCAGTCTTGTTTGGACGAGGCTGGTTCTCCGGCAATGGATCTCCTTTGCTCACCACAGACCCTTCAAATTCCGGAAGCTCTAAATACTCGGACATAGTAATCACTGCCAAGGAAAACAAAAATTAAAAGCAAATAGGAAAGGCATAAAATGAATAACAAATATAATGAACACCCTTTCTTACCCTCCCCTCCGGCATTCTTTATAACAAGATTGTGGCCTGATATCCGAAAGGTGTTTGTAAGCCCGTACAACCAAAGAAGACTGGTTGGTGGTTTCCGAAGTATTATGGGTCGGAGGGCCAACGTGTTGGCATCCCGCTGAGAAAAACCGGTGGGGAAACGATCTGTTATTTGTGAATCCCTATGTCTCCACGGCATGGCATTCGGTATAGCCCTTCGGTCAATCAAAAAGAAAAAATCCTTCCACCGTTTCAAACTCGTCAAAATCTCCTTAAAACATGTTTTGGCGTGTTTACCCGTCCGATGCTCAAAAGAAAACCAGTGCCCCTGCTTACATAGACGGTAAAACACCCGGAAGAGGGAGACGGTGGGCACAACCTCCAAACTATAACACCGAACCTCAAACAACGTCACCCTATTTACACCCAACGGAACTAGTTGAGACAGGTGTACATTAAAGTGATCTATAACACTTAGGAGGAAGGCTGAGAACGGTATCCTAACGCCTCCTAATCTCATGTGCTGAACGTACACACCTATTTTGTCTCCCGACAACTCGTTCATCGTGAGATCCGGGGGGGGGGGGGGGGGGGGGAAGTATGGGGTGAAGATCTAACGGGATGCCAAACTCCACTATCATATCATCTAAGTCTTTCTGAGAAAGCTTAGATGGATGCATATGCATATCAAACTTGCCGAGGGGTTTGGCAGTTAATAATAAAGGCGGGTCAACCGGAACGTTCATCTCCCCAGGTTCACTAACGGCCATGGTCAAAACAATACGAAAAAAAACAAAAAGAAGAAGAAGGGGGGTTGATACGCACCTCGGAATAACTTTGCAAAATAACAGAAAGCAACCGAAGAGAGTTGGAGAAAACACACAGTGAAAAGTAAAAATGAAGAGTAAAGAAGTGGTATATATAGTCGGCATGGGGATACGGGAAACGTCGCATCGTGTACCACTTGACACGTGGATAAGCCCCGACCGTTTGATATCTGTGAAAAAATCAAGTGGTAACCAGCTGTCAAAGGGGCATAAGTGTAATTTTGCCGCAGTGATAGACTTAGTATAAAAGACGCACAACACCCGCGCCACAACGGTAAGAAAACAACGGCACCTACGCGCACAACGGAATTGGAGCATCGGTTAGAACCGACACTCCAATACTGGGGGGGGGGACATGTTGGCGTATGTGGCCGAATGGATGAGAACCCTTCGGCTCACAGAGCCATAGCCGAAGGGCCCACGTTGCCGAATGGCATCCTCAACGGGTACAAACCAATGTCACAACACGATCCCAGGATTTTAGGGATCGTGTCGCCCACTTGCTCTGACATTCACCAACTAGGCATGGCTTGCTCCTTCCCAAGACAGAGTAGGTAATGGGGTGGGTAGTATAAATACCCCCCACCTCATTTATGATTCAACTAACACACACTCAATACTTTCACCTGCATTTATTACAAGCCCTTCATCCTTTCACACACTCATCCTCACACCGGAGGTTGGTCTTGGGATAAAACCCAAGGCGAGCCTAACGTGTGCTACTCTTGTGCAGGGTATTTCCAGAGAACGAGAGACGGACCTAACGGCTGGATCCTCTCGCAAGGTTTTACTTCAACAGCCATCAACCCTGTTTTTACCAGCCACAGTTACCATGACATTAAACAACGCAACAACCAATAATAATAAGTATATAGCCATAATAATGTTACGCTTGCTCGAAGCCAGACGACCACGTGCCAAACACGATGACAACCATAAGAACTGTATTCCTTGTATCAAACAAAAAGACCACATACAACAACAAAGAACATCCTCATCTGCAAGTAACAACATGAACGTAAGCTGACATAAAGTACGGTGTAAGCAACCGAAATACCAACAACTTAAGCAACAAGTAGGTGCTGACACGCTAACCCGGAAGCAACCGTCAGCAAGTTAATAACTTTTTTTTAATGACCTTATAACCTTGAACTCATATCGTGTATAAGTAAACCATAAAGTAAACAATGCAGCCTCATAAGGTGAAGAAAGAAAGCCTATGAGGTATCCTAGAAGCCTTAAAAATTGAAACTTTATTTGTTGATCATAAATTAAACCACAACAATTAAACCATATCCATAGGGACGTAACCCCGAATCTCAGAAGAACCAGTTCACAAAAACACAAACACTACGAAATCCTAATTAAAGTGGGTGGGTCGCCCACCTTCGAATAATGTTGGTCCGTAGGCCTGTCAATTGATTCTGAAGATGGAATAACATTGTGCATGAAGGTCAGGCAAGTAGACCATTGACAAAAGAGGATACGCCCACTCTGGCTGCATCTGTAATAAGGTGCCTTGCCAAGATACAGGTGATCACACCTTTATCGAGTCCACCCAGGCGCATCACAACCTCACACACACCCCCTTATAATCCAATCTCTTTTTTTATTCATAAATCGCAGTTGAGCAGACATTCGAAGACCAAGGATAGATCTACCGTGGCTGCAAGCTTACGTAGCCTGCCCTGCCATTGACCTTATTTTTGCCATGCACAACTATCACACCACTTAACAACATGACAACCAACTATAAGCAAACAATGCTGCAAGCGCAGACGTACCACGCTTAAAGAAAACAGAATGTCGTGACGTAGGAAGGTCAGACAGGTAGACAATCGACTAAAGCGAATATGCCAACCATGGCTGCAACTGTAATAATGTGCCTTGCCAATATGCAGGCGATCACACCTTTACCGTGTCCACCCAAGCGCATCCCAACATCACAAGTAATGCATTACTTTAGAGCAAGTAATGCATTTGTATGAAAAACTTGTAAGTGCAAAATGTGTTCCTTGATCATTACCCAAGTTTTTAGATATCTATTATTCATACAATTAGTGATACTAGCAGGGTACCCGCGCGTTGCAGCAGCGGGTACCATG
Organism: Artemisia argyi; assembly: GCA_030686995.1. NCBI lineage: Eukaryota > Viridiplantae > Streptophyta > Magnoliopsida > Asterales > Asteraceae > Artemisia > Artemisia argyi. Next base: position 150,117,249 of record CM060686.1, read on the forward strand.
CAATAATAGTATTCAACGAAAATTTCTTTTAGTTCTATATTTTACTATACAATAGACATATGGATGACGACAATTTTAGTTTTGAATAATTTTTATGCAATAACAATAGTTTTTATATAAAAATTGTAGATTATCCACGCGATGTTGTGACAGTACTGAATTGGTAGCCGATATATTATAAATGTATGATGTTAAAGTAGTTGACAATGGCCCGTATTCGCAAGTTATCATTAAATAATAACACCATAGCAAAATTTAAAAATCACTTACATTATACTAAAGAAAATTTAGTGCTCTAAAAAATATTATTTATATTTGTCCCACATAGATGGATGATACAAGTGAAAGAGTATTATAAAGATAAAAAAAAACTAAATATTCAAGAAGTCATGTGGGTTACTTTAAATAGTATAATTATTATTATACAAATATATGTAATAATTATAAAATATATAATTAGCACTTAGCACTTGCACTTTGCATCTTTTGCTTTGAAAAAATCGTCCGATTTTTATAAAACAAAGTATTTGGTTTTTAAAGTAAGTTTTATCAAAAAAATTCTAAAAGGTGTATATGTTGGGTTCTCGAGGCACTATTGTGATTTAATGATAATTTTTGAACATTTTAATTTAGTATGCATTTTGAAACTCTATTGATTTAATAATATCGTTTTCGGACGACTTTTATGGGCTAGCCGAACTGGTGGTGACTCCGGTTCCCGGTTAAACCTGTTAGTCCGATCCATTTTTTAAAACCATAAGTAAATTGTATGAAACTTTGTCGATTTCAAACCAGTTGACCCGGTGCTCGACCGGGTCGATTTCAAACCCGGTTTTCAAAACATTGCTTGCATGAGGCAGGTTACAAAGACCCAAAAAATAAAAAGTGTTTGTGTTTTTTGTAAGGGCATACCAATAACACAATTCATATGTTATATCTTTTTTATTTTACAAACTGAGACCTAATTCTCCAAAACCTCATCCACCAAAACATCATCCACACCAGCAGCCCTCTTGTCCGGCGACCACCATCTACTTGGCGTACCTCTTGTGTGGGTAAACCATTATTTGAGATATTTAATATTCCCCGATCCATGTAAACGCTTAAAGATAAATAAAACACCATTGATCCTTAGATCTTGTTAAACAAAACAGATAAGTGGATTCTCACCATGGGTTTCAAGGTTTTTTGGGCAAATATTTCGGACTATTTTTTATTTACTACGTAGTATTTATTTATTTTTTTGGAAAATTTCATGAACAATCATATTAGTTGTACCAAATTTGTTATTACGTCAATATATACGTGAGCTAACGACTTTTGGAGGGAAAAACAATTAGACTTGTGTTTGTATACGGAGTGAAAGCCAACCAGTCGTCATTTTTTTAAATTAGGCATTTTGGTTTAAGTTAACCTCGTTTTCTTTTTGGTTACAGGTGTATAGTGGGTAGCTGGACAAGTTGAAGAACGGCGAATTCTGGTAGACTTGTTCAGTATTATTACTGTATTTTTGTACTAATATCTGACCTTCAGGAGACATATATAGTATCTTCGGGTTATTAGTAATGATATATCTGGATATGTAACTTATTGGGTTCTCATGATGTATATAATTAAAATCGAATTCTTTCATGAAACTTGAACCATTGATACTTAATTACGATCACTTAATTGGATTTTTGAGGTGTAGAATTTTAATTGATGCTGTTATGTAACTTGGACTAAAAGTCCTGAACTGAACTTTGTTGTTTGGTTTGTACAGATGTGCTTATTTTCTTAAAACAAATTTGGTAGATGAGGTTAAAGTTTGATTTTTTATTTAGTCTTACTGTTTGAATTTCGGGTTATGCGATGATGGTTCTATGTTGCAAGATTCTTCCATTGACTTTGGTTGTGCTTGTCAACCATATTCGCTTCTTAGTACTGTTACAACTTGGGACGAACTCATGTAGATATATCATCATTGGGATCGTTATAACTTTATAAAATACTAAATTAGTATCACACCAAAAATCTCACAAATGTCCTCGACAGGCTTCCTATATTAAAAAGTTCAAACATCACATTTTCTCTCCTGAGGAACAATAATGTCAAAGATACCACCGGATACAAAACGAACTTTCCCCAACAACACAAGAGGGTAAACGAAAAAATGACCTTGACCAGATAGCAATGACCTGAGGTTTCCTAGTGCGATCCCATCTGCAGAATAACAAGCATAGAAGATATAGTGAACGCTATATATATCGCGAAGGAAACATTAAATCCAAAACAGAACAAAACTAACATATACCTGTGACACATCTTTCAGAAAGCTGATACATAATTTGATAGTCAAAGTCACTGCTTACTATCGGTTTTATTTCTTCCTGACAGCAAATCATTGTACATATGCACACTCTTCCATAGTTTTTGATCTCGTCTGCAGAGTAATGAGCATAGAAGATAAAATGAAGGCTATATATATAACTATACAACAGGTCGACACGAAGTGATTCATCATCCTCAAACATGAGCCGATCATTAGTTAGGGAGGGTCATAGATGCCAAACAAACCTGACCCCTATCTATCGTCGTAGAAGTTGTTCCTAGGAAAGATTATGGTTCTCGGGTATCCAATCATCCTAACGGTTTGGGCCCTTCCTTTCGTTTGATTGAGAGCTGGGAAACCTTAATGTGGCCACAAGAATCGCCCGAAGGGCCTTAGCTTTCCTGATAGCGAAGTAAGAGGTGGGACCAGAATGCTCATACATAAAGGAACTGATGATGGAAGTTTTAATGAATGATCTCAGGTTATGTCAATGGAATATAAGTAGAAAAGAGATGTTAATTGGCTAAAGGTAGATATTGAAGCTGTATGTGCCAATTATGATTTGATCTGTTACTTTTATCGATTCATGAAACAAGTTTCTGTTTTACAAACTTAATGATTTTCGGGTGTAATCTAACCCTGTCAAAACCTCGCACTTGTAGCTGAGCTGAATGTAGAAACTTTACACACAAAGTTTGCAACGAATTCGCAGATACTAAAATGGGCATTAATAATGGCATGAACACAGACTGGAGTAAAATCAGCTACAGAAATGGTCCATTCTGCTACATTGGCAAACTGATGACATCTGTCTTGACATCTTGGGCTGCACAATAAAAGAAAAAAATAAGAATACAAATTACGTATATGCCAAAAATATATAATTCACATATGTCACTGAGAAACACAAATGAAAGCTAGAACTGCTAAGCGACGTGCATATTCATGCCGTAAAAACTGTGAAACTAAAAAATTATGGTTCCGAGAGATGAGCTATCAGTATCTCAGAATTCAAACAAGTGATCCAAACAAGAGATAAAATAAAATATAGCGTCTGTGATAATTTTGGTACGGTTGGGCTAATAATTACAATATAGTTGGGCTTTGGAAAGAGTTATGATGTATATGCTTGAAATTGATAAAAGATTGATTGGAAAATCAGACTATCAGAGACTTAACAGCAGTCAGAGTTGGAGGCGAGATGGTAAAAAAGAATGTCTTAGTGCCAGTCAGAGCTTTCTGCCCTGTTTTTCATTCCTTGGTGTCCTGAATTCATGAATCCGAAGTATCTTGTATTATTTCTAGCTACTGGCTAACATTTGGAGTTTAGTATAACCCATATTTCTGTTCAAGAAAAAAAGTCACAGAGCAATGAAGCAGAACAAGGCAAGCTACCGAAAGTTGTATTTTGCCGAAAGAAGCTTTATTATACTAATAAGGAAGCACAGCATCTCATCATCTAAATAACAAAAAGTGAATAATCTAAATTATTCAGAGCAGGTTTATTAACTATCAACTTTTGCATTTCGAGTTGGCCAAGCAACCACATACTCTACCCATAGGGGGGTGGCCAGGGAAAGGGGTCATGGGGATACCCGGGCTATGTTGTTTACATCTGAGTTAAAAAGCTTGCCCTCCCTGGGTAAACTGAACAGGGAAACCTCATTTTCTTACTTTTATCGATTCATGACTCGCCCTCCCTGGGTAAACTGAACAGGGAAACCTCATTTTCTTACTTTTATAGATTCATGAAACAAGTTTGTGTTTTACGAACATAGTGATTTACAGGTGTAATCTGTCCCTGACAAAACCTCTTATTTGCAGCTGAGCTGAATGTAGAAACTTTTTAGAAAACTTACATGCGAAGTTTGCAGCGAATTCGTAGATACTAAAAAGGGCATTAATAATGGAATGAACGCAGACTGGAGTAGAATCAGATACAGTCATGCAGAAATGGTCATTCTACTATATTAGCAAACAGATGATATCAGTCTTGACATGTTGGGTTCTGCACATTAACAGAAAAAAAATGAATAACCACATATGCGGCAAAGAAACACTATTGAAAGGTAGAAATGCAAAGCGACGTGCATATTCATGTCGTAAGAAATGTGACACTAAAGAATTATGGTTCTGAGAGATGAGTTATCAGCAACCCAGAATCTAAACAAGTAATCCAATAAAATAGATAAAAAAAGAATTGAGCGTCTGTGATAATTTGACCTGATTTCATGATTCCAAAATGTTTTGTACTAATTCTAGCTAATTGCTAACATTGGTGTTTAATAAAACCCATCTTTATTGACTATCAACTTTCGCATTCTGACTTGGCCAATCAACCACATACTTTACCCGTACATTTCATCATCTCACTGACCATATAGAAGTTTCATTAGCTAGATCAGTAAAATTGTTATCTATGCCATTCAAGTAACGCCTCAAATAGCAGGTTAGGGGGGGGGGGTTGTTTAAGCTTATATGTGGGCTTATGAGCTTATTTGACTTCGGCTTATATTTCATAAGCCTCAATTTTCCGGCTTATTTTAAGACTTTTGGGCTTATGTAAGGTTTATCATATTAAACAAAATATCTTATGCGATCCCTTAACATTTAGCTTATACGTATATGTTATCCATTACTAAGAGCAAATATTGTTTCTAACTGAGTCCAGATAGCATGGGCAGTAGCAACAAACATAATAGACTTTAACAATAGACTCCTAAACAGAATCAATCAAGTAATAACAACAAAACTTTCCACACACACTCAATAACCTTTTTTGAATGGTTGCCCCGGCCGTACTATACATAATGGACAAATCATTCTATCTTCCTAGGTATATATAATGACATATGTTAGATATAAATTAGAAATAAAAAGGAGATGCTAGAGATACAATGGAAGAAATCAAACAGGCTATCTTTGCAAGACGAACAATACGCGTGTAAGCAGGTGGAGCAAAAACCTGAGTCGCCCAAGCAATGCCGAAAAAAAGTAAACTCGTAATAGAACACTTTATTAAGGTCTTGTGCGTGTTGAAAGGAAAATCTGGATCACCCTGAGCCTTGACACCAGCAAAACCAATTAAACTGCCTAAAATAAAGACAATCGGGGCATGGGGGATGGCATGATTTACATCATCATCTAACTGTTCTGCTGCCCCCAAGAGAAGGATGAATCCTTTTTTGAAGAACCCAGTGACAGTTAACAGTGGAGGCATAACCATATTACCTAAAGTCGCTGCTGCCCCCAACAGAAGGAAGAGAAGTTGTTTAAAGAACGCAGCGGTAATGGAGAACACTGGGTGGTTTATTTCTGTGGTAACGACGATACTTTCTTCGTCGATCGAAATTTCGGTGGCTGTTGGACTCATCTTTACTTCGATGATGTTAAAAGTGAATATACAGTTGGACGTTGATTAGTGGTTTTATAGTCGAAGGTCATTCTCAAATATATGGACAATATTGACAAAAAATAAAAATAAAAAAAGAGAACATTGACAATAACATACACTTGAAGACCAAAATAAAAAAAGAGAACATTGAAAAAAGAGAACATTGACAATAACATACAATAACATTGACAATAACAATAACATACACTTGGTCTAGTTGGGGAGGAGTGAAAAAATATCTCTCTCTCTATTCAGACGATTTAAGGGGAAAATGTGTGAAAGAAACAACAAAATATAATTTGGTGAGGCCACTTCTCTTAGTTAAAGGGTCATTCAGCCAAAAAGAAACGCGCCAATATGTATCAAATAACTTGCTAAATCATATTCTAGTTTAAATACATCTTTTCCTTTCTTTTTTATGTGTAACCATAAAAGATTATTACTAAAGCGTTTTTTCTATGACATGTTTCGCACTGAAAATATAGTTTTATCGTGATATTTGAGTTTAAACATTTTCATACTTTGGACCACAAATTTAAAATAGATGCAAAGTTTGAAGTGATCAATCGTAAAAGATAGGGGACTAAACTGGAACTTAAATAAAAGAATGCTAATAGCCAAATAAAGGTCATGTTTGGCAACACCTTTTTGGAAGCGTTTAATAGCGGTAAGCGACAAACATTCCAGTCTTAATGCTTGTTTGGCAACACTGCTGTTAGCGTTTAGCAACACCTCAACAGCTTGCAATCTTAATGCTTTCTAAAGAAGCTTTCCAATATACCGCTAGCATTTTAGTTTTAATATTACCAATTTACCCTTAAAAAATAACATTCATTCATAAGTATATGCCCTTTTTCGTAATTTTACATTTTATAATTACAACTACAGCTACGTTACCAAACACGTTTTTTAAACAAGCAACTAATGCTTACTGCTACATCTTACTGCTTATTTCTACTGTTACTGCTATCTGTCGCCAAACATAACCAAAGTGTCGGACTCACGTAATCTTTTATTATTCCAACTGTTGGTCGTCTTCTTCATTACTAAAACCCAAAACCAGATCTGTTACTTTCTTCCATTAAAATGCAGGTAGAGATTTTTTTCTCTGTTATAAAAATCTTATATTTTCTAGTGTAAAGCATCTTCTAAAGAGACTAAATCCACCAAAAACGAGTACTGGAGTTTTTGACATCGGAGGCCCCTAAAAATTAGAGGCCCTGTGCGGTCGCACATCCCGCACATGCTCAAATCCGGGCATGTTGAAGACTTCTCCCGAAACCAAAGACAATATTGACAATAATATAACTTGAAGTTGTTTTTTGTTTTTTTTTTATTATTATTTTTTTAATCACATACGACGTCATTCACAAGAAAGACAAGGGTTTCTACACTAGAGGCTCACTCTACTTTTCAAAAACGTTCAATTTAGTCATTCTACTAATATTTCGTTTATTTAGGTCCTTGTACTCTGAGTTAGGGCTGAGCATCAAATGTCCAAAACCGAACCGGACCGACGAACCGGACCGAACCGACAAAAACTGAACCGGACCGACGGCCCGTCGGTTCGGTTTCGGTTTTGGGTTTTCATGGTTTTCGGTTTCGGTTCGGTTCGGCCCAAAACCGACAAAAACGTACCAAAATACACATAGACCGACAAAACCGAACCGAACCGACGAAAACCGAACCGAACCGACGGGCCGTCGGTTCGGTTTCGGTTTTTTGTGAAATTCGGTTCTCGGTTTTTTCGGGTCGGTTCGGTTCGGGTCGGTTCTGAACCTTTGCTCAGCCCTACTCTGAGTCACTCTCTTGACAATTTCTGTTGATGTGGCAAGTTTGGGTTAGGTGGCATCTTTTGTAACTGTATTTATCTAGGTGGATTTTATCAAATGGTTAGAGCACAAGGTGTAGATGGCAAGGATTGCCTCCCCATTCGGGTCCCACTCCTGCCATATTACCCAACACATATTCACAACAAACCCTCTTCTCACCAAACAACAAACCTCAACTTCTTTATTAGGGCCCCACATCTTACACTTTTATTTTTTTTATTCATTTCATTAAATAAATTAAATTCATTTCACAAATACATAAAAATAACACAACATATTAATTTTATTTTATCCAAATTAAAAAGTTACAATACGGAAAAAAAACCATACGATTTGCGGAAAAAAAATATGATACGACACGAAAATAAAGAAACGGATAAATACGATATGCAACATCATCAATAATTTATAAAGACTTATAATTATCGATGAGTGCTGACTTTTCTTCCCAAACTTGCAATACTTGTTCTCTGACCATTCTCAGTGCGACTTGAAGTTCCAAATCTGTTTCATCATTTCTTAAAAGGGTTTGTACACCGACCATGACTATTGGATGGTCTTGAGGCAGCTCACGTAACCTTTTGACCTCTAGAGCACGAGACTCCCTTTGTCGAAATCAACCACACTTGAAAATATTTGAAATCTTTCCCACCGTTGCGTTCTTTGAAAACGTTCATTGCATCTTCAAGACGAACATCTGGCTCACGTGTAGGCTGCAAATTCAAGTAAATTTCATGAATTTTTTGGCAATCACAGTTAATTCTTGCCCACTTACCCGTTAGCTGGTTTTTGCTACGAAAAGGACCGTCTGATTGTTCATTGAACTTTTGAGTTACGACTTGCCAAAAAGGTCCTTCGCTGGCATGGAATTCGTGAACGTTTTGCCACATCTCGGCTAGCCAGCTTTCTTCTTCAATAGAACAACGATTTGCCATTGTAAATTTCTTTAGAAAGTGAAGTGTGTGCAACATTGTATGATAATGTATGCTTTATATAGGAGTGTATAAACGTTTAAGATTTGAATTTCAAAACCTGAGCGGGATAATTTTAAATTTTCAAATTTCAAAATTTCAAAAAAAATAATAAAAACGTTTGCAATAACCATTTAATGTTCAAACGTAGTGAATTCAAATTCAAATAAAAGGGCGGTTAAACGTTTAAATTTGAAAGCGGGATAATTTCAAAATTTGAATTCAAATTGAAAGCGGGATAATTTCAAAATTTGAATTCAAACTAGGGAGCGGGATACTTCCAAAAATCATTCTATAAATACATATTCAAAATCTGAATACACACACAATTCACACCCACAATCATCAAAGAATTATCTTTTGTTCTTCCAACACAATGTCTCACAACGCATCACCTGAAAACGCATCGGTTTACAACACACCACCTGAAGACAATTCCCCACAAAACACTCCGCCACAAGATCTGTTTCCGGTGTTCCAATGACAACCCACCACATGCAACTCCACCAGCAGTTATGTTTCCACCAGAAAACATACCACCACCACATAATCAACCACCAAACTTTCCACCTGAAAACCAACGCAACATTTGTCAGTTAACTGAGGAAGAACAGTATGAGCTGGATATGCAAGTTTTTTTGGAGTTTGAAGCTGAGCAAGACCGTCAGGAAAGGGAGCGTGAGGCGTACCTCAAAGGGAAACAGGATCGGAAGAACAAACGAGCAGAATGGCGATGGGCTCAGGGACTTCCACCTGTGCCATCGAGTGAGGACGATTCAAGTGCCTCCTATTCGAGTCACGAGGGCTATGTGTCTGATGATTCATTTTATTGAATCATAGTTTTTATTATCGTATGGTAGTTTATGGTTTTTAATTTCCGTTTCTTAGTTTAATGTTGTTATCGTATTTGTAAAATAATTGTACGTTGTTTCAAGTTATTTCAATCCTATGTTTAATATAGTTGCATTAGCATTTACACATTACATTCTTACAAAAAAACTATCTATTTGAAACTATAAATACATTTTACTTTCACAAATATAAACATACATTTGAAAAAACATCAAATTATACGACTAATATTCAAAGGAAAAAAAAAAAGAAAATGGAATGTCAGAACTCAACCTCTTCGTGCAGAAGAAGAGGAACGCAACGGGGAAGAACGGCAAGGCTCGTTTGGTGTAGTGAAGAGGAACGGCTCACCGTTGTCTCTTCCACGTCGGACGGCAAGACTTTCTTCTTCGACTACACCTTGTGCTCTTATATATCATGAAAATAATACAAAAATGTTTTGTCTTCCAATTCACTATAACTTCTAACTTTCATTTGTCATCTTTCTTCAGTCGTTCTCTTTTCACCACCACCATGAAAACAACATCATGTTGTACCATCACCATTTTCCCACCGCCGGTATACAGCACCACTGCCCCGCGGTGGCGCCGGTCTACACCGCCTCAACAATGCCGGTCTATATCACCACTGCCACGCAGGGGCGGAGCTAGAAAAAAATTCAAGGGGGGGCAAAAAATTTTTTTTTACGGCGTATCAAAAATAAGTTAAAATATATATATATATATATATATATATATATATATATATATATATATATATATATATATATATATATATATATATACTGTACGAATTAAAATAAGCTAAAAATATTAAAAATAAATAGAGGAGTTTACTTTTCACCCCACGTGATTCACCCCATGTGATGCATTACAAAACAAAATACTCTTATTATTCATCTTCTTTTTCGTTTAATGTGCAAGAACACACAGTCACTCTCTTTTCCTCCCATGGCTTCTTTCTTCTTCATCTTTCCAACAAATTTTTAGGGGGGCAAATTATCAAAATATCTCAAATACTCCAGAAATTTACACTAAAAATTTTTGGGGTGGGGGGGCACTTGCCCCCCGTGACCCCCCCGTAGCTCCGCCCATGCTGCCACGCCGCTCTTCATCATAACCACCCAGTTGAAAGGATTGGTGGTATTTGGTGTTTTTAAATCTTTTATAAAAGTTACAAATTTTTGTTATAAAGTTTACACACGGTAGGATTAGGTGATGGTTTGGTGGCTTGTTTGTTGTGTACTTGTGTTGGGATGATGGATTGGTGGCCCTTGTATGGTGGTAATCAAGAACAGGTGAAGGGCATTGATTAGAATTGATGTTTGATGATTTTATATTTTTACCAAATTACATATGGAATACTAAAAAAAAAAAAAAAAAAAAAAACACTTGAGAACAGAGCGTAAGAAAGTGGATACAAATAGTCTAACTGAAAAACAGTTTATATACTTGGTGTACTAAAAGGCACTGGCGGCGATTAGCATGTGCAAGTGGTGCAACCGCACCGGGCCCCCCTTTGTAAGGGGCCCCCAATTTAGTATACATTCATTAATAGTTGTAATTTTATATATAAATGTTTTGAATTTTTAGTGTCTTTGTTAAATATTATCAAAGTTGAAACGGACCACATACAAAAAATATAAGACAAACTTTGAGTCACATACAAAAAGAGTGAAAGATTTGAATTATAGGGGCCTCATTTGTGATTTCGCACCGAGTCCCCCAAATCAATAAGACGGCCCTGCTAAAAGGTTAACATGGTAAAAAACTATTATGTAACTTAGTACAGTAGTGATTATGATAAAAATGAAAAGGCAATTATATGTAAAATGATAAAGAAAGAAGTGCAATTAAATATGACATTTCATCAACATAAAGTATTTTTAGCCTTTAGGACGTGGAAGTTGATGTGTAGTAGCCATACACACTACAAAAAATAGTGCTATTCTTCACATTTATTTTGCCACGGTATGGTTAACCGTGGACTTTTTTTTATATGAATAATAATTTTGCTACATTTATAGGTGTGGCAAATATTTAAAAAATTAACCACATATATAAGTGTGTACAATTACAATAAAGCTACACTTATAGGTGTAGCAAATATCTCCACACTTTTATTTTTGAACATTTTTTGCAATTTTGCCACACTTTTAGGTGTGGACATTCAAATAATGTTTCCACACTTTTAACTATAGACATTTTGGATAATATCTCCACACTTATATGTGCAGCAAAATTTGTCACACCAATTATTACCACACTTGAGAAAATGTGGAATCACTAATTTTATATATTTTTAAATGTGGCCATTTAGCCTTTAAAGTGTGAAGAATTCAACTAGTTTTTTGTAGTGAGAGCTGACATGGAAACGAGTGACTTTTTGTTGGAAATACTGAAAGTGCAATGACTATTTCAAAAATAAATAATAATACGAAAACTTGAATGAACAAAAAATTTGTATAATGACTAAATTGAACATTTTGTAAAAGTATAATGACTGTACAGTGCAAAAACCCGAAAAACCCGAAAGAGAATACACAGTTGAAGTTGGAAAGTTCATTGAAGGGCTCTATAGTGGATGTCATTCTCAAATGTCATTCTCAAATATATGGATGAGTAAATTACAATAGAGCATGGTGCTTTATTTAAAAAACTAATTACCAAAGTGGACTATATCCTAACCCGATTTACAAGAATGAACTACTCCTAATTTCTATCATTTTAGGAAAACGGACCACGTCGCAAATTATAAACCAAAACGCGCATGTGCGCTGTACTTTTACTACTTTTGCATTAAAAACACTCATGTAGCTTTCATATTAAAGAGAGAGAGGTACAAACACCTTTACCATATCTCTATTTTATCTTTTTTCATTCTCCCATCTTCACCTAACAAACACCTTTATTTTCTCACTAACACTGCCAATCTCTTTGACAATCTTTGCCAACCTTTTCGACAAAATGTAACTCAATATTAAATTTTGAGTTGTGCGCTGTGTGCTTGGCATTTGGATTTTGTGGCTTTGATATTTTTTTTTGTAATTTATTTGTGTGCGCTTGGAATTTGGATTTTGTGGTTTTGATATTTTTTTGTAATTTATTTTTCTTTTTATAAAATCATGCGCACAAAAAAATAAATTTTGAGTTGTGTGATGTGCGCTTGGCATTTGGATTTTGTGTCTTTGATATTTTTTTGTAATTTATGTCTTTTTACTAAATCATGCGCACACAAAAAAAATCAATTGGTGCGCTTGTGCGCTTGCGATTTGGATCTTGCGGTTGTGCGCTTGTGCGCTGTGTTTTTGTGCGTTTGATATTTGTATTTTTGTGTTGTTTTTTGTGCGCCGTTGTAACACATGTCAAAATCATATTCATCGATGAACACATGTCTTTCATTGCATGGTGGCGCAATTTCATAGACCATTTTTGTAAATACCATATGCGCGGACCATTTTTGTAAAATGGTATCAAAAAGAGTTCATTTAAATAATTTACTCTTATTTAAATATCAAATATAAACATTTGACTTTGTTCATAAATTATTTATATACTAGATAAATACCATCGCGTAAAGCGACGGTGTATAGCCAATAAATTAAACTTGCGAACTTATGATCTGGTATAAACCTTAACGCAACCATTTTTTTTAATTGATGAAACCGGTTGCAACCGTGTGACCCTGGACGAATACCGCGCATTTTGTAATCCAATTGATAAAGGAATATATGCAATTCTCCCAGAAATATATGATGTTAATATTATGATGCAAGACTTAATTTCGCTGTTAAATTATGTTTGTAAAATTCAAATCTTTGTCGCTCAATAAGTTGTCGTCCATGTGTTTATAAGTTTAAATTCATTGTCAAAGTTGCTATTATCTATAAGGGGTATATTAGACTGCCCACAGTAAGGCGAAGTCGATCAATTGTCCTTGATGTGGAACCAATTGAGTGATCGATCGATTGCATGTTTTTGGAGAATGAAGGTCGTCCAAGAGACCGATAATCGTTTGGTAACTTTTTTTTTTTTTTTTTTTTTTTTTTTTTTTGACCGTTTAGGATTTGAACGTTGGACTAAAAAAATATATAATTAAAAAAAAAAAAAACTTTTAAACTTATACTTTCACACTATAAATAACACACTCATTTCTCTATTTTTTCACACATTCTCTATATACACATTCTCTCAAATAGCACCCTCATTTCACTTTTTTTTCACACTATGAATTCTTACTTGCTATTTATTGCCGATTCATCTTCGAATGATGAAAATGAAGTTAGTAGAGAGTTTATGATGTTTGCGGAAGAGTGTTGGGAGGCTTATGAAGCGTTACAACATAAAATCTCACGAAACCAAGTTAGTAGGGATCGTTTGGGTGCTCATAACCGTTTAGTGGCGGCTTACTTCTGCAAAAACCCAATTTATGACGATAGAGTATTCTATGACCGTTTCCGAATGAACCGAAAACTATTCACACGAATTGTTCGAGAGATAACCGATCATTCACCTTATTTCCAACAAACTCCTAGTTGTGCGGGCTTACTTGGTATTCTCCATTGATGAAGTGTTCTTCGTCAATTCGTCAATTGGCATATGGAGTCAATCCTGTTGCTCTAGACAAATATGTGCGAATGGGTGCGTCAACAATTCGTGAGTGTCTCCAAATATTTTGTGAGGCCATCATGGAGTTATATAGTGCAGAGTATTTGCGAAAGCCAATGGTTACTGACATTGACAAACTCTATGCTCATCACTACGAAAAGCATGGGGTTTCCTTGGATAATAGGAATCATTGATTGTACAGATTGGTCGTGAGCGAATTGCCCACATGCTTTAAAAGCTCAACTTTGTAGGGGTGATCACGGGTCAGATCCTTTCATTATATTCTCCTCCCAAGATTTATGAATTTGGCATGCGTTCTTTGGTGTCTCCGGGATGAATAACGATGTAAATGTTTTACGTAAATCGCCTCTTATCAATGATATCAAAACGGGGAGAGCACCGGATGTGGAATTTGTTGCTAACGGCGTGTCTTATAAACGGGGATATTATCTTGCTGATGGGATATATCCATAATGGTCCGTTATTATGAAATCCATTAAAATTCCAGAGACAGATGATCACAAACGAATATTTTTTATGACGATGCACGAAGCAACAAGGAAAGATGTCGAACGTGCTTGGTGTACTAAAGAAGAAGTGGTTAATGATTAAACATTTGGCTAAAGAGTTTGAAAAAAACCGTCTATCAGATATAATGTACACATGCATCATATTACATAATATGATAATTCAGGACGAAGAGTTGGCGATATCTCCCATATTCTTTCGAGCGGAGCAACACCGTTCTTATGATCCCGTAAGAACGCATGTGGAATCGTTGAAAATTTCCAAGGAGATAATCGACAAAACAACTCATCTTAGCCTGAAAGCCGATTTGGTGGAAGACATTTAGCATCGTCAAAATCAAAACTAGTTTAGTCGTTTTATTATCGTAATGTTTGAAAGTTATTTGAATTTTATTGTAATGTTTGAATTTTATTTGAATTATTATGTAACGTTTGAATTATTAATGAAATTTAAGTTTGTTGTTAAAAAAATAAAAATAAAAATAAAAGATGAAGGTCGCCCTTATTGTGTGGCACCCAATCGTCTGAAGGTCGCTGGAGAGAGAAAGCTGGCGTGGCAGAGAAAATGAGAAGGATTGACCATCCTTATTGTGTACATCCTTAGGAGGGGTATTAAAAAGGTCTTTAAAGTTTCCATTAATTAAAACAACTAGCTGCAATGGAATATATGAAAACAACATAGAACCATCCCTAAATTACATACATGAGGCTGCAGCAGCTGATATAAAATGCAGAACGAAACGCAATGAATGACAGAAATGAACAACATGTACCATCAGATTCAACACTTTGTAGGATCAAAAAGCCAATGATGCCAATTTAACTCACTTTTATTTTTCGCTCTTCACTGTATACCTAATTACAAACATCAAGACTAAACTGACCTCACAGCAGATATGGATAAGCATGCACATTTAGATGATGGTGTTATTGTTTATTGTATTTGGTTTATAGCCGATGAATTGTATTACTAGAAAACGTGGTTTAAATAGACAACCTGAAATGCATAAGTTGTTAGAATTTAAATAACATGACATGCATAATAAATCACATAATCATAATACACATGCGGAAGCTAGGAACATATATAACATATAAAAGATTAACTAAATAATAAATCAAGAATGTATCTTTGGATTCTAGCTAAATAAGAATCACTTCAATAAACCTTGATTGATTGTGAAAGTGGATCAATGATTAACCCTTTACTGTTTTGTTAATCGATCCCTTGATAATTACTATAGTGAGTAATTACCTCGTTCTTGTACACACGAATTAATAACAAATTAATGTGATTGCAAGATCAAGAAAACACTTATGTTTTGCTACAAAGAAATCGACCAAAACCCTAGGGGTGTTTGTTCGATCAGTTTTAGGGAAAACAAAGAGAAGAGAAAATCAATTTAGGGTTTGTGTGCATAAAAGGTGAAAAACGAAGACCCTTTGATTTGTATATATACTAGTTTGTAATCTTGGAGAACAAGTTTGAGTTGGGTTGGGTTTCCCCTTCCCCCTTGTCGACCGGCCATAGACCCAAGAAGGGTCTTCCGGATCCTTCTTGGCTTCTTATTACATACTAGTCCCTCTCTTTATCGTCTAAAATCCATTAGTCAATTTCCGTTAAGTACTAACGCCTGTTAGGCAATATTTAGTGTTTAAATAATTAAATATATAACCTTTTATATATATCTCTACATTATATATAACAGGAGGCATTTGAAGAAAATGCCACCTCATTGCCCAGTAATTCAATTTCTGCCACGTCATCAGCCATGTCATCACATTGTGTCCAGTCAGCAAATATAATTTGTATTAATTTTTTCCGTATTTAATTTAATTTACATAATTTGTATTAAAAAATTTTCAAATCCGTAGACATTGTTTTGCAAATTTAAAATTTAGGCATCATGATTCGAACCATGGATCTCTTGATTATTTATCAAGATTTTTTACCACCAGACCAAGTTAATTTTTGAATTACATCTTGCAAAATTAAATATGTAATGTTTACCAAGTATTATCATACATATCTTTTCTTTACATATAGTTTCACAATAACTATAAAACTTATGCAGAATATTTTTTAGGGTTTTTGTTGAACCGATCATATACAGAGAAAAGTTACCACTCTTTTCCCACATAACCCTAATGATGCTTTGTTACTGTGTGTTTTTTTTGCATGTTATACGTCTTCTTTGCAGGTTAGTCATATTATTTTAACACATTTTTTAGTTCTACATGGCAATTAACTTAATCACAGTGTTCCATTGTGAATCATGATTTTTTTCTTCTTATTTTTCTTTTATTATTCATGAGCTTCTTAATACAAAGGTAAATCGACAACTTCTGCTTCTGTTGATAATCTCTACCAAAATCAACCAAAGGTAAATTTGTTATCAATTTTAGTATTATTCTACGAATTTGTCTCAATATAATTAATGTTTGGTTTTAGGTTATTGTTTGCAGCTTTGATTGTGTATTTTTACATTTAATGTTATTGTATAAACTATAATTAATAGTAGCAGTTTATAGTAGATCTATATACGTATCTAACAGTACGTGGTAGTATTATATGATTTATTATATCTCTTTTTTTAATCAAATTTTTTTTACGTATTTGTATTTATTTGTCTGGAAACCATTGTATGATGACGCATTACCTGCCTTTGATACCCACGATGTGATAGGTTATTATTATCAATCATGTCATGCTGATGAAGAGCATGTTTCAATCTCCTTATGCAGGTTCTGGTGCACCCTCTTCAATGTATATGGGTGTAACACCTTATGTTGCAGGTTGACTACCATCTGTTATTTTTTCTTTCCTGTATTGCCTTTTAATTTCTAAAAATCTGAATTTATATCATCTATTTCACCGTCTTTCAGAGAGCTATGGATCGGGATTGTGGCATACAGTCCTCTTGGACGAGGGTTCATCTCATCTGGTCCAAAGCTTTTGGAAAACTTGGAGGAAGGTGACTTCTGCAAGGTCTGTACATAACACTTTTTCCACAATCCATCAAAAGCATTCCGGTAAAACAAGATTAGTTTAATGTTCTATTGTTGCTTAATTATATGGTTAAATTGATATCCAGCTTAATTTTTTTATTTTTTTAGCACCTACTGAGGTTCCAACCTGAAACTCTTGATCACAAATGGCTGAACTTGAGTCTATTGCATTAGCTGATTCAGTATATGCGGACTCCGATACCCCTGAACTGTCATCATGGAATGCTGAGGTATTTTTTTTATTATGACCCGTTAGAGGAAAAGTACTGAATAGGTTGATCCGTTTTGGGATATGCTCACAACTCAGTATTCCCTTATGACACTACCGCCTCACAGCTAAGTCGTCAACCAAATTTGCGCATAGCTCAGTTGTGCAGACGACCGACTTTTTTTTTTTTTTTTTTCATTTTATACATAATGAGGTTTGTATGTAGTTATTTAAGTGAATATTTTTGTTTGGTGAAATTATTGGTCAATTAGTAGTTTTTTTTTTTTTTTTTTTTGAACATGGTCGGTCTAATTAGTTATTACACATGTTTTGTGGTAAATTGATACAACACGACCACTGAATTGACAATGATAAACGTTATAAACACTACACATACGTTGATGCTCCGACATGATGGTAAGGATGTTAGGTTAGATGATGCACTTTTGGGGACAGTATCATAGACGATGATAGTTATAAGACTGAACTTACTGGCGGCGTGCCACACAAGCTCCAAAGCAGGTGATGACCATGGGAGGTCCATTGCATTTGCAGGTGCCTACTCATCGACAACGTCGTTCACTTCATCTGTGTTTGTATGTGCAGGTTTCCTAACATTCGTCATTTTCTGTCAAAGATAATGTAAACGTAACAGAGAAACAGACGGTTACAGAAACGGAAGTGAGCTGCTATAAAAGCAAATAGTTGATATTGTTGTTTATAACCTTTTATGCACTAAACTTACTACTATGACCCTGATGTAAAACAATGAACAAGCCTACCTAGAACCAATGACTGCTGCCAGAATTGACAACATCACATCTCAAGCTACAGCACCCTACGCCACATTTCTATTTTACCTTGATGAGAGGATCAAATCCAGAATCGCCACATTCAAGGAACAGGAATACATGTAAGTTTTATATAAAATGTTACTTGCAGCCATAGTATTGTTAACACAAACTACTGGAACAGAACCTGTGTATAACAACTGCTTATTGACCCGTGAGAGAATTATTTCAGCAGGGGCTTTCCTATACTAGACGTAAACAGAAGGCTGGTAGGAAGTTTATACAAGTTGTTCATAGATTTCGACATCATACTACAAACACATCATTGTCTATGATATATTTATCTTTCAATACATGGGCGACAACTCTTCAAGCAAGCTTCAGCAATACGTGTTTAAACTTCTTATTGGCCAATTCATGCTGAGTTAAGGTATGATTTACATGTTATATTATACACACAGGCTAACTTTTCTCAAACTATTACAATGCTCTAAAATTTGTATGCCCGGTTCTCTATAAAACAAATAGTACTTATGTTTACATTTCACACTACAAGATGGTGCTACCATAAGAAAGAGCTTCAAGAAGATATAATGCTCTTAAGATGACTTAATGAAGATATAACGGAACTTAAGAGGACACATATGAGAGAGCTGCAAAAAGAGCCGACTCAGTGCAAACATTTGTAGCATGTAATACTAGACATAGTTCGCAATTTTTGGCCCACAAAGTTTATAGTTAATACGGAAACGGTCTTTTGGGTCGAAATGGGTTGAAAGTCGCTCGTGGTCTATTTTCAATCTTCCATGCATTTTCAAATATGATATTGAATTTTCGCATTTTAGGTTTCTTGGTGAGTTACAAGGGAGTCTACTGTAAGCTCATATTATTTCAAAAGTGTAAGCCGACATCCTACATTTCTAGGTTGGTATATGATTTTATAGGATTATCATTTCTTAGCTATTTTCAAGAAAAAAAACAGAGGTATGCTACTAGGGGAATGGTCAAATGTGTTAAAGTAGGCCCAAAGTCTGCCTTAAGTTCTAAATACATACAACAGGTTAAATTGCTTTATTTAAATATACAAATTAATATTTAATATATGCTTGCAATTATAATTAGATATATTTATTCATATAGTGTTTTGTAGGTGGACAAAAGAGTGTTTGTGGGTCGACTCGAATGGATGGTATGCACAGGTGATATAAGGCATGGACCATAACCAAAGGTACCCTTTATCATATTTTTGTAAGTAAAATAACTCCTACAAGAGCCTCTAATTAGTGTGACTAACAGATGTATTTATACACGTGTATGTGATTTGCTACTCGAGACAAAATTGCTTTCAATGTGGTCGTCTATATAGTATTCCCACTTGCTTTATAAACATTTAACTATAAGCTTGTATTATACGGAGTATATTGTTTTACTCATAAAATACTTATTGTACATTTTTCCCGGCTGCACATGTGGATGCTTGTGAGGTGGTTAACCTGATACAATTTACATAAATTGTTCGACGATCGTGTTGCAACTTAACTGTCTTAATATATTGCAGGGCTTACAATCAAGCACATTGAGAAGAAAAAAATGGTACTAAGGAGATGCTTTAAAAGCACTGAACCTGATATATAATGAACTAAACAAGAATGTTGGAATTTTTAATCACAACGAGTTTTATGGTTGACCAATTCTAGAGGCTGCACGTGTGGATGCTTGCAAGGTGGTTTTTCAGATTCTACTTGGTTTCGATTATGCCCACAAGTGTACCAATGAAAGCGGGCATGATATTTTCCAGTTAGCAATATTAAATCGTTAAGAAAAAAATATACAACAGTTTTTATCACTGGATTAAGCGTGGTGATTCGAAATAGATGAATCTGTTCATGAAAAGGATATATTACTTTTTACAAATTTTGTTGAAACGACAATTTTGTAGTTTAAGCATAACATAAGATTTCTTTTTGTCGCGTTATACAGGGGGTAGCCTAGACAGCTGCTACTATTGCGTCTGCTTATTTGGTTTTAATCTTTTTATGTCAACATAGGTCCATGATGTTATGGTTCTATATCACATTGCTCGCAAAATCACGTTTTTAAATGATATTCCATGGGTTGTTGAACCAATATATCTTGCTCAGGTATGCTATTTTGCAGTAGTAATTTGACTGTATGAAATGAAAGGCTACTGTTATACACAACTTGATTTTGTATGAATTTTAATCATGATCATTCTGGATTTTATGTTAGATTGTTGATTTATTTGTAAAGTCAAGGTACATAAATACTAACACTAGCGTTATTTGCTGCAAGTAAAAGAACACTTATTTCAACACTTGAAGAATGAACAGGGCCGGGCAATGCAACATCCACATTATATTTTACTATAAAGGTAGTTTATTCAGATTCTATATTCTACTACATATCTGTTTCATTCAATCATTAACTATTCTGATTGCCCGGGCTTCAAGCTTACAGTCAATTACATTTCAAGCCACCACCACCTGATGGCATGACTGGACCATAAGGAGCAACAGATGCAGCAGGAAGTGAGTCAGTTACGGACTTTATAGTTAGACCCCCTGATGTCTGTGACCCCGCGGACTGCTAGAAAGGAAACATGAGTATCATCAGCATGTGAAAAAGAATTAAAAAAGCTATTTCTGCCAAAGCATCAAATGAACCAATTCAACATATAAGGTATGTTTGTTACAAGAAAGTTTTAATAAATTGTTACACCAAAGTTTTACATTTTTAATTTTAATTCACTAATATTTGTTTATCTATGAAAGAACTAATAAGTGGTTGCTCAATACGCTATTGTTGCTGTGGGGAGTATAGGAATTCAAAACCGCTAATCAAGGACACCATTGCCATGTGCTTATGACAAAATGTAGCATGATACATTTTTATTTTTGGTTGAAACCCCGTAAGTGGATTGGAGTTTCTTCTTTCTGACCTTAAACTATTTGCCCCACTTCTCACTAATTCTGTCAGCATGAAATGATATGCCCCATCTACTATATTCCTCTGTCTCTACATCTTTCACAACATGCTTTTTTAAATCGCATGGCATAATTGCAGGTGAAACAACACATGATAGTCCACATGAGGTCCAGTTAACTATCCCAGTGGAGGGTTACCCCATTCAGTTTAGTCTAACAAAAATGTGCGGTAATACTCAGTTTCTAATCTTACTTCTTTTTTGAGATATGAATTCACTTTTATTTTAGCTTTTATTTTTGTCTTTGGAGAAGCTCATAAGCTCTTTTTTTTGAGCTTATGTGGTTATCAAGTTAAGGTTATCACATATAGAATCTTCATCAGTTCAACTAGATAAGCTGACAAGCCTAAAAAGTGGGCTCATGAGCTTTCTCATTTCAAGTAACCCCATAGGTCCTAAAACTTAGCTAATCCAAACACCCATTTAGTGTTTTATAAATTCATTGGTTTTGTTTAGTGTGTTATGCCAACTCGGCAAGAAAATGATGGCATTGAGAAGACTTGGTTGTTTGATAAACATGTATTTGCTAAGGAAGTGGACGTCGATAGTATAAATAGTTAATTTGATCTTATCTTACCAGGTCTATGGCTCTCTATCCTAATTATATTTAGCTCAATTTAATTGCCAAAAAATGTAATCCAATGTCTTAGTAAGTGATAGTTTGATATGTTATGTCAATGCATATTTTTTTGAAGTTATTTACAAAAGTAAAATTCCATGTTCAAGGTGGTTGTGTGATATTAAATAATGGCAACATTTAATCAACTACAATAAATTCGGATGTAGAAAATAGTGTTTGAATGTATTATGCTATTTGTAGCAGTAATAATCACATAATCAGATGTTTAACTAGCAAGAACCATGATTTTACATAGGTCATGTGTATATTTATTCTGTTCTTTGTTACACTGTCAGTTCACCAAAGGAAGATCAATGGATAATCGATGCAGTTCTAATACCTGATATCTACTTTAATCTTTAGCTAAATGTGTTTCTATGGGCGGGTTATACGGGTTGAGCATAGGGTTCGTTTTCAGGTTTTATTTTAAATAATTAATATGATATATACCAGAATATAATTAAAATACAATATTGAAAGTGGAGTTTTACAACTTCCTTTTGCTGTCCTTTTTACATATGTGCAGGGTCATTCTGGGCAGCAATAGCATGTGGATCCCTTCTTATTAGAGGTATCATATTTAAATTGATTCAAGTTCGGCTAAAGATACTGCTTACTTTTCATTTTTCACATCAAACCACTGGTGTTATCATACATTCAGACATACATGTTCAAGTATGACAGTGTTCAAAGAATGGAAACCAAACACAATAGTCAGCAACAAACCAAACACCCCAGCAACATGTATCATCTTATCTATGCATGTTTAATATGGTTTGGAACATCATATGCTGGCTTGGGAATCTCAGGTAGTGTGGGATTTGGAATCTCGGGAATGGTGGGTTTTGGAAGAACGGGTATCTCGAGCTTTGGAACATCTAGAATTATAGGCTTGGTGATCTCTGGAATTGTGGGCTTTAAAAGCTCAGCAAGCATTGGAGAAGGAAGTGGAGGATTTTTTAATGTGCATATTCATTTCACTATCTTATTTTAAGGTTATTATAAACATTAGATGATGAATTGAAACGATTATATTAATTGTTATATAATACAATAGCGTGAACTATGTAGTCTCATTTGGTTCATTGTATTGATTACAGTATATAAAGTGTATTTTGTATATGGTCATGTTAGTTTCATATATACATGGATGCTATAAGCTATGATTTTTAGTGATTTAGGTTATGTGAAGTTTTTCAAATGGCCTAATTGTTGTTTAAACTTTAAAGTTTGTCAAATAGTGAAGATTAAGGATGATGGTGTTTGATGTGTTATATGTTTATAGTAACATAATAAACTCTATACCAACCACTGACACAATGTGCAATTGGAGGACAAATTACAAAATGAACTTTGTATCAACATGCTGGTTGATATTTAGGTAAAACCACTTTAGTTTGAGAAACACGAACTAAAAAGATTACTTTTCCAGTGTTACTACAAAGAAATTGACGAAAAGTTAAGCTGAAAACGTTTGTCAAATAAAGGTACATGTATATATATAATGTTAATAACTTTAGTTTATGTAACACACTAAAGAAATCCTATTTTAAGTTATAATATTAGTAGAAATTGCTCCCTTAATTTTAGTTATTATAAAACGTCTATAGATCCAACTTTAATCTTTTGAACTCTTAATTATTATTTGCTTATAACTTTTATGACTTTTCTGTGATCTTAATTGCTTCTTCTCCACCGAATGTTGTTAGGATTTTGAATTGATGCGGCATACATTAGCAATTAGTACTAACCATTAAATAGTAAATTGACCTTCTAAAATTTATTGGGAATTCATGGTCATCATTATATAATTACTCTTTTCTTTACCGTAACGAATACTTAGATGTTGGAAAATGGGCATGTAGGCCGGGAAAATTAATGGGTTAATACAGATAAATGGGTGTCAAAATGGACGGGGTGACCTATAATTACTTTTTTTTCCCTAAATTTATTACTCTGTAATAACAAATGCGTCTGAATACACAGAGTAGAAACATCACAATAAAGCTTGAACCAGAAGAACAAAGGGATGTAGACGCAACAAGTAACAGAAGGAATGGTTCCCATTCAGATAGCTTGATATGCACATTCTAGAAAGACTAATTCGAGTGTTGGTTATACCTATAGCTTATTTTTTGTTAACTTAAGTTTTTGAACGATATTCATACGGTTTGCACACCCATCGTACGGGCTATGCTTTTATACTTTGTTCTTGCAAACCACTTTGAAACTTTTTTTTATCTCATATTCGTTAACCGTTTAATTCTTTTAACCGTTTATATCTTTTCGTTCTTAATGCTTATTATATAAGCTCCCCATTCATTAAAAAAAAAAAAAAAAAAAAAAAACCCTTCAACAAGCACTTAACTAACACCATCAAAAGAAGAACAAAATAAAATGAAAACGACGTACTTAAATTTTTTTTTACGATAACTGACACCATCAAAATTGTAATTACAAGTCAAACCCGCTCATCGGGCGGGCTTTGAAGTCTAGTATATATATATATATATATATATATATATATATATATATATATATATATATATATATATATATATATATATATATTAATTATTGTATATTAATTCTCATTCGTAACGTGTGCAATCCCGAGGTCTCGAGTTCGATTCTAGTCATATACATATTAATATTTATCCATAACTTTAACATAAGTTAATAGTCAATAGTCATGAATCCTGGAGAAGCAGAACTAAATTTGAAACTTGTCTTAGTAGCTGGGGTGTGACTCAATTGGGGTGTGACTCAATTGGGGTGTGACTCAATTAGTAGCTGGGGTGTGACTCAATTGGGGTGTGAATCCTGGAGAATCGGGTCCAGCGGAAGCATACATGTAGCTGGGGTGTGACTCAATTGGTATCTCAACACAAGTACAAAATTGGTTTTCACTTCAATCATTTAGAATAAAATAATTAAATCAAAAATGTTGAATTTACATTATTAAAAGTAGTGCGGAAGTAGGCCCTTAAAATAACTTAAAACGGTCCCCATATGAATAATCAGAGTCTTCTATGACCATGCCATGCCCTGCCAAAACCTCCTGTAGCGTGCCATTGATTAAAACCTGAAAATACATGCTAAAGTGTCAACACGAGGTTGATGAGTTCATAGAGTCTTGTGTAAAAGAATGTAATGCATATGAATGAAGATTCCTAGCAAAGGCATCATAAATCCACTCAGTTCCAAGTCCCACCATAAGAGACTTGTAACCTGTGTGTTTACGACCCACTGCCAAATGTAATATGTTTACGTGAACAAAGGTAATACTTGTATCTAATTTCAAAGATAAATATAGCAAAACGGCTATATAAATAATTCAGACAATGAGGTCATATGAACAATGATGACAAATCCCATGAAATGCAGGTAATCAAACATACCAATGAATTGCAGGTGATCAAACATGTAAAACGAGTAATGCGTTTAAGTAACACGAGCATAAAGTTGAAATCATATAATTGAGCATGTATCTCCCCCAAAGAGTTTACAAAAAAATTAAAAGAATAGGGGCTATGACTCACCTTAGTAATCAGTAGCGGTTTATAACTACATATTATAGCGAGACCACGATCTTTAACAAAGACCTACGAGAGTATAGTGATCGTGTCTTAATATAATGTACAATATGAGTGGACAAGTATATGTAAAGTCATTGACTTGATTAAGATGTTGTACATATGTCTTATGTTGTGTAAATGAGTAAAACATCCTTAAAATGTGATATGTCTAATTTATAAGTTGTCGAGGTCGGGAAAATGAGTCAAATAAATGATCAAGTCTCAATAATAAGTTTCGGGTCATCAAATCTCAAACTAGTCGTGCGGCTAGACACATAACTTTGAGACATCAATCAAGACCATAGCCGTTGTTATGTCTTGGCTTAGAATGCCTTGAGGCAATAGCCTTGGTTTAGTCTTGGTGTGTCCCGGCCCCAAGAGGTCAAAACGTCACCAAAAGTCTTTAGCTATGGTGTTTTTCAGTCTTAAACAGGTCCAGTTGGTTTCTGCAGTTTCTAGCCTTAGTTATTTACTTTCAGGTTACGTGCTCGCGAGTTTTTGTATAAAACATCATTCTGAGTAACTTTTGTGCTTTACACTTTCGCTGGTTCGAACCAGAAAAGGGTCAAAACCGTGATTTAAATTCGTATCAGAACCCTTTTTGTTCCAGCACCATATTTCTTCTAGTAATCTTTGCTTAAGCATAACTTTTTAACCACAAGCCCTTTTTAAGTGCTTCAAAAGCTCAAATTCCAGTTTTTACTTCCTTTATCTGTTTCTTAAACTTGTCCAAGTCCATGGTTCTTTATTTTGCGCCAACCCTTAACAAAATGACTAGTTACATCTAGTGGCTCCAAAAAGGTTTCTACAAGTCTAATTCATGTTTTTCTTTTATGTACAACATCATATCTTTTCAAAATGCATAAAAGACTTGTACAATGTATAAATTACATCAAAATAATCGAAAGACATTGAAAACTAAATATAGTCTTACAAATTCTTGGATGAGAAACATCAAAAACCAAGAACCACTACTCCAAGTCTTTCAATCCCCAACTATCTTTCAAGTCTTCAATCCAACTTGTTGTAACCTATTGAACCTTGGACTTGATCTTCTACTTCAGCCTTTAAGCCTTTGTATATTACCAAACAACACAAGAACTCTTATGTACCAACCAAGCCTTCAATCTTTATACTTAATCTTGTTGCTAGAATTCAAACCATGATGGTTCTTGGTTGCTTAGGGGTGTACGGAAATAGAGAGCAAAGAAAAGGGTACATGGAATTTTTATTTGACTAAAATGAAGAGTAGGTGTTGAAAATTAGTTATTATCTTAAGTGTTCATGCAAATTGACTAACACCTGTCAAGTTTGAAAATAACATTGGTCTTAAATCTTAATATGGGACATGTGTATTGTTGGCGTGTCATATGGATGAGAAGAGAAGAATATGTAACTTATCTTGTATAACTTTGGATTACGGGGTATAGTTTGATCCCGATAATTACTAACGTTAAGCCCTTAAGTCACGAAACTTAAAACCGGGCAACATAAAAATGTAATACTTATGAAAATGTCAAAACTTATCAATATACTCCAACTAAGTATATTAAAAGTGTGATAAGCCTAACGGAGTGCGTTTATAATGTTAAAACCTAATAACGTAGGTTTGAGCATGCGTATTACGTAAGGAATAAAATGTCTACGTAAAAATGACTGATGAGTGTCTAAATACTTATCATTTTATACCAATCTGAGCTGCCAAAACATACAAAAACACTCAAATATGTATCAAAATACTTAAAATATCATAAAAGTGTGTTTTATATGTTTCAAATGCAAAATATGCACAAACAGATGAAAAACGTACAAAGTTTGCATAATTGGCAGTTTCAGTCCCTCAAGTTTCATAAATTGGAAAAACTAGTCCCTGATCATTCTAAAACTTGAAAAAGTCATCAAAGGTCCTTTTTAATCATAAAGTTACATATTTAGTCCTTTGGTGCAAAGTTTCATAAAATTACAAGTTTAGTCCCTATACTTTGGAAATTGACAGAAATGGTCCCTGGGATGTAAAAACTTTGAGAAAATCAATTTTGGTCCTTATATTAATAATATTTTGCAGGAATGGTCCTTGGTGTGAAGTTTGGTGAAATTACATAATTAGTCCCTGAAGTTTGGTGAATTGGCAATTTTGGTCCCCGGATATTAAATATGAGAAATTATTATTATTTGTCCTTGGGGTATTCAATCATGGCAAGTTTAGTCCTTAATTAAACTTTTGAAAAGTCACACATCAGCCCCCAAACTTTCAGCTAATTACAACTTTGGTCCTTGTGTAATTCATAAAACCAAACGGACCCTATAATAAATAACCAAACAAACTAACCCATTCCACAAACCAAGCCCACCCCTTTCTTCCCTTTGCCAGCCCAACACCCAGCCCAGTCCAACCCCACTTAAATAATACCGGGTCAAACATCCCAGTCAAACCACCCCTTTACCGCCTTCTTCCACAATACCACCCTCCACCTCTGCAACCAATACCACCCTACACCTGGCCTTCCACCTCATCACCCACCTCTCCACGCAATTCCCCCAACTCTCCACTACCTCCCAAACCCATTTAATGCCGTAAAACCCTCCACGTTTCCCTGTGGAGACTTTGGCGCCAAGAAACTAATTTAAACGGCCTGGATGAGATTGACCATATCAACGGCTGGGGAATGGTGGGAAACACCCCAGTGGGTCCCACAAGCTCAGAAAATAGCTACAAAAGGGAAGAGAGGCAGAAGAGAAGATGTATTAGAGTAGTTTTAGTTAAATACAATCGTAGGTAGTATAAACTTGTATTTTTAGTTATAATTTCAATTAAATCAGCTTGTACTAAGTTAATTTGGTGTATTGCAATCTTTATTTTCAAGTAATCTCAAGTTCCAATTAGTTATCTCAGTTTATCCATTTTCAATATTGATCAAAATCTCAAAAAGTTGTATGTTGTTATTTGTTGTTATTATATGATCTGATAAGCCAATATAAGCTCTGACAAAGCTTACAAAAGCTTTTAGACATTCTCAGAATCCATTTAGGGTATAAACTCAAAAATTCATGAAAAATCAAGAAAATCCAAAATAAATAAAAAATTAGTGGTTTAGAAAGAAGAGAGCTGAGCAAGGAGTGTTTTGGATTGCTTCTGGGTTAGTAGACTTGTGGAAGTCAATAGGTTATGATTTGGTTAACTGGTTCACTCATTTCTCAGTTGGAATAATTTGTAAGTCATAAACTTTATAATTACATTTCTTTGTTCTTATTATTATTTCTGTTTTATTTGTGTTCATTTAGGTTTAATTATGTTCCTAGTTTATGTTTCAAGCAAAAAGATTGTAGGTTAAAGGGTAAAATCAACAGTTATAGTATTATATAGCAGTTATAGGGGTGTTTGTTTTAGACTGCAAGGTGAGTCCTTGTTGGTTTATGCTGGTAAACTTGGTTCATACATGTTCACTAAGTCATATTAACTCAGTTTAGTCAATAAAACATAGGTGTTAAACAATAAAAAGTCAAAATCACTTGGAATGATCCTACACAGTTAACTGTGTAAGATTTGTGATCCACAAACCATCACTTTAGCTCATAAGTTGTAGCTTTAGATTATTTTAGATTCATTCCATCTTAGTATAACTTAATTAATCAGTTAGAAGTGTTAGAATCTCACAAAAGTCAAAAATTCAAGTTTCACTAAAAAGTCAAAAAGTGTAATCTCAGATTTTTACAAATTTTCAAGGATTTTTATAGATTTTAATATCAAGATTTAGGACTTGATATTTTCAGGAATTGTAGTTTAGTAGCTTAGCTTTAGGAATCAAAAATTTACAAAATTGTATGATCCCTTCTGTGGGCCCCACACTCACCCAAAGACACCTGCAGGGAAGACCTCTTCCCCTGCACTGCAGCAGACTCACCTTCACACCACCACCTTTGGTGGTGATTTGTGATCACCACAGTGGGCCCCAGAC
Source organism: Artemisia argyi (assembly GCA_030686995.1). Classification (NCBI taxonomy): domain Eukaryota; kingdom Viridiplantae; phylum Streptophyta; class Magnoliopsida; order Asterales; family Asteraceae; genus Artemisia; species Artemisia argyi. The sequence goes on from CM060686.1 coordinate 150,146,908, forward strand.
CTCAAATCTTGTTCCTTTGAACCCCCTCCTAGTAGACTCTTAGGATTGACCCTTTGTTTGACCTGAATCATAGTGGACCCCACCTGGAATAAGCCTTGATCTTTGTCCCATTTTTCTGTCTCAGTCCACAATAAGCAATTGCTTATTGTGGCTTATTGGCTTATTCAGTGTTCCACTTGTGCTTTTTCTAGCTTATATAGGTTTAATTAACTAAGTTGAACTGGATTTTACTCTTGTGGACCCCACATAAGTCAGTTTTAGCTTATTAGCTTGTTTGGTCAAACTTTGGTCAACTGTGGTAGCAATAAGCTTCCACAGTGCTTATTAATAAGTTATAAAAATATTGTTTTTACAAAAGTTGTCTATTTTTAGTTATAATTTAGTTTTGTAAAAGAAAAATCCAGAAAAGACAACATAAAAATAAGTGATAGTTTCTATTTAATATAATTTAATTTTAATTTTCATTTTTAGATTTTAGTTAAGTAATTTGTGTTTTTATATTTTTATTAATTTACTTTTAGGTTAAAGTAATTTTCATAATTTTATCAGATTTTTATATTGTCATTTGATAGTTATTAGATTTAAAAATAGTTTAATTAATAATTAATCAATAATTAAGTTATAAATAGCATAATTAATTGTTATAAAGCAATACCTAGTTTTTATATTTTTTCTAGCTTTTATAAGTTATAAAATAGTTTTATAAATTTTTTCATAATTTTCTAAGTTAGTTTAGTATTATTTGTAATTTAAAATAGTTTAATTAGTATAATTAATATAAATAGTTTTTAATTAATAAAAAATCCATAAAAAGACAAAAACATTTATTTTTATTTTTTATACTTTCTTCAAGTTCATTTTTAAGTTTAGAAATTATTTTTACAAATTTTTAGTTTAATTTGTAGTATTTATTATTTTTAGTTTAAATATAAATTTGTTTTAATTAAATAGTTAATTAGTTTTTAATTAAATAATTAAATAAATAATATAATAATCTAAAAAAAAATAGTTTTCTTTTTAATTTAATTTTATTTTAAGTTTAATTTTATTTTAATTTTATTTTTCTTAAAACTCACCTTTTTCTCAGTACGCAGTCGCGTCTGATTTTAATTTGGTGTACGTTTAAAAGTTTTAGATATTAGGTTTTACGTAATCGTTCTAATAGTTTATTTAAGTTATTTTATTTTATAAAACCCTAGTGTAATCACCCACTTACACTTTATCCAGTTACCTGTTCACATTCACTCGATCACAAATTCGTCTAAAATACCATCACAACCTCGTTGGGACATAACGACCCGGGGATATATTCCTATACTCCTTGGATTTTTGCATTTGCCTTTGATTAGTTTGACTTTACTATTGACCATTCACAAGTGGTTGAGAAATAAAAGATAACTAGTTTAAGGCGGATCAAATTTTGGCGCCGCTGCCGGGGAGGTTGTGCGCATATTTTAAACGATTTTGCGTATTAGTGATTGTTGAATATACATCCTTTGTATATTTACCATCATTGTCCATATTTTCTATAAAACAAAACCCAAAAATATTCACCTTTATACCCTCTATCCATTTGATTCTACCTTCTTACACCCATCTCATGCATAATTCTTATGGCGTCTCTCGGTTACAAGTGTTTTCACTGTAAAATCCCGATTGAGAACGGCCTTCGTTGTCTCCGGTGTATTTGTGAGAAATGTGGCAATAATTGTAGTAACAGATTTTGTACTGTGTGCAATCTGTTCATAAGTCCAAATTCTCTCAATGATTCACCAAATTCTTCCAACTACCCTTCACAACCTGAGATACTTGCTATTAATGACGAACCTTCAAAAATTGATCCTAACCTTTCACGGTTTACGGTTAAAAGTTTGTCAAGCAAACGTACAGAGCTTAGGGTAGTGACTGAAAAGAACGACTTACCTAACCTTCACGTTTATCAAGAACCAAAACCCGAGACCATAACGGAAGTGGTGGAAATTCCTAGCTCTAAGAGCACACCACTTGTCCCACCTCCAGATTTTGTTCCTTGTGTCGGTTGTGGTGAGCCGCTTTTCGGTTTTCCATGTCGTTGGTGTACATGTGAACAATGTGGTAATGATATTCAAAACGGGAGTTGTTTGTTTTGTGGATCGAGTAATTCATTTGCTTATTATCCTAATCAAAACTCATTCAACGACTCCTCAAATTTTTCCAACTACCCATCACATTCATACGAGCAAGAATCATATTATCTAAATATCAATGATGCTTCGTATCAAAATACACCAAGCCAGACTCAACAGTTTAACTGTTGTGAGTACTGTGGAGGTCCACATTTTAGCTCTGATTGTCAAACAAGGAATCCATTTCCTTGTAACAATTACGACTATTCGTTTCAAGAACCACCTCCACAGTACCAAATGAACCAAGCAACTCCTCAAAACCAGTAAGATCCTTGTCTAGAGGTTCTTGAAAAACTTAAAAACATTAGAGAGGAGTTGGCTAATATGTCGTTTCACAATGCACCAAGTTCTTCTTGTGTACATTGTGGGGGTCCTCATAATGATGATCAATGTCAACCTTCCGGTTTTGACACATTCACACCCCCACAATATCCACTCATTCCATATTCTCGTGATAAATCTATCGCGGAATTACTTGCTGAAGGACGTGCAGCTGGAAACGAAAGAAGTATGGAAGAATTACGAGTCTTAGAACAAGCAGCTATAACACGTATCAAATTTCAAAATGCTGCTCTTCTCTATGAGGATGATGAAAGTGATGATACCTCATCATGTTCATCAGTTGAGACTCCTTCCATGGATATACAGGGGGAAAATAATATAACTGAATCACCAGCAGTAGAAATAATGGAACTTGTAGACTCCATTATTGCTAGTCCTTCTCAGCTCCTTCTGTATGTTGTTATCACACCCAAGGTTCCCACTCACTCTCTGAACATGGGGGACGAGCATCTTGACACTATTCCTGTAGAGGAATCGGACGAATTCATAAAGTCTAGTGTTGAGAACCTTGTCTCAATCCCAAGTGAGTCACAGGGAATTCTTGACCAAATGTGTGATATTCCTCCTCCTCTTGTCTTTTCAAAAGATCATTTTGAGACTCTCTCCGATTCTAGAAATGATTGTATATCTTATGGAGAGATTGAGTATATTGAGGCATCACTGCCTCATTCTGATGTTGACCTTCTCCTTGAGGAGTTCACAGATGAATTCACTCACATCATTCCACTTCCATCAGGAAGTAATGATGATCTCTTTGATCTCAAAGCTGATCTGGACGAGGTCGAGGCTTTTCTTGCTGAAGATAGTTCACTTCCACTTGAAGTTGATGAAAACTATCTTGATCCTGAGGGGGACATTCTTTTTCTAGAAAGTTTGTTAAACGAAGATCCATTTCCCCCTCTTCCACCCAAACAACTTCATAATGAGGAAATCAAATCAGTTGAGGAAACTGATAAATTTCCTGAGATCAAGCTTAAGGACTTGCCTCCTCCACTTGAATATGCATTTCTTGAGGAGGAAGTTCTTATCTTAATTGCTATTCAGATATCCCTACTTTCCTTCACCTACCAGGTGATTTCTCCTATTCTTCACTCCTTCGGGAATGAAGACACTATCTTTGACCCCGGCATTCTCATTTACAAATTATGAGCTAGGGTCTCTCTGTATATCTTATCGGAGTGGAACTTTCACGTGCTTCAAATGTTTATCCAAACATCTTGAATGAAAGTCCGATGCAGATTGTCTCTTCCACATCATGCTTCCCCATGGACAAATCAATTCGGGGTCGAGTCAAGCTAGCGACTCGGTAATCAATAAACAGTAGCATGTACTTAGGGTTTTCACCCTAAGTGTGGGGGAGATACTAACCCACATGTTGTATATATGTATATATCCTATCTAAAAAAAAATAAATAAAAAAAAAAAAAAAAAAAAATTGTGTGTACATAAACTTAAATAAAGGCTATGGAATATTTTCCTTTTTACGTTCTAAGTGTTGGTTTAACACCCGGTACTTTGAATATTGAGGACAATATTCAGTTCTAAGTGTGGGGGGAGATTCGTTATTCTAACGAATTTAAACACATGTTCCATCAAGAACCCCCATTTTAGCCCAAATTTTAAAATTTTTTCACTTAGAACGCAATAAATGGTTATCAGTCCGCCATGTCTAACCCACATAAGGATTGGCTAATCCAGGAGCAAACGGCTCTTGGTAAAGATATCTCAAATCCGTTTATGGCTTGCAATTTGCCCAAAATTGTATGGTACCTCAACTCGCCATATCCCATAAAGCGAATGAGTTGGCTAGCCCGCAAGATTATGGCTTGTGGTAAAGGCAGTGGAAAAACCATAATTGGTAATCAGCTCACCAAGATGTTGACTATTCCATCAAGAGTTGGCTAGTCCAGAAGCAAACGGCTTTTGGTAAAGACAAATCAAATCCGTTGACAGCTGGTGGTTTGCTCAAAATCACATGGTTATCAGGTGGACCATAGTTCTTACTTGAATCGATACATCTGGCTACTCCAGAAGTGATGGATTTTGGTAAAGAGTTTTTCAAATCCATTAAGTTTTTCTCAAAAGATTGCTAGGGACTAGCAATGTTTTAGTGTGGGGGATTGATGAGTGTCTAAATACTCATCATTTTATACCAATCTGAGCTGCCAAAACATACAAAAACACTCAAATATGTATCAAAATACTTAAAATATCATAAAAGTGTGTTTTATATGTTTCAAATGCAAAATATGCACAAACAGATGAAAAACGTACAAAGTTTGCATAATTGGCAGTTTCAGTCCATCAAGTTTCATAAATTGGCAAAACTAGTCCCTGATCATTCTAAAACTTGAAAAAGTCATCAAAGGTCCTTTTTAATCATAAAGTTACATATTTAGTCCTTTGGTGCAAAGTTTCATAAAATTACAAGTTTAGTCCCTATACTTTGGAAATTGACAGAAATGGTCCCTGGGATGTAAAAACTTTGAGAAAATCAATTTTGGTCCTTATATTAATAATATTTTGCAGGAATGGTCCTTGGTGTGAAGTTTGGTGAAATTACATAATTAGTCCCTGAAGTTTGGTGAATTGGCAATTTTGGTCCCCGGATATTAAATATGAGAAATTATTATTATTATTTGTCCTTGGGGTATTCAATCATGGCAAGTTTAGTCCTTAATTAAACTTTTGAAAAGTCACACATCAGCCCCCCAAACTTTCAGCTAATTACAACTTTGGTCCTTGTGTAATTCATAAAACCAAACGGACCCTATAATAAATAACCAAACAAACTAACCCATTACACAAACCAAGCCCACCCCTTTCTTCCCTTTGCCAGCCCAACACCCAGCCCAGTCCAACCCCACTTAAATAATACCGGGTCAAACATCCCAGTCAAACCACCCCTTTACCGCCTTCTTCCCCAATACCACCCTCCACCTCTGCAACCAATACCACCCTACACCTGGCCTTCCACCTCATCACCCACCTCTCCACGCAATTCCCCCAACTCTCCACTACCTCCCAAACCCATTTAATGCCGTAAAACCCTCCACGTTTCCCTGTGGAGACTTTGGCGCCAAGAAACTAATTTAAACGGCCTGGATGAGATTGACCATATCAACGGCTGGGGAATGGTGGGAAACACCCCAGTGGGTCCCACAAGCTCAGAAAATAGCTACAAAAGGGAAGAGAGGCAGAAGAGAAGATGTATTAGAGTAGTTTTAGTTAAATACAATCGTAGGTAGTATAAACTTGTATTTTTAGTTATAATTTCAATTAAATCAGCTTGTACTAAGTTAATTTGGTGTATTGCAATCTTTATTTTCAAGTAATCTCAAGTTCCAATTAGTTATCTCAGTTTATCCATTTTCAATATTGATCAAAATCTCAAAAAGTTGTATGTTGTTATTTGTTGTTATTATATGATCTGATAAGCCAATATAAGCTCTGACAAAGCTTACAAAAGCTTTTAGACATTCTCAGAATCCATTTAGGGTATAAACTCAAAAATTCATGAAAAATCAAGAAAATCCAAAATAAATAAAAAATTAGTGGTTTAGAAAGAAGAGAGCTGAGCAAGGAGTGTTTTGGATTGCTTCTGGGTTAGTAGACTTGTGGAAGTCAATAGGTTGTGATTTGGTTAACTGGTTCACTCATTTCTCAGTTGGAATAATTTGTAAGTCATAAACTTTATAATTACATTTCTTTGTTCTTATTATTATTTCTGTTTTATTTGTGTTCATTTAGGTTTAATTATGTTCCTAGTTTATGTTTCAAGCAAAAAGATTGTAGGTTAAAGGGTAAAATCAACAGTTATAGTATTATATAGCAGTTATAGGGGTGTTTGTTTTAGACTGCAAGGTGAGTCCTTGTTGGTTTATGCTGGTAAACTTGGTTCATACATGTTCACTAAGTCATATTAACTCAGTTTAGTCAATAAAACATAGGTGTTAAACAATAAAAAGTCAAAATCACTTGGAATGATCCTACACAGTTAACTGTGTAAGATTTGTGATCCACAAACCATCACTTTAGCTCATAAGTTGTAGCTTTAGATTATTTTAGATTCATTCCATCTTAGTATAACTTAATTAATTAGTTAGAAGTGTTAGAATCTCACAAAAGTCAAAAATTCAAGTTTCACTAAAAAGTCAAAAAGTGTAATCTCAGATTTTTACAAATTTTCAAGGATTTTTATAGATTTTAGTATCAAGATTTAGGACTTGATATTTTCAGGAATTGTAGTTTAGTAGCTTAGCTTTAAGAATCAAAAATTTACAAAATTGTATGATCCCTTCTGTGGGCCCCACACTCACCCAAAGACACCTGCAGGGAAGACCTCTTCCCCTGCACTGCAGCAGACTCACCTTCACACCACCACCTTTGGTGGTGATTTGTGATCACCACAGTGGGCCCCAGACCTCAAATCTTGTTCCTTTGAACCCCCTCCTAGTAGACTCTTAGGATTGACCCTTTGTTTGACCTGAATCATAGTGGACCCCACCTGGAATAAGCCTTGATCTTTGTCCCATTTTTCTGTCTCAGTCCACAATAAGCAATTGCTTATTGTGGCTTATTGGCTTATTCAGTGTTCCACTTGTGCTTTTTCTAGCTTATATAGGTTTAATTAACTAAGTTGAACTGGATTTTACTCTTGTGGACCCCACATAAGTCAGTTTTAGCTTATTAGCTTGTTTGGTCAAACTTTGGTCAACTGTGGTAGCAATAAGCTTCCACAGTGCTTATTAATAAGTTATAAAAATATTGTTTTTACAAAAGTTGTCTATTTTTAGTTATAATTTAGTTTTGTAAAAGAAAAATCCAGAAAAGACAACATAAAAATAAGTGATAGTTTCTATTTAATATAATTTAATTTTAATTTTCATTTTTAGATTTTAATTAAGTAATTTGTGTTTTTATATTTTTATTAATTTACTTTTAGGTTAAAGTAATTTTCATAATTTTCTCAGATTTTTATATTGTCATTTGATAGTTATTAGATTTAAAAATAGTTTAATTAATAATTAATCAATAATTAAGTTATAAATAGCATAATTAATTGTTATAAAGCAATACCTAGTTTTTATATTTTTTCTAGCTTTTATAAGTTATAAAATAGTTTTATAAATTTTTTCATAATTTTCTAAGTTAGTTTAGTATTATTTGTAATTTAAAATAGTTTAATTAGTATAATTAATATAAATAGTTTTTAATTAATAAAAAATCCATAAAAAGACAAAAACATTTATTTTTATTTTTTATACTTTCTTCAAGTTCATTTTTAAGTTTAGAAATTATTTTTACAAATTTTTAGTTTAATTTGTAGTATTTATTATTTTTAGTTTAAATATAAATTAGTTTTAATTAAATAGTTAATTAGTTTTTAATTAAATAATTAAATAAATAATATAATAATCTAAAAAAAAATAGTTTTCTTTTTAATTTAATTTTATTTTAAGTTTAATTTTATTTTAATTTTATTTTTCTTAAAACTCACCTTTTTCTCAGTACGCAGTCGCGTCTGATTTTAATTTGGTGTACGTTTAAAAGTTTTAGATATTAGGTTTTACGTAATCGTTCTAATAGTTTATTTAAGTTATTTTATTTTATAAAACCCTAGTGTAATCACCCACTTACACTTTATCCAGTTACCTGTTCACATTCACTCGATCACAAATTCGTCTAAAATACCATCACAACCTCGTTGGGACATAACGACCCGGGGATATATTCCTATACTCCTTGGATTTTTGCATTTGCCTTTGATTAGTTTGAATTTACTATTGACCATTCACAAGTGGTTGAGAAATAAAAGATAACTAGTTTAAGGCGGATCAATGACAAAGTGACAATAGTAATTTTCTGAAATAAAAATGAAATTTCGACGTTTGAAAAAGGACATGAAATTACGAGTTGTGACATATATATATATATATATATATATATATATATATATATATATATATATATATATATATATATATATAGGCAAAGGATCACGTGCGGAAGTTTCTTTTTAGTGCTGACGTACGGATGCATATGGGTCGTTGATCTTTTCCCATCAGCGGTTGTGATTAGATCTAATTATATAACACGGAGTGGCATTTTCGTAATTAATCTATTTAGAAAATACGGGTCAAATCTTCGCCCGTTAATATCTCCGTATCTTTTTATTATTATTAGAATATTTTCTTTCCTTATTTTTTGCAACTATTTTTATTTAATTTTTATTATCGAATGGATTTACCTGAGTATTCTGGTATTGGTCCTGATCTATCGGATCATTTTTTATCAAATAATATATGTGTGTATAACTAATATATATATATATATATATATATATATATATATATATATATATATATATATATATATATATACTAGATGTCGAAGCCCGCCCGATGGGCGGGCATGACTTGTGATTATTTTTTGTGTGTATTACTTTTCGAATAGTAAGATATATGTATACGAAATGCACAACGAACAAAAAAGAAAAGAATGTTCATCCATTATAAGAAAAAAAAGGATTAAATTGAACGTTTAGAACAAAGTATATGTTGCAAGTTAAAATGTGAAATAAAGCTTCTTTTACACAAAGTTACCGTCTATATCACAAAAAATAATTTTCAATCCCTTCCTACTCTTAACTTAACAGCGTAATAATATTGGCCATGCGAGATGGCCTTTGGAGAAACAACCCTACTTGTGACAATGTTTGTCCTTGACTTTTATTAATGGTCATAGTAAAACAAACTTGAATAGGGATCTCTTTTCGGCTTTTATATCTTCTCTCTAAATCTATGGATAAACTTTTAGGAATAAAAGAATATCACTATGTCAAGAGGTAAGTTTACAAATGATAAATATAAGTACAAAAAAGAAAACAAAAAGTTACTTCCTTCCCATGACCATGAGCTTGAATACAACTGTAAGAATCTTTGGTCTCTACCTTTAACAAAACAATGAAAAAGCAACAAAAGAAACATTATGTATACTAATACGAAATTCCTTCCATATCATTACAACGTAACATTTCCTTTGGTTTAAAGAAATTAAACATTTTGAGTTTAAAGTACCAACTTGCTTATTATCCACATTACAGTAATATATCGTTTGACTGTCATATAGTTGGCTTTTTTTACAAAAACACTTTTGGCCCGTTATATGAAATAGTTTATAGAAGCTCTCACTATTTTTACAACAAATCAGTGGGTGTAGGCGCACAAGTGCATTTGATTGCTTTAACTTTTCATGTTTAACTTTTACCTAAAAACCTTTGCCATTTGACTTGTTAGAAATATAACCGAAATCGACACAAACATGTTCTTTCCAAACAACCCTTAAAAAGTTATGTCCCAACAACCCCTAAAATGTTCTAAATCTATCTTATATTTGAATAATTATACAATTATTCAGGTAATAATATAATTCCAAATATGTTTTTTTTTCCAAAAAGGCCCTAAAACATTTTTCTTCTAGCATTTTCACAGGGGTGGTAACATGGAAATGAAAGTACATGTAATTTTCTTAGAAAAAACATATCACTCGCCTGGGGATGATCTTAGATAGAGATAATGTTCTTGTTATGAAGATACCAGAGTTAGACCCATCAACCTTTTCATGTCCAAAGAATTCCTAGAGAAAAGTAGTTATTATTACGGTTAACACACATCAATGAGCAATGGCGTAGCTAGAAAAAATTTCTTGAGAGGGTCGAAACAATTTATTTTCGGGAAGAACATTAGATGGGAGGGCCGAGATGGAAAAAAATAAAATTTTAACACATGAAATTGCGAAAAATACACTAACGGGTTTAGACCTAGGGGGCCGGGACCCTTCCCGGTCCCTTAATAGCTCCGCCCATGTCAATGAGGAGAACAAAGAAGAAGCGTTAAGATGATTTTCACTTTGACCGAATTTTTTTTAATTGAAGTATAAGAAGAATTGCCAAGCACCCAAATAAAAGAATGTTAAATAAGCAATTGCACCACCTGAATTTGTAGAATATATGGTTAGCATGATTGCATAAAGAACGTGTCTACATTGATCAATATTCAGATTATTAGATGTAAGGTTCATACAAAGCCTAAAAGAAAAAAATAATAATCAAGTGCTAACCTGCAAAAACGATCGATAATAACAGAAAAGTTTAATGAATACTGGGAGCGTGTAAGAACAAAGTATACAACCAAATAAACTCACTGAAATAACGCTTCTTTGTATACAAAGTTTGTATCCAACAGACGGGCTATCCGTTTGTTTCTTTTCTTTATATAATGATGACTTGATCCGAAAAATTGACCCAATGGGTTAAAAAAACTGTTCACGTCAGCTATGCATCGTGAGGAATTACCATGGGCATTCATTATTTTCGTAAATAGTATTTAAGCTACGCATCAAGTGTATGTAAGAACTTTGCTATGTTTTTGGTTATGCAAAAACATCAGGTCGCTAAGCCCCCAGTCTTTCATTCTGATAAGAGAGTGCAAATAAAAGCAGAAAAACGTGTATAAATATTGGATGATTTTTTATTAATAAAGGAATTACAATGAATCGTAGTGATATTAAGAGGTAGTTATAGACTTTACAAATTGTTACAGAAACACGTTGGATGTGCTCGTGAATAAGGATGGCTATACCTCGTAGAAATACTACTTTTATGTTTTGTCCTGGTTGAAGAGTTAATATCTCACTTGAGGAAGCAATGCTCGTATATTACTTCGCATGGACTTCCACAGTCCATATAAGTCCTAGATGTCGAGGAACATGGAGTAGTTTCCCCAAACAAAAAAGGTGCTTAATTTGTTTTCTGCAAATAACTGATATGGTTAACAGGATTGTCACTCTGCCTAACAAATCCCAAACCATTAGATTAGTAAGTGTCAACTTTTTGGAGGCAATTATTTACTGCATGAAGAACTATCACATTAGTAAGAATTGTTTCCGAATTCAAATTATCGAAAAAAAACTCTACTATTCATTGGAATGGAGGCAAAATAACTAATAGATGTCCTTTGACTTATCAAGTCAAGATTATTTTTAGTTTATTGAAAAAGCGAATGATTGTCAAATTCAAGGTGTTTGTGGCTACTCAACCCTGGCCGACCATTCAAAAACTACCTAATCTTGACCCATTACCTCAGTAACCCATTTTCTCACCTCTAGAAAAAGTAGATAGCAACTAAAGAAGGAAACCAACTTTTCAAAGCTTACCACCACCACCACCACCAGTAGCCCAAGGGCTCAGAAGCAGATTAGTATTAGGCGCATGAGAGTCTATAGCTTTTTCACCAGGATTAGCAATTATCATGTTAGGGTCTTGAGTCAAATGCTGCAGTATTTGCTCAAAGTTTGGAAGTCCAGCCCCAAACATCTCACCATTCACTCCTAAACCATTCAAACTAAGTGTTGAAAATACTGATGAACCATCAACTGTTCTCTCTTAAATCGAGTCAAGATAGTAGTTAGAAATCTGATAGTTGTCACGTCTTCTGGGACACTTGATGCAGTAGGTACAGAAACACGAATCAAGTAAATAGCATGCTTTGCCACCAAACCTACAAATCACAAACATAAATTAAAAAAGATAAACAAAGGCCTCTCACAGATGCAATGTCTAATAGCAAAGATAAAAAATGTATAATAGAATGCAATCTGATTAAAACAAAAATATTCAAATCACGCAATGCATATTAAATTTAATTTCTAACAGAGCATTTACCTGATCCAAAAATAGATTCTCCTAGTGATCAAAAGGCAAACCATAGGCTGCAACGAATAACCCTGATGCAGAAATTGCACCTGCATGAACAAAACTGAAGTCATGGCATACAAACTTCAAAAGGAAATTCACCATATGTTGGTAACAACTTTGACCTACCACTTCGTCCCAACTCAAAACCATATGCCAAAATCGATGACATAAGGATAGTTTCAATTCTGTTCCAAATTTTTCGAATACAGATAAAGCCAAAGGGGGTTGACAAATTTAATGATGGTACAACAAGTGCAACCAAAATCTCTAGTAGTTTTACAACTCATCTGCAACTTTTAGCCAAACCTGAAAAGTAAGTAAACATGCCGAACCTCACACCTTCAAAAAATAATTATATTAGTAATTTGTATTTTCGATTATATTTTATTTTATCCTTCGCTTTTGTTGCTGATATGCTACTTTCTGTTTTTTCAGAAACTTTAATGACTTCTGTTTTTATATCATCCTTGCTCTCAATTAGAAATGGCAAAAAAAATCCGTACCCGACGTGAACCCGATCCCCAAATCCGATTTGACTGGGGAATCCCCGAGTTGACCGGGGATGGGGATGGGGACGGAGAATCCCCGAATTAAAAAACCGGGGATGGGGGCGGGGATGGGGATAACAAAAATCCCCGACCCCGAACCCGAACCCGAACTTTTAATGTATAAGTATACACTGTATAAGTTATATGTATATTAATACTACATTTACTTGTATATGTATATGTTTGTGAGTAGTGACAAGTATTATACTTGAAGTATATATGTATATATATGGGATATTTAGTGGATCAAATACTTTTAAAATGTTAAGCACTAACTACATATTATTCTACCAACATTTTGTCCGAATACACACATTCGATGCAGTTTATGTTTAGATTATATGTGATGTTTCAGTATTTACGATACTTTAAATTTGAATGACATTTTAATTAATCCAATTATGTACGATGTATTCTTTTTAAGACATTTATAGATTAGTTCTTTATAATTTCGATTACTTGTAATTTTTATGCTCAATTTATAAGGCCGGAAAATCCCCGAAACCCTGTGGGGATCCCCGATCCCCATTGGGGATGGGGATGGGGATGTAAAACGATTCCCCGATGGGGATGGAGGCGGGGATGGGGATGGGGAGTGAGAAATGGGGATGGGGATGGTAAATACAATCCCCGATAATCCCCGCCCCGTTGCCATCCCTACTCTCAATGTGGAAAATTCCAAAAGGATTATCAGTCACCTTTTATTGAATACCTTTTATTGAAAAAACAAATCATTCTACACCTCATAACAATGGATTATGGTGCCAATTACTTATTTGTCACACATAAACTAAAAAGAAGTAAAAAAAAAATTAGCATTAAAATTTGAAGTCCGCCATGCCGTAACCTGATCGCTACCCGAACCAAGGAGTCCCACATCAGAGAGCTTTGAAATTAAAGAAAAATGTCATGGATTTGGATGTTCATAAGGTCAATCTAATGAGAAGGTAAATCTTTTACCTTGATGCTCTACAAATGACTTATAATTAGCAAGTATGATTTTTAAAGTTATTTGCGCGTCGCTGTTGACTTAATTTTCGTATACTGGTACCTAGCAAGTTAAACCAAGCACGCTTAATCCTAGACACCCAGATGCGAAAAAAAAAAAAAAAAAAAAAAAAAAAACTGTAAAGAACTTAAAACTTGCACAAATATCACATGCATATGACAACGCGAGTTCACCTAACCAACCTTTCACCTTCATATCTTGAACCTGAAACACGACCGGTCAGATTAAGCTCGGGAACCTGATATGTATATGTTCCACTGAATTACAAAATTCATAATTAATTATAGACAACTGAGCGAAACCGCAAATGGTCGGAATGTGACTACGATGTAACCTATAATACTGTCAACTCTCTTTGGAATTTTTTTAATCTATGTGCGCTGCTTGTCTACTTTAAGCCCGATTTCTATTAGTTGCGCTTTTATATTGTACCTGTTAGAAGTTAAACTTGACCCATACTTTATAGTTTTTGGTTTTTAATAAGTGTCTTACAGTAACTTTCAAGATATTAAAGAGTATATAAGAATCACTTATCGTATATAGTAATCGCAAACAATTCAAACAAAGCTTATGCCTGTCGAATAAAATTAATCATCTTTGAATCGTTTGTTTTTTATCTACTTTCATATTTACCCGTGTGACCCGTTATAGATAGAACGCAAACAATGGGGAGTCATTTTCTCTTCAAGACCTCAAAGCTATTAAATTTAACCACATTGAGATTCCTATGGTTTTGGATATTCAACACATGCTACGGCATTTTACTTTTTAAATTGCATACGCTATTTTACATTGGGTGCTGGATCCAAGATTTTCTAATACACATTATTACAAATGAAGTTTTTCAAGTGGTTCACTAACGCTACTAAAATTTAGGGGCTGTTTGTTTAAGCTTATTTTTTGGGTTATAAGCTTATCTTACTTCGCCTTATATTTCATAAGCTTCATTTCCGGACTTATTTTGAAAATTTTCTTATATAAGCTTTTTATATCCTAATAAGATTATATAAGCCCGTAAGAGACAAATTTAACCACGAAAATGTAGCTTATGGAGCTACAGATGGTAGATTTAAAAATTCATTAGAGAACAGGCCAAACACATATTAATGCTGGTGACGGGTCAATATGAATAAAGAAACAGAAAAAATTATGAAAAGGTTGTCTAACCTTATTTAAAAGACATAGCAAGTTACGCGTTCCTTTATGAAATGGTTGCTATGTATATGAAAAAATTATGAAATGGTTGTCTAACCATTTTAGGAAAAATCTGAATATGAGTATGAGTAACTTTAACACATGTAAGCAAACAAAAACTTAAAAAAACACTCACCGTTTTATTTTCAACTTGCATTTTCGATAGTGAGACACTTACGGAATTTGCATGCCCAGTGCTTGGCCTGCCAAGTATCAAATGGTAATTTCACTGTTAGGATCAAGCAAAATAAACAATTATGCACCTTTTTTTTCTCTTTAACTTATAAACGCAAGTTATATACAACCTATGTTGGCATCCTATACACACCTTATACCTAAAAATTATTGTATAAAACAATTAACCAAACACCGAGAAATCATAAGACTGATACAAAAATTCTTTAGGCTCATATTCGTAACTGGAACAGGGTCAGAAAGATTTTGATTCCGCCGTAGCTGCAAAAAGACGCAGTTGCATAGTAACAACTGTACCACCATGCCATCCGGTCATTGCCCCGCCAAGTTATGGGTTAAATCTATAATGACCCATTTCATTTCTCTCAGGGAACATCAATTAAGTATCGCAACCCATTGATCTAAGTTGATCATAATATTGAATAGTAATTAAATTACCGTTTGAGGTTCTTGTAGTCGTCCTCGTCTCGTTGTTCTTGTTTACTCTTTTTTCTTGTGTAAATGGGGTGTGGCTCGAAACACGGGGCTCATTCCCGCTAACATTTATATCCATAGGATCATTCCATGTAACATGTAAATATATGTATCATCTGTAATCACGTTATATATGTCAACAACTCTTAAATAGTAATAATTAATAAAACTAATATAAAAGAAAAAGGTTATCAACCTTTACATTGTTGCATCGTGAAGTTACCCAAGTGAGAGTAGTCGCTGCAAATGCTGTCATCAGCTCCTTATAGTTTTTCTTTCACTAATCAATTCTAAGGAACAGATACATGAAATACATATCAACAAATAAATCACAACCAAATAAATTATATAGGTAGTGGATCTTATGGCATTGTAACCATCACACTTGATGGAACAGTGATTTTTATTTTACTTCTTTTTGTTGTTTAAATCACACTTGATGGAACTTTTTAGTGGGTTGGAGTCTTAGCTGATTGTTTGTAAAATGATGATTGTTTCTGTTTTGTGTCTGAAATTGATAGTTGTTGAAATAATCAGTTTAAGTTATGGCAAGTTGTAAGATGTGAATGTGAATTTTCATTAGCCAAACAATCAAAATGATTTTTATTACTTTCATGCTCGGTTTTGCTCCATGTTAACTTTTTTACTTTGCACCCTTTTTATGGCGTTGTCTTGTGCCATGGATATGATTGCATCTGAGTCATTCACATGTAGCTGTTTATTAATTCTAGTTTTAAAAATGCAACATAGGTTGTTTATTGCATCTTCTATGCTTTATATTGCGGTATATGGATAACAGTAGATGAGTCTTTTAAGCTATTACAGGAAGATGCAATACTTACTTTAGATCAAATGTTTGAGCAGTAAATTATTGTCAAACACAATCAAAGAATTTTTAAAAACATGAGCAATTCATTGTCTCACTGGCGCAAATTTAGAAAGTTCTTGCTGTAATGCTTGGCGTTATTCTGCTTTTATGAAAGATACTATACAAAAGTTAACTGTGGTGAATTTATTTGTACCTCACCGAGTTACTGCCTATTACCTATACACGACATTGTAAATTTAGAGATCGTTGATTTTATATGACTACTTTACTTGATCTTATATACCTTCCGTTGGACTTATTGTAGGTTGGTCGATACAAGTTCCCATTTTAGCACTAACCTGTCATAAACTATCTTCACCAGTGGATATGACAGACATCATACAAATTTTTAGTCGCCTTCACTACATACATGCTCCACCATTTGTTATATTTCTGAAAGAAAAAAGCAATTATCCATTACATCACATTGTCACTCTTTTGATCAGTTGAATGGTGTTCCTGAAGGAACCATCTTTTCTCCCTTTTCCATTATTGGTTCAACATCTGCAGATGATGTAGATAAATAAGCATCCTTCAAAGTCGCTGGTGAATGGCCAAAACTTTGTTGCGGATGTTTGGGGCGGGGCATGATTGCCAATGTGGCCATGTGGCTGCTATTTGTTTTGAGAATTGAAACGCAACAGATTGACATGCTGCAGTAGCCCAAGGGCCATGGGTTTCTTCAGGACTAAAAACTGTCAATAGGTAAGTATAAACAGAAAACATATATGGGAACTAAAAAACTAATACTCAACTCAATGCATCAAGCACGAGTCTTAGCTCGGCTTATAAAAGCCAAAAGACATTATAGCCACCATCAAACCATAATAACATCCACACTATAAACTACTATACCAAATTATCAGAATGATAAAGATACTAAGCTTACCTTCTCAATTAGATCCAAACACCCTTCATTGTCTTTTTTTGTCGAACTTTTTCCACTGGATCCCCTCCAATTCATACTCTTCATGACTATAGTAGCAGTAGTAAAGCAAAAATATTTTAGAACAACTTAACAAATATTCATAATTGAAATTTTTGTACCTTTTCACAAATAAAGCTAAAGAATATAATATCTGTATATGATTAGAGAAAGACCATTGGCTCTTACCACTTGTTCAAGCTTACAAAGATGCCGAATGAAGTGTTGTTGCAGCCTCTCATTAGCATAGTTAATTAGCAGCTTAGAGCTATTTTTATGAGAATAGAGAAACATTGTTGTTTTGGTCCATCAGTCCTGAATGCCGATACTTTATCATGTACTTATGTGGCAAACTCCAATTAAGAGGTGGTTTGTAGTTTAATTGAACCTAGGACTTTCAGATTATCATCAACAAATCCAAAAACTCTAATTGTTCACTTAAAAATAAGTATCAGAAACATACAAAATATCTGACCTTACATCTACATGAAGTATTGAATATTTAGATTTTTATTTGATACTGCAAATACATTCTCCTGAATTGAGCAAAAGCATATTAGTAGGTACAAAAAGGTAAAACTGAAGCTTGAAACAATGAATATTATAGTATCCTACAGTTTGTTTACCTGTTTGTCTATCAGCGTTTGAGTACCATCATCTTCATTGTCAACAGAAAACTGGTTATAAACAAATTAGTGGCATTTGAGCAGGTATTTAGTGCTATAGGAGTCAATATAACAAAATGAGTCATGACATCATAGTGGCATGTAGGAAGTGAAAAGGAGAGATATTCCACTACACTAACTATTAAACAAATAGCTATAATCACATTTGTATTGCTAAACACCGAAAGAAGCACCAGGTTAGAAAGTTTAGAGATTGTATCAGGCAACTCTCCGTGCAACTGGTTGGTGTTGATGTCGAGTTTAGTCAATGAAGTCAAGTTTCCTAGCTCAGGTGGAATTGTTCCAGTGAGATTAATGAAGAAAAGCTGCAAAGCATCAAGGTTGACCAAGTTTCCAATTGTGGAAGGTATCGTACCTGAGAGATGATTGACCGAAAGATCCAAATTTATCAGAAACTCCAAGTTTCCAATCTCTACTGGGATCGGGCCTGTAAAACGGTTGTTGTACAAAAAGAGAGTACGTACTAAAATTTTGCGAGAGACCGATCTCGGGTGGGATGGTTCCACTGAAGTTATTATTTTTAACATGCAAGGAGGTTAATCCAGTCCAATTTGTGAAGAAATCCGAAGAAATCTCACCAGAAAAGTTATTTTTAGACATACCAAGCTCAATAAAACCAAAAACACGACAATATCGATGGCTACCAATACATTACCTATTTTAACAATTTATTGGTTAACCCAACTTACCCGACCCGACTACCAATACATTACCTATTTTGACCAAAACCCATGTCCACACCTTAACCTCCCGCCCATTTTTCCATCTCCAAATTACATAGATGGATAGATTTACTAACCATGTAAGCTTGAAGGATCAAGAGACGCATCAGGTTTCATGCTCCAGAAAAGCAATACATCCTCCATTTTCAGTTTTTAACAAATAAACCCAGATAATTCATTCCACCAAGGCACAATACTGATGTTCCCCTTTACAAAAGGGATAACCGCCTCACCACCTTCTTCTACATCTGACCTGTTAATGACAGGATAATAAAAATATCAGATGGGGAAAATATATATGTGCAAAGTTGTCGGTCAAAAAAGTGTCACTTACAGGTACATCAGAACTACAACCATTATTTGAAAATAAAGTGTGTGGCTTACATGAAGTGAACTTTATTTTCATATATATTCACATTGGACTGGATTAACAAAGTGTGACCTATTTACTGCAACCATTATTTACTGACAAAAGTATTTTTCCATCTCCAAATTACAACGTATTAATTTTATTTGGTACATGAGGAGAAAGTAGGAAAATAAAGTATTCCCAAACACCCTTTATCAGTTGCATGATATAGTTTCTTTTACACTATGGGCTGTAAAAGTAGACTTAGCCAATTCTCGACCCGTTTGACTTACTTGATCCATCCTTCGTCCATTTAAAACGACCCTCTTTCTGAGTATTTGACCCGAATCAAGCCATTCATATATATCCAGTTGTCACTGTCAATATTTCCCTGCTCATAGTTCATTGCATTTGAGTCCATATTCCCCCTTTGTTTTCAATGCATTACTAATATGATAACCATATGTTTCCAATCTTGTTTTCTACCCACGTATATAGTCTAATATAACCATAATCACATTCAGTAGGTATCTCATACCTAAAAATTTAGGGGGCATTTGAATGTGACTTTAAAAGGATACTCACCATGACTTAGTGTTGCAATAATCAGTTTTAGTGTGTTGCCAAAACCGTTTTTATGTTGGGATTGCTCCTGCTCTCCAATACCTTGAGCCATACATATTCTCCCATTGTTTGATCATTTTAGAAATCCAACATCTAGCTTCTGACCTTTGCCTCGGTTGATAAAGAAAAAAAGAAACAAATGAATACAAAAGTAAAACGAAATCAGTTGTAGAGAACAGTGATATTGTAATTTACGTGAACATGAATGAGGCTCAGCCACTCCATCTGTTTGCAAATCAGAATCGCCATTGTACAGAGACAGAAACTGTATATATAAGACAATTATCCATACACACATAAGGTGAATGTCACAGTCTTGATAAACAGCACGGGCAAGTTGAATCCTCTGTTTTTTTACCACCGCTAAGGTTAATCCTACACTCTCCAATTTCAGTCTGGTCACCAAATTCCATCTTTTCCAAGTCTTTCTCTAAGCAACAGTTCTTGATTACTTCCTTGTATTTTAATTCTATTCATTGGTAAACCGAATATAACGTTTTCCAGAATTGTTCCAGTTTGAATCCATGCTGTTTGTGCAATGTATGCAGTGATCCCACAAACCCTCACCTGTTATAACATCAACTACATTGTTTACAACATGTTTCCCTGAATGTTTTGGGTAGCAATGATATCTTATTGAGATTAATGGTACCTTTCCGGAGATTTTGTGCATTTCTCTGATAACTGATGCCAAAAAGAGATGATTTCCTGGAACCCACTGACCCAACAATTGCTGCAAGTTCTCCTTTCTTAATCTCTAAGTTCAAATTCTTGACTACAGGTCCTTCAGCAGCTTCATCATCATGGCCTGATTAAATTGTCAATGCAAGAAGGATGATTAAATAGGAGGTAGTTTCGTTTAATATATTTCCATTGATGATAATGGTATTTTAGAAAGTTTATAGACTTGCAATTGATATCTTTCCATTGATATCAGATTACACAGTAACGGCACATCTGCAGACTTAAAGGCAATATTTGACCTTCAAGCTGGTTCCCGAGTTCCCTTTTCTGTTCAGCACTTCCATACTTAAAAAAAACTATTTACGACATGTCTATTGAGGGGTTTAGATGTGTGTTTGAAAGTGAGTGGTTCCAATATATTTAAACATAAAAGTTACAAATATAATTATATATACACTATGTTCCTAGAAATAACGGATTACAGAATCCCACTAACCATTAATATTTGCATTGCAACAAACTGGCAGCGAACAAAACAAAAATCTATTAAAGTAACAGCAAAACGTTATACATAATAGATACACAAATGCAAGTTTAACCATGAAACTTTTACATATATTTTTATCATATAAACAAATCATAAATCGAACATCAGTAGCATAATATGTGGTCGTCATTAACAAAATTACTGCTTACCTGGACTTTATATTTTTGAATTGTTGAATCCAGGAAACCTGTATATAATAAAATGACGAAGACGTTTGTGGAGCGGAATAAGTTGATCATGAGCTAAAATCGTGATGGATGTTTACACAAAAATAGCATCCACGCAGTTTGTTTGCTACAAACATAAAAAGCCAGAATCATTAGAGGAGATGTGAGGAAAAAAAGATATTAGGGTTTTGAAAAAACGAATATGATGAATGAACTGTGATTCTTTTACGTAGGTTTATGTATTTGATTAATGTATAAACGAATAAGATAATTTCTAAATTTCTCTCACGAGATAATTTTTTTAAGCATGACATATTTGTTTCTAATTATTAGTCACAACTTGTGGAGTGATCCATTGGTTGAGGTGTTTAGTTATGGTAGCAAAGCCCATGGTTCGAATCTTGCCATGAGATATTTTTTAATAAAATTCTGGAATTTCATGACATATACCGAATTTTACAAAAAAATTTAATAATTTCGAAATAATTTAAAAAAATAAAAAATAAATTATAAAAATTGCTTACATGCACAAAATATGATGACATGGCTGATAATGAATTACTGGGCATTGAGGTGGCATTAATGACGTCATACCCTGTTATATATAATGTGTATATATATATATATATATATATATATATATATATATATATATATATATATATATATATATATATATATATATATATTGTAACAATTATTTTTAATATTAAACAATTATTTTTCATATAAATTATTTTCCTTTATTTTTTATGTAGATTGGTTCTGAAATATGTGAAGAAGAAGGATTCAAAAAGCATCTATGTCGTATTGTATGGAGGGAAAGCGACGAACCTGATAAATTTGTTAAAAAATGGAATTCTTTATTGGCTGAATATCATTTAGATGAGCATAAATGGTTAAATGATATGTTTAATATTAAAGAGAGTTGGATTCCTGCTTATTTTAGAGATATTCCAATGAGTGGTTTAATGAAAACTACGTCGAAAGTGAAAACTATTTTTTTGGTCATAATTCTAATTGGAGTTCTACTCTAGTTCATTTTCTTTTTCGTTAAGAAAGTGCATTAGATCAACAAAGAAATATTCAACGTGTTCTTGATAATAATACAAGAACTGGTAAGCCATCATTGAAAACCAGACAATTAGTTGAAGTACAAGCTGCAGAGTTTTACACTCTTGAGGCATTCTATGTTATTCAAATTGAGACCGTTGCTTCTGTTGATTCTTGTACTGGTTCTACGAGAAATTTGGGGTATGTTAAAGATACTGATAAAGAGTGGTTTTGAGAGTTTAAGGTATCAGATTTCAATTTTTTTAAGTCAATAAATATGATCAAGAAACTGTTTTTTAAATTCCGTTAAAAATAATTTCTATTTTTTCATTTACTTTTTTTTTCAGGTTGACTATGATGAAGAAAGTCATTCTGTTAAACGCAGTTGCCTGCATTTTGAAAGACGTGGGTTGTTATGTCGTCATGGTTTTTATACTCTTAGAGCAAATGGTGTTAAGAAGATTCCAAAACAATATCTTTTAAGGCGTTGGAGAAAAGAAGCTGTTGTTTTACCTCCTATTGGATCTTCTTATAAATCAAGTGGATCTTCTGGTTCTTTTATTTCGAATATTTATTCAAAAGTGAATGCTATAATCACTCAATGTGGATACGATGAAGATAAACTAAGTCAATTTCTTGATCAATTGAGTCTTTATGAATCTGGTTTAGAATCATCAAATGTGCCGCAGACTTCAGCAAGTAAACAGCAAAGTATATCATCTATGATTGGAGTTCCTAAACCTGCTGTTCTTGAAGTTTTTCCTCCTGGTATTGGGAAAAACAAAGGTGGAATTAGTGGTCATAGGTATAAACCTTCTAATAATGATGTCAGAATTAAATCTGCAAAAGAAGGTGGAAAAAATTTGAGAAATTGTAGAATCTGTAAAAAAAACAGATCATGATTTCAGGAATTGTCCCAACAATCCAAATAGAAAAAAATGGCTCCTAAGAAAGGCATTAAGAAGGCGAATCGAAAAGGAAGGAAAACTAAGGGACAATCAAGTAAAGCTAATTCTCAAGAGGATGATGATGTATTTATTTTTAATTCTGAGGAGGATACTGATTGATAAGTTTGAATAATTGAAAGTAATTTTTTTTCTTTAATTTTATTGTTCTGAATATAGATATTTTTATTAAAGTTGTTATTTTTTACATCAGCATATCTACATAGTTATTATGATATAAATTGTTATTCTGATATAAGTATTATTATACTGTATAATTTGTTATTATGATATAAATTGTTATTCTGATATTAATATCTCTTTTATGGTAGGTATTATGATATTGAGATGTAAGGTTTGTATTCTGATATGTATTATGATATTAATATATAAATGGTATTGTGATATTTAATATTTATTATGAGACATTTGTGTTCTTGACACGTGGCCGTTATTTGTTTGACATAACAAATATATATATATTAATATCATTTTATTATTCTGCATTTTTGAATTTTATTATGATATTAATATCTGTTTTATGCTAGGTATTATGATATTGAGATGTAAGGTTTGTATTCTGATAGTTATTATGATATTAATATATAAATGGTATTGTGATATTTAATAGTTATTATGAGACATTTGTGTTCTTGACACGTGGCTGTTATTTGTTTGACATAACAAATATATATATTAATATCGTTTTATTATTCTGCATAAGGTTTGTGTTAGCATTAAAGAATTATATTGAAAAGTGATGGTCATTCTCATATTAGCAACTTTGTCTTTGTGTCGTTAAGTATGTAATAGTTTATGTTAGTTGGGCTTTGGACTTGGTAATCTAAGATATTAAGAGTTATGTTAGTAAGCCTTTTATTATTCATGAAAACCAAGTCCAAGCCCAAGTCCATTAGAAAGCCCATGAGGCCTTTCTCTCTAACTATATAAGGCACTTACCTAGTCATTTGTAAGTGTGCTTGTGTGTGTAAGTGTGTGTTTTTAAATAAAAAGCTCTCTTCATCTATTACTCTCTCTATCATATCTAACGCCACATACATATAATCAAGTCACCATCTTTACTTCATCTAGTGCTTATATTTGTGATATAGTTGATATATCTAAGGTCCTACAAGTGGTATCAATCGCCTTACAATGATCTAGGAGGGTTGAGAGTTTGTTTGTTTCGTGTTTTTAAGCTTTATATCACGTTATTTTCATAAAAATTCTTACTTTTCTTGTTTTTCTTGGCTTTTAACACTTTTTTTTATTACAAACTAGTGTTATAAACCTTCTCCAACAAGAAAGTTTCAATCTTTTTGAAAATTTCTAGCTTAAAAATTCGATATTGGTTTTTGTACTTGTTTTCTAGAACACGAAAAAGTTTCATAAAAATTATCAAGTTTGCAACTTTATTCAAGTTTTGGTGTTTTTATTACTAGACGTACAAGTATCTTAGATTACAAACTTCATTTGGGTGAGCTTTAAGCATAATCTAATTTTGACACTGTTTCGAAATCACCTCTCCAAGTTTCGAAATCACTCTTGACTGTTTTTCGAGAACACAAGAAACGGTCTCGTTCGTGCTCACAGTTGGATACTCGGTATTTTCTCTCTTGTATAAGAAAGAAATTACTTCGACTTTTGGTTAAATTTCGATTTTGGACAATCTCGAAATTTCTGTGTGAAATTGCTTTCTCGAAAAATTAATATTTTTCGAGAACACAATCTTGACTATTTTCGAAATCACATAGTTTCACAAACTTCTACAGTTTCGAAATCTCCATAAGTCTCGCAATCACAAAAAGTTTCGTAATCTACAAAGTTTCGCAATCACCAAATCTCGAAATCTACAAAGGTTCGCAATCACCTAGTTTCGTGACAAAAGTTTCGAAATCAAAAATTTTGAAATCTACAAAGTTTCGCAATCTGAAAGGAGTTTCGAGAACACCTTAAAGTTTCGAGAATTTTTGACAAAAGTGAGGTTTTTGACGATCAAACTTCAAACGGCAATAACTTTTGAACCGTAACTCCGTTTTCAATGAATCAGCTGTCAAAACGACCGTGAGACCGAGGAGAACGACACGCTGAATTGATTTATCGATTCAGGCGAAGTTTCGAGGCCCAAAAAACGCTCCGAGAAGAAGTTATTGAGGTTTTAGATCATATTTTTCACCACAAAAACCTGCTTCATCTTCACCAAATTCAACTCCTATTTCGTTGGAACGATCCAAGAATCAACTTTATCCATCTACACTTCATCAATGGCAACTCAGCAAGACATTCATGCAGCCGGTGCGAAAAACCGACCTCCAATGCTTGAAAAAGGTGGATATCTCCCATGGACAAGCCGCATGCTTCGTTACATCAAAACAAAGACTGACGGTAACCTTATGATCAAATCCATAGAAAAAGGTCCATTTCAGCCAAGACAAGTTCAAATTGAAGGTAATCCAAATACAACACCTCCTACTCAACCATTCGTGCATGTACAAACAGAAGCAGATTACACAGATGCAGACAAGACCCAGATCAAAGCTGATGATATGGCAATGCATTTAATCCAACTTGGATTACCACGGGAGATCTTTGTTGCGGTTGACAGCTGTGAAACTGCTTATGTTATGTGGGAATGTGTTAGAAGGATATGTCATGGAACAGAAATTGGACAACAAGACGTTGAGAACAAACTTCTTACTGAATGGGAGAACTTTACATCCACTAAAGGTGAACATATTGAATCATACTACACAAGGTTTTGCACGTTGATGAATGAGTTAATCAGAAACAAGTTGACACCTCGAACAATTGCAACAAACATCAAATTCGTCAATAACCTTCCAGAAGAATGGGGTCGTTATGTTACAATTGTTAATCAGACAAAGGACTTACATAAGGTGAATTATGATCAACTCTATGACTTTCTGAAGCAAAACCAAGCTGAGGCTAATGAAGTTAGGAAAGAAAGATTGGCAAAGAATCATGATCCTCTCGCACTAATTGCTAATACACCAACACCATTACCAGTGAACACTCAACAACCATCATCATCTTCCATTCACAACTACATGCAACCATCATGCATTCAACAACCAACACCGGTCTACCAACAACAATTCTACCCACAACAACAACAAGTTATTCCACAACAGCAATACCCACAATTCCAACAACCGGAATTCACTGACAATGATGAAGTTAATGCAGCATTGACACAAGCGTTTGCTTTTCTGACAAAAGCATTCCAAGGACGATATTCTACACCAACAAACAACAACCAAAGGATTTCATCGAACACTCGCAACAAGCAGTTTGCTCAGCCAAGTTTCAATATGGACAACGGAGGCCAAATGGTTGGAGTTTATGGGAATCCGCAGGGATATCAGAATATGCAGAATGCAGGTCAGTATGCAGGAAATCAGAATGCATGTCAGTTTGCAGGGAATCAGTATGGTCAGTATGCAGGGAATCAGATGGGTCAGTTTGTTGGAAATCAGAGGGGTCAGAATGTTAGTAATCAGGCAATTGGTAATCAGAATAGGAATGTTGCAGCTCCAATTGTTGGGAATCAGGGAAATGTGAATCAGGGTAATCCGGTTAAGTGTTTCAACTGTCAGGGTGTAGGTCATATGGCAAGGAACTGTCCTACTAAGCCGAACAAGAAAGATCTAGCGTACTTGCAGAAAGCAGTGCTGTTGGCACAAAAGAATGAGGCAGGATTTCAGTTGAACGCAGAGGAAAATGATTTTATGGCTCTTATGGATGACATGGAAGATAGAGAGGATATCGATGCGAACTGCATATTCATGGCGAATCTTCAGGAAGCTAAGTATGACACGGATTCTGACACACTTCCTGTTTATGACATAAATGCAGTCTCTGAGGTATCACACTTCAACACATGTCACAATAATGATATATTTGATATGTCTCCTCATGAGGAACATCATTATGAGAAGCCAACAACCACTTATGATACATACCTGGACACGCCAAGTAGTAGCAATACTCCTTCAGCCCCCAAACCCAAAACCCAAAATCCGTGTAGTAACAAGGAAAAACCGCAGGCACCTGGCAAGGGACAAGGGAAAGGCAAGGCTAAGCTTGCTTATGCCCCCAAACCCAAAATCCCCCCACCTGCCAAGAAGGAGCACCCGGCCAAGGACACCCCCTGCCACCATTGTGGAGTGGTAGGGCACTGGAGGCGCAACTGTCACGCCTACCTGGAAGGGCTAAAGAAGAACAAAGCTAGCGTTGCTAGCACATAAGCTATCTTCACTATATAACTTTATACTTTTCCTAACAAAACCTGGGTATATGATACTGGTTGTGGTACTCACATTTGTAATAATGTGCAGGGGCTTAGGGGAAGTCGAAAGCTGAAGCAAGGAGCTTTACATCTGTACGTTGGTAATGGCGATCGTGCAGCTGTGGAAGCAATTGGGAGCTTTGATCTTATCCTCCCAAATGGACTAGTTATTGTTTTAAATAATTGCCATTTTGCACCTACTATCACTAGAGGTGTTGTTTCACTTTCGCGTTTGAATGATGATGGTTACATTCATACTTTTACGGATTTTGGCATTTCTGTTTCTAAGGATAATGTGTTTTATTTTAATGCTATTCCACGTGATGGCATTTTTGAAATTGATATGCGTGATCCTATTTCAAACAATAGTTCTATATATACTGTTAGCAATAAGAAATCCAAACGTAATTTGGATTCTACTTTTTTATGGCATTGTTGTCTTTGCCATATAAACAAGAAACGCATTACGAAGCTACAACACGATGGGCTTTTAGAGTCAATCGACAATGTGTCGTTTGATAAATGCATTTCTTGCATATATGGAAAGATGGCACGAAAGCCTTTTTCCCATGTTGGAGAAAGAGCTACAGATCTACTTGGACTCATTCATACTGATGTATGTGGCCCATTTAGAACAATGTCTAGAGAAGGAGCTAACTACTTCATCACTTTTACTGATGATTTCAGTAGATATGGTTATGTTTACTTGATTAAACATAAACATGAAGCCTTTGAAACGTTTAAGGTCTTCTAAAGTGAAGTAGAAAATCAGCTTGGCAAGACCATTAAGCCTCTTCGATCCGATCGAGGAGGTGAATATATGAGTCAAGAGTTTTTAGATCATCTAAAAAGGTGTGGGATAGTCTCACAATTCACTCCTCCATATACACCACAACATAATGGTGTGTCTGAAAGGAGAAATCAAACCTTGCTAGACATGGTTTGATCTATGATGAGTCTAACAACGTTGCCAGTGTCCTTTTGGGGTTATGCTCTAGAGTCTGCTGCTCGCATACTCAATATGGTTCCAACCAAGAAGGTTGATAAGACTCCATACGAAATATGGCATGGAAAAGGCCCTAATCTGTCTTACTTGAAAGTCTGGGGTTGTGAGGCTCTCGTTAAACGAGATACGCCAAACAAACTTGAGCCTAGAGCTATCAAGTGTATCTTTGTAGGATACCCAAAGAAAACGATGGGTTACTATTTCTACTACCCAACCGAGAACAAAATATTTGTTGCTCGATATGCTGAGTTTTTTGAGAACAGTCTCATCTCACAAGAAGCAAGTGGGAGCAAAGTAGACTTTGATGAACTTCAAAGCGAAGATGCACAACCTTCTAGTAACACTAGTGAACATCAAAATGAGACTGAGCATGAAAATGTTGAGCCTCTTCGAGATGTTTCCCATTCGTAGATCCGAAAGGATACCTCAAGCACCTGAACGATATGGTTTTTATATCGATGCTGAGGAACATGAGTTAGGGGATCATTGTGAACCCACTAACTATCGAGAAGCTATATCGTGTCCTGAACGCGAGAAGTGGAACGAAGCTATGAATGTGGAAATGAAATCCATGGAAGACAATGATGTCTGGGTCGAGGTAGACCTACCTCCCAATGCTAAAACCGTTGGGAGTAAATGGCTCTACAAGATAAAGACCGACGTGGATGGAAATGCACATACCTATAAAGCTCGTCTTGTAGCAAAAGGTTTCACTCAAATCTACGGAATTGACTATGAAGAAACCTTCTCGCCTGTTGCAGACATTAAAGCAATTAGGATTCTTATAGCCATAGTAGCGTATTATGACTATGAGATTTGGCAAATGGATGTCAAGACTGCCTTCTTGAACGGCCACCTAAACGAGGACGTTTATATGGTGCAACCCGAGGGCTTCGTGAATCCAAAGTATCCTAGCAGAGTATGCAAGCTTAAAAGATCCATTTAAGGATTGAAGCAAGCATCTAGAAGCTGGAACAAGAGATTTGATGAGGAAATCAAGAAGATTGGTTTCACTCAAAATCTCGATGAGCCATGTGTATACATGAACACTAGTGGAAGTATAGTCGCATTCCTAATCTTATATGTCGATGACATATTACTCATAGGAAACAACATTCCAATGCTACAAGATGTAAAATCCTGGCTTGGAAAGTGTTTTGATATGAAAGATTTAGGAGAAGCATCGTACATACTTGGAGTCAAGATCTATCGAGATAGATCAAAGCGGTTAATCGGCTTGTGTCAAAGTGCATACATTGAAAAAATCCTGAAGAGATTTAAAATGCAAGATTCCAAACGTGGAAGTCTTCCAATGCAACCAAATACGGAATTGAGCAAGACTCAAGGACCCTCAACACCCGCCGAGGTGAAGAGGATGAAGGGAATCCCTTATGCTTCGGCTGTGGGATCCATCATGTATGCGGTTAGGTGCACTAGACCTGATGTAGCGTTCTCTCAGAACCTAACGGGTAGATTTCAACAGAATCCAGGAGAATGTCACTGGACTGCTGTTAAGAACATATTGAAGTATCTGCGGAATACTAAAGATATGTTTCTTGTTTATGGTGGTGATGTCGAACGTGAGCTCAGTGTTACTTGTTATACTGATGCAAGCTGGGAGACAGATCGTGATGACATCAAATCCCAAACAGGATATGTTTTCGTCATGAATGGAGGTGTTGTTGACTGGAAGAGTGCCAAACAAAGCACACTTGCGATGTCCTCTACAGAAGCTGCTGTCGAACCGAACGAAGACAGTTTCTCTCCCCTCTGTACCTATTGCGCTGATATCTTCTCTTTCACTCTCTTTCTGTGGAGGCAGTTTGGATACGGAAATTCATTTCTGGGCTTGGCGTTGTTCCCAGCAATGTACGACCTATGGATATGTACTACGATAATTCCGGTGCCATAATCATAGCTAATGAACCAGGTGTTCTAAAGAGTGCCAAACACTTTCGTCGGAAAGTTCACTATATTCGAGAAGTTATCGAAAGTGGTGATATTCGTCTCTTCAAAGTTCACACAGATGACAATTTAGTTGATCCTTTTACTAAACCAATGTCTTGTACCAAACATGTGGAGCATGCTAGGAACATTGGGCTGCGACCTGCTAATAGTCTCATGTAAATCTGTTTTAGTGTTTTAAATAATTGGAATGTTGAACAGTTTATATCTTTAATGAATTGATGTAATGGTTATTGTCGTTTTCATTCATATCAACTGTATTCCATTTTTGCATGTTTAATCCATGAATAATTTAATTATTCAAAAATTGTCCATTGTCAGTTGACGATACGGGAGTATCATCGAATTAAGGCAAATGTGAGCGTGTTGGTGATTTATTTGCCAAACTCATATGTTGTTAATTGTGATGAACATTGGACTGACTCAACCTTCGAGATTTCACTGCATGGATCGGCGTCAATAGTGAATCTCGCAAATGGTTATGTCTCTTATCCTTAGACTTGAGATGCAAGTAGGTCTTGCATGTGCGAAATTTTATTCTTTGATATGGTTAAACGCTGTCCTGAATAAGGTAGTTATAAAAACCATTTTCAGGAGTGATTTAAAATACATGAATGACACGTGCAGTCAAAATAGGATTTGTTCCTCCACATGTTATGGAGTTAGATACAATTGGGCCCCTCGATGAATTGAACAGATGTTTGTATGGCCGAACCCAAATGAGATTAAGATGAATCTTAATTCACTTGGTAATCTTGTTCAATATCTAGATCGAGAAACAGAATAGTTGAACAAATGGAATGACTTTGATCCATGTCTAGTGTTCAACATAGTATCTGTAACAAAAGGAAGGATGGCATATAAACCATTTAAATGAGAAGTTTAAGAAACTACCCTCACATATTTCTAGGGGCATTGGCGTGTTGCTAGACGCTAACCTTTGCTTGTATAATTACTTGATTATTATAACGTCGCAAGTGGGAGCTATTGGAGTATGCTCGTGTCATAATAAATAATTATATGGCTAGACATATGTGAGCTTATGGGGTCACACACATATACACTTAGGTACCACTTTATATATCGTGTTTATTGTATTTACGATATATAAATAACCTTACGTAACTAGGAAACTCTATCGGGCTTCTAATAATTAAGTAATGGACTTAGTTTATTGGACTTGGAAAACTTATGGGAGGCCCATAAGAGCCCACTAGAGGCCGGCCTAGGGGAGGTTTTCTAGGGGGATTGGTTTTGAATTTTGGTCAAGAAATATGTGAGATATCTCCTCACAAATTAACTAACCACATACCATAATTCTCTCCCCCTCTCTCTCCCTCTAACTCACGGCACAAACAACCACCCTTCTAGGGTTTTGTTTTTCTAGATCTCTTGCTTTGAATCTTGTTTTTTCAAAGGCAATAGAAAGGTTACAGGGTTAAGGACTAGCATCAAAGGGGTAACCAAGGAGGTGTAGTGTGTTTCATTCTTAGAGGAGATCAACCTTATTGATCTCTTGGGTTTCTTATCCCAAACGTGGGTTTGGTGTTTGTTGGTGACTCCCGGTGCACGCTACAAAGGTATAAACATGTTGTGTTTATTTTGATTAATCATATTGGCTATATGGATCCTTGTATGGTGATGTTGTTCCGCTGCGTTTATTTGATTTATATATATATTTTATATTCATACATCACCTATACAAACATATGGGTACTGGCTTATTTAACGGTGTGTTATGCAACAAAGTTATGTTTAATACTAGTACGCTATAAGTAAGCCATGCCAGCATGATAGGAACCATAAGCTTCACATGCTAGACTTCGGATCTTCTGAGTACAATACGGAGTTCCAAGATGGATTCTTGAGTAGAAAAGTGTCCTGTCATATGCAAAACAAAACATTAGCTTCGCATTACTTGTAATGCTAATACCAACTCTAAATGATTAAAGAATATTCTGTCATCAACGCTAGAAAATTATATCCCCTGATTACAACGATTTGTTCTAACAAAGCGACCCCTCGTTACTAACTATATAGTATACGACAAAACTATCCCACTAATTGTTGGATGCAAGTGACACTCACATCCAACAAAAGAACTCATGTAAAGGGCGACATAATTTGCACCAAGCCTTTCAGCTTTGAATATGTGGGGAAAAATGTTTTTTTGTGCAGTCTTTTAATTTGCATTTTACAGAGATATTTTTGTACCTTGAACTTTGGCCCTTTTGGTCCTAAAGCTGTAATTTTACTGGTTCTTTTAAAACAAGCAAGTCTAAAACTGCTTTTTCAAAACTGCGTTTTGTTTTAAAAAAGAGCAGATAATAACCTTTTTCAAATGATTTGTCAAACACTATTTTGAGTATTTTCTGTGATTATTTTCATTTTGTAAACACAATAATTAGACATTCTTCTCTAAAACGCAGTCCCAAGCAACGTCTCAGTAGTGTGTGGTATCCATAATTAGTCAATCCAAGAGTTTATAGCTTTAAATAACAAAGAAAGGCCATCTTCTTAATGAATAATCTGTTTATCCTAATCGCCATCGCCAATTGTTATCCATAACTTGCCAATCCAAGAGTCTCAAATACGATCGCCCTAATAATCCATCTAACTTCCCAGTAAAACATCAGTAACAGTGATATACTAGCGACTTTCGACTTTGTAAGATCAAAAAATTTCAAGTTTTAGAAAACGAAAAACCGACTATCATGTCTTGGGTTAAACTATACACATAAGACATTGTCACATTGTTGTTGCTTCCTTAACATACATTAAATAATCTTAATTGCTAAATTTTTTGAAACAAATCAAATCTGATACAAACTGGAGCCGAATTGGACTGTTTGCTGATCACAAGTTAGCAATAAACATTCACATGATGATAAAGGGGTGTACGGGATTGCTTTACTACAGCTGTTTACCGCTTTGTATCATTGAAAGGCCTTTTGGAGGGTCAATAGTAGTTTCACATCTAAATGTACATTGCTTTAGTGTTGTTACCACATATTAACTGTTTTACCACTTATTCAATCGAGCTTATGAACATAGATAAGCTATAAGCTCATAAAGCCATTAAAGCTTATGAGCTTATAAAAAATTCAATAAGCTCATAAGCTCCATTAAATAAGCTACACTAAGGGGTGTTTGTTTAAGCCTTTATATGGGATTATATGATTTTGGCTTTTATATTTAATTAGCATATATTGTCTGGCTTATGAGGTTATTATGATTTAAAGATGATTAAAAAAAATAATAATAATAAATAAATAATAAAATAAAAATAAAAAATAAAAAAATAAAAAATCATGAATAGTAAAATAAGCTGGAAATTATGAGATAGGGTGTTTAGCTAAGCTTATGAACTGGACTTATGTCTATGTTATATAAGCGGCTTATGAGTTATATATCATAAGCTCGCAAGTCTATGGTGAGTGCTTGGATTAGCTTATGTTTAATAAGCTAACAGACTTAGTATTTGGTTTAGATTATGTTAGTTAATGATCAAAAGGGACATGGGTTAAGAAATATGAACCTTAGATCAAGTATAATTGAAGGTAAAATGATAATTTGTGATGAGGCTTGTTATATAAACCCAACTCTCCATTAAAATAAAACCACAATTATAAGCTCATAAGCCACTTAAATAAGCTTAGCCAAACACCCCCATAAGCCGAAATCATATAAGCTTATTTTGCAAGAGATAAACTAGTTAAATCCAATCAATATATAATCCCTAAAGCTATCTAATAAATTAAGCAATGATTAAAATAAAAAGTTGACTTACAGAGATGTAAGAACAAGAAGGAATAACGGAGAAGGAATTATTTTGAGCGTGATTAAAAGCAGCAACAGAAAGATGTGAAGCTAAACCCAATCCTCGTTTAGAAGAAGGAACAAAAGTGTGAGTTATATCCATCACTTTCCCACCGTTTCTTAACTCGTATTCTAAATATGCTTTCTTGTCTTCTGTTTCAAATCGGTTTTGTTTCTCGTTCCATATTATCTTTGGTGGAACTGCCGCCGCTTGGTTGTTGCTTCCTGTCGCCATTGGTTTCTTTTTGTCAGGTGATTTGACTTGTGAAATTGTGCGTGATTTTTTTTTGACAGGTAAATTTCCAACTTAGGTTTACCACCCCGAAGACCGGGGCCCTAACCACCATTCCGACCAGACTATGTTGTCTTAACCGGGTCCACGCTGGCGTACGGAATGTGGCTCTACGGTGTCGCGAGGGAACCGTACCGCCTCTACACAGATTTTACCCTGCTAGAGAAACGGCCGGATTAAAACCCCGACGCTGCTCGGATTCGAACCCTGGTCTACTGACCGAAGATTCGAATCTTCATTGCATAATTAAATTCAATTTTTTAAGTTTGAGTAACCCATTTAAGTATTTATTTAATTTTTATTTATTCCTTTTCATTTCTTGCATGTTTGGTATGGTGAAATGAGCTCAAAGGAATGAAAATGAATTCGTTTATCTTGTTTGGTAGGCAAAGAAATAAAAAAGGGGAGATTTACAACTCTTAAAAAATTAAGTTTACATATAAATTCAAGGAATTCATTTCCTTTACATTTGGAGTGGAAATCAATTCCTTAGAGGAGGATACTAATAATAATAATAATAATAATAATAATAATAATAATAATAATAATGTATTAATATAAAAATAATACAGTAATAAATAATAATAAAAATATAATAATAATAATAATAATAATATATTAATATAAAAATAATAATAAATAATAAATAATAATCAAAATATAATAATAATAATAATAATAATAATAAAAATGATGTTATAAAAAAATAATAAAAAATAAATAAATAAATAATAATAATAATTATTATGAAGAAATTGGCAGACATACATTTCGCACGTGTTGCCCAAACGGTTGAATCCACCTTCCAATTATCCTCTAGACAGATGGCTTTATATAACTCATTAAAAGAGGATTACACGTCAGATTGGCTTAGGGTGGCACCGATATCCGGATTGGGACAAACTATGAATGCCAGGACTTACCGATGTGTGTTGTGTTATCGGTTGGGGGTTCCTCTTTTTACTGTCCAGATGCCATGTTCAGCTTGTTCTAAGGTTTTTCCTGGAGATATTTTCAGAGATCATGTTGTATCGTGCGCAGGCATAGTTGGTATTAAACATCGGCATAATGTTGTGCGTGATGTTCTTGTTGATATATGTTCTCGGTCTGGAGTTTCAGTTCGTAAGGAGGTGGATATTGGGCTTCGTGGAGAGAGGGACCAAACCTTACGTCCAGCTGATATGTTACTTTACTCTTGGGATGGTGGCCTTGATGTTTGTGTTGATCTTACAGGATCGTCACCTTTGACGCGTTCGTGTATGGTTGATTTTATGCCCGGTCGGGCGGTTATTGAAGCCGCACAACGTAAACGTGTCAAGTACGCAGCTAAATGCGCTGATATTGGATATGGGTTCCTCCCCTTTTCATTCTCCTCTTTTGGAGAACTTGAAAATGACGCAGTGACCTTATTAAAGCGCATTAGACGATTCTCGATGACCCAAGACATTGAAGCACGTGCTGCTCCACATATTTTTAGTAGGATTGGTTTTGTTATAGCTAGAGGTGTGGGGGCTCAATTAGTATCTCGGCTCCCCACTAATTTCTTGTAAAATCCTATTTGTTTTTCAATAAAGTGATGTTTTAATAAAATAATAATAATAATAATAATAATAATAATAATAATAATAATAATAATAATAATGTATTAATATAAAAATAATAATAAATAATAATATAATAATAATAATAATAATAATAATAATAATAATAATAATAATAATAATAATAATAATAATAATAATAATAATAATAATAATAATAATAATAATACTGATTTCTTGAGTCAATTCTCTGGTGTTACCAAACACTGGAATTTATATTGAATTTCTGTGAGAATTCAATTATGTGATTTGATTTCTTCACTTCATTTCATTTCTCTGAATTTCACCCTACCAAACGTGCCCGGTAAAATTGTAATTTGTAATTCAACACATACATAACCAAACCTTTAAAAAAAAAGTCATATTTTTAGGGCTTATCAAAACCTTCATATATGAGTTCTAGAGGTGGCAATTTGTGCCCGAATTTAAAAAATGGGCCAATTTTGACTATTTTGTAAAAGATTTGGGCATATTTAGCCTCCTCCATTTTATGAAATGGGCACATATACCCCATTGAAATCTTAAATAAGCTCTAACGGGCACATATTTTTTTCTCGATCGGAGAGCATTACGATCGTTTTTAAAGAAAACTTATACATATGATATATTTAAGTTTTTAAATATAAATAAGATATTATGTTTAAGGAATTTATTTCTGTCGTTTTAAATCTTTTTGAAGTAATTTGTATAACATGTGCTCGTTTAGCCCGTGCCCGTTTAAGCCCGACCTGCCCGTTGAGTTCATAAGTTCATAATAATTCTACTTTCCAAAATATCCATGTATCATATATTTTAGCCTTAAATCTAAACAACATGCAAAAATTCATATTTTTATAACATTCTACAATATAAGTGATAAAGTCAAGTGAGGGTCTAACTAAAGATTCTTTGCAAAAACACGAATGAAAGAACTTAAACTTAATTCATGACCAGGTGTAAAGAGCAACCTCTAACATGATTCTAATCGTTAAAAGAATCATCACTCTGTAAAGCCGAACGTTTTCCACTATGTATTCATTGTGGTTTCAATGATCACCACTCTGATGATTGTTTTGAATACACTGGTTGTGATATCTGTGGTAGTGATGGCCACTAAACCTCTGATCATGAACAAATAATTCAAATAAGAAGAATTGTTAAGACTTAGCCCTCTCAGCCTAAAGTGTCCACCAAGACATCAGGATGTAGTGTTTTTGGTAGCATAGTACATGGGACCTCTGATCATGAACAAGTTAAATGGTTTCAAATAGGTGAAAGACTTAGAGCATCTAGGTCTAAACACATGCACTAAAACGTGGGTCAACAAGAGAAACGAACTAGTTCATTATTTGTGCAGAGTAACATCAGGAAGCCCGTCTAGTACCTAGACAATGAGTCATCTTTAGAGTTCTTTAGAGTCTAAAGAAAGACTCACCACTCTTTGAGGTGGAACTCAGCTTATGAAGTCTCTGAACCAAGAAGATGTTGGAGTCAATGAGTGATGATAATAGGTCACTGAGTTCCCTTTGATTTCCTCAACAAACCAAGACATCCTGAACTTAGATACTTAGGAACAATATCTAAGTCTATGAAACAAATATGAGGGAAATCTATTGAATTGATAAGTAAAAGCTACTTATCAAAGAAAGTTAAAATAGTATAAGAGTTGGTATAAAAAGTGTAAATAGTTGTGAGCACTGTACCTTAAAGTAAGGTTGAACATGTTCCAAGAATAGAAACATTTAATGCAATAAAGTACCATTATACCTTCCTAGTAAGATGCTTGACATGACGCTTTTAACCCACGAGTATCCACCTTGAGTTTGCATATATATAAAGGAATGTTGTAAAAGATTAAATGTCATCTCATACAATTAATGTATTAGCATTACGAGAGAATTTACTCTTCCTAAAACTAAGTTCTTGAATAATCTCGGTGGTTAGCATAGTTCTTACTTAAATACATAACATTGGTTTGTGTTTTAGAAAGTGAGGAGATCACTCTACACTTTGTCATTCAACTTTAATTGTTATTCCGCAAGCAATCATAGTAAATTCTTTGATTCATTTCTAATAAGAATTAAACGATGAAAAACTTTGTTGTGCTTACTTTCTTTAAACTGTTTATTATACTTTGCTTTAAACCTTTAAACAAAAATCAGATTGACATGAAAAGTGAATTTACTTAGTACTTGGGTTACAATCATTATAATAGGGAACAACAGTAATAAAGCTAGTTTGAAAGAAAGCAACGGAATCTAACATGTGTCCTTACCACTTTAATCACCTACTTTTCTTCCCCTTTCTAGTTTTTTTCTTGGTTTTTCCCTCTTTTCCTTTTTTTCCTCTCCATTTTCCTTCCCTCTACGTACCATTTTGTTTCATTTTATTTTTTTCATTCATGTTCTAATACTTTAATTCAAAATTTAATCACGTCAATTCGTGATTTAACTACATCAATTCAAGTTCTAATTCTTTCCATTCGGGATCGAATATCTTCAATTATACGGTAGGTTTTTTTTTATTTTTCTAAATTCCATCAAAAACTTCAAAATTATATGTTGATTTCTGGTCAACAAACCATAAATTAGCATCAATTCTTTATATTTTTTTTGTTTTTATAAAGTTTCCTCATAAATTTTCGAAGAAACTATGTGTTCATAAAAACACCCGTAAGGTGTTCCATGACATGTCTCAAACTCTCAATGAAGAAATTATGTGATTTTAGAGTTTGAAGGCGTTAATTATCATATAAATGTTATAGTAATTCTTAAAAGTTTCAATATTTCCTGAAAAAAAATCGTTATTGTAATGAATAAAACTTTGAATCTACAATACGTGTTCATCATTTCATCAGTTTTTTTAATGAACAACAACACAATGTTCATCAGTTAGATCATGTTGTTCACCAGTTTTCTTTTTGAAAAACTTTCATTGTGTTATCAAGTATGACTTAAGGAAGAAATGAAAAGAAATAGAAAGAGTTGTGTTTTCGAGTACCACTTAAGGAGGAAAAGAAAAAGAAAAAGATTGAAAAAAGTGTTATTTGATTGATTTGAAAGTAAAGTGTTTCCACCCATAATTGGGCTATAACTGTTTAACTCCTATTTCTTTAATTTTCTTTATTAAAAAAAAATAAAAAAATAACCCTCAAGAACGTAGTGTTTATCTTTTTTTTGTTATCACAATATTCATTAGCTTTCTTTAATGTTGTTCATGTTAGATCACGTTGTTTATCAGTATTTTTAATGAACAACATCACAATGTTCATCAGTTAGATCACGTTATTCATGAGTTTCTTTTTTAATTTTAATTTTAATTTTTAATCACAATGTTTACCATTTAAAAAAAATCTAATTGTTCATTCGTTTTCTTAAAAAAAAAGAATATCACAATGTTCATTGGTTAAGAGTGAAAATAGCAAAAAATAAACTGACAAAAGTAAAAAAGGACACTAGTAACCATATGGTAACTTTTTAGATTTTTTTTTCACTTGTCACCATATAAATTGACAAAAGTAAAAAAAGAATATCACAATTTTCATCAATTAAAAGTGAAAACAAAGCAGATACAGTCATAAAGAAACATGTTAGTTACTTAGTTATAATTATTATTATTTACCAAAAACACGGCTTCCAGAACCTCTGGTCACCCTAAAAACATACACAGTTGGTAATGTCGCTGAACAGTGGCTCAGACAGGTGAACAATCAAGCAAAAAGGATACCCGCCATGGCTGCAACCTTAATAGGTCACCCCGCCAAGATACGAATGATCTCAGATCTACTGAATAAACCCAAACTCATCACAGCCTCTAAAACAATTTAAAAAACAAATACTGTTCATATTATGGAAGTTGCATATACTACAAATGACATGACTGTTAGTAAATAGAGGAGTCAAGTCATAACTGTACAAAGTTTGGCCAGCCATCAACCCTGTTTTTACCAGCCACAGTTACCATGACATTAAACAACGCAACAACCAATAATAATAAGTATATAGCCATAATAATGTTACGCTTGCTCGAAGCCAGACGACCACGTGCCAAACACGATGACAACCATAAGAACTGTATTCCTTGTATCAAACAAAAAGACCACATACAACAACAAAGAACATCCTCATCTGCAAGTAACAACATGAACGTAAGCTGACATAAAGTACGGTGTAAGCAACCGAAATACCAACAACTTAAGCAACAAGCAGGTGCTGACACGCTAACCCGGAAGCAACCGTCAGCAAGTTAATAACTTTTTTTTAATGACCTTATAACCTTGAACTCATATCGTGTATAAGTAAACCATAAAGTAAACAATGCAGCCTCATAAGGTGAAGAAAGAAAGCCTATGAGGTATCCTAGAAGCCTTAAAAATTGAAACTTTATTTGTTGATCATAAATTAAACCACAACAATTAAACCATATCCATAGGGACGTAACCCCGAATCTCAGAAGAACCAGTTCACAAAAACACAAACACTACGAAATCCTAATTAAAGTGGGTGGGTCGCCCACCTTCGAATAATGTTGGTCCGTAGGCCTGTCAATTGATTCTGAAGATGGAATAACATTGTGCATGAAGGTCAGGCAAGTAGACCATTGACAAAAGAGGATACGCCCACTCTGGCTGCATCTGTAATAAGGTGCCTTGCCAAGATACAGGTGATCACACCTTTATCGA
Source organism: Artemisia argyi (assembly GCA_030686995.1). Lineage (NCBI taxonomy): Eukaryota > Viridiplantae > Streptophyta > Magnoliopsida > Asterales > Asteraceae > Artemisia > Artemisia argyi. Next base: position 150,187,813 of record CM060686.1, read on the forward strand.
GTCCACCCAGGCGCATCACAACCTCACACACACCCCCTTATAATCCAATCTCTTTTTTTATTCATAAATCGCAGTTGAGCAGACATTCGAAGACCAAGGATAGATCTACCGTGGCTGCAAGCTTACGTAGCCTGCCCTGCCATTGACCTTATTTTTGCCATGCACAACTATCACACCACTTAACAACATGACAACCAACTATAAGCAAACAATGCTGCAAGCGCAGACGTACCACGCTTAAAGAAAACAGAATGTCGTGACGTAGGAAGGTCAGACAGGTAGACAATCGACTAAAGCGAATATGCCAACCATGGCTGCAACTGTAATAATGTGCCTTGCCAAGATGCAGGCGATCACACCTTTACCGTGTCCAACCAAGCGCATCCCAACGTCACAAGTAATGCATTACTTTAGAGCAAGTAATGCATTTGTATGAAAAACTTGTAAGTGCAAAATGTGTTCCTTGATCATTACCCAAGTTTTTAGATATCTATTATTCATACAATTAGTGATACTAGCAGGGTACCCGCGCGTTGCAGCAGCGGGTACCATGCAATAATAGTATTCAACGAAAATTTCTTTTAGTTCTATATTTTACTATACAATAGACATATGGATGACGACAATTTTAGTTTTGAATAATTTTTATGCAATAACAATAGTTTTTATATAAAAATTGTAGAATATCCACGCGATGTTGTGACAGTACTGAATTGGTAGCCGATATATTATAAATGTATGATGTTAAAGTAGTTGACAATGACCCGTATTCGCAAGTTATCATTAAATAATAACACCATAGCAAAATTTAAAAATCACTTACATTATACTAAAGAAAATTTAGTGCTCTAAAAAATATTATTTATATTTGTCCCACATAGATGGATGATACAAGTGAAAGAGTATTTATAAAGATAAAAAAAAAACTAAATATTCAAGAAGTCATGTGGGTTACTTTAAATAGTATAATTATTATTATACAAATATATGTAATAATTATAAAATATATAATTAGCACTTAGCATTTGCACTTTGCATCCTTTGCTTTGAAAAAATCGTCCGATTTTTATAAAACAAAGTATTTGGTTTTTAAAGTAAGTTTTATCAAAAAAATTCTAAAAGGTGTATATGTTGGGTTCTCGAGGCACTATTGTGATTTAATGATAATTTTTGAACATTTTAATTTAGTATGCATTTTGAAACTCTATTGATTTAATAATATCATTTTCGGACGACTTTTATGGGCTAGCCGAACTGGTGGTGACTCCGGTTCCCGGTTAAACCTGTTAGTCCGATCCATTTTTTAAAACCATAAGTAAATTGTATGAAACTTTGTGTGTTTTATTAGCTTGTACAATATGTATAATAACAAGTATTTTTCATATTAGGGGTATTTTAAACATAACATTAAGTAGATAATTATTGTTATAGACGTTTTTTTTTCTTTTATTAAATTACTTTGTATTTATTTTCTATTTTTTTTAAAGTATGTCTACAAAAAGTTTTTTAAAGTGTTGTAACCAATGCTATTATATATGTATTTATTAAAATTTGCCATTATAAGCAAGTGTCGAATCTTAACTTTTTAAGCCTTCTATTTTAAGAATGTCTCAAATGTTTTTTAATGTAGTATAGATATGTGCAAATATGTATAATCATGTAAATAAAAAATTATCACTTTGCACCTTTGCATCCTTTGCTTTGAAAAAATCGTCCGATTTTTATAAAACAAAGTATTTAGTTTTTACGGTAAGTTTTATCAAAATTTTTTTAAAAGGTGTATATGTTGGGTTCTCGAGGCACTCTTGCAATTTAATGATAATTTTTGAACATTGTAATTTAGTATGCATTTTGAAACTCTATTGATTTAATAATATCGTTTTCAGACGACTTTTATGGGCTAGCCGAACCGGTGATGACTCCGGTTCCTGGTTGAACCCGTTGTTCCGGTCCGTTTTTTAAAATCATATGTAAATTGTATGAAACTTTGTGTATTTTTTAGCTTGTACAATATGTATAATAACATGTATTTTTCATATTAGGGGTATTTTAAACATAACATTAATTAGGTAATTATTGTTATAGACGTTTTTTTCTTTTATTAAATTACTTTGTATTTATTTTTTTAAAAATATGTCTACAAAAAGTGCTTTAAAGTGTTGCAACCAATGCTATTATATATGTACTTATTAAAATTTGCCATTATAAGCAAGTGTTGAATCTTAATTTTTTAAGCCTTCTATTTTTAGAATGTTACAAATGCTTTATAATGTAGTATAGATATGACGAGTTAAAACTTTACGTTAAAAACTTGTTTATTGACGACTTTAGTTAATATGTTTTTATAATTGTCATTAACAAAACTTAGAAAGGTAATAACGTTTTTACACAATTATTTGTATTAACAAAATAGGTTATGATATGGTGTGCCTGTATCTTTGCCTTTAAAAAATGGGTAAAATGCAAAAATGGTCCCTAAACTGTCACGAAATCGCAAAAATGGGACCGAGACAAAAAGTCACGCAAAAAAGCCACTAACGTTACCCAAATTTGCAAAAAAACCACCGAGAGCCATTTTCCGTTAGTTTGCTCGTTAAGTTCCACGTCATCGAGGGTAGTTTCGTCTTTTTACTCATTTCAATGGCTAAATTTGCAAAGGATGCCTTAACTTTCGAAACACTATTCATCATCTTTCCATTTAATTTTCTATTATCAAATTCATACACAACCAACACCACTACCCTCTACCGCAACCACCACCACCCTTGCCCTCCCTAAACACTATTCATCATCTACCGCCACCATCAAATTACCATCTTTATAATTTGAAGTGCACTCAAATTACCATCTTTATAATTTGGAAATATCCTGAGCTATTTTGATAAGTTAAATGGTTTGGTATTTGTTTGTGTGTCAAGACCTACACGAGTCACAGTAGGGTGCGGTTGTTGTTCACTTATTTTGTCCAACAAAAACTAATTTCAACATACTAGTAACACATTTGTTAAATTCACAGTAGTGTGCAGGGGAATTGGAAGCTGCGGCTACCATAGGTAAAGGTTGACTCAAACATTTTTCTTTATTCGTATCCTCAAACATTTTTCTTTGTTCTTAAAGGCTGTTTTGTGACTAAGGTTGCGAGCTTAATTTTTCTCATAATTTTCTGGCATTTTGTAACATATTTGGGGAGCTTAAGTGATTAGTGGCATTAGATGTTTGGTAAAACCATGAATTTGATTACCACGGTTATAGGCTTTGCAATGAGTGCCACTTTCATTGTATTTGTCTTAGCTAGACTCGTTTGTGGGCGGTTTCGTCGATATGAAACACGGCAACTGTTCGAGATTGACTCAAGGATTGACCTAGAGAGGGTATGCTTATAATCCTTCATTCTTTGTTTCCACATTTTTTGGTGTTCATGTTGTATATGATTCCAAATGACCTTGTATATTCGTATTTCGTAGCATTTAGGCTTGTTTAATAATGCTTCATTCATAATCCTCAATGCTGAACAACAAGAGTGGAGAACTAAGTGATCTCTTCCCTTCAATATTTATTTATTTTTTGAAATTGATTTCTTTTCTGAGTATCTTGGAATGTTCATGAAAATGTGTCGGTTATTTTTAACAAAATAGATACCTCCCCAAGAAGGGAAATGTTACAATTTTCAGTTTTCGCAAGAGCCCCGGGTCGTAGGCCTTGAACCAGCAATGGTTGCAGCAATTCCTACAATGAAGTTTGTGGCTAAGAAAGCAATCAACTTGCCCTGTCTATCGTCTCTCGGTTATAGCTGCAAACAGCCCCGATATTCCAAGGGAGATCTCAATGGGGCAGTCTCGTCAGTGGCTCCTACCACACCCTGGTCAAGGAAGTAGTCAGAGTCAAAGTGAAAATCAAAGCTAAAACCAAGCAGATACAAATATTGTAGAGGTAGAAGCAGGACCAGAAGCACAAAGATGACAGAGATTGAAAAAATTGAAAGCTTTAGGTTGTTTATGATTCTTGATTGCTTGGAGGTTGTACAAGATTTAGGATTGGTGTATAAATATAAATGAATGTATTTTGTTCTTTCTAGTTTTGCTTTATTTGTCAAACTGAACACGATGATTGTTGCTCGTGGAAGCATGTAATCACCCTCTTTGCTAAGAATCATGAAAATCGTGATCAATGTTTTTCTAATAGTCTGTATGACTAGCAGTTGTAATTTTAGCCTCAAACAAGATTTTATTTTATTTGTTTCAAGTGAATTAACATAAATCTAAAAAAAAAGAGAGAAATGTACAAAACAAGGAACCGGAGTAAATAATTCTCAAGAACTAACATGACATACAACATTGCTTTATTATCATCAAGTTAACTTTACTATGTTTTATTTTTATCATTGTTGTCTTTAATGTTGTGCGGTGGTAGAGGGTGGTGGTGTTGGTTGTGTGGTGGTAGAGAGTGGTGGTGGTGGTGGCGGTAGAGGGTAGTGGTGTTGGTTGTGTGGTGGTAGAGAGGTGGTGGTATTGATTAAATATGAACAGTAAAAAGACGAAACTACCCTCGATGACGTGGAACTTAACGAACAAACTAACGAAAAATGGCTCTCGGTGGTTTTTTTGCAAATTTGCGTAACGTTAGTGGCTTTTTTGCGTGACTTTTTGTCTCGGTCCCATTTTTGCAATTTCATGATAGTTTAGGGACCATTTTTGCATTTTACCCTTAAAAAATAGTAGTGGAACTAGGGTGACGGGGCTAGAATTTCGATGTTTGGTGGGCTGAAACAATTTTTCTCAAACCAAAAATTTGTTTAAAATATAGGTCACTATATATCGGATAAACTTAATTGTAAACGTATACAGATCATATATATATGCAAAGGTAACTTAACAAATTAATTATCACAGTTCACAACTTTCGGAAAACTATGTTCGATAACAATCATACACTATTTAATGAGTGGGCCAAAACCTTTATGATGTGAACTAAAATACCAAATAAAATACTAATAAGTATGCTTAAAATAGAGGTTTTGGGTTGGCCATGGCTAAAGGTAGCAAAATAGGTGGGTTGGGTCGGGTTCGAGTCACGGGTCTAGATGGGTTTGGGTTTATACGGCTTCGGGTTTAGATGAGTCTTCTAGAAACATGGGTTTAAATGGGTCTGGGTCTAGATGGGTTGGTTCCGGGTCTAGATGGTTTTGATCCGGTCGGCAAGAATTTTTCTTTTGAGTAAAAGATGAGAAAAGTGAAAAAAAAAGGTAATTCTTTTGAACCGAAAGACCTGTCTAGACCCACCGGGTAATTTACTATAATTGCATTTTTTATCAAATAATCAGACCATCTATAATATTTAAGGAGCTAAGTAAACTCATTCCCCTATTAGAGATTTACCCAACTTTTGCACCTCAAGCCATGGCCCATCCCAATGCAAGAGTAGCTCCGTCCCCATTAGGTTAAGATATATTCCATATCGCAAGGAAACAAAATTGTTGTCGTGTATAACAACGAAGATTCTGTTTCGTTGACATCTTCAAGGTAGAAATTAATAGTTAATTACTATGCTGTTTGGAGTACATTGATTGTGTAAAAAGTACATATTTATATACGCTTCCTAGATGGAACCACAGCTAGTTGAAGACCGAGACATTGTCTAACCTCAAACAGCAACACCACAACATACCTCGGAACAATGGCTGCAATGCGTGCAATGACATATCTACGTGATGCTTTTGGAGAAGAAGGTGCAATTGTACCCGGTTCGTCTCTTAACTTTATTATTCTTGTGTTAATTAGTTTTGTTGAGGTGAAATCTCAGGGACAAACTGGATTCCCGTTTACTACCCACCCTCAATCTATCAATATATGAATTACTTGTCTCCTCATGTATGGTTTGGCTTGTGGAGTCGAGCATATTATTTCTGTTGTACGTCCCCGTCCCCCTCCCATTTATGGAGTTGTTGCTCGTTGGGCAAATATCATTTATATTTATGTGTTTGTCGTAACTTTGGCTTCTTTGTTCTATTTTTGATATTATGTATGACTAATAATAATAATAATAATAATAATAATAATAATAATAATAATAATAATAATAATAATAATAATAATAATAATAATAATAAGAAAAAAAAAAAAAAAAAAAAAAAAAAGTTCCTCAAAAGGTCCCTCCTAACTGTTGATTTTTCACATGTTCCATACTTCATACTTCCCGAATCATCTATAATCAAACAAGCATCATGAATGCATCATCATCAAGAACAAAATAAGAACAAGAAATACGTTTGAACCCTTTAAGTAATCTAATATATAATAAATGGGGTTAACTTTTACAAATGATCCTAAGCCTATATATATACTGCATGAAGCGTTGCTTCCTAAACGACACACCGGTTCATCCAAACGTTGTGATGGTTTGTGATGTAACCGTTCCTTATATCTACCCTAACTGCTGCGAATTGGGCCCTGATTGGGTTAACAGATATGACCCATAAGCGACCCATACACTAATACATACGAATTACATATACTAACTAAAGTCTTAATCATAAACAATAACATTTGTACTAACAACATTAAAAGGCTAACAATTTCCTCCCTAATATGTTAGTATCAAATTCTTCACATCCTTCTGAGTTGCCTGCTGTCTTTCTTCTTCCAAATTGCCGCGTTAAATGACATCAATAGGTCTCTTTTCTTCCTATCTGTTGCGTTGTAAGATAACAGATAAGTTTTTCTTTTCTTCCTTTTGGTTCTCTTTGTCACATCTCCAAACTTGATCTCTGATCAAATTTCTTCTTTCTCTTTAATCTGTTTTCTTCAACTCTGACATCATTCTAACTTTCTCTGCATTTGTTTCTCAAATGCTACTTCTCTTTCTCTGAAACATCGATCCTCTGATCACTTTCTATCTCTTCTATGCGTTGTCAGGAACTCAAGAACAATCCTTGTTGTACTCTTGTTCCATGCTGTAATCTATCTTCTCTCTATCTCTATTCGACTTTCTATTCTCTTCTCTATTCGACTTTTCTGAGTCGAATTTGGATTTCTTCTTCTCTTTCTCTTGATTGATTCCCTGAATTAATCGGTTTCTTCGGATCTTTTACAATAGCACTATCAACCTTCTTTGGATCTTTTACGTTAGTACCATCAACCTCTTCTTTCTCTTTCTCTGAAACGATTCCCTGAATCGTTGTTCTTCTTAATTGATTCCCTGAATCAATTGTCTCTTCTTCTTTTCTGGAACGATTCCCTGAATCGTTAGTATTTCTTTTCTAAAAAGTGATTCCCTGAATCGCTTATTGACCTTGATTCTTGAGTGATGATCAAAACATGAATTGTTGTGTTGTTTTATTCCTTGGCTCTGATGCCATGTTGATTTTTCACAGGTTCCATACTTCATACTTCCAGGATCGTCTATAATCAAACAAGCATCATGAATGCATCATCATCAAGAACAAAATAAGAACAAGAAATACGTTTGAACCCTTTAAGTAATCTGATATATAATAAATGGGGTTAACTTTTACAAATGATCCTAAGCCTATATATATACTGCATGAAGCGTTGCTTCCTAAACGACACACCGGTTCATCCAAACGTTGTGATGGTTTGTGATGTAACCGTTCCTTATATCTACCCTAACTGCTGCGAATTGGGCCCTGATTGGGTTAACAGATATGACCCATAAGCAGACTTCTAACTTGACCCATACACTAATACATACGAATTACATATACTAACTAAAGTCTTAATCATAAACTATAACATTTGTACTAACAACATTAAAAGGCTAACACTAACATATGGGGAAGAGAGGTCGTCATGGCATAGGTTTCACCCGTCTAGCTTATCATGAAGCTTACCAGTTATATTGACGGGACGATTACTCCTCCGTCACCCACCTTGACTACTGCTAGCAGTACCACCTCCCCCAATCCCGCTTACGTTACATAGGAGGCTGACCAAACGAGCCCTTATTCTTCTTCAATCCTCTCTCTCTGAAGAAGCGATGGCTGAAGCTCTTGGTTTTAAATCTGCTCATGAAGTATGGTGTGCTCTTGAGGCAGCTTGTAGGCTGTAGCCATGATTGAACTCTTATAAGAAGAAAAACGGTGTTTATTTGTGATAACTTGTGGCTTAGTAAACCTTGTGATTAGTTATCATAATCTGTTTTATATCCATAAATTACGCATTTGGTTTAACCTCATTTTCTTTTTGGTGACAGGTAATATAGTTGGTTGCTGGACATGTTGAAGAACGGCAAATTCAGGTAGACTTAAATTTAGGAGCATCTGAGTTATGAATTGGAGTATTACTTATTCAGCATTACTCTTTTTTTTTTTTTTTTTTTTTTTTTTTTGTACTGATATCTGACCTTCAGGAGACATATGTATAATTAACATCGAATTCTTTCATGAAACTTGAACCATTGATATTTAATTACGATCACTTAATTGGATTTTTGAGATGTAGAATTTTAATCGATGCTGTTATGTAACTTAACTAAAGGTCCTGAACTGAACACTGTTGTTTGGTTTGTACAGCTGAACTTTTTTTTTTTTTTTTTTTTTTTTTTTTTTTTAATTTTTTAAACCCACCGATTTATCCTCAACATTTCTAACAGCATTACTGGCAATACGTATGTGATCAAAGGGCGTACGTATGTGCAACCTAGGCATCATGGTGATTTTTCAATGAAAGTTTCATGGAAGTTGCAATTCAACTTCTTTGATGTATTCATGTATCTCCCCGGTCAAAGTAACGTATATGGATAATGATTCAGGCTCTTTGTTACAAGGCCAATCTAAATTTGACCGTATGGATTTGTAACATCCGATTCACATTGGTTAATTTTGTTTTGAGGATATTATATGAGGCTACTATTTAGGCTTCGATGTTAAAGTTTGATTTTGTATATACTCTTACTGTTTGAGTTTCGGGTTATGAGGTGATGGTTCTATGTTGCAACACATTCCTCCATTGACTTTGCTTGTGCTTGTGAACCACATTCCCTTCTTAGTTCTTAGTACGGTCATAACCAAGGACCGACTCAATAAACATCATCACTAGAATCATTATATATATAAAAACACAACATGAATAAAATTACACCATAAAACTCACAATTGACCTCGATAGGCTTCATATATTAAAAAGTACAAAGATCACATTTCTAAGTCTCTCTTAAGGCATTATGAGATGATAAAAAAAAAAAAGTATTAAAAGAACAGTAATGTCAAAGATACCACCAGCTACAAAACAAACTTTCCCCAACAATACAAGAGAGTCAACGGAAAAATGACCTTGACCAGATAGCAATGACCTGAGGTTTCCTAGTGCGATCCCATCTGCAGATTAACGAGCATAGAAGATACACTGAATGCTATATATATCATGAATGAAACATTAAATCCAAAACAGAACAAAACTAACATGTACCTGTGACACATCTTTCAGAAAGTTGATACATAATTTGATAGTCTGATCTCATCCGCAGAATAATGAGCATAGAAGATATAATGAATGCTGTATATATAGCGAATGGAACAATAATCATCCAAAACAAAACATAGCTAACATATTACCTGTGAACCATCTTCAAGAAGCGACCATCAAATCATAAGTCAGAGACTCAGAGGCGGGACCAGAATGCTCATACATAAAGGAACTGATGATGGAAGCTTTAATGATCTCAGGCAATGTCTAGAATGGAATATAAGTAGAAAAGAGATGTTACTTGGCTAAAGGTAGATATTGAAGCTGTATGTGCCAGTTATGATTTGATCTATTACTTTTATCGATTCATGTAACAAGTTTCTGTTTTACGAACTGAATGATTTTCGGCTGTAATTTAACCCTTGTCAAAACCTCGTTCTTGTAGCTGAGCTGAATGTAGAAACTTTCTAGAAAACTTACATACAAAGTTTGCAACGAATTCACATATACTAAAATGGGCATTAATAATCACATGAACACAGACTGGAGTAGAATCAGCTACAGAAATGGTCGACTCTGCTACATTGGCAAACTGAGACATCTGTCTTGACATCTTGGGCACAATAAAAGAAAAAAATAAGAATACAAATTACGTATATGCCAAAAGTATATATTCACATATGTCGCAGAGAAACACAAATGAAAGCTAGAACTGCAAAGCGACATGCATATTCATGCCGTAAAAACTGTGAAACTAAAAAATTATAGTTCCGAGAGATGAGTTATCAGTATCTCAGAATCCAAACAAGAGATAAAATAAAATTTAGCGTCTGTTATAATTTCAGTACAGTTGGGCTAATAATTACAGTACAGTTGGGCTTTGGAAAGGGTTATGATGTATATGCTTGAAATTGATAAATGATAAAGATTGATCGGAAAATCAGACGATCAGAGACTTAACAGCAGTCGGAGTTGGAGGCGAGATGGTAGAAAAGAATGTCTTAGTGCCAGTCGTCGTCGACAAGAAACTTTTTTTTTTTTTTTTTTTTTAAATAGTAAAAGTCGAAAAAAAAAAAAAAAAAAAAAAAAAAAAAGAAGACCCCCATTGGGAAATCCTACACTATATAATAGGCTTACCATGCCACGTCACAAACATCTAACATTTGACACCTAATCGCCACATATTCAACACTATGCCATGTCATTGCCTACATGGCAATCACTTTTCATGCATGAATTTGTAATCCTTAAAAAAGAAGGAACTTATGGGACTCGAACTCAAGACCTCTAGAATAATATAACAAACTCTCAACCACTTGATCACTTGAGTGTTTGTGTTGAAAGCTTTTAAAATCAAATATACATGCTTAAAATAAGCATACAAAAAACACTCACTTATTAGTTGGATACCAATTAGTTCTGCATCCATTTCAAAATGGGTAATGATATTTACACGGATTGTTTTACTTCATCCACAGCAAACTTGTGTGAGTTTACTTTTATGCCCCCAGAATCTTTGAACTGTTTTGCAAAGCACTCTTAATGCAATAAAATGATACATCCTCATTCAACTCCATTGCTTCAACTCAAAACATGAAATAACAAATAAATTGCAGACATAAAACCGTTGCTTGCATTCACTATCACACACCATGAAATATAAATCACCTTCGAAACTCACTCATATAACTCAACAGATCGTACAAACCTTACTCATATTTACTACGTAGTATTTATTTATTTTTTTGGAAAATTTCATGAACAATCATATTAGTTGTACCAAATTTGTTATTACGTCAATATATACGTGAGCTAACGACTTTTGGAGGGAAAAACAATTAGACTTGTGTTTGTATACGGAGTGAAAGCCAATCAGTCGTCATTTTTTTAAATTAGGCATTTTGGTTTAAGTTAACCTCGTTTTCTTTTTGGTTACAGGTGTATAGTGGGTAGCTGGACAAGTTGAAGAACAGCGAATTCTGGTAGACTTGTTCAGTATTATTACTGTATTTTTGTACTAATATCTGACCTTCAGGAGACATATATAGTATCTTCGGGTTATTAGTAATGATATATCTGGATATGTAACTTATTGGGTTCTCATGATGTATATAATTAAAATCGAATTCTTTCATGAAACTTGAACCATTGATACTTAATTACGATCACTTAATTGGATTTTTGAGGTGTAGAATTTTAATTGATGCTGTTATGTAACTTGGACTAAAAGTCCTGAACTGAACTTTGTTGTTTGGTTTGTACAGATGTGCTTATTTTCTTAAAACAAATTTGGTAGATGAGGTTAAAGTTTGATTTTTTATTTAGTCTTACTGTTTGAATTTCGGGTTATGCGATGATGGTTCTATGTTGCAAGATTCTTCCATTGACTTTGGTTGTGCTTGTCAACCATATTCGCTTCTTAGTACTGTTACAACTTGGGACGAACTCATGTAGATATATCATCATTGGGATCGTTATAACTTTATAAAATACTAAATTAGTATCACACCAAAAATCTCACAAATGTCCTCGACAGGCTTCCTATATTAAAAAGTTCAAACATCACATTTTCTCTCCTGAGGAACAATAATGTCAAAGATACCACCGGATACAAAACGAACTTTCCCCAACAACACAAGAGGGTAAACGAAAAAATGACCTTGACCAGATAGCAATGACCTGAGGTTTCCTAGTGCAATCCCATCTGCAGAATAACAAGCATAGAAGATATAGTGAACGCTATATATATCGCGAAGGAAACATTAAATCCAAAACAGAACAAAACTAACATATACCTGTGACACATCTTTCAGAAAGCTGATACATAATTTGATAGTCAAAGTCACTGCTTACTATCGGTTTTATTTCTTCCTGACAGCAAATCATTGTACATATGCACACTCTTCCATAGTTTTTGATCTCGTCTGCAGAGTAATGAGCATAGAAGATAAAATGAAGGCTATATATATAACTATACAACAGGTCGACACGAAGTGATTCATCATCCTCAAACATGAGCCGATCATTAGTTAGGGAGGGTCATAGATGCCAAACAAACCTGACCCCTATCTATCGTCGTAGAAGTTGTTCCTAGGAAAGATTATGGTTCTCGGGTATCCAATCATCCTAACGGTTTGGGCCCTTCCTTTCGTTTGATTGAGAGCTGGGAAACCTTAATGTGGCCACAAGAATCGCCCGAAGGGCCTTAGCTTTCCTGATAGCGAAGTAAGAGGTGGGACCAGAATGCTCATACATAAAGGAACTGATGATGGAAGTTTTAATGAATGATCTCAGGTTATGTCAATGGAATATAAGTAGAAAAGAGATGTTAATTGGCTAAAGGTAGATATTGAAGCTGTATGTGCCAATTATGATTTGATCTGTTACTTTTATCGATTCATGAAACAAGTTTCTGTTTTACAAACTTAATGATTTTCGGGTGTAATCTAACCCTGTCAAAACCTCGCACTTGTAGCTGAGCTGAATGTAGAAACTTTACACACAAAGTTTGCAACGAATTCGCAGATACTAAAATGGGCATTAATAATGGCATGAACACAGACTGGAGTAAAATCAGCTACAGAAATGGTCCATTCTGCTACATTGGCAAACTGATGACATCTGTCTTGACATCTTGGGCTGCACAATAAAAGAAAAAAATAAGAATACAAATTACGTATATGCCAAAAATATATAATTCACATATGTCACTGAGAAACACAAATGAAAGCTAGAACTGCTAAGCGACGTGCATATTCATGCCGTAAAAACTGTGAAACTAAAAAATTATGGTTCCGAGAGATGAGCTATCAGTATCTCAGAATTCAAACAAGTGATCCAAACAAGAGATAAAATAAAATATAGCATCTGATAATTTCGGTACGGTTGGGCTAATAATTACAATACAGTTGGGCTTTGGAAAGGGTTATGATGTATATGCTTGAAATTGATAAAGATTGATTGGAAAATCAGACTATCAGAGACTTAACAGCAGTCAGAGTTGAAGGCGAGATGGTAAAAAAGGATGTCTTAGTGCCAGTCAGAGCTTTCTGCCCTGTTTTTCTTTCCTTGGTGTCCTGAATTCATGAATCCAGAGTATCTTGTACTATTTCTAGCTACTGGCTAACCTTTGGAGTTTAGTATAACCCATATTTCCGTTCAAGAAAAAAAAGTCACAGAGCAATGGAGCAGAACAAGGGAAAGCAACCACATACTCTACCCATAGGGGGGTGGCCAGGGAAAGGGGTCATGGGGATACCCGGGCTATGTTGTTTACATCTGAGTTAAAAAGCTTGCCCTCCCTGGGTAAACTGAACAGGGAAACCTCATTTTCTTACTTTTATCGATTCATGACTCGCCCTCCCTGGGTAAACTGAACAGGGAAACCTCATTTTCTTACTTTTATCGATTCATGAAACAAGTTTGTGTTTTACGAACATAGTGATTTACAGGTGTAATCTGTCCCTGACAAAACCTCGTATTTGTAGCTGAGCTGAATGTAGAAACTTTTTAGAAAACTTACATGCAAAGTTTACAGCGAATTCGTAGATACTAAAAAGGGCATTAATAGTGGAATGAATGTAGACTGTAGTAGAATCAGATACAGTCATACAGAAATGGTCATTCTGCTACATTAGCAAACAGATGATATCAGTCTTGACATGTTGGGTTCTGCACATTAACAGAAAAAAAAAATGAATAACCACATATGCGGCAAAGAAACACTATTGCAAGGTAGAAATGCAAAGCGACGTGCATATTCATGTCGTAAGAAATGTGACACTAAAGAATTATGGTTCCGAGAGATGAGTTATCAGCAACTCAAAATCTAAACAAGTGATCCAATACAAGAGATAAAAATAGAATTTAGCGTTTGTGATAATTTGACCTGATTTCATGATTCCAATATGTTTTGTACTACTTCTAGCTAATTGCTGACATTGGTGTTTAATAAAACCCATCTTTATTGACTATCAACTTTCGCATTCTGACTTGGCCAAGCAACCACATACTTTAATAGTACATTTCATCATCTCACTGACCATATAAAAATGAGCATTTTAGGGGTACAGCTCTTGAAGTTTTGTTAGCTAGATCAGTGAAATTCTTATATATGCCATTCAACTATTCAAGTAACACCTCAAATAGCAGGTTAAAACTATTGTGATATAAACGAATATACTTCCTTTTAAGCTGAATAGAGATACTGATGCAATCCCTACTATTATCATTACTAAGAGCAAATCTTGTTTCTAACAGAGTCCAGATAGCATGGGCAGTACCAACAAACATTATAGACTTTAACAATTAATAGGCTCATAAACAGAGCTCATCAACCAGTAATAACAATATTATTACATGTATCCCACTCTTCGGCTAAACCAATATTATTGTTAGGAAGTGTTATGTGAGTTGGTGTTGTCATGTGTGTCTTTCCACACACACTCAATAACCAACTAAACTTTCCACACACAATCAATAACCTCTTTTTGTACGGTTGCGCCGTACTATACATAATGGACATTCATTCTATCTTCCTAGGTTTAACGACATATGTTGGACATGGCATAAATTAGAAATAAAAAGGAGATGCTAAAGATACAATGGAAGAAATCAAACAGGCTATCTTTGCAAGACGAACAATACGCTTGTAAGCAGGTGGAGCAAAAACCTGAGTTGCCCAAGCAATGCCGAAAAAGAGTAAACTCGTAATAGAACACTTTATTAAGGTCTTGTGCGTGTTGAAAGGAAAATCTGGATCGCCCTGTGCCTTGACTCCAGCAAAACCAATCAAACTGCCTAAAATAAAGACAATCGGAGCGTGGGGGATTGCATGATTTACATCCTCATCTAACTGCTCTGCTGCCCCCAAGAGCAGGATGAATCCTTCTTTGAAGAACCCAGCGACAGTTAATGCTGGGGGCATAACCGTATCACGTAAGGTGGCTACTGCCCCCAACAGAAGGAAGAGAAGTTGTTTGAAGATTATTGGGTGGTTGGTTTCGGTGGTGGCGGCAACTTCGATCGAAATTTCAGAGGCTGTTGAAGGACTCATCTTTATTTCGATGATATGTTAAAACTGAATATACAGTTAAGACTTTTTTTTTTTTTTGCGGTGGGGGTTGGTGGTGGTGTGGTGATCGTTTCCCAAAGGATAATCCGTTTCGTTTTTGTAGTTGGATGTGGATTGAAGGGGGGTTTTTATAGTGGATGCCAAAAGGCATGGCACCCTTTCATTATCACCTAAAGTGGTACATTTAGCAGGGAACCCGTTACCCGTGACCCGCCAACCATTTTAACCCGACTTTCTACCCGACCGTATTTTAATGTATTCTTCCTCTTTCTTACTCAAAAGTCACATCTTGTATTCAGGTTTGGATCCCATTACTTGGGTTATGACCGTTTTTTTATCCCACCTCCGATCCGGCCTAATGAATAGTGCAGTCCACCTCCTGCTTGACGATGTGTCATCTTGACGGTGTTGTCTAAGTGCCACATGTTTTCACCTTTGTTGAAATTTGTTTCACGGGTATATCTTTAGTGGCGGATTCAAGATTTTGTACCATGTGTGGCACGATTTTTGGCTTACTTTGTTTTACGGATAATTTTTAGCTTTAGTTGTTCATTAACTTAAGTAAACTAAATTCAGGTTATTTGGGATTGATGGGATTTTCATGTATGCATTACCTTTGTTGATAAACGAAATAATTAGACAATCAAATTAATTATAACAAAATAGTGTGATTATAAAATAAATTGTTTGGTAATACTGCATACTACAATCCACCTTTTTGTTAGGGGCAATTGCAGATACCCACTAAAACTTGCATATTTGCATATATACCCAAAACATGATTAACTTGCATTGAAAACTTGTATTTTGGGAAAATATGCAAGTATTTGAGTTTTAGTAGGTATATATGTAATTCTCCATTTCTGTTACTTTAAAAGTTTTAATTATAACAAATTTACTCCAAAACCACTCCTATGAATCTATGACTATGCCTCTCTAGTCAAACATATTAAAGCAAGACACAAATACCAATTTAACAAAAGAACAAAACAGTGTAAAAGTCAAATTCACTATTCATCATCTTCGTAGTTATCTTTTTCTTTCTTCTTCAAAGCTCAATCACGAGAACTCAACCCCATGTTCTTTTTCGTGATTTTTTTCTCATTTCTTGCATCTCTAGCTCCAAATACTTAACACTTTCACAGAACTAGAATTTTTCAAGAAAATATCACACTTCGTCGACTAAAACCATGTGTGGGCTTATGTGGGCGTATATGTGGGCTTATGAGCTTATTTGACTTCGGCTTATATTTCATAAGCCTCAATTTTCCGGCTTATTTTAAGACTTTTGGGCTTATATAAGTTTATCATATTAAACAAAATATCTTATGCGATCCCTTAACATTTAGCTTATACGTGTTTGTTATCCATTACTAAGAGCAAATATTGTTTCTAACTGAGTCCAGATAGCATGGGCAGTAGCAACAAACATAATAGACTTTAACAATAGACTCATAAACAGAATCAATCAAGTAATAACAACAAAACTTTCCACACACACTCAATAACCTTTTTTTATACGGTTGCCCCGGCCGTACTATACATAATGGACAAATCATTCTATCTTCCTAGGTATAATGACATATGTTGGACATGGCAAATGAGATAATTTAGAAATAAAAAGGAGATGCTAGAGATGCAATGGAACAAATCAAACATGCTATCTTTACAAGACGAACAATACGCGTGTAAGCAGGTGGAGCAAAAACCTGAGTCGCCCAAGCAATGCCGAAAAAGAGTAAACTCGTAATAGAACACTTTATTAAGGTCTTGTGCGTGTTGAAAGGAAAATCTGGATCGCCCTGTGCCTTGACTCCAGCAAAACCAATCAAACTGCTTAAAATAAAGACAATCGGAGCGTGGGGGATGGCATGATTTACATCCTCATCTAACTGCTCTGCTGCAGCCAAGAGAAGGATGAATCCTTCTTTCAAGAACCCAGCGACAGTTAATGCTGGGGGCATAAACGTATCACGTAAGGTGGCTACTGCCCCCAACAGAAGGAAGAGAAGTTGTTTGAAGAATATTGGGTGGTTGGTTTCGGTGGTGGCGGCAACTTCGATCGAAATTTCAGAGGCTGTTGAAGGACACATATTTATTTCGATGATATGTTAAAACTGAATATACAGTCAGACTTTTTTTTGGTGGTGGTGGTGGGGTGGCGATCGTTTCCAAAATATATGGATAATCCGTTTCGTTTTTATAGTGGATGCTCAAGAAAGTGATTCACATAGGAATAATCTGGTCCCACACCCTCTCAATTCTTTAAAAGTCCAAAAGGCGTGGCACCCTCTCATTATATATTACATTACACCTAAAGTAGGACATTTGGCGGGGAACCCGTTACCCGCGACCCGCTAACCATTTTAACCCGACTTTCTACCCGACCGTTTTTAATGTATTCTTCCTCTTTCTTACTCACATCCTGTATTCGGGTTTGGATCCCATTACTTGGGTTATGACCGTTTTTTATCCCACCTCCGATCTGGCCTAATGAATAGTGCAGTCCACCTCCTGCTTGACGATCTGTCATCTTGACGGTGTTGTCTAAGTGCCACATGTTTTCACCCTTGTTGAAATTTGTTTCTCGTGTATATCTTTAGTGGCGGATTCAGGATTTTGTACCATGTGTGGCACGATTTTTGGTTCACTTTATTTTACGGATAATTCTTAGCTTTAGTTGTTCATTAACTTAAGTAAACTAAATTCAGGTTATTTGGGATTGATGGGATTTTCATGTATGCATTACCTTTGTTGATAAACGAAATAATTAGACAATCAAATTAATTATAACAAAATAGTGTGATTATAAAATAAATTGTTTGGTAATACTGCATACTACAATCCACCTTTTTGTTAGGGGCAATTGCAGATACCCACTAAAACTTGCATATTTGCATATATACCCAAAACATGATTAACTTGCATTGAAAACTTGTATTTTGGGAAAATATGAAGTATTTGAGTTTTAGTAGGTATATATGTAATTCTCCATTTCTGTTACTTTAAAAGTTTTAATTATAACAAATTTACTCCAAAACCACTCCTATGAATCTATGACTATGCCTCTCTAGTCAAACATATTAAAGCAAGACACAAATACCAATTTAACAAAAGAACAAAACAGTGTAAAAGTCAAATTCACTATTCATCATCTTCGTAGTTATCTTTTTCTTTCTTCTTCAAAGCTCAATCACGAGAACTCAACCCCATGTTCTTTTTCGTGATTTTTTTTCTCATTTCTTGCATCTCTAGCTCCAAATACTTAACACTTTCACAGAACTAGAATTTTTCAAGAAAATATCACACTTCGTCGACTAAAACCATGTGTGGCACGTGCCACAGGTGGCTCACACTTAGCTCCGCCCATGTATATCTTCTCTTCCTCTCATTAGTTGATATTTGTTGTCGGCTTATTTCCTGTGTAGAAAATCCTGCGTCTGTGTTAGGTGCGCAGGTTTGCTTATGTTATTGTCCTTCTTCATTTGTTAGATATGAATATGTTTATCATGCTTTATATTCCCATTATTCTTTGCAATTGTGGATTTGTTTACTAACGTGGCTTCCCTGATTGCTATTAATGTCTTAGGATTAACCACAACCTGTTTTGAGATTAAGGATATTTACAGTTTTTTTTTTGTTTAAAGATGCAGTTAAGGTTGTTATTTGGGAGTTAATTATAATTTACGTTGGGGTTAAATATCTTTGTAGTTGGGTTCTGTTGATGATGTAGGGTATTTTTGTTTATGATTTTTATTGAGGTTGTTATTTGAGGATGGAACACAGATTTTTAGAAGTAGTTGTAAGTTGTTTCAGAATTTGGGAGTCTCTGAATTTAGGTATTGGCCAATGGTTATTTGGGTAGGTTGTCATGATGGTTTTTGTTAACGTTTGTCTTTCAAAATTTATTATAAGTTGTTTGAGGATTAGGGATCGCCTGCGTTTAGGTATTTGGCTGTGGTTATTATTTTAGGATTATATCAGCACCAAAAAAAAATTTAGTTTTATTTTTTGTTTACATTCTTTAGGATTAGTCTTTAAGGATTAATGATGGGTTGTACCGATGCTTCTCGGTTTCTTTTTTTTTTCTAATGCCCAAGAAATTTTTACACTTTTGTTTCGTGATAACCAAACAACCAATAATCAGCAAACCAAAAAATTAGGTTTTACCTCCGGAAGACAAAACAACGCTAGACAAAGGTTCGTCATTTTTGAGGATTAGTCTTTAAGGATTAACAATGGGTTATCGGATTCTTTTTTTCTAATGGCCAGGCTATTTTTACACTTTTGTTTTCGTGTGCATTTGTTATACCTAATGGATTACGACTATTAACTTTTTCAGGATTCTTTTAAGTAATTACTATTTTTTCTTGAAATTGCCAATACATTGTCTTATGATTCATTTGATTCTCTCCACTTCCTTTTGTTTCCCGGCTGTCAATATATCATGTAACGAATGTTTTTCCTATGATGATCATTG
Source organism: Artemisia argyi (assembly GCA_030686995.1). Classification (NCBI taxonomy): domain Eukaryota; kingdom Viridiplantae; phylum Streptophyta; class Magnoliopsida; order Asterales; family Asteraceae; genus Artemisia; species Artemisia argyi. The sequence continues at coordinate 150,207,785 of CM060686.1, forward strand.
TTTATAAATTGTTATTAGTTGTTGTTTTTTGTTCTTTTTTTCGATATGGGATCAGTGAGTATATAATTGTTTTCAAAATGAAAAAAAAATGCCAAACATGTTTCCAAAAATGCTGACTCGCGCTTTCCTGATAACCAAACACCCAATAATCCGCAAACCAAAAACTTAAGTTTTACCTCCGGAAGACAAAACAAGGCTAGACAAAGGTTCGTCAACATTGTCCCCAATCCGCACCTGTCTTTTGATAATAGTTATGTTAATGCCTCTGCAATACACAGTCACCATCTTCAAGGTTAGCTATTTCTTAGCGTTAGCTATCATGAAGTTGTTAATTCTTACAATATGTGTGTATTTTAATGTCTGGGTTTGTTGATGCTTTTATGCAGCTGCGTGGTTGCCACCATAGAATGCAAGCCTGTTGGGGTTTGAATTTGTTACAGCTTCTAACCTAAGCCAGTCTTTAATGCATTCAAATTACCTTCTGACATTTCAAGTGTTGAAGGTGCATGCCCATTTCGCAGCACATATAAAGGTTTGTTCCTTACGTTTCCAAAAACTATTTTATATATAGATTATCAGTTACCATAGATGTATTTTCTTACCTTTTTTAAGCTCTCTTTTGCTGTTGTCTTATACCTTTTTCTTTCTGGCTAAACTGTTTATAGGCATCTTGAATGATTCAGCCTGTTTGCGGGGCAAGCGGCTTTTTCAGCCACAGTTGCCTGCACCCCGGTCATTTGGTCATGCTGGTGAACGGAATGTTCAGCCCCATGTCGCTAGAATGGGCAACCAAATTACTCAACAGACGGGTGTTTGCCCAGTTGAAGCACAATCTGATTAGTTGTGAATAATGGTACGACACCCGAACTTTTTTTTCCTACTTTATTATTTATGCAGACGCTAATTTTTGTACCTATTTCTAATGGCAACATGACCATGTAAAATTGTATCAATATGTACAATATGTAGCTCCACCGCTATCAACTCCCCTTTTGACCAACCATTTGTGCAACAACAAATATATAACCTACGATCTGCATAACTATGTATCAAATAACCCGCAGCGAAGCGTTGGCACCAAACCTCGTATATACTAAAAGGCAGGAGCACACTCTCTTCAAAACGGGGTGCTATAGTGGCTTTACGGTTGCTACAGTTGACTCAATAGTTGTCTTACGGTCGCTACAGTGTTCCTTCCCGTTTCCCGTTCCATTATTTTCACACATATTTCTACCCCATTCTAGACCTTTCTCCACACTCTTCTCCACTTTCATCCTCAGAAAAACACACACACACACGCGCTAAACAATAGCAGTTTCTTCTCCCCTGATTCATCAAACACACAAATCTAATCATCAAAGTCCCAAGTTTTATGATCCACCAAATCCTCCACCGGCCGTTGTATCTTCTTCCTAAAAAATGATCCCCCGTAAAAAAATTTCTCGTTCCGTACCGTTCTGGATATTTTGCTATACAGGAAATACACACAAACCTAGAACAAGGTATATTCAGTAATTAATTTTAATTTTAATTTTTCTTATTTCAAATTTTGATTTTGTATTTTTTCCTGGGTTCTAAGAATTGAGCTAAACCAAGGTACACTCTTTGGTTTCATGTCGTTTAGTATTTTGGTTAATTGATCTAAGGCAAAAGCTTGCTTAATTGGTATTTTGGTTAATTGATATATAAATGTTTGGTTTCACTGTTGTAATTTGGGGTTATGACTTAACGCAAAAGCATCATATATGATTATAACAGTACACGTTTAGGCTCACGAGTAAGCAATAGAAAAGCAGAAAAGGAAATCTTTATTACGATTAGATATAAACTAAACCAGATACACATATGGCCATTAGTAGTTACAAGGAAATGAATAAATGCAATCTGATATAGTTTTTTGGTGAAGGGGTTGTGACTATAGACCTGTAGTGTGTTGTGTGCTTGATGAGTATGAGAGAAGGGAAACAACGCCATATGGAAAACTACTAGCCTAAAAGGTGTTAGGAATTAAATAATCAAAAGAATCTGAAGATTCAGCATAAAGGTTTAAAGGAAATACGACAAGTATGTTTCTGCTGATAAAGCACAAAGCAAGTTTCCACTGATGGATTCTGCTGAAGACCGTTTCCACTGAAGGTGTTTCTGCTGATGGATTCTGCTGCTACTATGACTATGCTGCTATGACTCTGCAGATATGACTCATACAAACAGCTTTGTAGATAAGTACGACTTATTCTACTGATTCATATACAAGAAAATATCTTTGTTGTAGTCATCAAATTGAACACTCCAAGTGAGTTGTAATCCTAGATACATGTTGTATCTTAATGACTAACATGATAAGTCATCATCTAAGCTAGAACAAGTGATTAGTCATAAGCTAGTTATTTGTTGAGTCATGAAGTTTGTAAAAGATCTTTCCTTGGACTATAAAAGGAAAATCTTAGATGTGTATAAATATATATCAATCCAGAATGTGCATGTGAAAAGATATACACTGACAATACAAAGAACAAACATAAGTCACATAAGATTCAAGGTCTTGTAACCCTAGTGATAGTAAAGATCACTCGTATTATTTTGAATAATATTGAATCATTTGGTGTTAACTATTCCATTTCCATATCCAAAACATAAATCTTCTAAAGTGTGGTTAAGTAGATTCCGCATACTTAATCATATTCACACAAACATATCTTATACACAAAGAACGAAGGCTTAACCACCTTATCGTGTAATCGACCCTCAACAAGTGGTATCAGAGCGTCAGGCTGATATTTTTGTTTTAGAAGAAGAAGCTAGAAATGGATGTTGAGTCTATTCAAACAAATGTTGCTGCAAAATTACCAATGCTCAAACAGAATGAGTTTGAGATGTGGAGGTTAAGAATAGAACAATATTTTCAAGTGCAAGATTATACACTTTGGGAAATTATTGAAGATGGAGATTCTTTCAAGTCTACAACCACTACATCAACAGTTGATGGTAAGGAAGTTGCAAAGCTGCAAACCAAGCCACAAAATGCAGAAGATAGAATTAAGAAGAAGAATGACCTAAAGGCCAGAAGCATGCTGATGATGACCATTCCAAATGATCAACTTATAAACTTCAGTAAATTCAAAGATGCAAAATCGTTATTTGAGGCCATTATTGCAAGGTATGGTGGGAATGAAGCCACCAAGAAGACCCAGAAAACTCTTCTTAAGCAACAGTTTGAAATTTTCACATCAACCAACCATGAATCTTTAGACCATATGTTCAACAGGCTACAGAATATTGTGAGTCAACTTGCTATTCTTGGAGTTGAAATACCTCAAGAAGATTTAAACTCAAAATTTCTGAGAAGCTTACCTGAAGAGTGGGCTATGCATGTTGTTGTCTGGAAGAACAAGTCAGACATTGACACTATGGATCTTATGGATCTGTATAGCAATTTTAAAATTGTTGAGCAAGATTTGAAGAAAACTGGAGGTTCTAACTCAAGCACTGGGAACATGGCATTTATGTCATCTCCTAGTAATTCAGTTCCAGTTACTAATGAGAAAGTTCATAATGGTGTAAGTGCTGCAAGTTCATCAAGCAGTACTTTTGGAATTTTGGATTAGAAAACATGTTGTGCTTTTTTCATAAGCAAGCATAATGGATCCATGTTAACTCATGAAGACCTCCAAGAGATCAATGATGATGATCTGGAGGAAATGGATCTAAAATGGCAAATTTCTCTTTTTAGCATGAGAGCTAAGAAATTCTATCAAAGGACGGGGAAGAAGATCACAATCAGTAGCAATGATTCTGCTGGTTATGACAAGTCAAAGATAGAATGCTACAACTGTCACAAGATGGGACACTTCTCAAGAGAGTGTAGAAGACCAAGACAACAAGATAGCAGAAATAGAGATGTTGGAAGCAAATCCAATACAAGGGAGATTTCTGAACCAAAAGCTATAGTAGCTATTGATGGGTTAGGTTTTGATTGGAGCTTCATGGATGATGAAGAAAAGGGTTCTTCACAGATGGCTCTTATGGCATTTACTGCAACTGAGGTACATGATCATAAAACTTGTTCAAATACTTGTACTGCTCTTAAAGACTTAAAAATCTTAATTAAACAGTATGATGACCAAAAGGTTCAGCTAGCCAAAACTGATCAAGATCTTTTCAATTATAAATGTGGTTTAGAATCTATAGAGAGGCAAATCCTATACTATAAAAAGAATGAACTTACCTTTACTGATGCTAAAACTTTACTTGAAAATGACAATCAATTTAAAGATCAAATCATTGAGGCTTTAAAAGAAGCATTGGATAGGGTTAAGACTGAAAAAGAAAACATTCAATTGACTGTAGAGAAGCTTGAACATGCTTCTAAAAATGTAAACAAAATAATAGACAGTCAAGTGAATAATAAAGTTAAGTCAGGATTAGGATATAATACAGCCCCACCTCCTTATAGAGGTATCCCAAAACCCCCAGGGATAGACCTAGAGCATTCAGGATTACCTGAATTTCAGCTACCTGAGTTACAATATGGAGTTCAACCAAACTCTAACATAGTAGCTGATGAGCCTAAGAAAGAAAGTAAATGTTCATGTAAAACATTACTTTTTCAGGACAAGGTGTCCTTTGTAAATAAACAGGTTATGTCTAAACCTGAAGTGGTTAAGAAAGCAAGAACAAGAGTTCCTAAGATAGTCAAACACAATACTGATAGGCCTAAGACCAATGAAAAATATGTTAGGCAACCAGTTAGATATTGTGAACAATATAGAACCACAAACAAGCCCAGAGGTAACCAAAGAAATTGGAATAACCTCAAGTCTTACCAACTAGGTGATGACTTTGCTTTTCACAATAAAGCTTGTTTCATTTGTGGCAGTTTTAACCATCTTGCAGCTTTCTGTAAACAATGGGTATCTGGGTATGAAAGTAATAGAGTGAACTACAAAAGGCAAACACCTAAATCTCATTTTCACTCTAATTCTAAAAGATCAAAACCCAAAACAGTCACAAAAGCAGTTCCTGCTGATAGAGCAAAAACTGTTCCTGCTGAAAGGAAAATGGTTTCTGCTGAAAAACCATATATGACTGTTTACCCAAAATCAACAATTAAGGGTGCAAAAACAACTTTCAAACATGCATCTAATATTGTTCAAAGGCCCATTCAAACAAAAGCAGTGGTCCAAAAACAAGTTTGGAGACCAAAGGGTACAACTACAAAGCTAGCAGTTTCTTCTGCTAAGCATACTGCTGCTAAGGGTAACAGGGCAAATGCTGTTAAGGCCTCAGCATGTTGGATTCTTAAATCCAATATTGCATCAACAGTCCTCAAGAGATTACATTTCATTGATGCAAGAGGCAGATCCAAGTCAGTGTTGGCTTGGATCCCCAAAGAAAACTAATTCTTTTATTTTGTGCAGGGACATTCACCAACAGATCATGAAGATCAAGGATATTCAGATAGTGGGTGTTCAAGGCACATGACAGGCAACATGTCTTATCTTTCCAACTTTCAATCAATTGATGGTGGATATGTTACCTTTGGAGGAGGAATTGGTGGAAAGATTAATGGTAAAGGTACTATCAAAACCAGTAAATTAGATTTTGAAGATGTGTTTTATGTGCAAGAGCTTAAGTATAATCTCTTTAGTGTCTCACAAATGTGTGACAGAAAGAATAATGTTCTTTTTACTGAGACTGAATGTCTTGTTCTTTCTCCTGATTTTAAGATGCCTGATGAAAGTCAAGTACTTTTTAAAATTCCTAGGAAGGGCAATATGTACAGTGTTGATATGAATAACATTGTTTCTAAAGATGCTTTAACTTGTCTTGTTGCAAAGGCCACATTAGATGAATCTATGTTATGGCATAGGAGACTTGGTCATATTAACTTCAAAACCATAAATAAGATTGTTAAGAATGGTTTGGTAAGAGGTTTACCTCAAAAACGTTTTGAAAATGATCAAACATGCATTGCTTGTCTTAAAGGCAAACAACATAAAGCCACTTGTAAGCCCAAGATTTTTAACTCTATCAATCAATCATTGTTTATGCTTCATATGGACTTATTTGGACCTGTTTCAGTAAGTAGTATAATGCATAAGAGATTTTGTCTAGTTGTTACTGATGACTATAGTAGATTTACATGGGTATTCTTTTTAGGAAATAAGGATGAGACTTCTAGCATCCTTAAGACCTTCATTACAGAGATAGAAAACCTAGTAAGCAAAAGAGTAAAAGTCATTAGATGTGATAATGGGACAGAATTTAAAAATAGAGTTATGGATGATTTCTGCAAAGAAAAAGGTATTAAAAGAGAATTTAGTGTTGCTAGAACTCCTCAACAGAATGGAGTAGCTGAAAGAAAGAATAGAACACTAATAGAAGCTGCTAGAACTATGTTAGCTGATTCAAAGTTGCCTATAACTTTTTGGGCTGAAGCAGTCAACACTGCTTGTTATGTTCAGAACAGAGTTTTAATAGTGCAGCCTCACAATAAGACATCATATGAACTTTTTAGAGGTAGAACTCCTGAAATAGGATTTCTTAGACCTTTTGGATGTCATGTGACAATTCTAAATACCTTAGACCATCTTGGAAAGTTTAATGGTAAAGCAGATGAAGGATTCTTAGTTGGATACTCTATCAATAGCAAAGCATTCAGAGTGTACAACATAAGAACTAGAAGAGTAGAAGAAAATCTGCATGTGAGATTTTTAGAAAATAAATCTAATGTAGAAGGTCAAGGACCAAAATGGCTATTTGATCTTGAATCTCTAACCCATTCAATGAATTATGTGCCTGTTGTTGCAGAAATTAATGATTTTTCAGGTTCACAAGCAACGGATGAGGCAAGGTTAGACAAGAAGACACATCAAGATTATGTGATGATGCCAATATGGTCAAATACAAGTGTGGAATCAACTTCAACAAATGGTGAATCTTCTTCTGGCAAAGCTAAAGAAGGTGTTGAAGATAAAAACAGAGAAGGAAGAACACAAGAACAACAAAACGTTCCTGCTGATGAGCAAAACGTTCCTGCTGATGAGCAAAATGTTCCTGCTGATGAGCAAACAGTTCCTGCTGATAAGCAAATTGTTTCTGCTGATATTTCTTCAGAAGAAACAAAAGCAGACTTTTCAGAAGATGAGGTGGATTTAAGTAATATTCCATCTGATTATCAAGTTCCTTCCACTCCACAATCAAGGATTCACAAAGTTCACTCCCTAGAAAATGTGATTGGAGATGTACAATCTGGTGTGAAGACAAGACAACAATTGATGTCTTCAGATCAAAAAGGGATTCTTGATACCCTTTATGCTTCAAAGTAGCATGAGTTTTCAAACTCCTGTTTGTTTGTATGTTTTCTCTCACAAGATGAACCAAAGAATATTCATAAAGCCCTAGAAAATTCAAGCTGGTTAGAGGCTATGCAAGAGGAGCTTCTTCAGTTCAAGATTCAAAAGGTATGGGTGCTAGTTGATTTACCTAATGGTGTAAGAGTAATTGGCACTAGATGGGTTTTTAGAAATAAAAGGGATGAAAGAGGCATAGTGATTAAGAATAAGGCTAGATTAGTAGCACAAGGGTACACACAAGAAGAAGGGATAGAGTATGATGAGGTTTATGCTCCAGTAGCTCGAATTGAGGCAATTAGGCTTTTCTTAGCTTATGCTTCATTTATGAACTTCACAGTTTACCAAATGGATGTCAAGAGTGCATTTTTATATGGTTCAATTGAAGAAGAGGTGTATGTTACACAACCTCCAGGCTTCACTGATCCTGACCATCCAGACAAAGTGTACAAGGTAGTTAAAGCTCTATATGGCCTACATCAGGCACCAAGAGCTTGGTATGCAACACTAGCTTCCTATTTATTAGAGAATGGATTTCAAAGAGGAAAGATTGATCAGACACTTTTCATCAAACAGCACAAGAAAGATCTTCTGTTAGTACAGGTGTATGTGGATGACATTATCTTTGGATCTACAAGGAAGGAGATGTGTTTAGACTTTGAAAAACTTATGAAAGATAAGTTTCAGATGAGTTCTATGGGAGAACTTACATTCTTTTTGGGTCTGCAAGTTAAGCAATCATCTGAAGGCATATTTATTAGTCAAGACAAATATGTTGCAGAGATTCTTAGAAAATTTCAATTTGCTGATTCAAAAATAGCAAGCACACCAATGGATCCTGAGAAGCCACTTCTTAAAGATGCAGATGGAGAAAATGTGGATGTACATACATACAGATCTATGATAGGTTCTTTAATGTATCTTACATCATCCAGACCTGATATCATGTTCTCTGTTTGTGCCTGTGCAAGATTTCAAGTAACTCCAAAGGTTTCTCATTTAACAGCAGTCAAAAGAATTTTTAGATATCTCAAAGGTCAACCAAGGTTGGGTTTATGGTATTCTAGAGAATCACCTTTTGATTTGATAACATTCTCAGACAGTGACTATGCTGGTGCTAGCTTGGACAGAAAGTCAACAACCGGAGGATGTCAATTCCTTGGATGCAGACTTATCTCATGGCAGTGTAAGAAGCAAACAATTGTGGCAAATTCAACAACTGAAGCTGAATATGTAGCTGCTGCAAGTTGCTGTGGTCAAGTTCTATGGCTTCAAAACCAACTTCTTGATTATGGGTACAATTTCTTACATACCATTATACATATTGATAATAGTAGTACAATTTGCATTATTAAAAATCCAGTGCAACATTCTAAAACAAAACACATTGAAATAAGACATCATTTTATAAGAGATTGCAATGAGAAAAGGTTAATTCAAGTAATGAAAATTGCTTCAGATCAAAACTTTGCAGATCTTCTTACCAAAGCTTTTGATGTTGGTAGATTTCAGTACTTGGTAGCAAGTATTGGAATGCTTAATCTTTAAATTTTTCAATATAATGTGTTCTTGTATATAGATTTTGTTAATGCATCTAACTTTGTTATTTAAGACTACTATTAACAATATTTGAAGTTATTCATACAGTTAGTCCTTTGCATTATTCTAATTCAAGGCAAGTACTTTGTACTTTGTTCTTTTGGTTTTAGACTAACAATTTCAGGTATGAATGTTTGAGCTGAAAGGCTATTTCAAGTGAAATATGCTGATCAAAGCTGCTGATCATTGCTGCTGAAAGCTGATCATTGCTGCTGATATAATAGGTTCATGATAGAAAAAGTTTGGGACTTCAAAACTCCTTAAAACTTCTTTCTTGAAATCTGATTATGATGTTTCACATTGAATTGATAAATTAGTTGATCAATTAAAAACTGATACAACTCACTTTCTATCATTTTATACTCTCAAGTATAATGTGACTAATCTACGGATATCTGATAGAAAGAACAGCGAGCAACAGTGAATCTAACACTTGTGTTAGAGGTAACAAATGCCACGAGCTGGAAACCCTGTAAAGAAAGCCTTTTGAATAGGTTTATCTATACACAGGCGGTTATTTATAACTGAAAACATTGGTTCTCACACAACCAGAGGTTGCTTTAAACCGAAATTTTGACTAAGTGTCTGTTACACACTTAATCCCTTCAAAATGGTTGTAAGCAGTATGATTTTTCATAATAAAATCATATACATACTGCTAAGGCAAAAGTTTCTTAAAAGGATTTTTTAAAAGATGACTTTAAAAACCATCATCAGATGGACCATGAGTCAAAAACGTCCATTGAATCACCTTTCATAGGAGTTAACACACCTAGAAGTGATGAGGGCAGAATCTTAAACTCTTAAGGAATTGATGGCTTCATGTACAAATTGTCTGAAAACATGGAACAATGCTAGATCAGATGATGATGTTATGATTGTGAGAAAATCTTTCAAACAAGGGGAGGAATAAAACATCTCATGGGAGGAAATTCAAGCCCAGTTTAAGGAAGATTAACCAAAAGAAAAGACAAGATCATACAAGATGATGACATAGAGGTTGAAAATGACAAGAACATTCTTTAATGTTGTATTCAGAAGAGATGAAGCATTTCAAAGGAGAAAGTTCTATCTAGGTCAAAAAGTTGAAAAGATTCAATTTCAGTTCACTACGTTTGTTCATCACTTGCAAAGGCAAATTGATAGATGATATCTTGTTAAAATCAAAGGAAGATTGCACCATCTTTTAAGTCCAAGAATGGAGCAACGATCAGAAAGCAGATGTGTTCCAGAGAAAGATAAGTTCATTCACTCAGAAGAAAAGAAAGTTCAGATCAACCAGTCTGAAAATAAAGTGTTTGAAAGATCTTCACAAAGTCCTCATTTAATTCAGGAAAACATGTTTGAATGTGATTCACATGTTTAGGGGAGGATTGTTAGGAATTAAATAATCAAAAGAATCTGAAGATTCAGCATAAAGGTTTAAAGGAAATACGACAAGTATGTTTTTGCTGATAAAGCACAAAGCAAGTTTCCACTGATGGATTCTGCTGAAGACCGTTTCCACTGAAGGTGTTTCTGCTGATGGATTCTGCTGCTACTATGACTATGCTGCTATGACTCTGCAGATATGACTCATACAAACAGCTTTGTAGATAAGTACGACTTATTCTACTGATTCATATACAAGAAAATATCTTTGTTGTAGTCATCAAATTGAACACTCCAAGTGAGTTGTAATCCTAGATACATGTTGTATCTTAATGACTAACATGATAAGTTATCATCTAAGCTAGAACAAGTGATTAGTCATAAGCTAGTTATTTGTTGAGTCATGAAGTTTGTAAAAGATCTTTCCTTGGACTATAAAAGGAAAATCTTAGATGTGTATAAATATATATCAATCCAGAATGTGCATGTGAAAAGATATACACTGACAATACAAAGAACAAACATAAGTCACATAAGATTCAAGGTCTTGTAACCCTAGTGATAGTAAAGATCACTCGTATTATTTTGAATAATATTGAATCATTTGGTGTTAACTATTCCATTTCCATATCCAAAACATAAATCTTCTAAAGTGTGGTTAAGTAGATTCCGCATACTTAATCATATTCACACAAACATATCTTATACACAAAGAACGAAGGCTTAACCACCTTATCGTGTAATCGACCCTCAACAAGTGGTATCAGAGCGTCAGGCTGATATTTTTGTTTTAGAAGAAGAAGCTAGAAATGGATGTTGAGTCTATTCAAACAAATGTTGCTGCAAAATTACCAATGCTCAAACAGAATGAGTTTGAGATGTGGAGGTTAAGAATAGAACAATATTTTCAAGTGCAAGATTATACACTTTGGGAAATTATTGAAGATGGAGATTCTTTCAAGTCTACAACCACTACATCAACAGTTGATGGTAAGGAAGTTGCAAAGCTGCAAACCAAGCCACAAAATGCAGAAGATAGAATTAAGAAGAAGAATGACTTAAAGGCCAGAAGCATGCTGATGATGACCATTCCAAATGATCAACTTATAAACTTCAGTAAATTCAAAGATGCAAAATCGTTATTTGAGGCCATTATTGCAAGGTATGGTGGGAATGAAGCCACCAAGAAGACCCAGAAAACTCTTCTTAAGCAACAGTTTGAAATTTTCACATCAACCAACCATGAATCTTTAGACCATATGTTCAACAGGCTACAGAATATTGTGAGTCAACTTGCTATTCTTGGAGTTGAAATACCTCAAGAAGATTTAAACTCAAAATTTCTGAGAAGCTTACCTGAAGAGTGGGCTATGCATGTTGTTGTCTGGAAGAACAAGTCAGACATTGACACTATGGATCTTATGGATCTGTATAGCAATTTTAAAATTGTTGAGCAAGATTTGAAGAAAACTGGAGGTTCTAACTCAAGCACTGGGAACATGGCATTTATGTCATCTCCTAGTAATTCAGTTCCAGTTACTAATGAGAAAGTTCATAATGGTGTAAGTGCTGCAAGTTCATCAAGCAGTACTTTTGGAATTTTGGATGAGAAAACATGTTGTGCTTTTTTCATAAGCAAGCATAATGGATCCATGTTAACTCATGAAGACCTCCAAGAGATCAATGATGATGATCTGGAGGAAATGGATCTAAAATGGCAAATTTCTCTTTTTAGCATGAGAGCTAAGAAATTCTATCAAAGGACGGGGAAGAAGATCACAATCAGTAGCAATGATTCTGCTGGTTATGACAAGTCAAAGATAGAATGCTACAACTGTCACAAGATGGGACACTTCTCAAGAGAGTGTAGAAGACCAAGACAACAAGATAGCAGAAATAGAGATGTTGGAAGCAAATCCAATACAAGGGAGATTTCTGAACCAAAAGCTATGGTAGCTATTGATGGGTTAGGTTTTGATTGGAGCTTCATGGATGATGAAGAAAAGGGTTCTTCACAGATGGCTCTTATGGCATTTACTGCAACTGAGGTACATGATCATAAAACTTGTTCAAATACTTGTACTGCTCTTAAAGACTTAAAAATCTTAATTAAACAGTATGATGACCAAAAGGTTCAGCTAGCCAAAACTGATCAAGATCTTTTCAATTATAAATGTGGTTTAGAATCTATAGAGAGGCAAATCCTATACTATAAAAAGAATGAACTTACCTTTACTGATGCTAAAACTTTACTTGAAAATGACAATCAATTTAAAGATCAAATCATTGAGGCTTTAAAAGAAGCATTGGATAGGGTTAAGACTGAAAAAGAAAACATTCAATTGACTGTAGAGAAGCTTGAACATGCTTCTAAAAATGTAAACAAAATAATAGACAGTCAAGTGAATAATAAAGTTAAGTCAGGATTAGGATATAATACAGCCCCACCTCCTTATAGAGGTATCCCAAAACCCCCAGGGATAGACCTAGAGCATTCAGGATTACCTGAATTTCAGCTACCTGAGTTACAATATGGAGTTCAACCAAACTCTAACATAGTAGCTGATGAGCCTAAGAAAGAAAGTAAATGTTCATGTAAAACATTACTTTTTCAGGACAAGGTGTCCTTTGTAAATAAACAGGTTATGTCTAAACCTGAAGTGGTTAAGAAAGCAAGAACAAGAGTTCCTAAGATAGTCAAACACAATACTGATAGGCCTAAGACCAACGACTTATTCTACTGATTCATATACAAGAAAATATCTTTGTTGTAGTCATCAAATTGAACACTCCAAGTGAGTTGTAATCCTAGATACATGTTGTATCTTAATGACTAACATGATAAGTCATCATCTAAGCTAGAACAAGTGATTAGTCATAAGCTAGTTATTTGTTGAGTCATGAAGTTTGTAAAAGATCTTTCCTTAGACTATAAAAGGAAAATCTTAGATGTGTATAAATATATATCAATCCAGAATGTGCATGTGAAAAGATATACATTGACAATACAAAGAACAAACATAAGTCACATAAGATTCAAGGTCTTGTAACCCTAGTGATAGTAATGATCACTCGTATTATTTTGAATAATATTGAATCATTTGGTGTTAACTATTCCATTTCCATATCCAAAACATAAATCTTCTAAAGTGTGGTTAAGTAGATTCCGCATACTTAATCATATTCACACAAACATATCTTATACACAAAGAACGAAGGCTTAACCACCTTATCGTGTAATCGACCCTCAACAAAAGGTATTCTCCAATTTATTTATTAATTTGAAACTTTCTTAATTTCAAATATTGATTAAATTGAAATTTGGGTAACGAGATTGGGGTTACTCTTATCGTTCAAAGATGTTGAAGCCTAATGCTTTATTGGAAAATGGTGCCCGAAGAAGAGAGGAAAGGGGTTACGACTATCGTTCGCGAAGGTGAATATATGTATGTATAGGTTGTTAATACAAATAATGTCAAAAACATTATTCGCATTATTCGATCTTCTTGTGTTTTGATAATCACAAAATATAAAGACATGTTACGTAAAGTTGCGGTTAATAAGTTTTTAACCGAGGAAACTCGTTTCTTCCACGTAGCTACTACAACGTTACTTCAGGTATGAACAAAATTTATACCGTCATTAGTTAAGTGATCAAAGAATTTTATTTTCTTCTAAACCTACATTTTTAAGTTTGACAAAACATTTTCACAAATGTATTTTTGTATTTTTAAAGAAATGTTTTATTAAGAAAATATATTCAAAATTCAAATTTGTAACAGCCATATTTCCCCCCAAAATAGTTGAGTTTTCACCAGATAAGTTTTCACCACGTCAGGACAAAAATGAGAGCATCTGTCTGGACGGTCCTTCAAAGTGGTGGCGGTCCCTTATTGATAAAGGATTGTCGCCTATTTAAGGGACCGCTAGCTCCTTCCTGTCGTGTATAAATAGTGAACTGTTCCTTTTCATAAATAAGAGTCTTCTACACACAAAAACTTTCTGTTTTATTTTTCTTTCTTCTTTGATCGCTATAACATGTCGGTAAATGTTTATAAGTGATTTCCTCTTCCGCAAAGTGCAAGAGAAGAACTCTCGACGTAGGTGAAGATTCGAGATGTTATAAGAGTCCACACACAAATGTAACAAGTGTTGCGGTTCTAGTCTTCCTTCTATTTCATTCTTGTAAATATTGTAAATACTTTCGACATGTGTGTGAATCGAGGATGGAGTTATGTGTGTAAACTTGGAAGAAGATGAAGATCCAATAAGTCTTGTAACTAGATGATAAGGAGAAATTTGTTACGCTTTTAGGGGGTCATTTAAGTCACAAATTGTGTTTTTATGATTAAATACTACCTTAAATCGTTTCTTTTGTCATTTTAGGTACTTGGGACATGAATTCTGGAAAATGGAGCATTTTGGACGTTTTTATGCTCAAGTATGAAGAAAACAAGAAAAGTCAGGAAATCACACCTGACGGCGTCAGGCTTTACTTGCTGACGCCGTCACCTTATACTGGAATGATGGTGGATTTTACAAGTGACACCCTAGAAACCAAAGTCAGGTTAACACTTGACGGCGTCAGGTGTTCCAAGATCAAGGCCGCCCCTCTTTGGCTCCACAAGAGACGGCCCAGAACCCCTATAAAGTGACGGCGTCAGAAGTGGATCTAGGTGATCCGAGAACCCTAAACACGGCGATCTGACGACGTCAGAGGCCAAAGCCTGACGCCGTCAGAGTCGTATATCTATATATACTTTTCGATTTTTCATTCATTAGAGGTGTAACTTTTTGGGAGATAAAACCCTAGACGAATTTTATTGTAACTTTAGGGTTTCCAAGCCCTCTTTTCCTTCAGGTTCAATTGAAGATGTCTTCTTTTTAATCATTCAATATGTCTATATATTGTTTGATTAATTGTTTATCTTGTCTTTCTTTTAACATGCTAGCTTAATTCTTTTTGTGTTTACTTAGATCTAATGAAACCTAGTTGTTGATTATTGGTTGTTGGTTTGTTATTAATTGATTTGGTTGATTGATTTTCGCGTTAGGCTTAAGAAAACCGGGCATAATCCTACATGGTAATATGCTTGAACGTCTTAAGAAACGTAATCAGATGTGTACTATGATGTTATTGGTTGTATTTAATGCATAAGTAACTATTTACGAGGCCTGGATAGGAAGAGATAGAAGCTTATAGATTGGGGAAGGACGTACACAGCCCCATGACTGGTATTAAGGAATACAACCCTTCATCCAAACAACTATAACAAATCAATTAATCAGTAAGAGATAACTAGGGAGTTGTGAAATCTAAGTAAATACAGTTTTTCCTATTATAAGAAGTTCACCACATTTACTTTTCTGTTATTTTATTTTATTTTGCATTTGTAGTAATTTTGGGTTAGTTGATTAGCAACTAATTCCGCCCACTCTTCAAAAAACCGAGATTTTTACTTGCTTTCATAAAAAACATAAAAATACAAAAAGAATCATCCCTCACCTCTAGACCTAGTTTAAGTAGTTTTTAATCTTAACGACACAATTCCTCTAGAGAACGATCAATCCCCCAGTACTTGCCACTCACTATACTACATCGGTCAGGTACACTGCCTGGTGGGGATTGCAAGCTTCTCAAGATCCCTTGAGAAGTAAAACCTTTTGCAGGGTTGCAAAACTACGCATCAAGTTTTTGGCGCCGCTATCGGGGAATAGTTATTGTTTAGGTTAAATTTTATTTTATTAGGTCTACTCATTTGATTCCTTTCTAGTGAGATTTTTATTTTCTTTTTATTAGGTTTTCTTTAGTCTATCTTTTTCTTTGTTCTTTTGTTCGTAATCCATATCATCGACCAACATGGAAGGTGATAATATCCTTGATCCCATCGTCCAACCAAACCAACCAAACCACCAAAACCAACCCGAACCACCTAGAGCCCGCACTTTAGGAGAATACTCCCAACCTAGCCACCATGGCTATCGAAACACCATTGAGCTCACCCAAGGAGCC
This sequence comes from Artemisia argyi, assembly GCA_030686995.1. Lineage (NCBI taxonomy): Eukaryota > Viridiplantae > Streptophyta > Magnoliopsida > Asterales > Asteraceae > Artemisia > Artemisia argyi. Next base: position 150,224,120 of record CM060686.1, read on the forward strand.
AATGTGTCTCCCTTGCTGATGAAGCGAAAAGTGTACCGCTTTTGGGGGGTAATTTAAGGCCAAAGTCAAGATTATTTGATCAAATATTGCCCTAAATCGTTTCTTTTGTCATTTTAGGTACTTTTGAGAGGAAATTTACAAAAGGAAGCATTTTGGACGTTTTTGAGCGAAAAAGTGAAGAAAACAACAAAGTCTCAAAATCATGCTGGCAATTGCACATGACGGCGTCACAGGTTGCTAGTGACGGCATCAAAACTTAACAAAGAGGTGAATAAATCAATTACACGTCACGCGCCAGAAGGTTTTCTAAAGAGTTCGTGACGGCGTCCCGTTATAAAATGCCAAGGCCGTCACAAATAACCCAAAGAGAGACGGCCCAGAGTCCACAAAGAGTGACGGCGTCAGAAGTGGATCTAGGCAATACGAGTATTATTTTGGCGGCGAGTTGACAGCGTCAGACCTAACTCTTGACGCCATCAGGATGTAAAATCTATATATATTTTTCAAGTTTTCATTCATTGTGTGCAACTTTGAAGGGAGTAAACCCTAGATGAATTTTACAGATATTTTGAGGGTTTCAAACCCTTGTTTCATCCATGCTTAATTAAAGATAAGTCTTTCATTAAATCATTCAATATGTCTATGTGTTGTTTGATTATATCTTACGCTTGTCTTCTCTTTAACATGCTAGGCTAGGTTTTCTTTGTGTTTACTTAGATGTAATAAAACTTAGATATTGATTATGGGTTGGTTGTTTGTTTATAATTGTTGTGGATGAATGAATTTGATGTTAGGCTTAAGAAAACTGGCAGACTTCCAATTGGTAAATTGCTTGAACGTCTTAAGAAACATGATCGGAGGTGTACTACGATATATTGGTTGTATTTAATGCGTAGGTAACTACTAATGAGGCCATGTTAGGAGCTAGTAGTCGGCTCGACATAGGAAGAGGTAGAAGCTTATAGAGTTAGGGAAGATCGTACATGGCCCTACGAATGGTATTAAGGAATATAACTCGTCATCCATGCAATTGTAACAAACTAATCAACCTGTAAAAGATAGCTAGGGAGTAGTGAAATCTAAGTAAACACATTTTCTCTCATTATTGTTTTCACCATAATTTAGTTAAGTTTACTTTATTTTATTTTGATAGCATCTTTAGTTATTTGGGTTAGTTGATTAGCACCTAATTCCGTCCACTCCTTCCAAAACCGAGATTTTATTTGCTTTCATTTAAAATATAAAAATACAAAAAGAATCATCCCTCATCTCTAGACCTAGTTTAATTGAGTTTTAACCTTAGCGAACACTATTATTTGAGTTGAACGATCAATCCCCCGGTACTTGTCACTATACTATACTACAACGGTCAGGTTCAATGCCTGGTGGGGATTGCAAGCTTCTCAAGATCCCTTGAGAGGTAAAACCTTTTGCGAGAGCGTAATTCCACGCATCAAGTTTTTGGCGCCGCAACCTTGGGAATAGTTATTGTCTAGGTTAAAATTTCTGTTTATTAGGTCTACTTGCTAGATTCCTTTATAGTAAGATTTTTATTTTATTTTTATAGGTTTTCTTTAGTCTATCTTTTTCTTCGTTCCTTTGTTTTTAACCTTTGCCATCCGCCATCATGGAAGGTGGTAATCTCTTTGATCCCATCAACCCACCACAACAAAACCATCCACAAAACCCACAACAACAGAACCAACCTCCTAGACCCCGAACTTTAGGAGAATACTCCCGTCCTAGCCACCAAGGCTATCGAAACACCATTGAGCTCACTCAAGGAGCCAATGTGTCTCCCTTGCGATCCGACACCATCCGGTTGGTGCAAAGCGGATGTGCTTTCCATGGACTTCGTTCCGAAGATCCTAATCAACATCTCAAGGATTTCCTCAAAATCGTAGATTCAATAGACCTTGATGTTGGAACTCGAGAGATGACCCGATTGCATCTCTTCCAATTCTCTCTACATGACCAAGCTAGTCAATGGCTTGAGCGTTTACCCGCGGGATCCATCACCTCTTGGGATGATCTCACCACTCGTTTCCTTGCTCAATTTTTCCCACCGGGGAGAACTACTAAGCTTAGAAATGACATATTGATGTTCCAACAACGTCAAGGTGAAACTCTCTATGAAGCATTGACTCGTTTCAAGGACTTACTCCAAAAGTCCCTCATCATGGAACAGATCTTTGGCTCCAAGTCCCAACTTTCTATGACCTTATCGATCTCTCCACAAGGCGAACCATTGACCAATTGGCCGGTGGCAAGCTTCGTGATCTAAGTGCAGAAGAATCATGGGAACTCATAGAAGATCTTGCTCTCTATGACAACGAAAGTTGGAATGATCCCCGTGATTTGAACAAAATGGTCAAGGCAATATCTTTGCCTTGAAACAATTCAAGCACTCCCGACCGTAGGATCATGGAACTTGAAGACCAAGTCAAGTTTCTCATAAAATCCTACGAAGCTCCTAAACCTTCAAGCCAAGTGAACAAAATCACTTCTTCGTGCGAATTATGTAGTGGTCCCCATGACACTCGTGATTGCATGGAACTCCCCGAACAAGCTTTCACGGATTACGCATCCTTGCATACCGACGGAGCGAGAGACAAGTCTTACACTTTCAAACCCGAGCAAAACCCTTACGGTGATTCATACAACCCCTATTGGAAAAATCACCCGAACCTTAGGTGGAAACAAAACCAAAACATGCCCCAAAAAAATTCTTCCACTCCACCTAATCGTTATCAACCAAACGGTCCACCCTCTAACCGTACTTTCAACAACAATCCTTCCAACAACTATGGTAGTACCAATAATCTTGAAGGATTGATGTCCAAATTTATGACATCTCAAGAAGCCCGCATAGCTAAGTTTGAATCCGAATTCAATCAACAACAAGCGGAGATGACCAGTAAAATTGACAACTTGTTGAAAGCTCTCAACAACCAAGTGCTAGCTACACCAAAGAAGGACACTAGGGACACTAGTAGCGGAACCCAAATTAAGGACCCCTCATCATCTAAACACGTCCACTTTGTCAATGTAGTTACTATTAAACCAGTCGATAGTAATAGGGAAGTAAGTGATATGGATGAGATTAAGGAAGTTGTGGAGGAAAAGAAAGAGAAAGTTGAGGAAGTAGAAAATGTAGAGGAATACTTTGATAGGTTACCTACCAAGGAAGAACGGGAATACCATAAAGATCTATTCGATGACTTCGAGACACCATACGTCCTTGGTTCACCAATCATCAAGGCGGGTGGTCCCTCTAACATCAACATACCATGCAACATTGGCCATATGCATGTGTGGAAAGCCTACATCGATCTTAGATCTCCCATAAACATTATGAATAGGACCTATTACAATTGAGTAATGAAGAAGAAACTTGGATATAGGATGATGCCCAACACAAGTTGGATGAGTATCTTTGTGGGAAGAGTGAAAGGATTGCACGTCTTTGTAGGAAACTTCACTTATGTTACTGATTTTGTGATTGTAGAAGATATTCGTCCGGTAATAGATGGTTGCCTAAGTCGAGTAATGTTCGGAAAGCCGTTTGTTGAGACCTCTAAGATGACTTATGACCCATCTCTAGGGATAGTTAGATTCAAAGATGAGAACGATGAGATAGCTTACCAAATTCCCTATAAGATTGAACAATTTCGTCTTTTATCAAACATCGAAAAGGAACACAAGCAAGTAGTCTACTATAGGAATGATGAGGATAGACGTAGAGGAGTAGACTATGTTATGAATAAAATATTTGGTTTTTACAAGGAATGCTTGCAACTAGGTCCGGAATACAAAACTAAAATCGAGGATGACCTAGGAACCGGGACCGATGACGAGGTCATGTAATAGCCCATGACTTTGAGTCTAGCTACAAGACTCGTAAATAAAGAAAAGCGCTTCTTGGGAGGCAACCCAAGTTTTATTTGTTTGATTGTTTGTTTATTTGATTTTATTTGCTTCCGTATGCATGCTTTATTTTTATTGTTTGTGGATCATGACTCATAATAAATTATGAAAATGCTTTACCTTGTGGTTTGTCTTAACTTCATAAAAAGGTATTTCGCAAAAGCTAAGTGTAAGGGAAATCTAAATTTGTTTTTAAGAACGAGAATTGAACATGAACCAGGACAATATTAAATGAACATATATATTAGTATTTGTTTGAGTCAAATGCTTGTATCGAGTCATAATGATATTTTGCAGGATTTTCCAGGAGTTAAGGCGTGAGTTTTTCCAGAAATTTTCCGGAAACTTAACATGAGATTTCTGTCAGAACCCTCTGACGACGTCAGGATCATAACCTGACGGCGTCAGGTGTAAAAATTCTGAAAAATTTTGCAAGATTTGTTTCTCTAACGGAGTCTTAAAGTTTTTGTTAATTCTTTAGTTTTATAAACTCCAGTAAATCTGCAAACATTCATTCCACAAGCATTATATCCTTATATATATATATAGATTGCCGCCGATTTTACGCGAGGTTTGCCATGATTGTTTTCTAAAGTTTAACAGGTTATATTGGACAAGAAGATGATTTATATTTCTAAAGGGAAGCTTTCAACGTTCATTTTCTTGGAGGAGGATTTAACCTTGTTATCCATTTATCCACACCGAACGAATCATGGGAGTATTTGTTTTTATTCTTTTACCTTCATTACTTTTACACCTGGTATGTGTGAATTCACATACCTTTTCATTGTAAAAAAAACGGACCCAAATAGACTAATTATGCTAACAAATGCCAAAGAATGTGTGTTTTTATGTTTTTGATCGTGCAGGGTCGGATATTTCACAAAAGGACGAAAATCAAACGGAAACCAGCAAAAATGAGCACGAGAGTGGAATGAGTAAAAAAAAGTCAAAGATGAGCTTAAATTTTCAAAAAGAGATCCTTCAAGTTCAAAGATATGACAAGATTGACCCGTGGTTGAAGTTTGAAGAAATTACAAGAATGACCCTTCTACTTTCATCAAATGTCAGAAATAGTCCCTTGAAGAATGTTTTGAAGAAAATGACATCTAAGGTCCTTTATGAATCAACAATTGGAAAATTTGGCCCTTGGTTCATTTTATGATGATTGGCAGAAGTTACCCTTGAAGTTTCTGAAAATTACAACAATAGTCCTTGACATATTTGCTACTTATCAAACCTAGTCCAAAAATAATCCTAAAACTTTAACCCATTAATCCAATAAACCCATAAACCCAAAAATATCAAAAGCCCAACCAGCCCATCTCCTATTACCTGGCCCAAACTCTTACACGGTTAAATAAATAAAAAATAACTTTCCCTCCCCTCAATTCACCCCCGTACATCCCTTACCTCCCAAACCCATGAACCCTAAAATTAACCACACCAAATTACCCCTTTCCCAATAAAATTATTCAAATAAATTCTTCCAGAAGATCAAATCACCTGACCAGAAGCATGACCAGAGGAGATATTTGTGAAGAATGACACCATGGACAAATGGAAAGCACTGATTGGCTATGCCACCTCATTCCATTGCTTTGGATTCTGTATCTAGAAGACTCTGACGCATGTAGCTGACAAGGACAGAGGGTGCACACTTGATGATCGCCAGGGTGTACAAATAGAGGCTTCCCATTGGTCTGAACACATCACCAATTCTGATCCAAGGGTTATTATTGGAAGGAAGTATCACAAAGATGATCAATGGTCATGAATAGAGCTTCCAGAAGCTCCTGAGACTACTCAACCCCTTTACTCTCATTCTGCTATAAATAGAGGACCTTACTCCTCATTTCTGTATGTAGCTTTTAGATAGTGAAACTCTGCAAAAATTTCTACTCAAATTGTATTTCCATTTATTCCTCTGTAAACGTTCAGTAGTTATAATAATAAATTTCAGTTTTAGTTTGCATAAATACTTGTTCTCTAATTCAATTCAAATAGCTTTTAGAGTGATAAATAGTTTCAAAAGCTTTAAATTTGTTTCATTAAGCTTCACAGAAGCTTATTTTTAGCTTTCATAAAGTCAATTAACTTTCACTTATTCTCAAAATTATAAAAAAAATAAAAAATAGAAAATTTAAAAAAATTAAAAAATAATGTTTTCATTTACTTAATTCAGATGACAAAAAGCTCTTTCAAGTAGTATACAAGCTCAATTAGCTTCTGTGAGCTTGTTGTAGTTCAAATCAGTTCATAGAATCTCATTCACTAAAAGTCAACTAAAAGTCAGAGGGTACAGATGTGTTCATGAAGATTATGGGGTGATTCAGAGGTGGATTCGGTGTTGCAGAAGGATATTTAGCCTATCCAAAGATAGGCCTGGGTTTGGATTGCACCCTATCTCAGTTAGGGTTTGAAATATTGTAAGAATTCATTTACAGTTTTACCTCTTAATCCATTTTCTTAGTTTAAATCTGCATTGCTTAATAGTACTGTTTCATTGTTACTATTTGTTGTTATATTGGTAGTTATTGTGTTAACTGAAGTTTGCTTGATCATCTGAGTACCTTTTGTGTGAAATCTGTTTCTAGTATAGCTTAAGTTTTGATAAATCAGTGAAAATATTCCATTGTTGATTATTGCTGGAAATTGTTGTTGATTTGATAACTAAGAGTGATATTGAACTGAGATTGATAATTGAAATGGGTGAATGAGTTTTAGATATTAGTGTTGTAGTATATACTGCCTAGTTCAGGGTGTTTGGATCTGTGCATTGTTGAGATTTGATGTTGTTACATTACTGTTTTATCATCACATATAGGTTCAATTAGAGTAAGAATAGAATATATTTGCATTAAAATCAGTAGTTGTTTTAATAAAAAGTCAAAAGCTAGGTTTAAAATTCCATTTACAATTGGTAAATTTAGAATTTAGATAGTTTATTGGTAATAGCAGTGGCATATTAGTTCATACAAGCTTAATCTAGTGTAGTGATAGTTTAATAATTCAATTAGAAGAAGCTTTGATTAACTGAATTTGGATTAAGTCAAATTGTATAAGTCTCAAAATAGTCAACTACTTCTTGTTATGAGCCTCTTCAGGCTGCTGATTTAGGTCCCATTTAGAGTAGTAGAAGATAAATTCTCATAGGGCTTTTAGGATTTATAGAATCTCAGTAGTTCAAGCTTTGATTTGCCCCAATAATATTCTGAATTAGAGCTTATTTGTGTCTGCAAGTTTAACTCTTAGAACATAAAAGCTGAATTGGAATTGAGTTTAAATAAGTGAAATTGGGCTTATAACTTGTGCTCATTTGAGTTTTCTAAGATCTGTTGAAGTTGAATAAGTGTTGTTTATATTCAATTTGCTTCTGGCTTATTCTGAGATGGATGTGCTTAAAATTTGGCATATCTCAACTGCTTATAGCTTGCTTTTTGTGATTTCTGCGTAATTTTTGATCTGTGATTGGCATTTCTGAGCATAATTGAGCATCATACATTTGTGTTTTAAGTTTCATAAAGATTGGACACAAGTGCTTATTAATAAGCACTTGTGATAAGCTGTTTTGGCTTGAATAAGCACTTCTACTGCTTATTTTTATTTCAAAATTTTTCTCCAAGTTTATTTTATTATTTTAGCATTTTTGTTAATTTTTCAGATTTTTTTGAGTTGTTTTGCTATTTTTCTTAATTTTTCTTAGTTTAAATTCAATTTTTAATACTTTTAAATAAATAAAAATCAATAAAAAATTAGAAAAAGCCATAAAAAGTACAAAAATATTTTAGGAAATTCTTTTATTTTATTTTAGATTTTTCAGAAATTATTTTATATTTTTCACTTTTATTTTCTCTATTTTCTTTTATTTTTAATTCATTTAAAAATACAAAAACATAAATAAATTCATAGAAAATTAATAAAAAGTCAAAAAAATATTTTTCTTTTTCTGAAAATTCTTTTTAGTAGTTTAAGATTTTTAGAAAATTGTTTCACATTTGTAGGATCATTTTTCATTAAAAGTTACGTTTTATTTCGTACGTTACGTTTTAAATTTCGCAATTGATTTTCCGTTTTTAGATTTTAATCATTAGTACATATATAGTTTGTACATCTGGCATAATTCGTGATTGTTTGTCATTATTTGAATTACTTGATCACAAATTTCACAATTACCACTTTTCACTACACGGTTTTCACGAATCAATATTCTTTGATTCCATTCACACCTTCTTTGGGATACGACTCGGGTGATCCGTATTTCTTGCGGATATCCTCGGTACTATACTTATATATATAATTGATCTTTGAGATATCAACACCCTTTTTATTGAACATTGGGGACAATGTTCAGCCTAAGTGCAAGGGGATGGTAAATGATGATACCTTAGAGAATACAATTACGCTTGAGTTTGTTTGTTTAATAGTAGGTGTGTAATAAAACTAAGAGAAATACTTGTTAGGGCAATTTTAGCGCCAAATTTAAATTTTTTTACAACATTTAGGAGTGAAGCTTTAGCGTTAATGAGCGTCTCATGGATAGGAGTTGTATGACTAGCACAAAAACCGTACCACTAAAAAAAAATAAAAAAAAATTTCACCCAAATATGTGAGGTTCGCCTTTAGATTTGTTAGGAAAAGCATTCATTATTAGTGCTTATTAGTGTACCGGTAGTACTTAGATTCTAGAACTTGCGTTAGTGATGCATCCCGAGACCGCTAGTGAGACTACATTCGTGTAGTTAGGATTTACTACATGATAAGAGGCATTAGGATCACCCTTGTGTTAAACACGTATCATAATTAATTGACCAATGAATTCATAATTACTTGACTAATAAAGTCAATTAATTTTACCACACCTTTGCGTTGTACTCATTTTTAGTACACGATACCCCTAGTACACCCCTCCGAGCCTATCTTTTCGTTTCTAACTTTAAGCATTTTACTTAAAGGAAGAATTTGTTTACAATCCACCCCAAATGTACACCCCAAATCGCCTTAGCCTTCCTTGTATGTACTCATCTTTAGTGCATTATTGTTACATGTTTAAACCATTAGTTAATTGTCTAACTGATTACATGGTTGCTAAGTCGAGTCATATATTGTACATATTGTTTTGGGACGATTAGGACTCATGGGTAAAGTACTATTGTTATGAGTAATGGGGAAGAACATCATATATTACCCCCATATGTGCGTTAATCTCAAAAAGTACTCCAAGTATTTTGATTATCTTAATTCGAGTAATTAGAATAGTTGATTGTAAAGTATGTAAAAGTTCAGGTGTAAGGGGAATGCAACTCCCCTATGATTTATTATTTTGGATGGTAGGGCAAGAGTGTAAAAAAAAAAAAAAAAAAAAAAAAAAAAAAAAAAAGCAAGAAAAAAAATAGAAAAAGAAAAATAAAAAAAATATACGGACTACCATCCCGTTTCCTTTTATTTTTATTTTATGTTTTTGATTAGTTTTTGATTAGCTTAAGTCGAGTCGAGTCTTGGCTTAGCAACGCCACATTTTACGTGTAATTGACCAAGATGATTAACTCGCCACCAGTATATATTGCCTTTATCCAATAAAACCGTGTTTACCATATCCCTACACCTCACGTTATAACCCTTTAAAAGACCTCTTTGATAGTTTATCATAGGTGCTTACGCCAAGTGGTGGAGGTTTGATCCTTTCCTAAGCCTATGGTAATCTATTTGCTATGACAGGTAGTGAGAGATGTTTTCCATTTCCATATTTTGATATATACTTTATTACACCCGAGAGATGTGAGTATCTAAACACTATTTGTGAGGTGCTAGTGTATAATTTCCGTGCTTGTTTTTGGTTGAAGTGGAACGATTATTTGCTGTAATTACTTTTATATTAGTGTTAAATGACCCCTAACTTGTATTTTGATTAGAAAAAAAGGGCATTTGCTTGAGGACAAGCAAATCTCAAGTGTAAGGGTATTTGATGAAGCGAAAAGTGTACCGCTTTTGGGGGTCATTTAAGGCCAAAGTCAAGATTATTTGATCAAATATTTCCCTAAATCGTTTCTTTTGTCATTTTAGGTACTTTTGAGAGGAAATTTATAAAAGAAAGTATTTTGGACGTTTTTGGAGCGAAAAAGTGAAGAAAATGACAAAGTCTTAAAATCATGCTGGAAATTGCACATGACGGCGTCACAGGTTGCTAGTGACGACGTCAAGACTTGACAAAGAGGTGGATAAATCAATTACACGTCATGCGCCAGAAGGTTTTCTAAAGAGTTCGTGACGGCGTCACGTTATAAAATGCCAAGGCTGTCACGTATAACCCAAAGAGAGACGGCCCAGAGTCCACAAAGAGTGACGGCGTCAGAAGTGGATCTAGGCAATACGAGTATTATTTTGGCTGCGAGTTGACGGCGTCAGACCTAACACTTGACGCCGTCAGGATGTTATATATATATATATATATATATATATATATATATATATATATATATATATAGTTTTCTAGTTTTCATTCATTGTGTGCAACTTTGAAGGGAGTAAACCCTAGACGAATTTTACAGATATTTTGGGGGTTTCAAATCCTTGTTTCATCCATGCTTAATTGAAGATAAGTCTTTCATTAAATCATTCAATATGTCTATGTGTTGTTTGATTATATCTTACGCTTGTCTTCTCTTTAACATGTTAGGCTAGGTTTTCTTTGTGTTTGCTTAGATGTAATGAAACTTAGATATTGATTATGGGTTGGTTGTTTGTTTATAATTGTTGTGGATGAATGAATTCGATGTTAGGCTTAAGAAAACTGGCAGACTTCCAATTGGCAACTTGCTTGAACATCTTAAGAAACATGATCGGAGGAGTACTACGATATATTGCTTGTATTTAATGCATAGGTAACTACTAATGAGGCCATGTTAGGAGCTAGTAGTCGACTCGACATAGGAAGAGGTAGAAGCTTATAGAGTTAGGGAATATCGTACACGGCCCTACGAATGGTATTAAGGAATATACCCCGTCATCCATGCAATTGTAACAAACTAATCAACCTATAAAAGATAGCTAGGGAGTAGTGAAATCTAAGTAAACACATTTTCTCTCATTATTTTTTTCACCATAATTTAGTTTAAGTTTAGTTTATTTTATTTTGATTGCATTTTTAGTTATTTGGGTTAGTTGATTAGCAACTAATTCCGTCCACTCCTTCCAAAACTGAGATTTTATTTGCTTTCATTTAAAATATAAAAATACAAAAAGAATCATCCCTCATCTCTAGACCTAGTTTAATTGAGTTTTAACCCTAGCGAACACTATTCTTTGAGTTGAATGATCAATCCCCCGATACTTGTCACTATACTATACTACAACGGTCAGGTACACTGCCTGGTGGGGATTGCAAGCTTCTTAAGATCTCTTGAGAGGTAAAACCTTTTGTGAGGGTGCAATTCCACGCATCACTTGCGATCCGACACCATCCGGTTGGTGCAAAGCAAATGTGCATTCCATGGACTTCGTTCCGAAGATCCAAACCAACATCTCAAGGATTTCCTTAAAATTGTAGATTCCATAGACCTTGATGTTGCCACTCGAGAGACAACCCGATTGCGTCTCTTTCAAATCTCTCTACGTGACCAAGCAAGTCAATCGCTTGAGCGTTTACCTACGTGATCCATCACCTCTTGAGAGGATCTCACCCCTCTTTTCTTTGCTCAATTTTTCCCACCAGGAAGAACCACCAAGTTGAGGAACGACATCTTGATGTTCCAACAATGTCAAGGTGAAACCCTTTACGAAACTTGGACTCGTTTCAAGGACTTACTCCAAAAAGTCCCTCACCATGGCATTGATCTTTGGCTTCAAGTCCAAATTTTCTATGATCATGTCAATCAATCCACAAGGCAAACCATTGACCAAGTGGCCAGTGGTAAGCTACGTGACAAGAATGCGAAAGAATCATGGGGAATCATAGAAGATCTTGCTTTCTATGACAACGAATGTTGGAATGATCCCCGTGACTTGAACAAAACGGTTAAGGCAATATCTTTGCCTTCGAATAATTCAAGCATTCCCCGACCGTAGGATCATGGAACTTGAGGACCAAGTCAAGTTTCTTATGAAATCCTACGAAGCTCCTAAACCTTCAAGCCAAGTGAACAAAATCACTTCTTCGTGTGAATATTATAGTGGTCCTCACAACACTCGTGATTACATGAAACTCCCCGAACAAGCTTTTGCGGACTACACATCTTCGCGTACCGACGGGGTGGGAGATAAGTGGTACACTTCCAAGCCCGTGCCAAACACTTATGGTGATTCCTATAACCCTTCTTGGAAAAATCACCCAAACCTTAGGTGGAAGCAAAACCAAAACACTCCTCAAAACAATTCTTCCAATCCACCTAATCGTTTTCAACCAAACGGTTCAACCTCGAATTGTAATTTCAACAACAATCCTTTCAACAACTATGGTAGTACAAATAATTTTGAAGGGTTGATTTCCAATTTTGTGGCATCTCAAGAAGCACGTTTGACAAAGTTTGAAGCCGAATTTAACCAACAACAAAATGAGATGACCAATAAAATTGATAATTTGATAAAGGCCTTGAACAACCAAGGGGTAACCTCGGCTAAAAAAGTAGTAAAAGAACCTTAGTGCTGGAATTGAGGTTAAGGACCCTTTATCATCTAAACATGTGCACTTTGTCAACGTAGTTACCATTAAGCCCATTGATAGAAGTTATGAAGATGATGAGGGAGGTATGACTAAGAAAGGAAGTAATCCTAAGAATGATGTTGAGGAAGAAATGGAAAAGGTAGAGGATTACTTCAATAAGTTTCCCACTGAGGAGGAGCTTGCGTACCATAAGGATCTATTGGATGATCCTAACCCATCAATCTATAGAAATCTTCCGATTATTCGAGCTGTCAATCCAAATCTCTTAAACATACCGTGCAATATTGGGCATTTGCGTGTATGGAAAGCTTATATTGACCATAAGTCCCCCATAAACATCTTGTCTAGGACATTTTACAATTGGATTATGAAAAAGCAATTAGCTCCTAGGAGAGACCCCAACACGGGAAGAACAAGTAATTTTGTGGGAGAGTTAGAGGGTTTCCCGTTTATGTAGGGAACTTCACTTATTTTATAGATTTTATTGTCTTAGAAGATGTTAACCCGACGGTTGACATAAATTTATCTAATGTGGTATTAGGAAAACAGTTTGTAGAAGTCTCTAGGATGACATATGACCCGACTTTAGGGCTAGTTTGGATTAGAGACGAGGATAGTGAGATTACTTATCAAATGCCATAAAAGATAGAGCAGTACCGATCCCTTACTTGTTTGGAAAATGATTTAAGCAGTCGATATACTATAGGAGTGATGAGGATAAGAGAAAAGGAGTAGACTACGTTATGAGAAAAATATTGGGGTTCTATAAAGAATGTCTACAACTAGGTCCGGAATACAAAACCAAGCCAGAAGATGACCTAGAAAACGTGACTGGAGATGAAGTCACGTAATAGAGAGTGACTTTGAGTCTAGCTACAAGACTCGTAAATAAAGAAAAGCGCTTCTTGGGAGGCAGCCCAAGCTTTTTATTTTGTTTGTGTGTTTGTTTATTTGCTTTTATTTGTTTCCGTATTTTATTATTTGTTTCCGTATGTATTTTTCATTCTCATTATTTATTATCCATGTCTCATAATAACTTGTAAAAATGCTTTATTTTGTTTTTAACTTTGACTTGATCACATATAATGTTATTTTACAAAAGATAAGTGTAAGGGAAGCTCATATTTGTTTTAAAGAACGAAGTGAACATGAATGATAATAATGAGATATGAATATGCATATTAGTATTTGTTTGAGTCAAATGCTTGTATCGAGTCATAATGGATGTTTTTTTGCAGGAATTCCAAGTCTTAAAACACATGTTTTTCTAGAAATTTTTCGGAAACAAAAGATAGAAATTCTGTCAGGTACATCCTGACGGCGTCAGGCGTTACAACCTGACGGTGTCAGGCTCTGTTTCTGAGAATTATGGTTCCGAGAGATGAGTTATCAGCAACTCAAAATCTAAACAAGTGATCCAATACAAGAGATAAAAAAAGAATTTATCGTTTGTAATAATTTGACCTGATTTCATGATTCCAATATGTTTTGTACTACTTCTAGCTAATTGCTGACATTGGTGTTTAATGAAACCCATCTTTATTGACTATCAACTTTCGCATTCTAACTTAGCCAAACAACCACATACGTTACCCGTACATTTCATCATCTCACTGACCATATAGAAGTTTCATTAGCTAGATCAGTAAAATTGTTATCTATGCCTTTCAAGTAACGCCTCAAATAGCAAGTTAGGGGGTTTGTTTAAGCTTATATGTGGGCTTATGAGCTTATTTGACTTCAGCTTATATTTCATAAGCCTCAATTTTCCGGCTTATTTTAAGACTCTTGGGCTTATATAAGTTTATCATATTAAACAAAATATCTTATGTGATCACTTAACATTTAGCTTATACGTATATGTTATCCATTACTAAGAGCAAATATTGTTTCTAACTGAGTCCAGATAGCATGGGCAGTAGCAACAAACATAATAGACTTTAACAATAGACTCATAAACAAAATCAATCAAGTAATAACAACAAAACTTTCCACACACACTCAATAACCTTTTTTATACTGTTGCCCCGACCGTACTATACATAATGGACAAATCATTCTATCTTCCTAGGTATAATGACATATGTTGGACATGGCATATGCTATAAATTAGAAATAAAAAGGAGATGCTAGAGATACAATGGAACAAATCAAACAGGCTATCTTTGCAAGATGAACAATACGCGTGTAAGCAGGTGGAGCAAAAACCTGAGTCGGCCAAGCAATGCCGAAAAAGAGTAAACTCGTAATAGAACACTTTATTAAGGTCTTGTGCGTGTTGAAAGGAAAATCTGGATCGCCTTGTGCCTTGACTCCAGCAAAACCAATCAAACTGCCTAAAATAAAGACAATTGGAGCGTGGGGGATGGCATGATTTACATCCTCATCTAACTGCTCTGCTGCCCCCAAGAGAAGGATGAATCCTTCTTTGAAGAACCCAACGACAGTTAATGCTGGGGGCATAACCGTATCACCTAAGGTGGCCACTGCCCCCAACAGAAGGAAGGGAAGTTGTTTGAAGAATATTGGGTGATTGGTTTCGGTGGTGGCGCCAACTTCGATTGAAATTTCAGAGGTTGTTGAAGAATTCATCTTTATTTCGATGATACGTTAAAACTGAATATACAGTTAGACTTTTTTTTGCGGTGGGGGTTGGTGGTGGTGTGGTGATCGTTTCCCAAATATATGGATAATCCGTTTCGTTTTTGTAGTTGGATGTTGATTGAAGGGGGGTTTTTATAGTGGATGGATGGCAACAGGAAATATAATGTAGGACGGGGGGATTTAGAACATGTGGTAAGTTAAAACTTAAGTTACTGTCACGTCAGCGTCATATCAGCTTTTAATCTTAACTCATTACTTTCCACCATGGTAGCATAACTCACCTTAACTCACCTCCACCTCAATTATTTTCAATTTCAACCCCAAATTTTAACAAATACTTCGTTTAAAACTAACATAAACATTTATAAAACACAAATTACATTAACTAGTATACTTAACCACAAATTACATTAACTACGATAATTAAACATAAAACATCTTAATTAAACTATAGGACCATTAAACATAAAACATCTAAATTAAACTATGATAATTAAACATAAAACAACGAATCAAGAAGATGATTCAGTCTGTGCCATAGCCCTAGTCACTCGAATCATCCTCACTCGATGGCACACGGTCTAATCCCATTTTCCATCGCCATTGTGCCCGACGGTTTCTTCGATCCTCTTTAGTTTTTGCATACACTTCACGAGCTCTTGCCTGACATTGTTCCTCCGCTTGAACCTCTAACAACATTTACATATCTTGCTCGAAGAGTTCTTCATCAGTCAACCCAATGGTATTGGGTTGGTTTTGAAGTGGATTGTTTGCCGGTGGATTGTTTACCGGTGGAAACAGAACTTCCGGTGGAGTGTTTTGTGGTGGAGTGTCATATGGGAATACGGGAAATAGATCTTGTGGTGGATTGTTTTGTGGTTGATTGTCGTATGGGAATACGGGGAAAAGATCTTCCGGTGGTGTGTTGTAAACCGATTCATTATCTGGTTATGTGTTGTGTGACATTGTTTCGTATGAATTGTTTGTGAATTATGTATGATTTGTGTGTGAATTGTGGGTGTAAAGTGAGCATCTAAGAATGGATATTTATAGGACCGTTTTTGTGAATTTGAATTTTAAATATATACCGCTCTTTTTTGAAATTTGAATTTTAAACGTTTGTCCGCCTTTTTTTTAATTTGAATTTTAAAGTTTTTACCACACGCGTTTTTTTTTTTTTTTTTTTTGAATTTGAATTTTAAAGGTTTAACCGCCCATTTTTTGAATTTGAAATTTACACCTATTTCGCTCAGTTTTTGAAATTTGAATTTCAAACACCCCTATATGTTAAATACCATAACATACTATTTTACACACACTTCACTTTCTAAACAATTTTACAATGGCTAATTGTTGGTCTGTTGAAGAAGAAAACTTGCTAGCCGACATGTGGCTAATCGTTCACGAATTCCATGGCAAATCCGCTTTTTGGAATGACATTACAGAAGGGTTCAACAACCAATCTGATGGCCCGTTTCGTAACAAAAACCAGATAACGGCTAAGTGGGCAAGACGTACATGTGAATGTCAAAAATTCAATGATATTTACTTGAGCGTGCAGCGTACTGACGAGTTCAATGATCGTCTTCACACTGCAATGAACATTTTCAGAGAACGCTTTGGTGGGCAAGGCTTCAAATATATTAGCGTGTAGTTCATTTTGAGAAACAGCCCCATATGGAACAGATATAGGGAGTAACGTCTTTTGTATTTCCGTATCGTTTGTGTTTGTATTTCCGTATCGTTTGTGTTTGTACTTCAGTAATGTTACTTTAAGTTTGAATTTGAATAAAAGGCTTAACGGCTGGTTTCTCCAAAAAGATCCTCTAACAACTAGTTTACCCTATAAATGCTATCGTTGCATGCTCTATGTATTCGTATTGTTTTGTATGGTTTCATTTTTAAAACATAAGGCTGTTTTGTTAATTTTGCATTTTGGAATTCAAAAAAGTAACTAATATTGCAAGGGCCAAAAGTGTATTTTTTTAATAGAACGCAACTTAACGCTGCGTTAAAACCTTAACTCACCACGTTAACCATGTCTTGCCTTTCATAATAACGCAGTCAAAATGAGGGTGCGTTAAGTTATAACGCAGGGGGATGGGCAACTTACCCCGTGCTCTTAGGGGTGAGCAAAACCGCCGGAGTCCCGACAACCGACCCGATCCCGACATAAACCGATAGTCCCGAAACCGAATAATAGCTTCTCGTGTCGGGAGTCGGGATGAATTTATAGCATTTTCTGGATTTGGGACGGGTCGGGACGGGCAAAAAACCGACAAAATACAAGCAAAAACCGACTACTTTCAGGACGGGTCGGGACGGGCCAAAAAGCCGACTACTTTTGGTTTGGTATTTGGTTTACTATTTAGGTGACTTTCGGGATCGGGATTAGTCGGGATGGGTCAGATCGGGTCCCGACAACCTATGAGGATTAGAGCACTAGGTGCAGTGAGCACCTTCACCTCGTCATTTGAGGCCCACGGAGTGCCACATCACTTTAACAAACCTCCACAACTAAAACCCCCTCACTAACAACTAACTTCAACTTACTCATTTGAGGCCCACCACTTACAACTTTATTTTTTTAATTCATTTTTCATTCAAATTAAATTTATTTCATTCAAAACAAATAATAACTAAAATTAAAAATGTTAGTTACTTAAAAAAAAGAAAAAGAAAAAAGAAAAAAACCCGCAACAACTAAACACTCAAGGACCAAACTATAAATAAATAAAACCACAAGGACCGAAACTGTAAATAAAAACTTGTTTATTCTTCTTCTACATCTTGACTTGCAACACACACACCAAAACACACATTTAATAAAACACACAGACACACACAATTCATATAAACACTTCGATATTTAAAATGATTACTACAAATTTAGAAAAGAAGGAAAAAAAAGCATCTAACAAAAGTACAATTTATATCTTCGTCGTGCAGACAATGAAGCTCCGAGTGACGAGATTAGTTGAGGGGTGGGGTGCAGTGGCGAGGCACAACGAGCCTCCATGATGGACTGGCGAATGAGCTTGGCGAACTGCACCTCCCGCTCTTAAAAATTTTGTCCCTACACCCTCTCAACTCTTTAAAAGTCCAAAATGCCTGACATCCTCTCATTTTTTGTATAGAACGATTAAAGTAGAATAAATTACACCATTAGTCCATGAAATAGTAACAGATTTCATACGACATCCAAAAATGCGAAATTTTGAGCAGTTAGTCTTTTATTTTGAAAATATTACCCCGGTGATCCAATTTACCTACCGTCGTTAGCTTTTCTCGTTATGTAGGTTCGCACATGCAAATTACACGAGGGTAGTTTAGTCTTAACAAATTTTTTGTCCTTTTGTGTTTTCTTCACTTGCAACTACTATAGCATAGTGTACTTTTATATTTACTCTTTTTTGTGCACAAGTACTTTACTAAATTCGCTCAAACAAACACACATATTTTGTGATTTAGATTCATCTCACACAACACACATACATTCTGATGGGGGGTTTTGTAAACCTCTAAGAAGTTTTACAATCCTCCTAGAAAGTGTACCTAACTGTTGTAGTGTAGTATAGGCAAGACATATGAGATTGATCGTTCTCTAGGGGAATAGTATATGTGAAGGCCGAAGTGTATGTTGAGATAGGTCTAAAGGCGAGGAATGATTATTTTTGTGTTTTTATATTTTTTAGAAAAACAATTAAAATCTCGGGGTTTGAAAGAGTGGGTGTTTTAACTACTAATTAATTAAAAAACTAATAATTAAACTAAAATGCAAGAAAAATAAAAGTGATAACTCTTATGATAGGAAAATGTGTTTACTTAGATTTCAATTATTTTTTGTTTAAGCTGTGTAGGTTTAGCTATGTCTGTAAGCCTTCGCCAGACGGAAATCGCTCTGTGATGAGTGTGTAAATACTCATCATTTTTATCGTATCTGAACTGCCAAAATATCCAAAAACACTCAAATACGCATCAAAATACAGAAATTATCTCAAAAGTGTATTTTATATGTTTTAGATGCAAAATATTTAAAAACAAATGAAAAACGAACAAAGTTTGCACAATTGGCAGTTTCAGTCCCTCAAGTTTCAAAAATTGACAAAACTAGTCCCTGGAAGTTTAAAATGAAAGAAAAGTCAACCCAAGGTTTTCTAAAGTAAAAAAAAAATTATCAAAAACGATCCTTGGGTGAAATTTTGAGAAAATTACATGTTTGGTCCCTGAAGTTTCAAAAATGGCAAAAATGGTCCCTGGGTTTTCGAAAATGGAAAATTATCATTCAAAACCTTTGTACTATTTAGACTTGGCATAATAAACCATTTTTTTATAACTTTTGGAAATTTTCACTCTTAACCCCTCAACTTTGAATTTTGGCAAGTTTAGTCCCCGAGATTTTCAAAAGTGGAAAATTGTATTTATAGTCCTTGTGGAATTAAAACATGGCAGGAATAGTCCTTTGAATCAACTTTGGAAATGTGGTAGATTTGGTCCTCCAAAATTCAGAAAATACAAATTGGCCCTTGGGCTTAATAATACTACAAACTAGATGGACCCTTTTGTTAATAAAACCTACACCTGATCCACCAACAATACACCCTTGGCCCAACCTCAACCTCAGCCCACCCCCTTTGATAAGTTTGACCCCAGTCAAACTACAAAAACAAAACCACCCCGTCCTTTTTTTTTACCCCAGTCAAACAAGGTGGTCAAAACCACCTCCCCCCCCCCCCCCTCAAAACCACCTCCATGTGAGCCTGCAAAACCACCTCACCCTCATCATCACCCCTATACACTGCCACCCCACTCCAAATCACCCCAGTCCAAGCAATTACACCCCCTCACAAGTTATCAGATATCAAAACTATGATTGTGTTTTGGCGGCAAAAATTTCCAATGGTCAAGATTAAAGTGCTTTAATCCTAGGGATGATATTACAGCTAGGAAAAGACAAAGACATGCTCAGGAACCCTAAAATCTAGATATTTAAAGGGAAGAGAAGCTGTGAAGTAGTGAGCTAGTCAAGTAGATTTTAGAGTAATTTTTAGGTCATGTACTTTTTAGTTTAATCAAGCTTTTCTAATTAATTTGTAATCCTTAAGTATTCTGTATGCAAGTTTTTGTATCAATAAAATTCTAGTTTTTCCTTTAATCCTTGTGCAATTAACTCTTATGCATTTAAAATTCTTACAAATAGTTATAAACTGTTTTTAAGTCTCTATATGTGTTGCATAATCTCATTAAGCTCAACAAGAGTTTTAGAGAAGCTTATGACCTATTGTACCTGTTCTAAGCAAGGCTTCCAAAAAAGTCAATGAAGGTCAAACGAATGATAAGGTTTAGCAATGGGTGATTAGACAGGGACTGGGAGGAATATTGAGGCTTGGTGGTTTGTAAACAAGCTCTTTTGAGTGTCTCAGTTCTGTTTTGAGCATAAGAGCAAGTGAGTTTTCTTTCAACAAGTTGTTGTCCCATTTTACTATTTACTGCAGTCTCTACTTACCTAGGTTCATTTCTGTGCTTAATGGTTCAAATTGTGTTCATTTATCCTATTTAAGTTGAATCCTTACTTAAGTGACCTGATGCCATTTGATTCTTTTCATTTTTAGCTTATTATTGTATTTTCCTACCATTTTTAGTTTATGTAATCTCAAGCTCATTACCATGCTCATTTTTCAGTCACTTCAACTTTAATGTAGTTTATATAACTTAAGTAATCATTTTGGCTCTTAATCTCAGTTTAAATCAGTAGAAAAATAAGAAAATGCAAAAACAGTTAGTGGTAAGGGAGTGTTTGGGTCAAGACTGTGGAATGTGATCTTGATGGTTTCTGTTAGTAGCATTGGTTAGAACATGTTTCACTAGCTCCTATTAGTCCACAATGGTCATCAAACACTTAGGTATTTCAGAAAAAAGTCAAAACATCCTTTAGATTCTTTAAATGCTCCAACTGATGTGGATTTAGAGCAGCACAGTCCACTTTTAGGTTTAAATTTTGTTTAGTTTGCTTGCATTAGCTTAATTTCAAGTTAAAACATCATAAGTGATCAAGTAGAGTAGATATAATCTCATTTTAGTCAAAGCTTTAGTTGAATTCAAAAGTCAAAGTTGCATTAGTGGTTAGTTTTCCAAATCTTTGGCGATTTTTCATGATCTCTTTGATTAATATTAGGACTTGAGCTTTTGGATTTTCTATATTTGGAAGCTCAGTTTTCTTATGCTTATTTTGTCTTAATTTTTAGATTTTATTTTATAGCTTATTCAAGCTTGCCTTTTAGCCTGTTTTCCATAACAGTCCCCTGCACCAGGGTGATTGTTTTTCACAAGCTTTTTCTTGAGCTTGTATCTTGCTCATCAATTAAGCTCAGCTTGAGCTTTTGGCTTCTTTGGAAAGCCTAATTGGCCTTCTCACTATGCACGACTTCAATTTTCCTTTATCTGCTCATTTCTCTGCTTATTTTGTGCCATTCATAAGCCACCATTTACCCAATCAAACTGATCATCAGTGTGAAAAGGTGGATTTCACAAGCCCTTACTGATCTTAATATTTGAGCTTAGGATTTGAAGTTTGGTTCTTTTAGAAGCTCATCTGCTAGGTTTCAAGGTTTAGACCTTTGATTGTATTTTCCAACTTATTTAAATACCCTGCATTAAGCTTTTAGGTTCCCATTTCCACTGAATATGCTGGGACATCAGTACATTTGAGCCTTTTCCAGGGCTTCTCATAAGTTCACATGTGGGTCCCACAGTGTGGATTTTGGCTTTTTGGGAAGCTCTTAAGCTCATGTTTCTACTTCAGTTCTTACTTTTGGCTTTAGAACTTATTTGATAAGCTTGGATTGGTCTCAAAGTTGACTGTTGGCCTGTTTGTGCCACAGTTGGATTTTGGACTGCTTATTTGCTTATTTAAGCTCATCAGTTGGTACCTTTTTTGCTTTTTAGATTATTTTTAGTGTCCTGAAGTTGTGTGCAACTTGAATTATCCTTGGTTCCAGCTTATTAGCTTGCTGTGAGCTCATTTGAGCTTAAAAATCCCTTTTAATGCTTAAATACTCAACCTGATAAGCTCATAAGCTCCCACTGAGCTTATTTTCAAGTTCCACCAAAAGTTCCTTTGTAAAAGTTTGTTACTTTCAGTAGTCTAGTAGTTTTGTAAAAGAAAAATCCAAAAAACCAAACTTAATTTTTAGTGATAGCTTCCATTTAACATAATTTAGTTTTTTTAATTTTTCTTTTTAAATTTTTGTCAAGTACTTATATGTTTTTATATTTTTATTAAATTCCTAGTATATTAAAGTAATTGTAGGAATATTCTCAGATTTTTATCTTTTCATTTAGTATTTATTATAATTAATATTAGTTTAATAATAATTAAGTAATATTAGTGAATTAAATAGGTTTATTAATTTTTATTTAACAACAGTACTTTTTTATATTTTTCCTAGGTTTTATATATCATAAAATAATTTTAGGAAATTTTTCATAATTTTCACTATTCATTTTCTATTTTTCTTAATTTTAGTTAATTAATAAATAGTAGTTAATTAATAATAAATAGAGAAAAAGTAGGAAAAATATATTTTTAGTTTTAAAATTACTTTTATATTATTTTAGAATTTTTAGAATTAAATTTTCATTTTTCTAGCTTAATTTCATAATTAGTGTAATTTAAATATTATTAATTAGTTATTAAATAGTAATTAATTAATAGTAATTAACTAAATAGTGTAAAAATTATTTTTATTTTTCTAAAAATTTTCTTTTATCATTAGGATTATAAAAATGTAATTTTCGTATCCGTAGGTATTTTATTTAACAAAACTCGCGTTTTATTTCGTACGTTAACGTAAATTTAAATTCAACGTACGCGTTTTTAGGTTTTAAACGTTTATAGGTTTTCTAGTTTTACGTACTTATTAATATAGCTTACTTAAGCTATTTTCTTTTATATTTCAGTAGTGTAATCAATCACAACTCACTTAAACCCTTTCCTGTCCAAATTCACCCGATCACAGACCCGTTTTGATACCATCCACACCTCGTCGGGACATAACGACCCGGGGAAACCCTATACTTCCACGGAGCATTGGTTTAAGCTGTTTGACTATTATAGTTGACCATTCACAAGTGGTTGACCAATAATTATCTGACGGTTTAGCACCAATCACTCTGTATACCTGACAAAATAATTATCAGGATGTTTTTGTAGATTTCTTCAACTTTGAAGTTAAAAAATTGTTTAATAGACTGCTATAATACACACAAACCAAACACCGTCTAGTTCTTGTTTGGTCTGGTTTTTGTTTTGACATGTTTTAGTCTATTGGGAACTAGTCGAACGATTCCAAAAGGACTTGTTTATGTTTCCATTAGAACGAGTCCTAGCAGCTCTCTAGAACGGTCCTTCCAACTTTGGTTCTATAAATATGAAGAACACTGGTCATAGCAGGGTTTGATTCAACAGTAATTGATGATCAATCTTGTTGGCTAAAAGGTGTCTTCAGTTTTTTTGCTAGTTATTTTTGAACTATGAACATGTCTACAATGCGATTAATTCTACCAAGGTTCGTATTAAGTAACCAAGAAACCTGTAACTAATGAACGTTTGGAATACATCTCCAACCATTTTTTGTGGGTGGTCGTCTTATCCTTGTAAAATCATTAGGCTACTCACAATGGGCCGTAAAAAATCGATCATCACCATCGATCGATCGATTACACCGATCGATATTACCACTGTGAGGTGAGATGTTGAAATCGATCGCCGGGAGCTCGTGAGCAATATCGGTCGAGAATCCGATCGATATTTGTATCATTCACATTTCATTCAATCCCAAACATTTGTATTTAAGTTGCTATATTTAAGTTTGAGCTTGTGTATATTTTGGGTAGTGAAGTAACCCACCCGTATCTAGCTATTTAGATCTCTAGATAAACAAATGAAGTAAGGTGAGGAAGTTAGCTATCTTACTTGATGAAGTTGTAGAAATCATGAATCCCAGAAACAGTAGGAGAAAACAAACAAAATTGACTTTCATGTTTGGTTGATCTTTTTGAGAAGAAAGACTAGAAGGTAGGAAACTTATTGTTGGGAATTAAATAAATTATCAGAACATAAAGGTTTCAAGAAATACATCAAGTATGTTCCTACTAATAAAGCTTAAAGCATGTTTCCACTGATGGATTCTGCTGAAGAAGGTTTCTACTGAAGGTGTTTCTGCTGAAGAACGTTTTCCACTGATGGATTCTTCTATGAGTCACGATGCTGCTGAGTCATACTACTGCTAAGTAGATATGCATGGAAAATATCTTTTGTTGTGTCATTAGTTAAGTAATCAAATTGTATTCTCTTATAGGGTATGACACATTATAGATATATGACTTATCATAGTTAGTAGATTGACGCATCCTTAGACTAGATAATTGTAAAGATCTTCTTGGACTATAAAAGATGATCTTAGACTAGATATTGAGTAAGTGTGAAAAACATAACTGTTAGAACAATAGAACAAACACAAATATCACAAGTCACGTAAGATTCAAGGCTCTTTGTAACCCTAGTGATAGAAAAAGATCACTCGTACTTGTATTATTTTGAACAATATTGAATCGTTTGGTGTTAACTATTCCATTTCCATATCATAAATATAATTTTCTAAGTGTGGTTAAGTAGATTCCGCATACTTAATCATATTCACACAACATATCTCATACACAAAGAACGAAGGTTTAACCACCTTACCGTGTATCGGTCTAACACACCCGACAAGTGATTTTAGTCCTAACAAGTGGTATCAGAGCATCAGGCTGATATTGTTGTTTTAGAAGAAGAATTAGAAATGGATGTTGAATCTGTTCAAAAGAATGTTGCTGCAAAATTACCAAAGCTCAAACAGAATGAGTTTGAGATGTGGAGGTTAAGAATAGAACAATATTTTCAAGTGCAAGATTATACACTTTGGGAAATTATTGAAGATGGAGATTCTTTCAAGTCTACAACCACTACATCAAAAATTGATGGTAAGGAAGTTACAAAGCTGCAAACTAAGCCACAATCTGCAGAAGATAGAATTAGGAAGAAGAATGATCTGAAGGCCAGAAGCATGCTAATGATGACCATTCCAAATGATCAACTTATAAACTTCAGCAAATTTAAAGATGCAAAATCATTATTTGAGGCCATTATTGCAAGGTATGGTGGGAATGAAGCCACCAAGAAGACCCAGAAAACTCTTCTTAAGCAACAGTTTGAAAATTTCACATCAACCAACCATGAATCTTTAGACCACATGTTTAACAGGCTACAGAATATTGTGAGTCAACTTGCTATACTTGGAGTTGAAATACCTCAAGAAGATTTAAACTCAAAATTTCTGAGAAGCTTACCTGAAGAGTGGGCTATGCGTGTTGTTGTCTGGAAGAACAAGTCAGACATTGACACCATGGATCTTATGGATCTGTATAGCAACTTTAAAATTGTTGAGCAAGATTTGAAGAAAACTGGAGGTTCTAGTTCAAGCACTAGGAACATGACATTTATGTCATCTCCTAGTAATTCAGTTCCAGTTACTAATGAGAAAGTTCATGATGGTGTAAGTGCTGCAAGTTCATCAAGCAGTACTTTTGGAATTTTGGATGAGAAAACATGTTGTGCTTTTTTCACAAGCAAGCATAATGGATCCATGTTAACTCATGAAGACCTCCAAGAGATCAATGATGATGATCTGGAGGAAATGGATCTAAAATGGCAAATTTCTCTTCTTAGCATGAGAGCTAAGAAATTCTATCAAAGGATGGGGAAGAAGATCACAATCAGTAGCCATGATCCTGCTGGTTATGACAAGTCAAAGATAGAATGCTATAACTGTAACAAGATGGGACACTTCTCAAGAGAGTGTAGAAGGC
Source organism: Artemisia argyi (assembly GCA_030686995.1). Lineage (NCBI taxonomy): Eukaryota > Viridiplantae > Streptophyta > Magnoliopsida > Asterales > Asteraceae > Artemisia > Artemisia argyi. The sequence goes on from CM060686.1 coordinate 150,250,218, forward strand.
CAAGACAGCAAGATAGCAGAAATAGAGATGTTGGAAGCAAATCCAATACAGGGGAGATTTTTGAACCAAAAGCTATGGTAGCTATTGATGGGTTAGGTTTTGATTGGAGCTTCATGGATGATGAAGAAAAAGGTTCTGCACAGATGGCTCTTATGGCATTTACTGTAACTGAGGTACAAGATCATAAAGCTTGTTCTAATACTTGTACTGCTCTTAAAGAATTAAAACTATTAATTAAACAGTATGATGACCAAAAGATACAGCTAGCCAAAACTGATCAAGATCTTTTCAATTATAAATGTGGTTTAGAATCTACAGAAAGGCAGATCCTATACTATAAAAAGAATGAACTTACCTTTACTGATGCTAAAACTTTACTTGAAAATGATATACTTTTTAAAGATGAAATAATTAATGCTTTAAAAGAAGCATTGGATAGGGTTAAGGCTGAAAAAGGAAACATTCAATTGACTGTAGAAAAGCTTGAATATGCTTCTAAAAATGTAAACAACATAATAGACAGTCAAGTGAATAATAAAGTTAAGTCAGGATTAGGATATAATACAGCCCCACCTCCTTATAGAGGTATCCCAAAACCCCCAGGGATTGACCTAGAGTATTCAGGATTACCTGAATTTCAGCTACCTGAGTTACAATATGGAGTTCAACCAAACTCTGACATAGTAGCTGATGAGCCTAAGAAAGAAAGTAAATGTTCATGCAAAACATTACTTTTTCAGGACAAGGTGTCCTTTGTTAAGAAAGCAGATGGTATAGTTGTTGAAAACTGTATATTTGACTGTGATAATAAACAGGTTATGTCTAAACCTGAAGTGGTTAAGAAAGCAAGAACAAGAGTTCCTAAGATAGTCAAACACAATACTGATAGGCCTAAGACCAATGAAAAACATGTTAGGCAACCAGTTAGATATTGTGAGCAATATAGAACCACAAACAAGCCAGAGGTAACCAAAGAAATTGGAATAACCTCAAGTCTTACCAACTAGGTGATGACTTTGCTTTTCACAATAAAGGTTGTTTCATTTGTGGTAGTTTTGACCATCTTGCAGCTTTCTGCAACAAATGGGTATCTGGGTATGAAAGTAATAGAGTGAACTACAAAAGGCAAACACCTAAATCTCATTTTCACTCTAATTCTAAAAGATCAAAACCCAAAACAGTCACAAAAGCAGTTCCTGTTGATAGAGCAAAAACTGTTCCTACTGAAAGGAAAATGGTTTCTGCTGAAAAACCATATATGACTGTTTACCCAAAATCAACAATTAAGGGTGCAAAAACAACTTTCAAACATGCATCTAATATTGTTCAAAGGCCCATTCAAACAAAAGCAGTGGTCCAAAAACAAGTTTGGAGACCAAAGGGTACAACTACAAAGCTAGCAGTTTCTGCTAAGCATACTGCTGCTAAGGGAATCAGGGCAAATGCTGTTAAGGCCTCAGCATGTTGGATTCTTAAATCTAATGTTGCATCAACAATCCTCAAGAGATTACATTTCATTGATGCAAGAGGCAGATCCAAGTCAGTGTTGGCTTGGATCCTCAAAGAAAACTAATTCTTTTATTTGTGTGTAGGGACATTCACCAACAGATCATGAAGATCAAGGATATTCAGATAGTGGGTGCTCAAGGCACATGACAGGGAACATGTCTTATCTTTCCAACTTTCAAACAATTGATGGTGGATATGTTACCTTTGGAGGAGGAATTGGTGGAAAGATTACTGGTAAAGGTACTATCAAAACCAGTAAATTAGATTTTGAAGATGTGTTTTATGTGCAAGAGCTTAAGTATAATCTCTTTAGTGTCTCACAAATGTGTGATAGAAAGAATAATGTTCTTTTTACTGAGACTGAATGTCTTGTACTTTCTCCTGATTTTAAGATGCCTGATGAAAGTCAAGTACTTCTTAAAATTCCTAGGAAGGGCAATATGTACAGTGTTGATATGAATAACATTGTTTCTAAAGATGCTTTAACTTGTCTTGTTGCAAAGGACACATTAGATGAATCTATGTCATGGCATAGGAGACTTGGTCATATTAACTTCAAAACCATAAATAAGATTGTCAAAGATGGTTTGGTAAGAGGTTTACCTCAAAAACGTTTTGAAAATGATCAAACATGCATTGCTTGTCTTAAAGGCAAACAACACAAAGTCGCTTGTAAGCCCAAGATTTTTAACTCTATCAATCAATCATTGTTTATGCTTCATATGGACTTATTTGGACCTGTTTCAGTAAGTAGTATAATGCATAAGAGATTTTGTCTAGTTGTTACTGATGACTATAGTAGATTTACATGGGTATTCTTTTTAGGTACTAAGGATGAGACACCAAACATCCTTAAGACCTTCATTACAGAGATAGAAAACCTAGTAAGCAAAAGAGTAAAAGTCATTAGATGTGATAATGGGACAGAATTCAAAAATAGAGTTATGGATGATTTCTGCAAAGAAAAAGGTATTAAAAGAGAATTTAGTGTTGCAAGAACTCCACAACAGAATGGAGTTGCTGAAAGGAAAAATAGAACACTAATAGAAGCTGCTAGAACTATGTTAGCTGACTCAAAGTTGCCTATAACTTTTTGGGCTGAACCAGTCAACACTGCTTGTTATGTTCAGAACAGAGTTTTAATAGTACAGCCTCACAATAAGACATCATATGAACTTTTTAGAGGTAGAACTCCTGCAATAGGATTTCTTAGACCTTTTGGATGTCATGTGACAATTCTGAATACCTTAGACCATTTGAGAAAATTTGATGGTAAAGCAGATGAAGGTTTCTTTGTTGGATATTCTCTTAATAGCAAAGCTTTTAGAGTATACAACATAAGAACTAAGAAAGTAGAAGAGAGTCTACATATAGAGTTCTTAGAGAACAAGTCTAATGTAGAAGGTCAAGGACCAAAATGGCTATTTGATCTTGAATCTCTGACCCATTCAATGAATTATGTGCCTGTTGTTGCAGAAATTAATGATTTTTCAGGTACACAAGCAACAGATGAGGCAAGGTTAGACAAGATGACACATCAAGATTATGTGATGATGCCTATGGTCAAATACAAGTGTGGAATCAACTTCAAAAAATGGTGAATCTTCTTCTGGCAAAGCTAAAGAAGGTGTTGAAGATGAAAACAGAGAAGGAAGAACAGATGAACAACATAATGTTTCTGCTAATGAGCAAAATGTTCCTGCTGATGAGCAAACAGTTCCTGCTGATAAGCAAATTGTTTCTGCTGATAGTTCTTCAGAAGAAACAAAAGCAGACTTTTCAGAAGATGAGGTGGATTTGAGCAATATTCCATCTGATTATCAAATTCCTTCCACTCCACAAACAAGGATTCACAAAGTCCACTCCCTAGAAAATGTGATTGGAGATGTACAATCTGGTGTGAAGACAAGACAACAATTGATGTCTTCAGATCAAAAAGGGATTCTTGATGCCCTTTATGCTTCAAAGCAGCATGAGTTTTCAAACTCTTGTTTGTTTGTATGTTTTCTCTCACAAGATGAACCAAAAAATATTCATAAAGCCCTAGAGAATTCAAGCTGGTTAGAGGCTATGCAAGAGGAGCTTCTTCAGTTCAAGATTCAAAAGGTATGTGTGCTAGCTGATTTACCTAGTGGTGTAAGGGTAATTGGCACTAGATGGGTTTTTAGAAATAAAAGGGATGAAAGAGGCATAGTGATTAAGAATAAGGCTAAATTAGTAGCACAAGGGTACACACAAGAAGAAGGGATAGACTATGATGAGGTTTATGCTCCAGTAGCTAGAATTGAGGCAATTAGGCTTTTCTTAGCTTATGCTTCATTTATGAACTTCACAGTTTACCAAATGGATGTCAAGAGTGCATTTTTATATGGTTCAATTGAAGAAGAGGTGTATGTTACACAACCTCCAGGCTTCACTGACCCTGACCATCCAGACAAAGTGTACAAGGTAGTTAAAGCTCTATATGGCTTACATCAAGCACCAAGAGCTTGGTATGCAACACTAGCTTCCTATTTATTAGAGAATGGATTTCAAAGAGGAAAGATTGATCAGACACTTTTCATCAAACAGCACAAGAAAGATCTTTTGTTAGTACAGGTGTATGTGGATGACATTATCTTTGGATCTACAAGGAAGGAGATGTGTTTAGACTTTGAAAAACTTATGAAAGATAAGTTTCAGATGAGTTCTATGGGAGAACTTACATTCTTTTTGGGTCTGCAAGTTAAGCAATCATCTGAAGGCATATTTATCAGTCAAGATAAATATGTTGCTGAGATACTTAGAAAATTTCAATTTGCTGATTCAAAAATAGCAAGCACACCAATGGATCCTGAGAAGCCACTTCTTAAAGATGCAGATGGAGAAAATGTGGATGTACATACATACAGATCTATGATAGGTTCTTTGATGTATCTTACATCATCCAGACCTGATATCATGTTCTCTGTTTGTACCTGTGCAAGATTTCAAGTAACTCCAAAGGTTTCTCATTTAACAGCAGTCAAAAGAATTTTTAGATATCTCAAAAGTCAACCAAGGTTGGGTTTATGGTATTCTAGAGAATCACCTTTTGATTTGATAGCGTACTCAGACAGTGATTATGCTGGTGCTAGCTTGGACAGAAAGTCAACAACCGGAGGATGTCAATTCCTTGGATGCAGACTTATCTCATGGCAGTGTAAAAAGCAAACAATTGTGGCAAATTCAACAACTGAAGCTGAATATGTAGCTGCTGCAAGTTGCTGTGGTCAAGTTCTATGGCTTCAAAACCAACTTCTTGATTATGGGTACAATTTCTTACATACCATTATTCATATTGATAATAGTAGTACAATTTGCATTATTAAAAATCCAGTGCAACATTCTAAAATAAAACACATTGAAATAAGACATCATTTTATTAGAGATTGCAATGAAAAGAGGTTAATTCAAGTAATGAAAATTGCTTCAGAACAAAACTTTGCAGATCTTCTTACAATAGCTTTTGATGTTGGTAGATTTCAGTACTTGGTAGCAAGTATTGGAATGCTTAATCTTTAAATTTTTCAATATAATGTGTTTTTGTATATAGATTTTGTTAATGCATCTAACTTTGTTATCTAAGACTACTATTAACAATATTTAAAGTTATTCATACAGTTAGTTCTATGATTATTCTAATTCAAGACAAGTACTTTGTACTTTGTTTATTTGGTTTTAGACTAACAGTTTCAGGTATGAATGTTTGAGCTGAAAGGCTATTTCAAGTGAAATCTGCTGATCATTGCTGCTGAAAGCTGATCATTGCTGCTGATCATTTCTACTGATATAATAGGTTCATGATAGAAAAAGTTTGGGACTTCAAAACTCCTTAAAACTTCTTTCTTGAAATCTGATTATGATGTTTCACTTTGAATTGATAAATTAGTTGATCAGAAATTAACTGATACAACTCACTTTCTATCATTTTATACTCTCAAGTATAATGTGACTAATCTACGGATATCTGATAGAAAGAACAGCGAGCAAAAGTGAATCTAACACTTGTGTTAGAGGTAACAAATGCCACGAGCTGGAAACCCTGTAAAGAAAGCCTTTTGAATAGGTTTATCTGTACACAGGCGGTTATTTATAACTGAAAACATTGGTTCTCACACAACCACAGGTTGCTTTAAACCGAAATTTTGATTAAGTGTTAGTTACCACACTTAATCCCTTCAAAATGGTTAGAAGCAGTATGATTTTTAAATCAGAAAATCATGTTCATACTGCTAAGTCAAATGTTTCTTAAAAAGAATTTTCAAAGAGGCTCAGAAAATCATCTAATGATGGATTATGAGTCAATGCTCAGTGATTCACCACTCATAGGAGGTTACACACCTAGAAGTGATGAGGGCAGCATTTAAACTCTTAAGGAATTGATGGCTTCATGTACAAATTGTCTGAAAACATGGAAAAATGCTAGATCAGATGATGATGTTATGATTGTGAGAAATCTTTCAAACAAGGGGAGGATATGAATATAAGATGTTATTTGAATCTCAGGGGAGGAAATAAACATCTCAGGGGAGGAAATTCAAGCCCAGTTTAAGGAAGATTAACCAAATGAAAAGAAAGAAAAGACAAGATCATACAAGATGATGACATAGAGGTTGAAAATGACAAGAACATTCTTTAATGTCGTATTCAGAAGAGATGAAGCATTTCAAAGGAGAAAGTTCTATCTAGGTCAAAAGTTGAAAATATTCAATTTCAGTTCACTACGTTTGTTCATCACTTGCAAAGGTAAATTGATAGATGATATCTTGTTGAAATCAAAGGAAGATTGCACCATCTTTTAGTCCAAGATTGGAGCAAAGTGTTAATTTTGATAAGTCAAAGATCAGAAGATCAAATGAGTTTTTCAGAATAGAAGAAGTTCAGATCAAGGGTCTGACAATGAAGTGTTTGAAAGATCTTCACAAAAGTTCTCATTTAATTCAAAAAAAAAAAAAAAAAAAAAAAAAAAAAAAAAAAGAAAAGAAAAAAAAACATGTTTGAATGTGATTCACATGTTTAGGGGAGGATTGTTGGGAATTAAATAAACAGAAAGAATCAGAAGAATCAGAACATAAAGGTTTAAAGAAATACATCAAGTATGTTCCTACTAATAAAGCTTAAAGCATGTTTCCACTGATGGATTCTGCAGAAGAAGGTTTCTACTGAAGGTGTTTCTGCTGATGGATTCTGCTGAAGAACGTTTTCCACTGATGGATTCTTCTATGAGTCACGATGCTGCTGAGTCATACTACTGCTGAGTAGATATGCATGGAAAATATCTTTTGTTGTGTCATTATGTAACAACCGTGGTTTTGGCAGGTCAGTTTGACTGATAGTCTTGACTCGGTTGACGTTTTTTTGGTGTATCCTAGGTGGTTGTAGTGTTATATGTGTGATATAGGTGAGTTTTAGCACTAAATCCCTTTGCGTAAATGGTTTTATTGTGATTTGGAAAGTTTGGAATTTGGAAAAGTTCATTTTGATCACCTTTGTGGTGTAGAAATGACTTGTGTAGTTTTGGTGTTTTTGTGTTTTTGCGTAACGAGGTTTCGTTCAAGTAATTGAGCGTTAGTAAGTTACGTGGGATTTGTTTTTATGAGTTATATTTAAAAAAGAGTGTGAAATTCTATTTTTGGAAACTTTGTTTTGAAAATGATATTTTTCCGGTTTATCGTAAAATTAAGGTTTATCGCGTAAGACGTTAGGTTTTGTTTTGGGAGTTTATAAAATATGAAAATTATGAGGTTTTGAGTGTAATAAATAAATTTAATAAAAAAAATAAAAATATATATATTTTATATATGTAAAATTCGGATTTAAGGGATAAGGGGGGAAAAGGAAACCCAATTTGAGTCCAAATATGACTCTTAGGCCCAAGGATTATCCATAATTAATATATATACCAAACCAAACACCCCTAAAACGTTTTTCCAGCAAATTAGAGTCGATCCAAGAGAGAAAAGAAGAAGAAAAATTAGGGTTTCATAATTGTCTAGCATAATCAAGAATCAAGGAAAAATCTTTAAATCCTATGTTCAATTAATTGATTAATTAATATAATTCATGTAATAATTATATGATGGATTAGGGTTTGTGTTAACTTCTGTAAATTAATGTTATAAAACATGTTGGGAACAATTAATGATAATAGTATGATGATTGGTTAAGAGAATTGAGCGTAAAACATGCTAGTTATTGAGTTAGGGTTTGGACAGATTTGTAAGGCTGTAAAGATGTGAGTGTACATAACAGATGGTGATGAGTTAAGTCACGAATTTTAAGTCTAAATTGAAGTATAATGAAAGAGCTTTCCAAAAAGTCCATCCACGATCAATTTTGAGGTAGGGAAGTCGGTCTTTTGATTTTTCTTTGTTAAGGTGTCAAAGCTGTCAAACTGGGACAGATTTTGGGTAAAAGTTTGAGGTTGGCATGTGGTTGTAAAAGTGGTATTTTGACTTGGTCTTCTGGAATTGTTAATTTTTAAGTTATATTATACTACCACGAAGAGGATTCGCGTTAAAAACTTGTAGAAGTAATTATTAAAAATCAAAACTTTTTGGTGTGCGTTCAGATCCGAATTTGAGTAGTTGTCAAGTTTGAATTTCTTGTGAGTACTTATGTGTGTTATTGGTCCATGGCCTTCTGGGATTAGCTTCTATGCTTATGAGAGACCATGGTAAATTTTTGGTGTGAGTTGTTGAGCTTTATTTTTTCGAGATTTCATGTGAGTGAATGTACTCAAAAATTCTGCGTTTTCTGAGTTTTAGAGTGCAAGGGATTTAGTGAGTGTTAGGTTATGGTGGTGGTTAGTATGGTGTCTAGGAGATCCATGGTGGGTCATATGAGTTTTAGACATCCATCATATGTGTATTACATGGGTTGTAGATTTTAGCTTGACCTTGTGTAATGTGGATTATTTTTGTGTGTTATAGATTGTGAGTTGTTTTTGTGGAAGCTGCGGAGTTTAAGGTGAGTTCATAGTTCCATATTTTTACTTTGTTTTAAACTTGTGATGGGAATGATGCTTGTCTTAAATGTTTTGGTTTACTGTGATTATGTGTGTGGTATTAAAGAGCTTGGACTTATAATGTTATTGTATGTATGCTATGTGTGATTATTTGCTTGCGTGGATGTTTTGGGATTCAATTAGGATAGCGACCTAATTGATGATATATTTTGGGATTCAATTGGGAGGGTGCTTACCCTGTTGCTCGCGCATGCGACCTAATTGATGATTATGGGATCGGGGGACACGAGCCATCCTGATATGGTAATGATTATGGGATCGGGGGACACGAGCCGTCCTGATATGGTAATGATTATGGGATCGGAGGACACGAGCCGTCCTAATGGTTGCCTTATGAGTGTTGTTCATTTGCGTGTGGAAATTGACTTGCAAATGCACGTAGCTATATGATAACTATAATTTATTTGTCCAGCTATATTTTGTAATCACAGTAAATTCGGTTGCCTTGTGTGTTGAGTCTTAAACCTATGAATCTAACCAACATTATGTTGACGTTTTAAGCATCATTTTCAGGTGAGCTTTCTAAGGATAAGATAGAAGGATGTGGATAGACGAGAACTTAGTTGCATTGGAAGTGGTTTATCATCTATGTTTGGATTTATGTTTTGTTTTGGTTATTTTATTTTTGGGGTATTGTTACAACACTTTGTGTTTGTACATTGCTCTATTTATGTGCATGTAGTTGTTCTCTATGTAGACACCAGGTGTTGTGATGATATCCATGAAGTAACACCCGCGCGTTTCCGCCGTGGCGGGGTGTGACAGATTGGTATCAGAGCCAGGTTATAGAGAATTAGGTGGTTTAACCTAGACTATAACCTAGGAGTCCCTCATATAGTTGCATTTAGGACCTATGTGTAAGTGTAGTATTTTATATGTCTATTTTCCTATATTTATGAGATGTTTTATTGAGTTTCGGACGTCTATTTTATCCCCTATACGTAGTACTATATATATATCGACTTTATTATATCGTCTTTCGCGCGTAAGATGCTTCGTTGGACAACAGTTGTCGCTATCGGATGCGAGTGAAATGGTAGGATGAAGCGGATTAACTGCAGAATCCGAGTTCCCGATAGCATGTATCTACGTTCGGACAAGGAGAGGACGTTTATGGGAAACGTTTGCGGAGAAGAAATGGAGAGGTTTGGAACCACGACGAAACTTCTGGAGATGGAGCCATTACCAAATACCCTTGGTAGTGTCCTCACTTCACATAGGAAGGAGACGTGGTTTAGTCTAAACCTCGTGATTTGTATGTGCTTGTGAATTATGTAGAATTGGAAGAAAAAAAAATAGAGATGGTTTTGCATGTTGTCGACTACCTCAACATGTAGGAAACATGAATGGGTGGTTGAGTAAAGATGAAAGGGAGTTAGGATGGAGTGGTGTGGATTCGGATTTAGAGTCCACAACGAGTAGTAAGTTGAATTGATCTGAGTAGGGAGATAAGTGCGAGAGTGGAATTTGAGCCATTATGCGACGTCTTTTGTTTTGTGTTATGTTTTGGAATTCGTATATTGTCTTTTGCCGTCTGGAGCCATGTTGGAGCGTAATTACTCTTGGAAATTGGATCGACCTTATCCAAGTGATTCTGATTATAGAGTTTACGTTATCGTTGGAATTGTTCCATGTGAGATGATTGTTGCGACGTCTTTAGTTTTTGTTTGCATGTTTGTTTGCATGATGTGTTATCATAGGAGGGAGTACACTTATGAAAGGGGGCATAGATAATTATGGTGGCCAACATAATTATACATGCATCACAACACAAGTGGACTTGCAAGTATGATAGCATGGATTGCATGGTGTATTAGGTGCTATGTGGTACATGTGCGTTATCATTGAGATGTGTGGTTTTGGAAGTAAGTATGCTTGTGGAATAGGCTTATAACTATGGTCTAGAACATAATTATAAGGGTATCACACACGTGGACTTGTGACCATTATTGCATTGATTGATGTTTGTTGTTATATGTTGTGGAAGATGGTATGTGATATCATGTTGGTGATGGCTGTATGGTTAGAGAAGTATTCTCTTAACCGTTTGGGCAGTCGTTATATGTTGGGGTGTGTAGGTGGTAAGATTCCATCCTACCTATCATATGTTGATACCTCAATTATCGGTGGGTACTTATGTTGTGGTATTTAAGTTGATTCGTTTGCTAGCACTCCGTTTGTATACCTAATTCTTTGGTTGGCATTCCTTTTCGTACCATGATGGTACAGATGGCATATTCTTTCTCTTTGACGTCGTGATAGGTGATGAGTAATCGAATTCGTTTTTGTTGGATACTGGTTCGTTTCTTTGGTTATTCCATACATTCATTCCTCGGATGAATGTTATACTATTCTTCGAGTATTGTTGGTTCATGACGAATTGGTGTGGATATTTAATCCCTCATTTACACACACCAATTGAATTTTGTGACATGTTTTGTGGCCCGTTAGTATCGGTGTTTTTCTATGATTTTGGTTTGATCGTTGTACGAATGAGTCTGTAAGTTCATCGTTTGGTTTGCAATGTTTTTGCGTGAGTGTTCACTGGTATGAGTTCGTTTAAGGATTATTTTGATTACGAAATTCTTCAATGTCTTTTGCGTTTGATTAAGAGGTTGTAATAGAGTCTTTATGGCATTTTACAAATTCGTTTTGGGTATTTCAAGGTCGTTTGATGGAAACTAATATTTTATGGTGAAATTGAAGTGTAAAAAAAAATGGTTATGTTGATGTCTTACATAAAATGGTTTATGTATATTTTATAAAAAAATGTATAAGTTTAAGATATGTTTTGTGAAAAAAAAAACGGTGTTCATTTGTTTTTGGGAAGGTCGAGTACGGGAATAAGAACTGTCTATGGTTCTCATTTACCAAACTTGTTATGTATTTGGTTTATCGAGTGTTTCTTTCGGTGAGGTACGCTTGTGCATGTTTTATGGGTATGTGTATTTTCTTTGTATGGGTTTTCATGAACATTTTATCTGTGTCTATTTTATTTGGGAAAATTTTCTCATTGTTTTTTTTCTAGCTTTGATTTTGATGTTCGTTACTTCGTTAGTCGGTAATTCGTACCCCTTTTGAGTTCGTTAACATACGTTTTAGTTCGACCGGTTTCATGGTTCGCGTCGTTTACTTAGGATAGATTGTCGTTTTGATTATCAATTTGTTCGTTGAAGAAGAAGAGGATGTTGCCAAGTCTCCAAGTGAGAAGTTCAGCTTCAAGATGTACGTTCTTCAGGCATCGCGGAGGTAGAAGAAACATATGAGGAACTATGTGATACGTGACTTAGAGTTGGGGAGTAGAACTTGGAGATGATATTGGTATGGAGCAGAAAGTGTTGTCTACACAGATCATAAGAATCTTTAGCATATATTTGACAAGAGGTTAATATATGTTGAAGAGAAGTTGGGTGTGGAATTTCTCAATGACTACGATTGTCTGATTCGCTATTGTCAAGGAAGGGAGGACATCATGGTAAGAGCGCTGAGTGGGAATGAACTAGTGAAACTTAGATGTTTGTGAGCAATGATTATGATAATTCAGTTCGGAGTTAAGAGGATGATGTTGACAGCCTAGAGAGAGAGGTTCAAGGATGAGAACATGTAAGAAGAATAATTACTTGGTTTAGACCAGTAAATGGAAAGGAACGAAGATGGAGAAATGTACTTTGCGGACCAGCTATTGGTTTCATTGAGAGGAAGCGTAAGGACATCATTCATGCAAGGTATTTGATACATCCGAGTATGGATAAGACGTATTATTACCTTAGCAAGAGGTGTATGGAGGAGTTGGTGAGACTTTTTGCTCGGTGAGTTGGTAAAGAACCTTGGGGTGTCGCGTTGATCATCAAGAAACATGATGAAATACTTACTTTGCGATTGTGGTAAATGTGTTATAGAGTCTTGAGATAGCATATGAAGATGAGTACGACTTATCGTTCTTAAATGAATGGATTAAGTGAGCGTACAAATTAGGCGTTGGATGGTGAGCTGAGAGCATGGGTGTGTTTGATGTTAGAGGAAGCCGGGGTATACATTTACCCTTAGATGAGTTCTTCTATATCAACAATTATCATTCTAGCGTGGAGTATGTGTCGTGTGAAAAGTTGTATGGAATGTTCTGTGGGCAAAGGTTGGAACAAGCCAACTAATTGGTCCTGAACTAGAACGAGAGACTACGAATAAGGTTTTCTGGCTAAGGAAAAGACTTAAGGCAGCAAAAGGTCACACAAAAAAAAGTTATGCGAATAATTGCTGTAAGCCTTAGAGTTTGGTGTTGGTGATATTGTGTGGTTAAAAGTATCTCCTTGGAAGGGTGTTGTGCGTTTCGGTAAGAAAGGCAAGCTAGCACCGAGATACGTAAGACCGTTTGAGATTTATGGGAAAGGATTGGAATTGAGACATATCGGTTGAATTTGTCTGAGGAGTGAAGTAGAGTGCATGATACGTTTCACTTATCTAATGGAAAGAAGTTATTGGCAGATGCTAGTCTGCATGTGCCATTAGATGAATGTAAGGTTGACAAGACACTTGGTTTTGTCGAGAAACCTGTTGAGATTATGGATCGAGATGTTAAGGGTGTTGAAGTGTGGTGAGATAGCGTTGGTAAAGGTATGGTGGGATTTTAAGCGTGGTCCTGAGTTTACTTGGGAACGTGAGGATCAGATGATATTTAAGTACTCAAATTTTGTTTGCTGAAGTGGTTGGTGAAGTAGATCGTTTGTAGTTGGATTTTAGATCGTGGAAGTTTGATGCGGGGTATTCATAAATGTTTGTTTTTATGGGTATCTGTTATTTGTGAGTGCGTCTTTCGGTTATCAGTTGGTTTTTCATTTGGTTCGAGAGTATCGTACCTACCTGTGAGAAGACGTTTTGATCGTTGGTGTTGTTGATCGGGGAGTGTATCTATTTGCGTGTATCGTTGGAGTGACGAAATGTTTTTCTATCATGTGAATTCGAGTATTTAGTCGGTTCACATTTTTGCGATTCTTTCTCTGTGAGTTTATGGGGTGGTATTTGTCCGCTTAAAAATCCATAAATTTCCTTTTGCTGTTGTGAGTGGTGACTATAGTAGTTGAAATCTCGGGATGCGATTTCCCTAAGTGGGGGATGATGTAACAACCGGGGTTTTGGCATGTCAGTTTGACTGATAGTCTTGACTCGGTTGACGTTTTTTTGGTGTATCCTAGGTGGTTGTAGTGTTATATGTGTGATATAGGTGAGTTTTAGCACTAAATCCCTTTGCGTAAATGGTTTTATTGTGATTTGGAAAGTTTGGAATTTGGAAAAGTTCATTTTGATCACCTTTGTGGTGTAGAAATGACTTGTGTAGTTTTGGTGTTTTTGTGTTTTTGCGTAACGAGGTTTCGTTCAAGTAATTGAGCGTTAGTAAGTTACGTGGGATTTGTTTTTATGAGTTATATTTAAAAAAGATTGTGAAATTCTATTTTTGGAAACTTTGTTTTGAAAATGATATTTTTCCGGTTTATCGTAAAATTAAGGTTTATCGCGTAAGACGTTAGGTTTTGTTTTGGGAGTTTATAAAATATGAAAATTATGAGGTTTTGAGTGTAATAAATAAATTTAATAAAAAAAATAAAAATATATATATTTTATATATGTAAAATTCGGATTTAAGGGATAAGGGGGGAAAAGGAAACCCAATTTGAGTCCAAATATGACTCTTAGGCCCAAGGATTATCCATAATTAATATATATACCAAACCAAACACCCCTAAAACGTTTTTCCAGCAAATTAGAGTCGATCCAAGAGAGAAAAGAAGAAGAAAAATTAGGGTTTCATAATTGTCTAGCATAATCAAGAATCAAGGAAAAATCTTTAAATCCTATGTTCAATTAATTGATTAATTAATATAATTCATGTAATAATTATATGATGGATTAGGGTTTGTGTTAACTTCTGTAAATTAATGTTATAAAACATGTTGGGATCAATTAATGATAATAGTATGATGATTGGTTAAGAGAATTGAGCGTAAAACATGCTAGTTATTGAGTTAGGGTTTGGACAGATTTGTAAGGCTGTAAAGATGTGAGTGTACATAACAGATGGTGATGAGTTAAGTCACAAATTTTAAGTATAAATTGAAGTATAATGAAAGAGCTTTCCAAAAAGTCCATCCACGATCAATTTTGAGGTCGGGAAGTCGGTCTTTTGATTTTTCTTTGTTAAGGTGTCAAAGCTGTCAAACTGGGACAGATTTTTGGTAAAAGTTTGAGGTTGGCATGTGGTTGTAAAAGTGGTATTTTGACTTGGTCTTCTGGAATTGTTAAGTTTTAAATTATATTAGACTACCACGAAGAGGATTCGCGATAAAAACTTGTAGAACTAATTATTAAAAATCAAAACTTTTTGGTGTGCGTTCAGATCCGAATTTGAGTAGTTGTCAAGTTTGAATTTCTTGTGAGTACTTATGTGTGTTATTGGTCCATGACCTTCTGGGATTAGCTTCTATGCTTATGAGAGACCATGGTAAATTTTTGGTGTGAGTTGTTGAGCTTTATTTTTTCGAGATTTCATGTGAGTGAATGTACTCAAAAATTCTGCGTTTTCTGAGTTTTAGAGTGCAAGGGATTTAGTGAGTGTTAGGTTATGGTGGTGGTTAGTATGGTGTCTAGGAGATCCATGGTGGGTCATATGAGTTTTAGACATCCATCATATGTGTATTACATGGGTTGTAGATTTTAGCTTGACCTTGTGTAATGTGGATTATTTTTGTGTGTTATAGATTGTGAGTTGTTTTTGTGGAAGCTGCGGAGTTTAAGGTGAGTTCATAGTCCCATATTTTTACTTTGTTTTAAACTTGGGATGGGAATGATGCTTGTCTTAAATGTTTTGGTTTACTGTGATTATGTGTGTGGTATTAAAGAGCTTGGACTTATAATGTTATTGTATGTATGCTATGTGTGATTATTTGCTTGCGTGGATGTTTTGAGATTCAATTAGGATAGCGACCTAATTGATGATATATTTTGGGATTCAATTGGGAGGGTGCTTACCCTGTTGCTCGCGCATGCGACCTAATTGATGATTATGGGATCGGGGGACACGAGCCGTCCTGATATGGTAATGATTATGGGATCGGGGGACACGAGCCGTCCTGATATGGTAATGATTATGGGATCGGAGGACACGAGCCGCCCTAATGGTTGCCTTATGAGTGTTGTTCATTTGCGTGTGGAAATTGACTTGCAAATGCACGTAGCTATATGATAACTATAATTTATTTGTCCAGCTATATTTTGTAATCACAGTAAATTCGGTTGCCTTGTGTGTTGAGTCTTAAACCTATGAATCTAACCAACATTATGTTGACGTTTTAAGCATCATTTTCAGGTGAGCTTTCTAAGGATAAGATAGAAGGATGTGGATAGACGAGAACTTAGTTACATTGGAAGTGGTTTATCATCTATGTTTGGATTTATGTTTTGTTTTGGTTATTTTATTTTTGGGGTATTGTTACAACACTTTGTGTTTGTACATTGCTCTATTTATGTGCATGTAGTTGTTCTCTATGTAGACACCAGGTGTTGTGATGATATCCATGAAGTAACACCCGCGCGTTTCCGCCGTGGCGGGGTGTGACACATTAGTTAAGTATTCAAATTGTATACTCTTATAGGGTATGACACATTATAGATATATGACTTATCATAGTTAGTAGATTGACACATCCTTAGACTAGATAATTGTAAAGATCTTCTTGGACTATAAAAGATGATCTTAGACTAGATATTGAGTACGTGTGAAAAACATAACTGTTAGAACAATAGAACAAACACAAATATCACAAGTCACGTAAGATTCAAGGCTCTTTGTAACCCTAGTGATAGAAAAAGATCACTCGTATTATTTTGAATAATATTGAATCGTTTGGTGTTAACTATTCCATTTCCATATCATAAATATAATCTTCTAAGTGTGGTTAAGTAGATTCCGCATACATAATCATATTCACACAACATATCTCATACACAAAGAACGAAGGTTTAACCACCTTACCGTGTATCGGTCTAACACACCCGACAAGTGGTTTTAGTCCTAACACTTATGTTAAATGCATTATGCGTAGACAAGTGCATATAATAACAAGTGAAATAGATTGTCACATGACAATTAACTACATATAATAACAAGTTAAAAGATGTTTTTTAAAAATAAATAAATAAATAAAAGAAGATGATGCAATATGGGTTGCTACTGTGATGAGAGAGATGAATATGGGTTGAAGAGAGAGAAAGCTGAGGTGGCAGCCGGAAAGATGATGCAATATAGGTCACCACTGTGAGAAGCCTTAGGAAGTCTTACCCTCTTGATTATTAATTGCTTATTTGTGCCATTTAATGTGTATTTTTGTTGAATACAGAATATATAATGTAAATTTATTCAATGGTTAGTGGCGAAGCTAGAAAATTTTCAGTGGGGTCGGGATCTAATTTTTTTTTTCCTAACGCTATTTTTCAGGTAATACCGAAATTTTGGGGGGTCGAAACCGAATATACCGAAATTTTTCTACACGAAAACTATATAACCCTACATCGCAAAAAAAATTTCGGGGGGTCGGGCGCCCCCCCGGCCCCTATGTAGCTGCGCCACTGGGTTCAATAACAAGAAATGTGTTCTTTGGATTGAATGAATAAATTCTTTCAAATCGAGATCGAGGTGGTTTTGGCGTTGGGAGCATTGAGGTATAAAAACATAAGTGTGCGCAAAATGGTGGTAGAGGCGAGGTCTATGGTACAAAGTGATCTAGGCAATTAATGGCGATGGCATTGGTCTTCTTTTGATTAGGTGCTGGAATTTACAAGGGATTAAGGGAACATAGGATAACATTAGCAAGTGCAGCATGGGCATTGACAACGTGGGTGTTCTGTCTAGTCCCACTCTTTAGTAAACTTGGTAATTACTGTGAGATTGCATTTTGTAATCATATTTGGGTTGCCGATTGTTCCAGTAATCGTATTTATTTGCTCTTGAAGTCAATAAGAACGCCAAATACGCGATAGATGGGTTCTGATGTTCAGATTGTGATGTGTTCATTCTATGGCTTGTCTGCTGTAAAGTTCCATCCTACTCTAGCAACCTGTTTTGTTCATTCACGAAACTATTTGGTCCAACCTTATTTGCATGGTGACACTTGGATCTAATTATTATTTCGCAAGCCTCAGGATATTATTAAATCAGACTTGGAAAACCTTAGTGGGAGTTGCTTCAGAAAGCTTATGCAACCGTTAAGTTTATTGTGGGCTATCTGGAGTTGGCGCATAAGATGGTTCATGCTCCTCCGGATCAAAGATTGAAGGTAAATAGTGAAGATATACTCCCTCATATCCAATCATGAGCCATAGTTGTCTGAATGGTTCTTGAACCCAGAAGTTGCCTGTGGCCTTTTATCGAGTTAAGCCCGAAATATGAGCTTGAAATAGCTGAGTTTGACTTTTTAATGGCTACGCTCAAGTTCTTATCGAGTTTCTCAAGCCTATTATATATATTTGTTACATTCTATGATAACCATTCTATTTTGTTAGAAAGAGTAGATATCTAGCAGATGGATACTTGTTGCATAAAAGTAGGTTTGAAATTTAGTTAAAATCAATTAAGTATGGTGGTTATAAATGTTTGATTCAATTTAGACAACTTCTGTTTTCAGATTTTTGTAATCACAGTGCCATTTGAAAGCTAAAGCCGAATGCAACTATGAATTGCAAAATATGTCACTAAGATGGAGAATATATGGAAATCAACTCGAAATATGTTCAGAAAGATATGGACATTCAATTTATTAACACAATATCCTTCAGCAAGGTACAAACATATGGGTGATTATTTAACAGTGTGTTATGCAGCAAGGCAAATGTTCTTTTAAAGTTATGTTTATAAGTTTATTACTACTACGCTATAAGTAAGCCATGCCAGCACGATATGAACCATAAGCTTCACATGCTAGACTTCGGATCTTCTGAGTACAATACGGAGTTCCAAGATGGATTTCTGGGGAGAAAAGTGTCCTGTCATATGCAAACAAAACATTAGCTTCGCGTTACTTGCAGTGCTAATACAAACTCTAAATGATTAGAAAATTTCTGTCATCAACACTAGAAAATAATATCCCCTGATTACAACGATCTGTTCTAAGTTCTAACAAAGCAACCCTTCGTTACTAACTATATAGTATATGACAAAACTACCCGCTAATTGTTGGATGCAAGTCACATCCAACAAAAGAACTCATGTAAAGGGCGACATAATTTGCATCAAGCCTTTTCAGCTTTGAATAGGTGGGGAAAAATGTTTTTTTTGTGCAGTCTTTTAATTTTCATTTTACAGAGATTTTTTCGTACCTTGAACTTTGGCCCTTTTGGTCCTAAAGCTGTAATTTTACTGGTTCTTTTAAAACAAGCAAGTCTAAAGCTGCTTTTTCAAAACTGCGTTTTGTTTTAAAAAAAGCAGATAATAACTTTTTTCAAATGATTTGTCAAACATTATTCTCTGATTATTTTCATTTTGTAAACGCAATAATTAGGCAATCTTCTCTAAAACGAAGTCCCAAGCACCCTCTCAGTAGTGCTTGGTATCCATGATTAGTCAATCCAAGAGTTTATAGCTTTAAATAACAAAGAAATGCCATCTTCTTAACCAATAACCTGTTTATCCTAATCGCTATAGCCTTGTTATCCATAACTAGCCAATCCAAGAGTCTCAAATACAAGCGCCCTAATAATCCATCTAACTTCCCAGTAAAACATCAGTAACAGTAATATACTAGCGACTTCCAAGTTTGTAAGATCAAAAAATTTCAAGTTTTAGTAAATGAAAAACTAACTATCGTGTCTTGGGTTAAAGTGTTAAACTATACACATACGACAATTTTGTTGCTTCCTTAACATACCCATTAAATAATCTTAATTGCTAAATTTTTTGAAACAAGACAAATCTGATACAAACTGGAACCGACTTGTATTGTTTCCTGGTTACAACTGTTTACCGCTTTGTATCATTAAAAGGCCTTTTGGAGGCTCAATAGTAGTTTCACATCTAAATGCTTATAAGATCCTGATTATTTTACATCTAAATTTCTTAGTTAAGAAAAAAATGCCAAACACTCAAATAACTGCATTTCTGATATTCGGGTTTCCTTAATGTCTCCTGAATTGCAATTGCGTTTTGTTCAATAGGTTAGCTGGTTATTTGTTTATGATTATTTAAAAAGCATTAGCAATTGGCGTGTTTTAGGTAAGCTTACATAAAACTATTGTTTTACTGTTTTACAATAACAAATTATGTCGTATCAGCACACAATGCAGGATTGGACTTGCTGATTATCTGATTTCATATAAGCAGAAGTCTTTTCAAACAAGCTCATCCAAAACACTAAACAATAACTTTAAACAAGCTGATAAGCGTTGTTTGGCTCCATCCAAATACTCTAATAGGGCTTATCAAAACTCAATAAGGTGATAAGCTTTCTAAATAAGCATACCCAAACACCCCTTGATATGCAATCCCAAAGACTTCTAATTCGTAACAACTTATTCTACACTTAAACAAGCAATCACTTTTAACTTCACCCAAAACACAAGCTTCTAAGTATAATCAATTTTCTTCATCCAAAGTCCAAACACTCAAAACAAGTTATCAGGTAAAATAAAAAATCAAAAAAGCAGATTAAGCAGAATTGCTAAACATCCAAATATCTACATATCATCTGACTATTTTGTTTCCTAGACCTACATTGCTTTAGTGTTGTTACCACAGATTAACTGTTTTACCACTTATTCAATCGAGCTATGAACATAGATAAGCTAGAAGCGCATAAGCCATTAAAGCGTACGGGCTTATCAAAAATTCAATAAGCTCATAGGCTCCATTAAGGGGGTGTTTGTTTAAGTCTTTATATGAGCTAATATGTTTTGGGCTTATATTTCATTAGCACATCTTCTCTGGCTTATGAGGTTATTATGATTAATAAGCTAACAGACTTGAGTATTGGGTTTAGATTATGTTAGTTAATGATCAAAAGAGACATGGGTTAAGAAATATGAACCTTAGACCAAGTATAACTGAAGGTAAAATGGTAATTTGTGATGAGGCTTGTTACATAAACCCATCCCTCCAAAAAAAGACCACAATTTAATTCCTAATATGCCCCGATTGTCGAATTGATTTGCTTTTTTGCCCCAGAATTCGGAGTTTCTTAATTTAGACCAGGGCAACTGGGCAACTGAATCTGTAATTGACAAGTGTCACTTTTCGGGTTTTTTTAGGCAACTCGTATATTTTTTGGGCAACTTGTGTACTTTTTGGGCAACTGGCTGACACTTGGCGTCATATGGGTTGAGTTGCCTAGTTGCCCGGTCTAAATTAAGAAACTCCGAATTCTGAGACAAAAAAGCAAATCAATTGGGCAATTGGGGCATATTATGATTATCTCTATCAAAACCTCCTTATATAAGCTGCACAAGCCACTCAAATAAGCTTAGCCAAACACCACCATAAGCCGAAATCATATAAGCTTATTATTGCAAGAGATAAACTAGTTAAATCCAATCAATATATAACCCCTAAAGCTATCTAATAAATTAAGCAATGATTAAAATAAAAAGTTGACTTACAGAGATGTAAGAGCAAGAAGGAATAACGGATAAGGAATTATTTTGAGCGTGATTAAAAGCAGCAACAGAAAGATGTGCAGCTAAACCCAATCCTCGTTTAGAAGAAGGAACAAAAGTGTGAGTTATATCCATCACTTTTCCACCGTTTCTTAACTCGTATTCTAAGTACGCTTTCTTGTCTTCTGTTTCAAATCGGTTTTGTTTCTCGTTCCATGTTATCTTTGGTGGAACTGCCGCTGGTTGGTTGATTCCTGTCGCCATTGGTTTCTTTTTGTCAGGTGATTTGACTTGTGAGATTGTGCGTGATTATATTCAATTTTTTAAGTTTGAGTAACCATTTACGTATTTATTTAATTTTTATTTATTTATTTATTCCTTTTCATTTCTTTCTTCTTACATCTAGTAGGTGTGTAACTAAGGTAAAATTGTAATTTGTAATTCAACACCTACATAACCAAACCTTAAAAAAAAAAAAAAAAAAAAAAAAAAAAAAAAAAAAAAAAAAGTCATATTTTTAGTGCTTATCAAAACCTTCGTATATGAGTTCTAGAGGTGTCAATTTGTGTCTGAATTTAAAAAATGGGTTAATTTTGACTATTTTGTAAAATATTTGGGCATATTTAGCCTCCTCCATTTTATGAAATGGGCACATATAGCCCATTGAAATCTTAAATAAGCTCTAACGGGCACATATTTTTTTCTCGATCGGAGAGCATTACGATCGTTTTTAAAGAAAAACTTATACATATGATATATTTAAGTTTTTAAATATAAATAAGATATTATGTTTAAGGAATTTATTTCTGTCGTTTTAAATCTTTTTGAAGTAATTTGTATAACATGTGCCCGTTTAAGCCCGGCCCGCCCGTTGAGTTCATAAGTTCATAATAATTCTACTTTCCAAAATATCCATGTATCATATATTTTAGCCTTAAATCTAAACAACATGCAAAAATTCATATTTTTATAACATTCTACAATATAAGTGATAAAGTCAAGTGAGGGTCTAACTAAAGATTCTTTGCAAAAACACAAATGAAAGAACTTAAACTTAATTCATGACCAGGTGTAAAGAGCAACCTCTAACATGATTCTAATCGTTAAAAGAATCATCACTCTGGAAAGCCGAACGTTTTCCACTATGTATTCATTGTGGTTTCAATGATCACCACTCTGATGATTGTTTTGAATACACTGGTTGTGATATCTGTGGTAGTGATGGCCACTAAACCTCTGATCATGAACAAATAATTCAAATAAGAAGAATTGTTAAGACTTAGCCCTCTCAGCCTAAAGTGTCCACCAAGACATCAGGATGTAGTGTTTTAGGTAGCATAGTACATGGGACCTCTGATCATGAACAAGTTAAATGGTTTCAAATAGGTGAAAGACTTAAAGCATCTAGGTCTAAACACATGCACTAAAACGTGGGTCAAGAGAAACTAACTAGTTCATTATTTGTGCAGAGTAACATCAGGAAGCCCGTCTAGTACCTAGACAATGAGTCATCTTTAGAGTTCTTTAGAGTCTAAAGAAAGACTTACCACTCTCTGAGGTAGAACTCAGCTTATGAAGTCTCTGAACCAAGAAGATGTTGGAGTCAGTGAGTGATGATAATAGCTCACTGAGTTCCCTTTGATTTCCTCAACAAACCAAGACATCCTGAACTTAGATACTTAGGAACAATATCTAAGGTTGTGTTTGTTTGTTAAGAGGGTCTGAATCTGAATCTGAACCGCACATCTGAATCTGAATCTGATGTGTAAATGTCTGAATCTGACCGCATCTGAATGGAAAAAAAAAACTCATGTCTAAACCGCACATTTGCTTGCTCGTATTAATTTTTTTTTTTTTTGGTTTTTATTTGTGTCAGCAAGAGGCAACAAGACACATTTAGACACCCTTCTCAAGTCTAAACCATTAAGATCTTACTGCATCTGAACGCGTTTGAACGGAAAAAAAAACGGTCTGAACGGCAAAATGTCTGACCGATTCAGACACAGTGCCCATTCAGAGGCTGTTAAGAGGCAAAAAATAAAAAACAAACACAGCCTAAGTCTATGAAACAAATAGGAGGGAAATCTATTGAATTGATAAGTAAAAGCTACTTATCAAAGAAAGTTAAAATAGTATAAGAGTTGGTATAAAAAGTGTAAAAGTTGTGAGCACTGTACCCTAAAGTAAGGTTGAACATGTTCCAAGGATAGAAACATTTAATGCAATAAAGTACCATTATACCTTCCTAGTAAGATGCTTGACATGACGCTTTTAACCCACGAGTATCCACCTTGAGTTTGCATATATAAAGGAATGTTGTAAAAGATTAAATGTCATCTCATACAATTAATGTATTAGCATTACGAGAGAATTTACTCTTCCTAAAACTAAGTTCTTGAATAATCTCGGTGGTTAGCATAGTTCTTACTTAAATACATAACATTGGTTTGTGTTTTAGAAAGTGAGGAGATCACTCTACACTTTGTCATTCAACTTTAATTGTTATTCCGCAAGCAATCATAGTAAAGTCTTTGATTCATTTCTAATAAGAATTAAACGATGAAAAACTTTGTTGTGCTTACTTTCTTTAAACTGTTTATTATACTTTGCATTAAACCTTTTAAACAAAAATCAGATTGACATGAAAAGTGAATTTACTTAGTACTTGGGTTACAATCATTATAACAGGGAACAACAGTAATAAAGCTAGTTTGAAAGAAAGCAACGGAATCTAACATGTGTCCTTCCCACTTTAATCACCTACTTTTCTTCCCCTTTCTAGTTTTCTTCTTTGTTTTTCCCTCTTTTCCTTTTTTCCCCTCCATTTTCCTTCCCTCTACGTACCATTTTGTTTCATTTTTTTTTTATTCATGTTCTAATACTTTAATTCAAAATTTAATCACTTCAATTCGTGATTTAACTACATCAATTCAAGTTCTAATTCTTTCCATTCGGGATCGAATATCTTCAATTATACGGTAGGTTTTTTTAATTTTTCTAAATTTCATCAAAAACTTCAAAATTATATGTTGATTTCTGGTTAACAAACCATAAATTAGCATCAATTCTTTATCTTTTTTTTGTTTTTATAAAGTTTCCTCATAAATTTTCGAAGAAACTATGTGTTCATAAAAACACCCGTAAGGTGTTCCATGACATGTCTCAAACTCTCAATGAAGAAATTATGTGATTTTAGAGTTTGAAGGCGTTAATTATCATATAAATGTTATAGTAATTCTTAAAAGTTTCAATATTTCCTTAAAAAAATCATTATTGTGATGAATAAAACTTTGAATCTACAATACGTGTTCATCATTTCATCAGTTTTTTTAATGAACAACAACACAATGTTCATCAGTTAGATCATGTTGTTCACCAGTTTTCTTTTTGAAAAACTTTCACCGTGTTATCAAGTATGACTTAAGGAAGAAATGAAAAGAAATAGAAAGAGTTGTGTTTTCGAGTAAGGAGGAAAAGAAAAAGAAAAAGATTGAAAAACAAGTGTTATTTGATTGATTTAAAAGTAAAGTGTTTCCTCCCATAATTGGGCTATAACTGTTTAACTCCTATTTCTTTAATTTTCTTTATTTAAAAAAAAAAAAAAAAAAAAAAAAAAAAAAAAAAAAAGCTCAAGAACATAGTTTTTTTTTTTTCCTCACAATATTCATTAGTTTTCTTTAATGTTGTTCATGTTAGATCACATTGTTTATCAGTATTTTTGATGAACAACATCACAATGTTCATCAGTTAGATCACGTTATTTATGAGTTTCGTTTTTAATTTTAATTTTAAGTTTTAATCACAATGTTTACCATTTAAAAAAAATCACATTGTTCATTCGTTTTCTTAAAAAAAAAGAATATCACAATGTTCATTGGTCAAGAGTGAAAATAGCAAAAAAATAAACTGACAAAAGTAAAAAAGGACACTAGTAACCATATGGTAACTTTTTAGATTTTTTTTCACTTGTCACCATATATAAATTGACAAAAGTTAAGAAAGAATATCACAATTTTCATCAATTAAGAGTGAAAACAAAGTAGATACAGTCATAAAGAAACATGTTAGTTACTTAGTTATAATTATTATTATTTACCAAAAACACGGCTTCCAGAACCTCTGGTCACCCTAAAAACATACACAGTTGGTAATGTCGCTGCACAGTGGCTCAGACAGGTGAACAATCAAGCAAAAAGGATACCTGCCATGGCTGCAACCTTAATAGGTCACCCCGCCAAGATATGAATGATCTCAGCTCTACTGAACAAACCCAAACTCATCACAGCCTCGAAAATAGTTTAAAAAACAAATACTGTTCATATTATGGAAGCTGCATATACTACAAATGACATGACTGTTAGTAAATAGAGGAGTCAAGTCATAACTGTACAAAGTTTGGCCAGCCATCAGCCCTGTTTTTACCAGCCACAGTTACCATGGCATTAAACAACGCAACAACCAATAATAATAAGTATATAGCCATAATAATGTTACGCTTGCTCGAAGCCAGACGACCACGTGCCAAACACGATGACAACCATAAGAACTGTATTCTTTGTATCAAACAAAAAGACCACATACAACAACAAAGAACATCCTTATCTGCAAGTAACAACATGAACGTAAGCTGACATAAAGTACGGTGTAAGCAACCGAAATACCAACAACTTAAGCAACAAGCAGGTGCTGACACGCTAACCCGGAAGCAACCGTCAGCAAGTTAATAACTTTTTTTTAATGACCTTATAACCTTGAACTCATATCGTGTATAAGTAAACCATAAAGTAAACAATGCAGCCTCATAAGGTGAAGAAAGAAAGCCTATGAGGTATCCTAGAAGCCTTAAAAATTGAAACTTTATTTGTTGATCATAAATTAAACCACAACAATTAGACCATATCCAGAGGGACGTAACCCCGAATCTCAGAAGAACCAGTTCACAAAAACACAAACACTACGAAATCCTAATTAAAGTGGGTCGCCCACCTTCGAATAATGTTGGTCCGTAGGCCTGTCAATTGATTCTGAAGATGGAATAACGTTGTGCATGAAGGTAAGGCAAGTAGGCCATTGACAAAAGAGGATACGCCCACTCTGGCTGCATCTGTAATAAGGTGCCTTGCCAAGATACAGGTGATCACACCTTTATCGAGTCCACCTAGGCCACCTTTATCGAGTCCACCCAGGCGCATCACAACCTCACACACACCCCCTTATAATCCAATCTCTTTTTTTATTCATAAATCGCAGTTGAGCAGACTTTTGAAGACCAAGGATAGATCTACCGTGGCTGCAAGCTTACGTAGCCTGCCCTGCCATTGACCTTATTTTTGCCATGCACAACTATCACACCACTGAACAACATGACAACCAACTATAAGCAAACAATGCTGCAAGCGCAGATGTACCGCGCTTAAAGAGAACAGAATGTCGTGACGCAGGAAGGTCAGACAGGTAGACAATAGACTAAAGCGAATATGCCAACCATGGCTGCAACTGTAATAATGTGCCTTGCCAAGATGCAGGCGATCACACCTTTACCGTGTCCACCCAAGCGCATCCCAACGTCACAAGTAATGCATTACTTTAGAGCAAGTAATGCATTTGTATGAAAAACTTGTAAGTGCAAAATGTGTTCCTTGATCATTACCCAAGTTTTTAGATATCTATTATTCATACAATTAGTGATACTAGCAGGGTACCCGCGCGTTGCAGCAGCGGGTACCATGCAATAATAGTATTCAACGAAAAATTCTTTTAGTTCTATATTTTACTATACAATAGACATATGGATGACGACAATTTTAGTTTTGAATAATTTTTATGCAATAACAATATATTTTATATAAAAATTGTAGATTATCCACGTGATGTTGTGACAGTACTGAATTGGTAGCCGATATATTATAAATGTATGATGTTAAAGTAGTTGACAATGACTCGTATTCGCAAGTTATCATTAAATAATAACACCATAGCAAAATTTAAAAATCACTTACATTATACTAAAGAAAATTTAGTGCTCTAAAAAATATTATTTATATTTGTCCCACATAGATGGATGATACAAGTGAAAGAGTATTTATAAAGATAAAGAAAAACTAAATATTAAAGAAGTCATGTGGGTTACTTTAAAAAGTATAATTATTATTATACAAATATATGTAATAATTATAAAATATATAATTAGCACTTAGCACTTGCACTTTGCATCCTTTGCTTTGAAAAAATCGTCCGATTTTTATAAAATAAAGTATTTGGTTTTTAAAGTAAGTTTTATCAAAAAAAATCTAAAAGGTGTATATGTTGGGTTCTCGAGGCACTATTGTGATTTAATGATAATTTTTTAACATTGTAATTTAGTATGCATTTTGAAACTCTATTGATTTAATAATATCGTTTTCGGACGACTTTTATGGGCTAGCCGAACCGGTTGTGACTCCGGTTCTCGGTTAAACCTGTTAGTTCGATCCATTTTTTAAAACCATAAGTAAATTGTATGAAACTTTGTGTGTTTTATTAGCTCGTACAATATGTATAATAACAAGTATTTTTCATATTAGGGGTATTTTAAACATAACATTAAGTAGATAATTATTGTTATAGACGTTTTTTTTTTCTTTTATTAAATTACTTTGTATTTATTTTCTATTTTTTTTAAAGTATGTCTACAAAAAGTTTTTTAAAGTGTTGTAACCAATGTTATTATATATGTACTTATTAAAATTTGCCATTATAAGCAAGTGTCGAATCTTAACTTTTTAAGCCTTCTATTTTAAGAATGTCCCAAATTCTTTATAGATATGTGCAAATATGTATAATCATGTAAATAAAAAATTATGACTTTGCACCTTTGCATCATTTGCTTTGAAAAAATCGTCCGATTTTTATAAAACAAAGTATTTAGTTTTTACGGTAAGTTTTATCAAAAAAAAAAAAAAAAAAAAAAAAATTAAAGGTGTATATGTTGGGTTCTCGAGGCACTCTTGCAATTTAATAATAATTTTTGAACATTGTAATTTAGTATGCATTTTGAAACTCTATTGATTTAATAATATCGTTTTCAGACGACTTTTATGGGCTAGTCGAACCAGTGATGACTCCGGTTCCCGGTTGAACCCGTTGTTCCGGTCCGTTTTTTAAAATCATATGTAAATTTTATGAAACTTTGTGTGTTTTTTAGCTTGTACAATATGTATAATAACATGTATTTTTCATATTAGGGGTATTTTAAACATAACATTAAGTAGGTAATTATTGTTATAGACGTTTTTTTTTCTTTTATTAAATTACTTTGTATTTATTTTTTTATTTTTTTAAAAATATGCACTACTACACAAACAGGTTTTTCCCACGGCAAAATATGTGGGGAATCCCGTGGGAAAAGGCCTTTTTCCACAGATTTCACACGAAATTATTCCGTGTGTAAAAACCCCGTGGGTAAATATTTTCCCACAGATTTTCCCACTGCGTTGACTATTTTTCCCACGGATACCGTTGTGTGTAATCTGTAGGTTTATTACCCACAGATTTCCCTCGGATATTTTCCAACAAAATTTTCACAAATTTTGGGCAAAAATTTCCCACCGAAATATTTTCCAACAAAATTTCCAAAAATTTCCCACCGAATTATTTGCTCCCACAAATCGTCCGGCTGATTTTTTCTGGGAAATTTCGTGTGAACCCCGATTAATATTTTTTAGAATTCAATAATTATTTAATATTTTATATAATATTTTGTTTTTTCATGCTTTATTGGTACGTATTTTTGTTTTAATTTGTGGCAGAAATATTAAAAACAAAAAATATAAAAGCAATTAACCCCAAACTATCAAAATGCAAAATAATCAAAAACCAATCCAATATACAAAAATTCAATAAATACAAAACTAATATCAACGAAACACATAAATCTTTTAATTGATTATCATACATCTAGGAAAACACTACATCTATTTAAAATCTTGTATCTTTTTCTTGAACGGTTTATTTGGTGTTCATTCAAAACTATTTTCTGCTTCCGGGCGATTGTACATCCAATTCCTCGGGTCTGCTTCGAGTAATCTTCTATCTTTTTCTTCAACCGTTTAGTACACAAGATCTACAATAAATATTACAAGATCTACAATAAAAAAGAAGAAGAATAAGCAAAACTTACGTGACTTATATAAAAACCAAAACAAAAACTAATGGGTGTTTTGAGATTCGGTTACTACCAAAGGAGACAAGCAAAGGGTTGTTTTGATTTGTGTTTTTGTGCGAGTTTGTTATCAAGAAACAACGAGGGTCTTGTGGATTATCTTTTATGTTGGTGATTGGAGAAATAACGGTTTTGGATTTGTGCTTGTGATTCGGATTAGCATAAATTAGATAAGGGTTTGTAGATGCTTTTTGAGGTTGTGTGAGATGAAAGGGGTGGCTGTGAAAGTGAAATGATTTAGGGTTAGGGTTAAGTTAATAAGAGTAGTGCAAGTGGGCTGGTTATCTTCCTTGTGGGCCGAATTTTGTAAATGTAAGGTTTAGAAAAAGCGACCTTGCTTCAATTTTACAGTTTAGCACGTTTTGTTGGAATTATTCAAGTATTTCAAATATATTATTAGAATAAATTACTACTTATATGATTAAAGTTTGAATCTTATAAGTATAGATTGTGTTAATACAAATATCGCCTAAAAACGTTATTTATATTTTACGATCTTCGCTAAGTTTTGTTAACGACAAAATGTAAACTTTAGTTTTAAGCAAAACATATTCTTAGTTTTTAAGACTTGCATAAACAAGACTTTTGCTACATCTTACATCTCATAAAACATAACACAAGTTTATTTCTTAAATTAGAAATAGTCACATCATATTTATGGCAAGTTTTGTCATTATGTATTTATGGCAAGTTATGTGTTTGACTTGCTTTCATGTTGCTTGCAAGTATCATGTTTGACTTACTTTAAGTGATGTGACATTGTTTGGTTGATAGAAGTTATGAGACAAGACCTTGTTTGGTTTGAAGAGTAATTGCAAAAACCTACTGCAGACCCGGCGGTACCCTGGGGGTACACGGGCGGAACCCGTTTGAGGGTTCCGCCTGATCCGCCGAGCACACAGTTTGTTGTGCTATAAATACCAAGCCATAACTTGATTTTTGGCTAACCTCTTGAGATCATTTTTTACACACACACTCATCTTTCTTTCTAACATCTTAACATTGTAAATGTGAAGTTTCCTTTTGTAGCAAAGAAGCTCACAAGGTCGTCTAAAGTTACAAGTTTCCAACACAACGTTGCAAGACTTGGTAGCTTAGTATTGTGTAAACTCGTGTTGTTTACGCGTCATTTGTTTGTGTATATTCTGAAGTGAGTGGTTAGTATTTTAGTCCTCAAAATACAAAGAGTGTTGGGAGTTGTTGTACCCTAGTAAAAGAACTAAACGGGAGTGGTTGTGCCCTTGTAAAAGAACTCAACATTTAGCTTTGTGTCGGTAAAAGTATAAGCGACGTGTAAGGTTTTCTCCGCCGGTGAAAGGAGCTTGTTGACTAGTGAAAGAAACTCTCGAGTTGGATACTCGGGGCGTGGACGTAGGGCAAGGAAAAAGAGTCCTTGTAGCCGAACCACGATAAATACTCGTGTTGTGGTTTGATCGTTTCTTTCCTTTACTTGCATGTTATATATATATTGTGTTTGTGCATATATCTTTGATCAAACGGAAAGTTTCAAAGCTAACTAAACAAGTTAAAAAAAACTTTTAAAACGCTAAAACTATTCAACCCCCCTTCTAGTTTTCCACAATTGGCATCAAGAGCTACGTTACTCAAGCTTTTAAAATATATTGTGTTTTAAAACTTGAAACGATCCATGGATTTTGAAAATTACAAAGAATGGCAATCTATGCAAAAACCACCACTCTTTGAAGCAAATGGTTTTATATATTGGAAAAACCGTTTTGAAACTTACGTGAAATCTAAAGATATGGATTTATGGTATATAATTGTTGATGGTCATAATATAGTTACTAACATTAAAGATGATGATCAAAAGAAATTGATAGGTAAAAATAATGAAGCTAAAATGATGCTTTACAACGCTTTGCCTAAGAAAGAATATGAAAGAGTCTTTTTGTGTAAAACCGCCAAAGATATTTGGCAATCTTTAATTGTCACTCATCAAGGAAACTCACAAGTTAAAGATAACAAAATTGATCTTCTTGTTCAACAATATGAACAATTTGTCATTTCCGAAGATGAGATTATTGATAATGCTTTTGCTAGGTTTAACATTATTATTACTTCACTTAAAGCACTTGATGAATCTTTTTGTAGTAAGAACTTTATCAGGAAATTTCTTAGAGCACTCCATCCGAAGTGGAGAGCAAAAGTGACGGCAATTGAAGAATCCAAAGATCTTTCAAGCATGTCACTTGATGAGCTAATTGGAAACCTCAAAGTTCACGAAATGGTGATGGAAAAAGATTCGGAACTAGTTAGAGGCAAGAAAGAAAAAGTTAAGTCCATTGCCTTTAAAGCTAGAGTCCAATCAAGTGATGATGAAGAATCTACTTCGGATAGTGATGATGAGGAATATGCTATGGCCGTGAGAGACTTCAAGAAGTTCTTTCGTAGGCGAGGGAAATTTGTAAGACAACCTAAAGATGACAAGAAAACCTTCCGGAAAGATCGTGATGATCGAAAAGGAAAAGTTGAACGAAAATGTTATAGGTGTGGAGACACAAGTCATCTTGTAGGAGAATGTCTAAAACCACCCAAGAGCAAGCCTCAACAAGCTTTTGTGGGTGGTGCTTGGAGTGACTATGAAGGAGATGATGATGAGCCAAAGAACGATGATATTGCTCTCATGGCTCACAACTCAAATGAGGTACTCTCCGACTCATCTTACTCCTCTATTGATGATGACACTTTACAAAATGAATATAACAAACTTTGTGAGCTAAGTTTAAAAATCATAAACAAAAATAAATTTTTGAAAACTAAAAAGGAGTTTTTAGAAAATGAAGTTTATGAGTTAAAAGAAAAAGCTAAGAGATTAGAAAAGAGTAAAGGTATTGACACCTCATGCAAATCATGTGAGGAACTTAAACTTGAAGTTGAGAAACTTAAAATAACTCAAAATGATCTAATCAAACAAATCACAAAGTTCAAAAAGTTCGATAAGAGCATTTCATGTGCGGATGAAATTATGAAACTCCAAAAGTCACCTTTTGATAAAGCAGGTCTAGGTTTCAGGAAAGTAGAAATCATTAAGGGTCAAACGAAACAAGAAACGAACTCACATGAAACAAACAAAACTGCTACAGCAGCCCGCGGACCAGACGGAACCCAAAATAGGGTTCCGCCCGTTGGCCCCGAGGGTTCCGCCAGGTCTGCTGCAGCAGTAACTCCATCCACATCGGATCGTTCTAAATTTGTTAAAGTTACATATAAAAATGGAACCAAACCTGCCTTTAAAACTGGAGTAGGACTTAGTAAAAATGAATTTAGATCTAAGACTACTCAACCAAGACCTAAGACTCCAATTCCCAAACGCCCCTTTCCAAAGAGCAACTTCAATGCTCGACCAAACTACCAACATGTTTGGAACCAAAACACTCCTGGACATTACCAAACCTCAAATTACATGCCATGGAACCCGTATGCTCTATTTTCATATTTGGGACAAATTAATGGTATGCTTAACCAAAATGGACCCATGAGAAATTGGGGACCAAATGTTTGAGTGTTTTTCATAAAATAGGTGTGCCTCAAAGTTTGTTTGGATCCGGATGAATGGATCAAGGATAGCGGTTGTTCAAGGCACATGACGGGTAATAAAAGCCTCTTCTCTACATATCACAAATGTGACGGAGGTAATGTTACGTTTGGTAGTAATGCTAAGAGCAAAATCATCAGAAAAGGTACAATCTCTCATGACTCCCTTTTTATTGATGATGTAGCTCATGTTGATAACTTAGGTTTTAATCTCCTTAGTATTAGTCAACTTTGTCGTAATAAGTATAATGTTCTTTTTAGTGAAAACGGAAGCAAAATACTTAAAGATTGTATAACCATAGCCAAAGGTGTCCTTAAGAACAACGTATATGTCATGAAGATGGATCCAACATCTAGAGACAAACTTTGTCTTACCTCATTAGATGAATCTTCAACTTTATGGCATAGACGTTTAAGACACGCTAACATGAAACTAATCCAAAACCTCTCCTCCAAATACTTAGTTCGAAACCTACCTAAGTTGAAATATGACCAACACTTTTGTGATGCTTGCAAAGTCGGTAAACAAGTCCATAATAGCCATAAGGCTAAAAACTTGGTTTCTACATCTAGGTGTCTAGAACTTTTGCATATGGATTTATTTGGTCCATCCGCTATACAAAGTTATGGAGGTAACTTCTACACTTTGGTCATAGTTGATGATTACTCAAGATATACTTGGACAAAATTTTTGAAAAGTAAAAATGAAGCTTTTGATAAATTTGAGATTCTAAGTAAGAAAATTCAAAATCAAGTAGGGTCTAATATTGTGTCTATTAGAACGGATCACGGTCGTGAATTTGATAATGAATTTCAATTTGGAAACTTTTGTGATAATAATGGTATAACTCATAACTTTTCGGCTCCACGTACTCCTCAATCTAATGGTGTAGTAGAACGTAAAAACCGGACATTACAAGAGATGAGTAGAACAATGCTTAATGAACAAAACATTCCACAAAAGTTTTGGTGTAATGCCGTTGACACATCAACGTACATTTTAAATCGAGTCTTAATAAGACCATTTTTGAATAAAACTCCTTATGAACTATATAAAGGTAATAAGCCTACATTAGGATACTTTAGAGTGTTTGGGAGTAAATGTTTCATTCTTAACACCAAGGATTATCTCACAAAATTTGACCCAAAGTCTTATGAAGGTGTATTTCTTGGATATTCACAAAGTAGTAAAGCTTACATTGTTTTAAACAAAGAAACCTTAAGAGTCGAGGAATCGTTAAACGTAACATTTGACGAAAGTCCACCTCCCTCTAAGACATCACCTTTGGTAGATGATGACTTAGTTGAAAGCCAAGCAATTGAAAGTCAAGAAATCTTAGATAATGACAAGGAAGATGAACTATTAAACAAGGAACTTGTTAATGTCAAAGAATCTAAAAGTCATCCATTAGATAGCGTCATAGGCAACATTAATGAAAGAACACTAAGATCAAAAGTCCAAAATGAAAGTAATTATTTTTGTTTCGTGTCAACCATTGAACCAAAAAATATTAATGAAGCCATTAAGGATGAATCTTGGGTAATTGCAATGCAAGAAGAATTAAACCAATTTGTTAGGAATGATGTATGGACATTAGTTCCTCAACCAAAGAGTCAAACAATAATTGGAACGAAATGGGTATTTCGTAATAAAATGGATGAAAATGGAATTGTGTCTAGAAACAAAGCTAGGCTAGTAGCACAAGGATATAATCAACAAGAAGGCATCGACTACGATGAAACTTATGCTCCGGTAGCTAGGCTCGAGTCAATTAGAATCTTACTTGCTTATGCGTGTGCACATAATTTTAAACTCTTTCAAATGGACGTCAAAAGTGCATTTCTAAACGGAGTCATTAATGAAGAAGTGTATGTTGCTCAACCACCGGGCTTCATCGATTTTGAAAAACCTAATTATGTTTACAAACTTAAAAAGGCTCTTTACGGACTCAAGCAAGCTCCAAAAGCATGGTATGATCGACTTAAAACCTTCCTAGTTGACCATAAGTACACCATGGGCTTAGTTGATAATACTCTCTTCACTAAGAAGAAAGATTCACATATTATCATAGTCCAAATCTATGTTGATGATATTATATTCGGATCAACTTGTCAAGAATTATGTGTGGATTTCTCAAAAATCATGCATGACGAGTTTGAAATGAGTATGATGGGAGAACTCAACTTTTTCCTAGGACTCCAAATTAAACAACTTGAAGATGGTATCTTCTTTAACCAATCTAAATACATTAAGGACATGCTTAAGAAATTTGGATTAGAAGATTCAAAACCTATCAAAACTCCCATGTCCACGGAAACTAAACTCACCAAGGATGAGGAAAGTGAATCCGTAGATAGCACTAAATATAGAGGTATGATTGGTAGTCTACTTTACCTAACGGCTAGTAGACCCGACATTATGTTTAGTGTTTGTCTATGTGCTCGCTTTCAAGAAGATCCTAAGACTACACATCTCGAAGCCGTTAAAAGGATATTTGGGTATATTAAGGGCACTACACATTTAGGTTTATGGTATCCCAAAGGAACGGGAATAGACACCATAGTGTATGCCGACTCGGATCATGCCGGTGACTATGTCGATAGAAAAAGCACAAGTGGTATTTGTACTTTTGTTGGACATTATCTCACCTCATGGTTCTCAAAGAAGCAAATGGCTCTTGCTATCTCACCAACGGAAGCCGAGTACGTTTCGGCCGGAAAAGCATGTCAACAAGCTCTTTGGATGAAGCAAGCTCTTGTCGACTACGGAATTCTACTCAACGACATCACAATTCTTTGTGACAACAAAGGTGCCATTGATCTCAGCAAAAACCCGGTTCAACATGCTCGTACCAAACATATTGAAATCCGTCATCATTTCCTTCGTGACAACGTTTAAAAAGGAAATATCTCAATTGAGAAA